>JAAALK010000283.1:23847801-24447801 GCA_019279435.1 Zizania palustris
GTTATCATCTCCTCGAGTTTTTTTTGTTATACTCGTTGGCCCTATCTTCATCCATATAATACACACAAACTTGAATTTCGATCAAAATAATGCGTGCTTTTAGGATATAGCTCTATTCATAAAGATTTTAAGTGGCTTAATGTATCATCTGGCTAGGTGTACTTTTCTAAAGATGTCATATTTGATGAAAGTCATGAAACTATTTATCATTTGTCTTGGTTGCATCCTAATGCTGCTGGTGGACGTCTTCGCTGCAATGTAGCTATTCTCCCCTCTGTTCATCCTCTGCGGGTGCGGGGTTGTGATCAAGAGGGGAGAACAACATGACCATATGTTTAATGAGTTTGTCGCCGGCTAATGTTTTTTATGAGGAAAATATAGTAACAGGAATTGAAGCAGGGGCAGCTAGCCAATCTCTAGATGCAAACTTGCCTGAGCTCGGCAACCGGCCTACACCTTGGACCTGGTGTTGAAAACTGTTCACACGCAGAAAATGGCGTGCATACAGGAAGTTCACGTGCAGAAAATAATACACATACAGGAACACCTACAGCTAGCACTTATTTCCCTCCTGCCCAGCTTGCATGCAAAGAAATATATATTAGTAACGGATCATAACGTATATTAGTGACGAATATGTCTCCCGTCATTTTTATCGTATCAGTAATCAGTGTTGAAAAAATCGGCCGATCAGCCGATTAATCGGCCGATTAATCGGTGATCGGCCATGTACCATTTAATTTTCACTGAAATCGGCCATTAATCGGTCAACCGATTAATCGGTCGGTCAAACCGATTAATCGGTGCCAACCGATTAATCGGTCCGGCCTGGGGGGGCTGAAAAAATGGGTTTTTCCCCCCTCTTTCCTCTTCGCGACGCCAGATCTGAAGCCAGAGCCAGCTTCCCCTTCTTCGCGACGCCAGATCTGACGCCGTCCGCCGCCGTCCGCCGCCCCGCCGTCGTCGCCCGGCTCCCCTCCCGCGGTCCCCGGCTGGAGTCTGGACGCCGAGCGCGCGTCGCCGGCTCCCCTCCCGCCCGCCGCGCGTCGCCGGCTCCCCTCCCGCCGCGCGCCGCCGGCTCCCCTCCTGTTTGCTGGAGGATTGACTCTTGCGACATGGAGGGCAGCGGTGTGAAGGTTGGCCGGAGGGAGGTGCTTGGAGGAGAGGAGCTACGTGAGGGAGAGAAGTCACAGAACTGAAGAGAGGAAGAGAAGTAGATAGCAGCTGAACGGGTGGTTGGGGAGGAGGTGAAAGGCTGGCGGCGGGAGGCTTGGAGGAGAGGAGTGGAGAAGGGATTGAGGGCATTATATACTCTAGGGTTTGAGGGGTTTATATAGATATGGTTTGACTAGAATAATATGTTAACTATAAATTTAATATTCAACATTTAACCGATTAATTGATCGACCGATTAATTCAGTTAATCCCCGATTAACCGATTAATCCTTACTCGGTGGTTGGCCGATCAGCTACCGATCACCGATTTTTCTAGCACTGTCAGTAATGTGACATCAATAGTGACGGTAAACACCCGTCACTAAAGGGTCAACCTCACTCCTATGGGCTCACCTGTTATGACTCTTTGGTGATGGTTGGCAGTTGTCACCTGTCACTAATGGGTTCTTTAATGACGGATGATTATTATCACCCATCACTAATATTATGGCCATTTTAAAAAAATTAGGATGTATCCTGAATTTGACAACCAACGAATGCAACATCCAAAGCATATTAGAGGCAATTCATCATAAAAGATTCATTACCAAATTAGTATCACATATATTAACTTCTAACTCGTAATCTCAAAAAACATGGCTAAAACAAAGATCCGTACATAAGATGGTTTCATAACTTCTAACTAATAGCTAACTTATAGCGATATCAAGAGCTTAGATAGTGTTCGATCACTATCTAAGATTGCACCATGGGAAGCTTGAGGAGAAGTATCATGGGTAGCCCAAGGAGCACCAGTGCACCACCATGGGTAGCCTAAGGAGCACCACCACATACATGACAACGTTCAGACAAGAGCACCATCGTAAATGACCATGCCAACTTCGAGTGTGTTATATCGAATAAAACACTACAACAGAAACATACATTAGTAACGGGTCATAACGTACATTGGTGACAAGCATGTCTCCCATCACTCTTATCGCGTCGGTAATGTGACATCAATAGTGACAAGTAAACACCCATCACTAAAGGGTCAACCTCACTCTTATGAGCTCACCTGTTATGACTCTTTGGTGATGGGTGACGGTTATCACCCATCACTAATGTATTCTTTAGTGACGGGTGATTATTATCACTCGTCACTAATAATATGGTCATTTCAAAAAAAAATAATTTTTAGGCTACATCCTGAATTTGGCAGCCCACATATGTAACATTCAAAGCACATCACACACAATTCATCACGGAAGATTCATTACAAAATTAGTATCACATATATTAACTTCTAACTCGTTATCTCGAAGAACGTGGCTAAAACAAAGATCCATATATAAGATGATTTCATGGCTTCTAACTAATAGCGCGCTAACTTATAGAGATATCGAGAGATTGGATAGTGTCCTATCACTATACATACATAAGATGGTTTCATGGCTTTTAACTAATAGCTAACTGGTAGAGATATCAAGTGCTTTGATAGTATCCTCGGAGAAGCACCATGGGTAGCTTGAGGAGAAGCATCATGGGTAGCTCGAGGAGCACCACAGTGAATGGTCATGCCAACTTCGAGTGCGTTATCTCAAATAAATTGGCTAAAACCAGTATTTATCTTAAAGAAATTGCCTAAAAGCAGTGGGTCAATTTACCCTGTAACAATAAAATTAAAACAAAGTTAGCAACGATGGACGATGCATGTGGATGGGGAAGAGGAGGATGACGACCTTAGGAGGAGGACGAGGAGGATGCAACCAAGGTGGCGGTGAGTCGGGCGGCCACGCGCACCACGACCGACAGTGCATGTGGCTAGGAGCAATGACGGAGCGATGAGAGTTAGGGTTAGGGTTGTGTGAAATGAAAGTGTGATGATTCACTTCAGTGCTCCACCTATTTATAAGCGAGAGGAGTCATCAGTGACGGGTGGTAGTTATCACTTGTCACTGATGATATACATATCAGTGATGTGGCCCTAACCCTAGACTATAGAGCCTTTAGTGACGATTAACTATTATTACCCATCACTAAAGGTTGCTAACTGGCTCACCTGCTATTACTTTGTAGTGACGAGTCGTAATGTCACCCGTCACTAAAAGGTCCTTTAGTGATGGTTGACTATTGTTACTCTTCACTAATGTTATGATCATTTTGGAAAAAACAATAGCTTTAGGCTGCAACCTGAATCAAAGCCCGCTAGGATTTGGTATCCCACATATCCAACATTCCAAATAGCATAACAAACAGTTTATCACCGAACACAGATAATTCATCACAAAATATTTATAACCTAATATTACATCGATCATACCCCTGGTTTACATCACATACATTACAATCACAATTGCATCATTATTGATGTTGAAATGGAAGGTGCACGCTGTGCCAACTTCTAACGAGTTGTCACGAAGAAATTGGCCAAAACCTTTAGTTAGATAGCGACGTGCATCCGTCTCTTTATGCACTGCAATTGGGACTACCTCAGACCCTACTGCTACCACCTGAATCTCGGTGGTCTGGTGGTGTAGGTGAGGTGTGATATATTTTTTACGGTACTGCCTTGAAAAGTACTATAAAAATAAAATTAAAACAAAGCTATTAGAGAAGTCTATCTATATAGATGTTCTAGTTAACCAACTACATGTGAAAATAACTTACCACTGACTTCTTGTTGATGATCGTGTTATTTATTATGCAGATATATAACCGACTCTCGGAGGATAAACCTGTCGAGATGTCTTGAAGGCGTGCCTTTCTTATTGGAGTTACATCTATTGGATTTCCAAAATAACAAATGTGCTTCAATTGGTCCATTTGGTCGGTGTCGACCTCCCTAGCTATCCACTTCCCCTTCCTGTCTACATCATTGCTAGGACCCTCTCCTGACATTATAAGAAACCATGATAAGAACATAAAAAACATACATGTGTAGTAAGTAATGTTAGTTCTCTATGTATACAACTATCGTCGTTGTCCTCCACTTTGATAGTCGCTGGGGTCTTCTCATCACCAAAGTTGGTGTAAATTTTGAACATAACTGTCAATGGGGCATGTTCCATTGTTATTACCAAATAGTCCCCTTGTGTTAGGCCACCTCTTCTACTAAATTCAGGTCACCCTTTGTGGAGGCATATCCTACCGCCGCCCACACAGCTCATAACCTCAACCTTAGTGGTGTATCCATCTCTTGTCATTATTTAGAGGGTATCACCAACACGAATGTTATTGATATCACAAAATCTTTTTGATAAATACTACAACAGTAAAGTAATGTCGCTTCATTTGTTAACACAATAAACAATACATACAATGTATAATTTATAAACCTAGTGGCACCCACTGTTAACTAGATAGTTGATCTTTATTAAGAAACTATCGGGAACATAGGTTGATATATATATAGATCGCTTGGAATGCTTGCCATATCCCTAATTCACAAATTCAATAAGCAAATTTCGGATAAATGATTTTGTAAACTGAAATTTATAGTAAGCATGAACAAACTTATGAGAATGAGAATATAACCGAGGTGCGGAGGGCACGAGCGATGGAGCAGTGAGGAGCACGATGAAGGCGACCGCAACAGCGAGAGTGTAAGGTTAGGGTTGCACAAAATGAAATCATGACGATTCACTTCGGTGCCCTACCTATTTATTAGTGGGAGTCATCACTGACGGTTGATTAACTTCTTTAGTGACGGGTGGAAATATAACCCATCACTATAGGGGAGATCTTTAGTGACGGGTCATACCATGACCCGTCACTAATGGGGGTGCCCCTTTTTTAGTGATGGGACCAATTACGACCCATCACTAATAATGCAGTATTACTGACGCGTGTGAAATAGTACGTCAGTAAAAATGTATTATTGACGCGTGTCTTTTACCCGTTACTAAAGCTGCATCACTAAAGATCGTTTCTGTGGTAGTGACTTCTAGAAAATAAGATGTGGCATCTGGTTCCACCACAAAAGGAAGGAATGCTATAGATTATAAATAGGTATATATAAAATCAAGAAAGGGCTAGTGAATCTTTAGACATATATAAAGCTAGACTGATTAAAAAGGGATTTAAGAAGTGGTATGGTTGTATGGCATAGATTATGAGGATACATTCAATCCTGTAGTTAAAGTTGCTATTGTTAGAATTATTCTTTCTATTGCTATATATTGAGGTTGGAGTTTACGCCAACTAGATGTGAAAAATGTCTTTCATCATGGTTTAGATAGATATAAAGCGGCGGTGATCAGGCGGTGGGCTGGGGTGGCGATGACAAGCTGGACAAACCAGAAACTCTATTTTCGGGCTAGACGTTCGGTCTCTTTACATGGGCCAAAAATTAACTAAATATTTATATGTGCCAATTGGGCTTTTTCACTACTACAAGAAACCCTATTAGTGATAGGTGATAACCTTTATTAGTGATAGACAAGTCTCCCGTCACTCTTATTACATCAGTGATGTAACATCATTAGTGTTGGGTGTTTACTCATCACTAAAGAGTCAACCTTTAGGACCTTTAGTGATGGACTTTCTAAAGCACATCATAGATAATTCATCATAGAATAAACACAAAAGTTTCATAACAAAATTAAAATCACATATATTAACTTCTAATGTGTTTTCTCATAGAAATTGCATGGTTAAAGAGGAGTACAAGGTGACCATAAAAGAACTCATAAAATTATATAGGTACAACCTTAATTAATTCATGGTGAGTAGACAATGAGAATCTCTATAGGACAATACTCAAGATCTTATGAATATTTAATGCAGAGATTCTCTATGTTTACTCACCATGAATTGATTAAGGATGTATATATCTGATATTGCAACCTCTTTTATGATCACCATGTACTCCTCCTAGGTTTATACCATATACATGACAATCTCAATTGCACCATTATTGATGTTGAAATGGAAGACTTATATTATGTCATCTTCTAACGCGTTATCTCGAAGAAATTTGCTAAAATTAGTAGTTAGGTAGCATCATCCATTCATGAATTTATGCACCAAAATTGGGACTGCCTTAGACCTTGCTGCTACCACTTGAATATTAATGGTCTACTGGTGTAGGTGAGATGTGATGTACATCTCACACATTGCCTTGAAAACTACTATAGCAATAAAATTTAAACAAAACTAGTTAGACAAGGCTATTTACATATATGATCTAGTTAACCACTGAAATGTGCAAATAACTTACCACCGACTTCTTATTGATGATCGTATTATTTATTGTGCATATATATAACTAAGTCTCAGAAGATAAACCTATCGATACGTCTTGCAGGAGAGACTTTCTTGCTAGAGTTACATCTATTAGATTGTCAAAATAACATATGTGCTTCAATTACTCCATTTGGTCAATGTCGACCTCCCTAGCTATCTGCTTCCCCTTCCTTTAGCAACATTGTCAGGGCACGACCCTGATATTATAATGAAACCATGTTAAGCACATAAACAGAATATGCATGTCTAGTAAGTAATGTCAATTCTATATATATCACTAATGTTGTCCTCCACTTTTATGGTCGTTGGAGTATTCTTATCACCGAAGTTAGTGTAAAATTTACTCATAATTGTCAATGAGGCAACTGTCAGGAACATAAGTTGGTATCATAGGGATCCTGTCTACTTGTCATGTCCTAATTCATGTTCTTGAAACAATGAAAAAATACAATAATACCATGAATATGATTCGCTCTCAGGAACATGATTGCGTTTATATTTAATTCATAGGTGTGTGTGACAACTAATTTATTAAGCAACATTACTAAGCAATAAAAATAGTAAGCATGTAATGATACTACGAAAGGCACATAATAAAAGAATATTGCATGAATAAAATATAAGAACAATAATATTAGCATATAATGAGAGATCGTTGCATGAACAAATTTTTGAAAACAAAAAATGAACTTAATTGTCACACACATCATTATATTTCATAAATAGCATCATATTTATTGAGCTAATATTTCACACACATGATCATATTTCACAAATAGCATCATCTTTATTGAGCAAATATTTCCATAAAATATGGACATTCCATCACATTTCTACATATTCATCGCATATTCGTATATCCACATATTCAGAGGAGGAGGACCTTAAGAGGAGGAGGAGTATGCAACCGAGGTGGCAGTGAGTAGGGTCGGCGCCCACACGCAATGGAACAAAGGCCACATGCGATGGAACGAATGACGGAACGAATGTCACGGGGACTGAACGGATGACCGAGATGGAGCGAACCACAGTGGTGCCCACTACCTAAAAAAGACCATTAGTGACATGTCATAACAGTTATTAGTGATGGGCATCGTACCCATTACTCTTATCACGTCCATAATAACCTATCATTAGTGACGATCATACATTTTTACGCGTCACAATGGTCCACATTTAGTGATGGGTATAGATATTCACACTTCACTAAAGGTCAAATTTTTTCATTTCAGATCTGTTCTATACTGCTTCATTTAGTTTGTTTCAATTCAAATGAGGTGACGATTAGATCCGAGCTGATCATGGAGGGGATCTTTTCTTCATTTTTGTCATCGTTTCGATGTAATTTCCATGTGGTCATTGTCCATGAGGCTTCTACCCTGAGACACAATAGAAGAGAGGAGATGATGAAGAAGAATAAGAATAGATCTGAGATGGTCATAGAGGGGCTCTTTCCATCATTTTTGTCATTGTCCCGATGAACTTTCCATGTGGTTATCATCGATGAGGCCTCTACTTCAAACCAAAATAGAGGAGGAGAGACGCCGATAAAGAAGAAGATAAAGATGTGATAACAATGGAGGAGAGCAAGCAGTAGGATTTGGTGAAGGAATAGCAATATTCATGTACCTTTTGTTGAAGCAGCTCAATACCGATGATCTCATGGTCAGGTGGAGCATGAAGTGATGCCGATTGCCGTAGAGTAGATCTTGTAGTGACACTGCCGACCATCGATAGAACTTGAGATGGGAATGGTAAAAATCAAGTAGATAGATCAAGGGAGTGAAGTTATAAAATGGTTGAGAGTAAAAACTGAAGAGAGTGGATGCAACTTTATAATAGTGTGTATATTTTTGAGCTAGTATTCTTCTAGCCATCCAATTTTTTAAAATTTTTGTATGCGCCGATCTTTAGTGACGGATCTAGATATTTCCACGTCACTAAAAGTAGGTTTTTAGTGACGGATTTAGATATTCATACATCATTAAAGGTAGGTCTTTAGTAATGAGCCTCAACATTACCTATCACTAAAGATCAATTTAAAATTTGACAACTCATTAGTAACAGACATCATTAAGGCCCGTCACTAAAGGTTTTAATTGCTATATTAGCTATATATGATATGATACAAATATAAAACCAACAACTAGCTAAATCATTAGCCGCTAAATCATTAGCCTAGTTGCGAACAAGTATGGGCCTGAAAAAACGGTTGCTTTCAGTTGCTAGAGCCGCTGCAGTTTTCTTTACAAATCGTCCATTGTACAGTTGATGGCTCTGCTGCATATACATGAGTTGAATGGGGCTAAAGTACTTAAGCTTACTTGTTTCATCGCTCTAGCGGTCCCTTTTGCATATGTACTTAGCGGTCGAGACCTCCTATTTAGCATTGATTTGATATTAAATATGAACCGACGACGTTTGGTGTCGCTAAAGGTTTGGAAAATATAAACGTGAATTTTAAATGAAACGGAGATAAATCTTACTTCCTCTTCTAACTCGCTGGCGAGAAATTCCCCGCCGGGAAATATTCTTGGTTGCTGTTTGGAAACTGAAGAGGATAAAAATCATCTTGTTCAATCCAAGAAAAGAATAAAAGATCCATCTTTTTAATGCTTCACTATACAGCTGGTCAGTGTCTTAATGATTCTAAATTTATTTATTTATTTCAGGTTTTAGCATAGGAGGTTTAAGCTTCAAGCACATATACAGCTGGTCAGTTTGAATTTACATGAGAAACCTATTTCAGTGCAATCTTGACTGGCAAGGACAAATGATGAATTTTCATTTTTGACCAACCGAAAAGGTTGCATGGATCATGATAAATTACAGAAACGGCAAACTTCAGTCAGTCTTGGGTGAAGCATTTCATTTTGATGAATCCATCACAAGACAATGAATAAACTTCGGTGTCCACAAGCATTTGCTCTATAATCTTTAGTTTAACTATCCACTTGGCCCAAGAAAGAGGGCCTACATGCTACAGATTATATGAGCAACTAGGCAAAGCAAGTAGTCAGTATTCGGACAAAAGAGATGCACATTATTTTCTCCATTATGTATTGTTATATGTTAGACGATACACATATTTGAATATATCAAAGTTTATACAAAATTATTACATATTATAAACCGTATTTGTAGGATTTTAAAAATAAGGATCGAGATTATAGGAAAACTATCGTAGATTGATTAATTTTTAGGAAGAGATAAATTTTAGGATAATCCCTGTATGTGATTTAGGGAATAAAATTTAGGGTATCTCTTGGAGATGCTCTCACGATGTATCCCTACTGTGCAATGCCTTTCTTTTTTGGAGATTTGCTCTCATGCCACAAATAAGTTGTTGACAATTTGCTCTTTTTCCCTATATGAGTGATAACATGTGTCCCCTAGGTCTAGTTATCATACACATAAAGTGTGATAAAAGAACAAACGCCACTCAACTATGGGGCATAAGCAAAAATTTCGATTTTGGGGGACATATGGTCCAGTACTGACGAAGTTTAGCTTGGAATGTTAAACCTAGCATTGCAGCTTGGATGCTAAGCATACAACCTAAAGTCTAAAGCCAAACACTTTTCGGGGAAAATTTGATCTTTTGACACATAGTTGAGTGGCTGATTACCCACGTCTAGAGTTCACTTATAATCTCACGCAGATTGGAATGAATTGCCAAAGATGTGAGCAAGATAGATAGGAAAAACAAAGTGAAAGTAGAATTCGATCATACTACTGATGGGTGCCGGATCCTCCGCTTCCTCCGTATTCACAGCCATGGCTGGCGCCACGGGGACATCTGCAAAACCAACACAGGGATGAGGGGATCGTGTTCCAGGCAAATCGAATAGCATCAATAGCTCGTCGTCATCGATGCGAAAGGGGAGTAAGATGACGAGGAGGCGAGCAGGGGCGGTGGTGGCGGCGAGTGGGAGGTGGGCGGCAGCGGTAGATTCAGGATTTATACGATGGGATTACGAAACTAAACGTACTATAAACCACATATATAATATACTGAAAATTAGCTTGACAACAACGATAAACTAAATTAATGATAAACATTCAATCTAAATACGTATATATCAAAGTAATTTATATTGCATTCTCAACACTAGTGAACCAATAGAATTTCTAGTGAATAATGATAAAATAGAAGAAAAATAGAATTTCTTCCATCTAAACAGGGTAGCAGCTAGCAGGCGTCGCCACGACTACCATACCTACCACCAAGGTGGGTGGTCTACACCCTGTAGGCAGTGGGTATGCTCGACAAATTAAATTAGATGGTATCAATAAAATATCTTCTATAGATGATAGTCGAATCTACTTATACTTAAAAGATCAACACACTCAAGTAGTCAACTTTCACGGTAACCATGGAGATCAAATCCATATAAGCAAATTTATGTTACCCTTAAAACAAAAAATAGAAGAATATATCATAGACTATTGTGTAATAAGAGGATTCCTTGTTTTTCCATGAACTTATTTAAAAGCATTAAAAATCTGTAATAGAATTATATGAAACACATACTACTTTTTCAGCAGTATATAGTGGCGTAGCTCAATTCGTTGGCTATTAGGAAAATATGAGAGAAGAGGAATAGAATTAGCTAGTTATAAAAATAGGTTACTCAATTTTTTGCAAAAAAAATTGGGGTACAACCGTACCCCTTACTCCATTACAGGTTCGTCCCTAGCGGGCGGTGGCAGTGGCAGCGGCGACGGTCGCGAGATGAAGCCTGCAGGTGTGGGGAGATCGAGCCAGGCATGAGGCAGAGTTTTTTTCTCTCCCCGTGGATGAGAAATTTACTATTATAGCACTATATAGAATAGGCTTTTCAAAGATAGCACTTGCGCAATGGGCTTCTCTCAAACAGCATTTTCGAGGATGATCAATTGCTACATTAGCATTTTCAGGTTTTTTTCTATCTTCAAGACATTTTTACCCCTAGAGACTGGACTGGACTGGACCGCCATCGCCACCTCTCGATCCCGTCCGCGCTCCTGCCCGCCTCCCTTCCATTCCCCGCCCCGACCTCTCCACCATGGCCTCGTGCCCCTTCGTATGGGCCTCACGTGGCTCCGCCACTAGCTCTGAGCCCCTCTATCGCTGGTCCCGAGGCCCTCTGCCCTGACCTTGCTCCACCATAGGCCCCAATCCCCTCCGCCCAGTGGGCTTCGAGCGATAGCGGTAGGGTTTCGCACGACGACGGAGGTTGTGTGGACGTCCAACGCGAGGGAGGGGTAAAAAGGTCAGTTATTTGTTTGAAAAATAGAAAAAAAAAATCTGGAAAGTTCTATTGTAGCAATTGGTTATCCTCAAAAATACTATTTTAGAGAAGCCTATAACGTGAGTGTTATTTTAAAGAAGCCTATTACATAGAGTGCTATAATAGTAAATTCCTTGTGGATAGACAGGGAAAAGGCCACCTTGGCCCATGAAAATTTCAGCCCACCCATTATCCAAATGGTAACTACAAGTTGACGGGAATCAAAGCCCAAGCTAGAATTTCCTCCGGGTTTGAGCCGAAATCCCCACCAAAATTAGGCCTCCCAAATAAGCCTAAAGTAGTTACAATTATTTTCCTTGTATTAGTTTATCCATAAGTTAATATTGTATGCAATTTTTGACGTATTTTAAGTAAAAAAAGTCAATTGAAAATGTTTTGTTTTTTAAGTAAAATAATTCATATTAGCTAAAAATATATGGGAAAAGAGAAAAAAATCGGTACGTTTAATAGCTATGAACTCTACGGCTACTTCTCAAAATGTATTTCGCAGATTACCCCTCGAGGGTTCTCCTGAAAACTGAGAGCAGCACCATCGATCTGGATTTTTCCTCGATCTAAGAATGTGAAGCACAATTAATCTAAAAAATAAAGACGGAAATAGTGCTAAAATTTTTAGCTAAGATTAGAAACCACAGTAACCTCTCCTATCTGAAAAACATACTCCAATAGTTCAATTACGTACGGTACTCCTAATTGTTGATGGTCATTGGATGAGGGACGAAAATAGAATTTTTTTTTATAAATAAAACTTTTTTCACTGAATTGTACTTCTGAATACCTCTGTTTCAAAAAATTGTAAAACTTGATCCCTGTCAACGCTTCTACTGTTCAGAAAAAAATGCAAGACTAAGGGATCTATTTTTTCAATTTTTCAGACCAGCTTCCAAATATGCAATTTCGGAAGAAAAAAATTTAAGAAATCGAGGAAAATATAATACTGTTCGGCATGTTTTGAGACATTTCTCCAATGGGGTGCTCCTCCCACCTTCCTTTTCGCCTTCGCGGATGGATCGAGGCCCAGTGATCCATACTGCCAGTTGATCGCCTAAAAAATAGAATTTTTTTAAAGACTATACGAGTAGAAACGATTTAATAGTTGGTTTATAGTGACAAATTAGTGTTTTATATATGTAAATATTGGATATTTTTATTATATAATGCTTATTATTACCTAGATAGCAAAATTAGGTTACTTTGGTTTTGCCCTCTTTTTTACTGGAGAATTATACCTCTGCATGATTTTACATCCATCGTCTCAGTAACTAATAGCGATAATACGGTAAATAAAGCTGGCATCCTGGATGAAAAAAAATTGAAGGGTGCAGATTAACGGTACATTTGGATGGAATAAAACTAATTATTAGCCAGAAACAAGGGGGTGTTTGTATATATGAGCTAAATTTTAACCTATATCATATCCAATGTTTAGATATTATTTTAGAGTATTAAATATAGACTATTTATAAAAATTCATTCATAATCGGTGGATTATTCGCAAAATGAATCTAATAAGCTTAATTACACTATAATTTGACGTACAATGTGATGCTACAATAAACATTTGCTAATCTTAGATTAATTAGGCTTAATAAATTCGTCTCGCAGATTATCCTACGACTCTGCAATTATTTTTATAATTAGTTCATGTTTAGTCCTTCGAATTGATATCCAAACATCCGATGTGACACAGGCTAAAATTTAGCCTCTTGATCCAAACACCCCTAATTATTAGTTAGCTAATAATTAATTGGCATATGTTTAAATACTTTAGACTAATACATGAAAAAAGAGTAAATGACCCCTATTAGTTCTCATTATTAGTTCACTTTTGTGGCCTAATGATTATCTATTAGTTGGTCCATGAACTAATAATTAGTTTAGTAATTAATTGGGTTGTTTGGATGAGCTAATACTAAAAATTAGCTACTAACAGTTAATTTATGGGATCCAAAAATTAAAGTACTAATTCTATTACCGCTGGAGAGAGCACCCGGAGAATTTAAGAAGTACGAGAGGAAAAAAAACACAGTGATCGACCACGCAGCTGGGTGAGAGGGACAGCGGCTAGCGAGACATGAACAATGGTTGGGTGGCGTGATCATGCATACGATGCAGGCCGAATCAGAAGGCTACAAGATGATCAAGCGGCAGATGAACCAGGTTAATTTACAATGCAACACAAGTCCCATTACTATCATTAAAAGCAGCTGCCCTTTGCTGCCACAATGCTCCACGTCATCGTTTTTCGAAAAAGCCCCTGCAGTTTTCGGTAATTTGCTAATCATCCAGGCATTTTGGCTAGCGTGGCCGCGTCCGCAGGCTGCCACGTCGCCCCGGACGGGGCTTGATTTTTTTGTGAAAAAACCCTCTTGTTTATCGCTATTTGCGCGAAGGCCCGACTCCCTATCTCCGCTGAGTTGCGTTTTTTATGTCTGAGCCCCCATTTCCTGAGATTTTATATACGAAGGAGAGAAAATTCGTAAAATTGGAGCGCACTCTGAATTTGAAAAACGTGAGGGTTCTTTCACAAAACGGCAGGGCCGCCGAGAGCCTCGTGTCCGTGAGTCCCCCCCTCATTTGTGCCCCATCCGCAAGCCCCAACCCAACCCCCACCAAACCCTAGCCACCACCGATCCGGTAGCCCCCGCCGATCAGGCAGCCCCCGCCCACCATCGATCGCTCTCCTCTCCTCACTAGGGAGAGCCTCCGCTTGCCCGCCTCCGCTTCCGAGGAAAGCGCCGCGCCACCGCCGCCACCTCGCATCGAAGCCAACGGGGGTAGGCGTGCTCCTCCTCCCCTGTCGCTCCCCCATATTCTTGACCGGCTAGAAGCCCGGGTTCCATTCAAGGTTGATTCCACTCTCCGGTAAGGATTCCCTCTCTCTGCTACTGGGATTTGTGTTACTTTCGTGAGCAGCTGAATCAAATCCTACTAGATCGTTCTCGGTTGAATCGAATCTTCGCCCAGCGGTCCTACGTAGGTAGGGAGGATTAGAGGTAGGGTTTCCATGGTGCGGCTGGTTCACCTGCCCATGAATTTTGGTGTGCATGTGTTAGCTTGAGATAACGCCGGTGCTTTTGTTAGCAAGCGTGCTCTCCAATCCCAGTTTCCGGTGGCCATGGATGACGGGGACCTTGGTTTCTCTAACCCGGATACATTCATGTGTCTGGCTGAACTATTCTCTTCCCTTTGCTTTCCTTTAGGTGTACTATCATTTTTATTATAGGTGCTCTTTGAGCAGCATCTAAAATAAAATTGGTTGAGAAAAACTGCTTTTCTGGTATGATTCAGCTTTGCACTAACTAATTGAAACCAGTTACCTTTAAGGATTTTCTCCTCAGTTATGCAGCTTTCATGCATTAGTAAATATATATTCATCAACTGTTGCACCTAAGGACTATTGTGAAACCTGCATTCAGTTTTTAAGAGACAAAAGGATAGTTCCTGATTCAGATCCTCCGAGCTCTGAATATGTGGACTTACTCTGCTGGTTTATTGATGAGAGGTAGGCATATGCACTTGAACATTCATTTCAAACTTTTAAGCTATATTTGAAGCAAATAAGCTTTATTGTTTGTTACTTGCTTCAGTGACAAGCTCATGGTGTTAACTGGAGCTAGAATGAGCACTGAATCAAGAACTACTGATTACAGGAGATACATTGAACCATATCTCCGGACTTGCTGTTTTATTCCATGTATTCTGGTTTTAAACCCCTTACTCATCAGGTGTGATACTATTCTTGTTTGTGGAGGGGTGCGGGAGGAGGCTGCTGGGACTCTGATGTGTTTTTGTGGTTGGGATTCGATGTAGTTCCTCAGTGATGGCGTGTTCTACGCCAGGCTGAATGAGATGCTGACGTGGTAGCTCGTTGAGGACGTCTACTCCAGTGTAGGCCTTTAATTTATTTTTTCTTTCTTCTTTCTTTTTCTTGGTTTCCTTTCCATCGGTCCTAAGTTATGTATGCATTTGGGTTAAGGAAATTTAGCTCGCTGAGAACGAATGTACATTCAATTTATACCAGATTAATTTCAAATATATCATGAGCATTTGTTTGATTTCAGAATGGAACATTTGTTTGCACATGTAATCGAACAAAAAATGATTGTTCATCACATGCTTTAACTAATTACTTCATATGCAAGATGAATAATCTCCATTGTTAAATGCACAAGACATCAAATCATAACCTCATATGCATGGATTGCATGTTTATTGGTTTGTATTGATGAAACATTTGAACTTTAAATACTTCATATACAAGATATAGTCTATTACCTAGATATGCTAAATGGAGAGTCTATTTTATTATCTACGATGTTTGATTAAGTTAGAGAGAAAACATGGTGTCTAAAAAAGGGTATCATCTGGCAAGTCCTTTTGGCATTAACACTTGCCGATCAGTACCAATAACTTTTTAGTTGTGCAGCAACGCCTGTAATTTACCTGCAGTATGGGTGTTATCCATATTGTGGCATTATCTTGTGATAATGTGTTATTTTAATCTGCAACGGGAACCTGTAGTCCCTGGTTCCTTCCTCCAAGCTAGAGCGATTGGCCTTATGTCTATGATTGACTAGGTATATTGTGTTCTGTTCTCTTTTATGATAGAGGGAAAAGAATTACATGGTTTCACCCATTTTACTGAGGATGCTGGCTGTTGTGCATGATTAGGGTGAAAAGGATGACAAGATAATAGCAGTATGTGTTGATATGTGTTGATGATCCTGAATATCGTCACTACAATGACATCAGTGAGATGTCTCCCCATTGCCTCCAAGAGATCAAGCGCTTCTTTAAAGACTGTATCCTCGTAATCCGTTTTATTGTTTCTGTTTTACATGCTATATTCAGTTATTCACATTCACTGTATTGTATTTTGAATGGTCACAAATACTTTGTTACCACCCTTAACAGTATGTTTTAAAAAAGAAGACGAAGCCAGATATACCCTCAAGAAATAGTTGTGAAGGTTTTGCCCTTAATTCCAGTGATAGAACAATGGAAGCACTACCGGAAATCCAAAATTCACCGAGTGCAACAATATTTGCCGAGTGCATTCCATCGGGCACTCGGCAAACGCAAGTTTGCCGAGTGCCCGATGGAATGCACTCGGCAAATATTGTTGCACTCGGCAAAGGAAAGGTTTGCCGAGTGCCACACCGTAGGCACTCGGCAAACATCCTGAAAAATTCCCCGCCAACATTTTTGCTGACGGCGTGACGACGGCACGGGTGAAATGTTGGGTTTGCCGAGTGCCACTAACGGACACTCGGCAAACCCTAGCCTTTGCCGAGTGCCACCCAGAAAACACTCGGTAAAGTAGTGTAGGAACCCAATATTTCATGTGAAAACACATTATTAGTCCACATCACATTTTAAAAATATTTTGAACCTGAATTTTTTTTTACAGTCATAATTCAACATCTTTTAATCCTTGATAAATTTTCATACTTTTATGAGTGGGTTTGGTATTTTTAATAAAATATTTGTATTTCTAGGATTTACTTCCAAGTGGGTCAAATTTGAAATGCATGTACATGAAATAATGACTCAAAAATTATGGAAAAATCATATTTGTGTTCATGATTACATTTGTAATCTTTTACAACTAAATATAACTAAATATTTAAAATCTAATTTACGACACTCGACCGGCAATATGCAGGTTAATGGTTTTTTAATTATAGAAAATGTAATTGATGCCTAAAAAATATGACACTTGACATGGTGTCATTATATCATACATATATGATATGGTAAAAAATTCATAATGTTTCGACAAAGTTTTCAAGTATGACCTTTAGAAATTGGACAACCTTCGAGAAGGTTTAGGAGTTTAGGGATGAAATGAGTTAGGTTTAGAAGCAAATCGATATTCAAATATTTGTTTGAACTTAAAACTTTTTGTACTACTAAAACTCAATTTATCTTATACCATGTCAAAAATTGGCATTTTTTAGAGTTATTTTGATATTTTTGGTTAAAAATGTTGTTTATAAGATTTTAAGTAAAAGATCCCAAATTTAAACTCTATGTGCCTTATATTTGATTATTTGAACCTAGAAATTTTCTAGGATGAAATATTAGTGTATATTATATAATTACAAATGATGGGATTTTTTACTGTCTTTATTCTATTTTAGTTTTTTTTTAAAAAAATAGTATAAAAATTATTTGCCGAGTGCAAATGGGAATGGCACTCGGCAAAGAAAAAAAAATCATTTTTGCCGAGTGCTATAGCTAAATGCACTCGGCAAAGTGTGCTGATCCCATTATTTCATGTGAAAACATATTTTGACTCTATATCACATTTAAAACATGTTTTGAACTTCAATTTTTTTTTACAGTCATAATTCAACATCTTTTAATCCATGGTAAATTTTCATACTTTTATGAGTGGGATTGCTATTTTTAATAAAATATTTGTATTTCTAGGATTTACTTCCAAGTGGGTCAAATTTCAACTAAATGTACATAAAATAATGACTCAAAAATTATGGAAAAAACATATTTCTATTCATTATTACATTTGTACTCTTTTACAACTAAATATAACTAAATATTTAAAATCTAATTTACGACACTCGACTTGCAATATGCAGGTTAATGGTTTTTTAATTATAGAAAATGTAATTGATGCCTAAAAAATATGACACTTGACAGGGTGTCATTATATCATACATATATAATATGGTAAAAAATTCATAATGTTTCGACAAAGTTTTCAAGTATGACCTTTAGAAATTGGACAACCTTCGAGAAGGTTTAGGAGTTTAGGGATAAAATGAGTTAGGTTTAGAAGCAAATTGGTATTCAAATATTTTTTTGAACTTAAAACTTTTTGTACTACTAAAACTCAATTTATCTCATACCATGTCAAAAATTGGGATTTTTTGAGTTAGTTTGCTATTTTTGGTTAAAAAAGTTGTTTATAGGATTTTAAGTAAAAGATCCCAAATCTAAACTAAAAGTGCCTTATATTTGTTTATTTGATCTTAGAAATTTTCTAGGATGCAATATTAGTGTATATTATATAATACCAAATTTTGGGATTTTTTAAAGTCTTTATTCTATTTTAGTTTTTTTTTTGAAAATAATTTTTAAAAAACTTTGCCGAGTGTAATTATACCTAGCACTCGGCAAAAAATGGTTCATTTAAAAAAAAATAATGTTTGCCGAGTGGTTTAGTGGTGGCACTCGGTAAACGTTATTTATTTTTTTAAAAAAAATTGTTCGCCGAGTGCCTCCCAATTTGGCACTCGGCGAACCTGGTACGAGTACAAAAAAAGAGCCCCAGATCTGGGCGCATTAAGTGCGCCCAGATCTGCCTCCCCCCTCGCAGCACACCGCCGCCTGCTCCCCCCGCTCCCCGCCGCCTGCTCCCCCGCCGCCGGCCGCCCGCCGCCCGCCGCTCCCTGCATCCCGCCGCGGCCACCCCGCAGCCGGCCGCCCGCCGCCTGCTCCCCCCGCTCCCCGCCGCCTGCTCCCCCGCCGCCCGCCGCTCCCTGCGTCCCGCCGCCGCCACCCCCGCCGCCGGCCGCCCCTGCGGCCCCCAGCGGCCTGACCCCGGCCACCCTCGCCGGCCCTCGGCAACCGGCGCCGCTGGCCGTCTTCGCCAGCCCCGCCGTCCCACGCCCGTCCCCGCCGGCCGCGCCGGCGCCCCCTGCCCGCCCTCCTTCCCTGCCCTCGGTGCCCCCGGCCGGCACCTCCTCCTCCGACCGCCGGGCTCTTCGGTGATATTTTTTCACTTTTTAAATATATATGCAATATATACACAATAAGTTAACATATATTTATGCATGTGTAAGTCAAAAAAAACCAAATGTATGTATATGTTGAGTTTGCAACATATACATGTACGTTTGGTATTTCAATATTTAATGCCAAGTTTAATGTAGTTTTTAATGAGCTAGGAACTAGCTATTGTAGCAAACTAATATATATATATATATTATTAGATGAGACAATTTAATGCCAAGTTTAATGTACTTTTTAATCACATATTTAATTATTAATAATGCCATGTTAAATTTCATGTTAATACCATGTTATTCTAATATACATGTTTTAGAAATTTTAAAATAATCATTGTAATACTTTTTATGTTTTAATGGTTATGTTCATTAATATCTTGTGTATGTCGATGCCGGCCATCGTGCCATTATATATATGTGTATGTGGATCTCGGCCATCGAGTCGTGATGTGTATGTGGGTGACAGCCATCGTGCCGTTCAATTTATGCATCGTGATGTTGTCAAAAATTTATTTTTTTTGTTATTATCGCGTAACCTAGGCGTCTCCCGTTCGGAAGAGTTACGGTTTGGAATATGCATGTCTTTGCATATCTGTGGCCGTAACTGTTTCGAACTGTCCACGTTTGGACAGCCGGAGGATGCGTAGATTGAGCTCGTTTTCATGCTCCGTTCTGATTCGACCCAGGGTTTCGACAACACCTCCCCCTTGTTCTCCAAACGCACATCCTCTTGGCATGTTGCCCAGACGTGCGTTTGGAGAGCAGCGGGGAGGTGCTGCCGAAATTTTGGGTTGGATCGGAATGGAGCGTGAATACGAGCTCAATCTACGCATTGTCCGGTGGGATTAGGACCTATCTTACCTATTAGACTGTTATATTCATCTCGTTTCTCACTAACCCCTAAACACGGGTGTTGTTTCCTAGTTTAGTACAAGATGGATCATCGTGAGTGGATGTACACGGGTCGCCCTAGTCAGGCCGAGGTGACCATGGATTGGATCAAGAACACTGAAGTATTCTTAGAGACAGCGTTTGGTAGACAGAATGTACGTGACAAGACCTGGTGTCCATGTAGTCGGTGCGAGAATAAGCGTCGACAAACAAAGGATGCTATGGGTAAACACCTATGCAAATATGGGTTTATGCCAAATTATACCCGTTGGACGTATCATGGTGAGTCACAACGTCCTAGAGAGGAGGTGTTGCGACATCGCATGGACGATGATGAGGGAGGGGTTGGATTTATGCTAGATGACTTTGAAGATGCGCATTTTGACGAAGCACGTGAAGAGGAAGTGCCGGAGCCAACGGCAAAAGCGTTTTATGACATGTTGTCCGCGTCAAAGCAACCTCTTCACGGTCACACTAAGGTTTCTCAACTGGATGCCATCGCACGGCTATTGGCCATCAAGTCGCAGTTTAGCTTGAGTCGAGAATGCTTCGATGTTATGCTGACGGTTGTTGGTAGCCTTCTTCCAGAAGGTCACAACCTTCCGAAGAGCATGTACGAGTCTAAGAAAGTCCTCCGTGCACTTAAGATGCCTTATGAGCAAATACATGCTTGTCCCAACGGATGCATTTTATTCAGAAAACAATACGCAGACGCAACCTGCTGCGTGAAATGCAAATCCTCTAGGTATCTGGAGGTAGACTCCGATGATGGTGTGAAGAAACAACTCTCAATTCCCGTGAAGATCCTTCGGTACCTTCCCTTTGTACCGAGGATCCAACGGCTGTACATGACCGAGGAATCTGCTAAACAGATGACATGGCATAAAAATGGGATTCGTTACAACCCAGACAAGCTAGGTCATCCATCAGATGGAGAAGCGTGGAAAAAATTTGATCAGCTCCATCCCGAGAAAGCTTTAGAGCCACGTAATGTACGAATTGCTATAGCAACAGATGGGTTCAATCCATATGGTATGACGGCTGTCGCATACAGTTGTTGGCCAATGTTTGTTATTCCCCTCAACCTTCCTCCCGGCGTCATCTTTCAACGACAGAATATTTTCTTGTCCTTGATAATTCCAGGGCCTGAATACCCGGGGAAAAATATGAGTGTGTATATGGAGCCTTTGATGGATGATTTGGTCCATGCGTGGGAAGATGGTGTGTTGACATATGATCGATGTACAAAGACAAACTTCAGAATGCATGTCTGGTATATGTATTCTCTACATGACCTACCAGCATATTCGATATTTTGCGGCTGGTGCGTGCATGGGAAGTTCGCATGCCCGATTTGTCGGTCGACTCTAAAGTTCGTTTGGCTAGCTAAGGGTGGAAAATATTCCTCATTTGACAAGCACCGACAATTCCTTCCTCGGAACCATCCATTCAGGAAGGATAAGAGGAATTTTACAAAAGATGTGTCTGTTAAAGGCTCAGCACCAATTAAAATGACTGGAGCCGATGTTCGTGCTCAATTAGAGTCTTTGCAAATTAATACACAAGGAGCTGGTTTTATTGGATATGGTGAGCATCATGCATGGACTCACAAGCCATGTTTATGGAATCTTCCTTATTTCGATGATCTTCTCCTTCCGCACAACATTGATGTGATGCACACTGAGAAAAATGTTGCCGAGGCCATTTTCGGCACAATCATGGATATTCCTGAGAAGACGAAAGACAATGTCAAGGCCCGACTGGATCAAGCGGCTATATGCAACAGACCTAAGCTCGACATGATACCTCCTAGAAGCGGGAAATCCTGGACGAAGCCAAAGTCTGATTTTGTTCTAACAAGGGGACAAAGGAGGGAAGTACTTGAGTGGTTTCAAACATTAATGTTTCCTGATGGCTATGCAGCTAATCTGAAGAGGGGAGTTAATCTAGCTACTCTGCGAATAAACGGACTCAAAAGTCATGACTATCACATATGGATTGAGCGGTTGCTCCCGGTCATGATTCGTGGCTATGTCCCCGAGGATGTCTGGCGAGTTCTAGCTGAATTGAGCAATTTTTTCCGTCAACTTTGTGCTAAACAGTTGTCTCACACCGTGGTAGCAGACATGGAGACACTAGCGCCCGTGTTATTATGTAAGCTAGAAAAGATCTTTTCGCCCGGTTTTTTCAATCCGATGCAACATATGATATTGCACCTTCCGTATGAGGCCCGGATGGGAGGTCCGGTTCAAAGCCGTTGGTGCTATTCAATTGAGAGATTCCAAAAGATTCTTCGAAATAAATGTAAGAACAAATGCAAAATTGAAGCATCCATAGCTGAGGCATATGTTTTGGAGGAGGTGTCAAACTTCACAACTAGATATTATGCGGACAATCTTCCAAGCGTGCATAATCCACCTGCCCGTTACAATCTTCCAGAAGAAGAATCAAATCTCAGCATCTTCAGAGGCCAACTAGGAAGTGCAAGTGGTGCTGCTAACAAGACCTTACAGCATGAAGAGTGGCGTTTGATTATGTTGTATGTCCTGACAAACCTTTCCGAAGTGGAACCGTACATTGAGGAATTTCATCGATGATTTTGGCGTGGTTCGAGGGAGGCTAACATTGAGGAATCCACTGCCCTTCTTAAGTATGGTGTGGGAAATGGCAATCCCGATTTCATTTCTTGGTTCAAAACTAAGGTATTTCTCAAATTAACTTTTAGTTAGTTATACCTTTCAATTATATCTTATATGCGACTAATATACATGTTCATCGCGTTTAAACCTATAGGGAAGAACCGACACGACAATGAGTTCCGAGTTGAGGCAAGTTGCGAATGGTTGTGCATACAAGGTTAAGACATTCAAAGCTTACGACGTAAACGGCTATCGTTTCCACACAACAAGTCATGAACAGAGCCGACCTAACCGAAGAACCACAAATTCCGGAGTTTTTACTCCGGGCACAGACGGGGTTGACTACTATGGACGACTCGAAGAAATATATGAATTGAGTTTTGATGGGAGCAAACCTCTTAACCCCGTTATATTTAAATGCCACTGGTTCAATCCCAAAGTAGTGAGACAGACTCCCGAACTTGGCTTAATAGAAATTCGTCAAGATACCACCTTGCCGAGTGAAGATGTTTATATTGTGGCTCAACAAGCAACACAAGTTTACTATCTGTCTTACCCGTGCAAAACCGTCGCACGTCTTAAAGGTTGGGATGTTGTGTATAAGGTGTCGCCACACGGTAAACTGCCTGTTCCCAACAACGAAGACTATAACATAGACCCGAACACATACGACGGAGAGTTCTTTCAAGAAGATGGGCTACCAGGCATGTTTGTTATTGACTTGACGGAGACGATGGAAGTAGATAACGAAAGTGGTGCCGATGCCGACGAAGGAGATGAGATTCATAATGGAAGAGACTTAGAACTGCTAGAGAGATTGCACTCAAGCACTCAACGTGATGACAACATTCCACCTCCTGAACAGCTGGACGATTACATCATATCACGTGATAGTGATGACGATACATATGATCCAGCAAATCCGGACGGCGATGACTATTTCTAGCAGCTGTATGAGAATTATGTTTAATTTTAGAATAAATGCGTTTAGAACACATTTCACGGTTTATCTAAAGTGATTTACTCTTTTTCGTAGCAGGTGATTGAAATATGGTGGGGGGTTTAAAGAAATTAATAAGTGCGGTAGTAGGAAAAGGCGGTAGATCCACTCCCTCTCAAGATGAGGTTGGGTCCTCATCTAGACCTCGAGGTAGGAGAACGAAGAAGTCAGCAGTGAGAGGAAAGGCACCCGCGCCCTCGAGTGAAACTAGCCATATACCGGCATCCCGTCGCGACGATGATTACGTGCCGGATGAGGAGGAGGAGGAGCAGGCTAGGGTGGAGGAGGAGGAGGAGGTGGGGGCAGAGGGTGGGGAGGTTGGGGCAGAGGGAGAGGAGCAAACTACAGAACCGGCTGCAGTGTGGTTGCGTGGTCCTTCGTCACTCCCGAGGCGACCAGTGGCAGTAGCTGATCGTCCGCTCATTCGACCAGATGGAAATAGGTAAGTTGTTATAGAAAGTCTATAATATATTCTTTTCGTTAGTTTAATTTTTAATATATACTAATACTTTTTAATGATATCGGGATAGGAACTGGATTATGGTTGAACGAGGAGGTCGTGAGTGCTCACGCCATGTAAACGGTATCCTCGGTCTTCTTATCAAGGAAAAGTTCCCTGGTTTGATATCTTTGGATGGGAGGACGGAGCCGGCGTACTCATGGAGGCACTATGAAAGTGCGCCGGACGCCCCTGACCGAGAAGGGAGACAATTTGCCCACCTAGCCGATCGAGTCAGGGCTGAGCTTTGGGTAAGTTTATTTTCTTAATATATGTGTCAATACTATTAACATGTGAAAACATATAACATTCTCTTTACATCTATATGCAGGATTTTTATAGATGTGATGAGGGGTATGCGGATCAGGCTGCCGCAGTTATTAATAGAGCCGCCAAGAAGCTTGTCACCGACATGCATTATGAGGCGCGCATTCAAGCTGTTATTGACTTCTGCGCTCAGCACCGTCGAGAGAGGAAAAACAAAAAGGATGCCCGGACCACCTTTCTGACACGAGAGGAATACATGATGGTAAGTGTATTCTCGTGTATCTTATAATACTTAATATTATGTCATTAACAAATTCACTTGCATCAAATAGGTCCCTCCACAGTGGTGTGCCGCTCATCTTGAGTGTTGGGGCCAAATTGTTGATAGGTGGTGTTCTGCCGAGTGGCAGAGCAGTCACGAGGCATGCCGCCAGCGACGCCTACTCATGCCGGGGGCATCACACCATCAAGGCTCGCTGAACCTCGACCAGTTCAGGGCGAGATGGGTATGTAGTTACATGTTTCTTTTTTTCGCTTAATTACACAATATAACTCTAACTATCTTCTTGTTTCAGTCAACGGCCAATGCGGGTCAGGAATGCTCCCAAGTCATGGCATATGCTCTGGCTCACAAAGGGAGGGCGGTTGAAGGCAATACCTACAATCCAAATGACCCCGCTGAGTCGTACACTAATCGGAATGCATATCAACGCCTCCAAGACTATTCAGAGATGGCAAGGGAAGTGCATGGCGCCGATTATGACCCAATCGCACATGACATCGATGGCGAGGTGGTCATGAGGGCTGGAGGAGGAAAGAGACATGGGCGATATTTGATGGGCGACGGCGCCATTGATACCCGTAGTACCCCCTCTCTATCTGAGGTGAGAGCTCGGAGCTCGACCTCCGGTCCGGGTATACGTCCTCGCCGAGACACATCTATGGGTCTGATTGCTGATCTACAGGTTAGTTCATTTTCATCAATCATCGAACACTTCACATTGTTTGTTTGAGAACATTAACTCTGAAATAATGTTTTGTAGGCCCAATTAAATGAAGAAAGATCACAAAGGACCGAGTGGCAGACCCAGATGGAGGCTCGGCTGCAGGCTCAGATGCAAGCTCAGATGCAAGCCGAGATGCAGACCCAGATGCAGCAGTGGTTTGCGCAGATGGGTGGATCTTTCTCAGGTCATATGGGTCTGCCTGGACTTCCTCCTCAACCTCAACAATCTCCACGGACTCCACAGAGCGGCAATGTGAGTTTCTAATATTGTTATTGTCGGTTTTGTTATATACAAGTGTTCTAACTATTTTTCTTTTTTTTTCAGTTTCATCCATCGGCAGCAGGATCAAACACGCAGCCATCTCCACACACTGGTCATAGCGGTAATGATAATTTGTGAGGCGTGGTGTGAGTTGCCGTGATGAATTTGTTAATTAACTTAAACTTGTCACCGTTAACGCGAACTTGAACTTGTGTATCAATTTGAACTTGTATTTGTGACGTGAACGTGAAATTGTGATGTGACCGTGAAATTTGTGATGTAAATGTGATTTTTGTGATGTGCATGTGATTTCTGTGAATATCTGTGATTCAGTGTGAATTTTGGGGCAAATTTTGTGAATAAATGTGAATTTGTGATGCATTTTGTGATTGAATGTGTTTTTTGGATGAAATATGCAAGAAATAAATGAAAAAAAAAATTAAAAATATTTTGCCGAGTGTTACACTCGGCAAAGCCACCTGCAGTGCACAGAAACGTGCCACGTGGCACGTTTCTGTGCAGTCTGGGGAGGCTTTGCCGAGTGCCTCCACGTGGCACTCGGCGAAGGGGGTGTGCCGAGTGCCACGGGGGCACTCGGCGAAGCCCCACGCGCCACGTGCCCCCCTCCCCCGAGGCCCCTTCGCCGAGTGCCCCCCTTGGCACTCGGCACACCCCCTTCGCCGAGTGCCACGTGGGGCACTCGGCGAACCCCCCTCGCGCCACGTGCCCCCCCCCCCCCGAGCCACCTTCGCCGAGTGCCCCCCGTGGCACTCGGCACACCCCCTTCGCCGAGTGCCACGTGGGGCACTCGGCGAAGCCCCGTTAACGGCCACCCCGGCCGTCAACCGTGGACTTCGCCGAGTGCTATACGTGGCACTCGGCGAAGTCTATATTGCACTCGGCAAAGACTTCGCCGAGTGCCCGATAAATTGCACTCGGCGAACCCTCACGTCGCCGACACGTTCAGTGCCGAGTGGGGTTCGCCGAGTATGGCACTCGGCGAAGCCTTTGCCGAGTGCATTGTGGGCTTCGCCGAGTGCCCTAGGCACTCGGCAAATATGCCCAGTCCCGTAGTGAAGCAAATCCTGAATACAAAACATCTGATATTTTTGCAAATAATGGTGTAGCTGAAGAGGAAGCACCTACCTTAATGAGAGTTTGGAGATGATTATACAACAGGTTTTGGCACAAATGCAGGAAGTTGGAATGCCACCTTAAGTTTAGCATTCATTGGGCTTTGTAGTTTTTGGATTTGGTTCAAAATTTATGCTATGAAGTGACTCTCTCCTTTAGTTTTAGGCTCATCATTCTTGGAAAGCCCTAATATATTATTAATTTATTTTTTCGTTGATGGATATCTCTTAATTGGTGATGATGAATCAAATTATTTTCTAATAGGATGACTGCTAATGAGCTGACAAATTTTATAGTTAAATTTCTAAACCATTGTATTGAAATGAGAATTAGAATTCATCTGGAAGCAAAGGGGAAGAAATTAAACTTCTTACAAATAGCAAAATCCTTTTTAACTTTGTCCGGAATTGCTTTTAGTAGGAGCACGCGAAGCGTGCGCTGGCCATTCTAGTATGAATCAGATGCAGAAAGCTACGTGCATGTGCCGACAGGGACACGGATTATTAGTGTTTGTTTCAGGTTAATTAGCCAAATTAACTTTCTCTAATTCATATATATATGTTTATGTTCAAGGGGGAGACAAACAAACACGCCCGATTCTTCGCTGCTGGCTACAGCTCCTACAGTTTAGTGGTCAATTCGTTCGGCACCTTACAAACAACTTATAACCAGACATTTTTGTGCTTCTGCTAGCTGCAGCTGCTGCTAGCTGCTTTTCTTCTTCTTAATATAAATATTCCGATGGCATCTATGTGATCGTTTTTTGATATCCACACGCCCTTCACGCGTACGGTGTAGTTTTGAGCTTATTAAAACTGTGATACTGATAGTATACTTAGGAGTTAGGAGCAACGCAGCCGGCAGCCGGCGGCCAGCGATCCATTAAATCATTTTCTTGAGATTTTAATTTGCTTGGCTCCTGGCTCCATCATGCATGTGACATCCAGAAAGGTATTTCCAGCCCGTATAAAACCGAGCTCAGCTCACATCACATGGCCATGCATGGTTGCTCCATTATTATGCAAGCTAGGACTACACGTACGTGTGGCCATTTAGAAAAATTCCAGTATCCTTCGTAAGCTCTAAATAGGACGAGACATAACATCTACAGGATAACATGCATGATATCTTATAGCATCATTAGCATGGGTATATATGTGCGCTGCTCACGGTCACAACGATCAAGAAATATAACATTAAACAACTCAATCTAGATTGTTGCAAAAGATTATATCTAAAAAATATCAGAGTATTTAATCTAGTTTAATTAGGAGTTCAATATATAAGGGTTCTATACGTACGATCGCATAACCTGCGCGCACATGTCCAACCAGAACCCTCCAAGAACGCATATGCAGTTGCAGTAATGTGCACGAGCTAGCAGAGATCAAAGACGACCTTGCATGCATGCATGGGAGACATTATTCAGATCGAGATGGATCGGAGCTAGCTAAGCTAGCACCTGATGCATGGCCGGATCGAAATGTACATGTGCATGTAAGTCGAAGGATCGATCAATCCATCCAGTGGCGCCATGCACAAAATAAAGCTACGGCGCGATCGATGAAGCGAAGGAGATGGAAAAGAGAGTGATGTGGTTGCTCCGAGTTTTGGACAGGAACCCATATGGCCGTCATCCATGTGAGCTAGACCACACTAGCTACTACAGTCTCCTCCCTTTCTCAAAGCACACTGCCAAAACAACAAAAGGCTTATGTTAGCTAATTAAGTCACCGTCATTATTGCTCATGCCGCCAAATATATAGCTTTGCTTGTGTTCATGGGTAACATACCATAAGTATTACTATCACTAGCTGCACATTGTTTAGAATCTAGATGCAGAGGTAGAGTTCACAATTTTGTATCTAAGGGGCCAAAATTTCAATTCCAACTATAGAACAAAAATCCTCTGGTCTAGTTTGATAAGGCTAGGATTATGTTCTATTACACGCCAAAGAAACATACATTAGTGACGAGTCATAACGTACATTAATAACGGGTAAATACCCGTCACTAAATTTAAAGGGTCAACCTCACTCCTATAGACTCATATGTTATGGCTCTTGGGTGACAGTTGTCACCCATCACTAATGTGTTCTTTAGTAATGGGTGAGAATTGTCACCAGTCACTAATGTATTATTTAGTAACGGGTGATTGTTATCACCCGTCACTAATATTATGGTTATTTCAAAAAAATAGGTTGCATCTTAGATTTGGCAGCCAATTAACATATACAACATCCAAAACACATCACAGATAATTCAACACAGAAGATTCATTATCAAATTTGTATCACATATATTAACTTATAACTCGTTATCTCGAAGAACATGGCTAAAACAAAGATCAATATATAAGATGGTTTCATGGCTTTTGAATATTATCTAACTTATAGTGATATCAAAAGCTTGGATATTATCATATCACTATCTAAGCTTGCACCATGGGCAGCTTGAGGAGAAGCATCGTGGGTAGCAGGAGCACCACCACCACCAAGGACAACTTGAACAGAACCCCAGTGGGTAGTAGCAGGAGCACCACCATGGCATCGTCCGACAGGAGCACCACCATGGCACCGTCCGGCAGGAGCACCACGGTGAATAGTCACGCCAACTTCGAGTGCGTTATCTCGAAAAAATTGGCTAAGACCATCAATTATCTTGAATAAATTGGCTAAAAGCAGTAGGTCAGTTTACCCTGTAACAATAAAATTAAAATAAAGTTAGCAACGGCAGACGGTGCATTTAGACGGGGAAGAGGAGGATGACGACCTTAGAAGGAGGACGAGGAGGATGCAACCAAAGTGGTGGCAAGTAGGGTGGTTACGTGCGCCGATGGTGTGGGTGTCACGACCGACGGTACATATGGCCAGGAGCAGCGAAGAGCATGGCGAAGGAGATGTCGGCGATGGGAGTTAGGGTTAGGGTTACACAAAATGAAAGCCTGATGATTCACTTTGGTTATGTGCCTATTTATAAGCGGGAGGAGTCATCAGTGACGGGTGGTAATTACCATCCGTCACTGATGATGTAGGGGCCTTTAGTGACGGGTATAGCTAAAATCTGTCACTACAGGATCAACCTTTCATGACGGGTAACAATGTTCACCCGTCACTAAACGATCCTTTAGTGTCAGTGGAATATTATTACCCGTCACTAATGTTATGGTCATTTTGAAAAAAAAATAGTTTTTAGGCTGCAACCTGAATCAAAGCCAGGATTTGGCAGCCAACATATTAAACATTCCAAAACACATCACAAACAATGTATCACGGAATACAGATCATTCATCACAAAAGATTTATAACCTGATATTACATCATACCGTAGGTTTACAATACATACATTACAACCTCAATTGCATTATTATTGATATTTTGAAAAAAATAGTTTTTAGGCTGCAACCTGAATCAAAGCCAGGATTTGGTAGCCAACATATTAAACATTTCAAAACACATCACAAACAATGTATCACGGAATACAGATCATTCATCACAAAAGATTTATAACCTAATATTACATCATACCGTAGGTTTACAATACATACATTACAACCTCAATTGCATTATTATTGATATTAAAATGGAAGGCACACATTATGTCAACTTCTAACGAGTTGTCACTAAGAAATTAGCCAAAACCTTTAGTTAGATAGCATCATTCATCCGTCGTTTTATGCACCACAATTGGGACTGCCTCAAACCTTGGCTTCCACCTGAATCTCGGTGGTTTGGTGGTGTAGGTGAGGTATGATATACTTTTCACAGTACTGCATTGAAAAGTACTATAAAATAAAATTTAAACAATGCTATTAGTGAAGACTATTTGTATAGACCAACTACATGTGCAAATAACTTACCACCGACTTCTCGTTGATGATTGTGTTATTTATTGTGCAGACATATAACCGATTCTCGGAGGATAAACTTGTCGATATATATTGTAGAAGAGTCTTTCTTGCTGGAGTTACATCTGTTAGATTGCCAAAATAACAAATGTGCTTCAATTGGTCCATTTGGTCGGTATCAACCTCCCTGGCTATCCGCTTCCCCTTCCTATCTGCAACATTATTAGGACCCTCCCCAACATTATAAGAAATTAACCATGATAAGAACATAAACACAAGATTGCATGTGTAGTAATATCAATTTTCTATGTATACCACTATCATCGTTGTCCTCCACTTTGATGGTCACTGGGGTCTTCTCATCACCAAAGTTAGTATATAATTTTGCCATATAATCAATGGGGCATGTCTCATTGTTATTACCAAATAGACCCCTTGTGTTAGGTCATCTCTTTAACTAAATTTAGGCCACCCTTTGTGGAGACATATCCTACCACCGTCCGCACAGCTCGCAACCTCAATCTCAGTGGTACACCCATATCTTGTCATTATTTGGAGGGTATCGCCAGCACGAATATTATTTACCTCACAAAATATTTTTGATAAATACTACAACAGTAAGGCAATGTCGCTTTAGTTTGTTAACACAATAAATAGAACATGCAATGTACAAAAAACTATAATTAAACCTGGTGACGTCCGCCGTTAACTAGATGATTGATCTTTATTAAGCAACTATCAGGAACATAGGTTAGTATATGTAGATCGCTTGGAATCCTTGCCATATCCCTAATTCACAAATTCAATAAGAAAATTTCGGATAAATTTAATATTAAGCATGAACAAACTTACGAGAATGAGAATGCAATTAGAATGCAATTGAGGTGTAGAGAGCACCGGCGACGGAGCGGCGAGGAGCACGATGAGGCGCCCGCGACGGTGGGTTAGGGTTACACAAAATGAAAGCGTGACGATTAACTTCAGTACCCTGCCATCAGTGACGGGTGATTAACTTCTTTAGTGACAGGTAGAAATATAACTCGTTACTACAGGAAAGATCTCTAGTGGCGGGTCATACCATGACCCATCACTAATGAGGGTACCCCTTCTTTAGTGACAGGTCCAATTATAATCTGTCACTAATAATACAGTGTTGCTGACGCGTGTGAAATAGTCTATCACTAAAAGTATATTACTATTGCGCGTCTTTTACCCGTCACTACAGCTGTTTCACTAAAGACTGTTTTTATGGCAGTGATGTGGATGGGCTCGAATCCATCATCCTCAAAACACAAATAAAAACCTTGAAATTCTCGTAAACCTATCGAAATACATGTTGTTGTTGTTGTTCAAGAGCTCAAAATTCACAAAAATCCAGCAAGATCGAGTGAAATTAGTAAGAGGATTATGTTCACAAGAATTATATTGATAAAAATTAAACTAGAATCCGGACTAGCTCATCGTTGCATTACCCTAAGGCTTGACTCTTGAGCCAGGGACCCCGAATAATCGGCTAGACTCGCTAGTACATAGCAAGAGGGGGGCACTACTAGAGAGTCGTCCACTCATTTTAGAATCGATCCATACACATCACTACAACAATCCACGTGACCGACGGAAGTTAGCGCGAAACTCTGTCACGTCAGCATATGAAACATCGCATATAAAACATATTAATACACAATCCAAAGACATCCCATGTACAATGCACAATGCATATAAACACACAATCCCATGTACAATACACCGACATTTCATAAAGTTGATGATCTCAGTTAACATATCCATAAGGGTGTAATATTTTTGCATGAACATGCATGTGAGATTTCTGGCATGTAGTCCAAACTTTATGAACATCTTTTTATGCTCTTTGTTTCTCTGCATGAATTGAACAATGCTATATGTGTTATCTAACTTATCTATATTTTTTTGTGCAGCAATGTCGCCGCCTAGGAATCTTTTTCACATACAACAATGTACACGAGAATCTCATAAGCAATGTACACGAGAAATTCACCACAGAGAATTTAATTTGCAAGGAGAGGATGAACAGAGTAGGCTCACTAGGATGGGTGGCGCGGGCCGGGCGGCGGCGTCCGACGGACGGCGGTGGGGCGGACGGAGGCGATGGTCGGGAGTGGGCGGCGGCCAGGAAGGGGCGGCGGGCGGCGGCGGGCAGCGGCGGGCGGCGAGTGGCGGCGGGAGTTGGGCACGCGCGTACAGGGATTAGGTTTCCCTGTACCCGCGCACGCAGTTGGGGATTATATCCCTTAACTTCCGTCGGCCAGCATTAAAGTCGACATAAGTTATATTTAACTTTCGTTGTCTTTAATGCTGGCCGACGGAAGTTAAGGGATATAATCCCAGCGGGTCTCTACCCACTTTACTTCCGTCGGCCACAGTCAAAAGCCGACGGAAGTTAATTTAGCCGACAAAAATATTCCGTTTTCTTGTAGTGCATACATGAGTGTCATGAACATGCGCGATCGACGAAGCAAAGGAGATGGAAAAGAGAGTGATGTGGCTACTCCGAGTTTGGAGAGGAATTGAACCCCATGTGGTCATCATGTGAGCTAGGCCACACCGTCTCCCTCCTCTCTCAAAGCACACTGCCAAAACAATAACGAAAGGCTTAGGTTACCCAAGTCACCGCCATTGCTCATGCGACCTATATACCTCCGCTTGTGTGCTCATGGGTAACATATATACCTTAAGTATTATTATCACTAGCTAGCTGGACATTGTTTAGAATCTAGATGCAGAGCGAGGTAGAGTTTACAATTTTGTATATAAGGGGGCAGAATTCTAATTATTCCAACTGTAGAACGAAAATCCTTAGACCTAATTTGGCAGTCAGGATCTCACCTTATTTAATATCATGTGGATAGGCCGATCGACATCCCTCGACTACATACAAACGAAAACCTTAAAATTCTTGCGAAATACATACCGGCGGTTGTTCAAAAGCTCAAAATTCATAAAACTCGGTTGTTCAAAAGCTTCAAATTTACAAATTTCAAGCGAAATTTTGTGAAATTAGGAGCCCTGTACAGATGATTATGTTTACAAGAATTATATTAATAGAAATTAAAATAGAATCTGGAATAACTCATTACTACTGGATTACTCTGAGACTTGAGTCTGGTGACCCTAGACAACTGGCTAGGCTCCCTAGCACATGCCAAGAGGGTGAATTTTTTTAAACAATATTTTTAAAACAAAATTTTAATTTTGTTACACGGTTTAAAAAAATTACAAATCTGATCTCTGTCGGCACACCATCAACCGAACTAGACCACATCAACCTAATTCAGTCGAACATTGCAAATATGTTGCCAAGAAATTAAACTCTCACACCCAAACCATCCAAGGGTAGAAGTGCTTTAAGAGCACACTAATTGTCGTTTTAGTCTTCTTATTTTTTCCAAATATAAGTTGTATTATAACTTATAAATATTTTTTAGTTTTCTCTTCTATATTTATACCTATCAAGTAAATAACTTACATTTTTTAAACAGTAAACAACAAAATCATTTAAGTTAATTTCTTAATTCTTCTGAATAATTGTAAAACAACTTATGTAAGAAATTAAAAGGAATTGATTAATTATATATTGTGATTGTCACACACTAAGTAGTAGTTATGGTGCTTGCATTGCATGCCTTCCAAGACTTTGGCGGTTTTGATGCTCTGGCTGCACTCTAACCGCATGTCAAGCAAAGAGGACCTTGATGACTCACAAGCTTGCCAAATCTGGGGCGACGCTGCATGTGCTGCCATGTGCGTCTTTGCTCGCCTGTTCTCCGGTGGGCCCCACTCCGAAGCATCCTCCTCCTATCAGCTGGATCACAGAGCTACACACACACTGTCAGATAGCTAGGCTGCAAATCAAAGTGTACATTGTATATGTTAGCAATTCAGTTGTACTTATGGTTGTACTTTGATCATGTGCTCACATAACATTGCATTATATATTTTTTAAAAAAATTATGTATGTTAGTTATCAACTTATCATAGAGACATGCAGCAGACACGTATATATACCTTGTATTCTCCAAGCATCAACGAACTACTAGTCTACTGCATGTTTTGTTAGTTAATTGTTATAATTGAGTAACCTTTGTTATAAATTAAACAGGCTGTTCGATTAAATTGTAGCACAATGTAGCATGTGGCAAGAGCAGAAAAGGAGAAACAAAAAAGATGCTAGTTAGAGGACCACAAAACGGTGGCAATGCATGCTAGCTCACACCACATGGCGCCATCTCCATTAATTTCTCCATGGATATATATATAAGCAGCTAGGTAGCCATGGTAGTGTCCGCCATTGTTGCTTGCCAACCTAGCTAGAGCTAGCTCACACGGCGATCTCCCCTGATTCTCCTCAGCAAAAGCCATGAGAGGCCCTAGCAACAACACCATGATGGCCTTCAAGCGAGGCTTCCTCAGGAGCTTGCTCCTGAGCCTCCAGTCCTCCAAGGCCACCATGAGCCTGGAGGAGAGGAAGCGTGCCGTCAAGTCATCCGCCGACGTCGCCATGGCCACTGCCCGCGGCGTCGCCGGCGCACGGTGGCCACAGGCCATCTTGTCGTCGTCGTCGTCGTCTAGCCCATCCAGGATGCAAGCGAAGGTGAAGAGATGCAAGAACATCGTGAGGAGATGCTGCCACAAGAGGAGGAGAGATGGGAATAATGGCACCAGCTTCTTTGCAAGGACGGCATTGAATCGCAGTAGTACCGAGGTTGCAAGGAGGCTGGTGAAGAAGAGGACCAAGGTGCTGAGGAGGATGATACCTGGAGGTGACCTCCTGGATGAGATCTCGCTGCTGCACGAAGCCATGGATTATGTTGTTCATCTACACGCGGAAGTCGACGTGCTGCGCCTCGTCTCCAAAGCCCTGCAGAGATCCACTACTTCAGGTCTGTTCCATGCATTTTGAAATGATTTTTTGGGCACACTGTCTTCATGTGTATTGAATTATTTTGCCCTTGTAATGAACTTGTTTATGTAATTGTGTCCTGGTTCATCATGCAGGGAGGTTTGCATCGAGTGCACAATTGAAGGAAGGGACGGTTCAGCAGGTCTCAGGCGAATCGGAGAATCCATGCTAGCTGCACATCTTTGAGAAGAGGAGCAAAATGTCTTGCAGAGATCGGATAAATGTCTATGAAGATGGTCAGATTTATGTCCCTGATCAGCATGCATGTGCATAACTGGTCTGGTGGAGATTAGATCAAGATCTTGTCTTGTTCAGAGACGCGTGAGAGGAAATTTGTAAGGTAGTGGTACTTGTAAGTTGTAATAGCCACTTTTGCACTGGAAGTAAAGTGAGATTGATTACAATGCAGAGATAGATAGTACCACAGTGCTACTGAAATTAGTCCCATTTCTTTATGTCCTTGCATATCTGAAAGTCTCAACTGTGTTCCTAAACTAATCTTCACTCCATACTGCTGAAAAAAGAACCAACTTCAGGTGTTAATTTCAGTTCATAAAGCTAAAACTATGTTTCTGTTATGGTTGGTTGCATTTCGCAACGATCAAGGGAAACAAATGTTGTTAGTGTGATTAGCATGTAAACTGAGAGTTCAAGCACTACATGTGCAAGGGAGAATGATAAATTGAGAATCAAGCAGCATATAGATGGTGGATCTTGCTGTCCAATCCATGCATGCCTGTATTGTGCTAATAGCTCTGTGCCTCTGTCAGTGGCAGGCAGATATGGGCCTTGCCTGTGACACTAAAGAAGATGTTAAAAAAGGGTTTTGGTGCTGTCCCTGAACTGCAGCTCTGCAGATTTCATTGCTACAGTAGCTCACATGGAGGCCTTGTCATGCCTGCCAAGATTCAGCTTCAGTAATCAGCAACATGGCTGTGTATATCCATTTTAGATGTATAGTAGAGGCCAGATTTTAATCCATTATCTAAAAAAAGTAATCAGCAGCAACCCTGTTTAGTTGAGTTTGGACTGGGTGTTTGGCATGACAAGGCGTTGCCAACTTATCATTGGCGAATTATTTTCGAAAAACCCTATGGGACTATGAAATATCAAATCGCCTAAGATGATTTATCACTCTAATAAATGCGCAACACAACGGTTGTTGTTGGCGTAAAAGATTACGCTAACAGGTTTCTAGAAGTTAACAACTAACAAACAAGTGTTTGCGAAGTAAACTATTTCAAGCCTCCGAAGTGGATAATAACTCAAAACAGTTCGAAGATGTGTATTGAATAACTTGATCCTCTCTCTATTACAGGGTGAAACGGAGGGTATTTATAGGCTCAAACATTAAGAAAAATACCCTTTTACCCCTCTGTTACAACCGACATAGTGGAAACTATTCGGTACCCTTAATAGGGCTAAAACGGTAAAAGACTAATTTAATCAGAAAGGAGATGTCTTCCATCCTAGCTGGCAAAGAAACTCTCTAAAGAGATCATGTTCGAAGATATACTTCGAACTAGCGTTCGCCTTGACCTTCGAACTTGATATAAAGTACTCCCGGAGCTAGATGCTCTAAACCTTTTATTCAATCGCCTGTCTTGACATAACGATAGCCCTGAAGATGGAGTATTTTCCCCCAACAGTAGCCTCTCGAATACGCTTTTCCGCTAGATCTGTAATGTTAGGAAAGCAGTATACGCAAGAAAAATAATCATGCGCAAGGGTTAACAAATTTAATCAACCTCTGAAGTATGCGGAGATTCAAAGCTTCGAATCGGCCTCTAAGAAAATTATATTCGAACTATTTTAGAACTAGCTTAATAAGTTCGAAAGCTTTCTTAGACTTAGAAGAAATAGCCGTTACCCCCTTTTTTTAGCGGAAGTTACGCAACGCGTTAACTTCGCAAAGGGTAACGGCCAAGAATGCGAAACGGCAAATGTAAACGGTAAAAAATTGTGGGCCTGGGCTATAAATAGGGGACCCAGACCCTTCCCGAATACCCTTCTCACCACTTTCGTGCAAACAAACCCTAGCCTCCATTTTCCTTCTTGAGCAATCCGTGCGATCTCATGGCGAAGACAAGCTTCAAGGTCCCTGGGGCGACTTCAGCCCTTGCCCGGCAGTAGGCTGCGGCAGTAGCGGCGGCAGCGACATCAGCGATGGTGACTCCGGCAACAGCAGTAGCAGCATCAATGGCGGCGGCAGGAAGAAATCCTCAAAATGTTGGCCCTCATGATCTCCTCCCAGCGTCCTTGAAATATCCGCACCAGTCTTATCAACTGGGACCGTCAACCTGTAAGAGGGAGTCTGTAGGACCGAAAGTAGCGACCAGAGGGGGGGTGAATGGGCGCCTTAAAAATTCTTTTGAATCAATGGCCTGTTCCCAATACCCAACGCACCTCAAAAAGACTAAGCAGTAGAAAAATAAACAGGAGGCCTAAGTCTAAAGGTATCTAGCCTAGAAGCAACTGATGTCAAACAGAGAACTATTAAAGAAGTGCAACTAGGTAGATAAACACAGTATGTCAGTCCTAAACTTCCCAATGAAATGATCTAAGTATATGTAAAGTGAAATGAGAAGTTACTGTCCAGATTTGTCTCCTGTTCGGAACTTGGCGAAGCCTGCTTCGCGAGTCGAGGTCTGCTTCGGAGATGATTGTTGAAGTCTGCTTCGCTGGTCGAAGCCTGCTTCGGAGGTTGGTTGCGATGCTTGTCGAAGATGCCGAAGGTGTTTTGGTCTAGCCTAGTTCGAAGGGGCAGGGAGCGAAGTATGCTTCGAAGCGAAGTATGACAACGCCGGAGCCTGCTTCGAAGTATGTACTCCGAAGGCGAGGCTTCGGACACAGCTTCGAACCGAGTGCTTCGAACCTAAACCTTTGAATAGAGAACTTCGAATGCAACACACAAACGGACTACCTTCGAACAAAGAAGCGAAGCCTGTCACACGACGGAGTCACCAAATTCGAAGCCTACACTCTACCTACGAAAAGAGCAAGCTCCGAAAAGAGAAGCGAAGGCTGACACGCCACAAAGAAACAAACGCGAAGCCTAGCAGAACGACAAGCTTCGAAGCCAACTTCGAAACCTATCGAAGTGTGGACTTCGAACAGCTAGAGCCGGAGAACCTTCGCACTGTCGTTCGAAGTATGCAATGCTGTCCGTTCAAAAAGTACTTCGAAGCTAGCAACACAGGACTCAAAACCAAGTTCGAGGTTTGAACGAAGCCTTCTAAGATGATAGATCGAATCCTGCCTCACGGAGCTGAGGGGCTTCGAACAGAGAAGGATGGCTTCGCCAGAAAACAGCCAGAAAAGTTTCTAGATCCTGTCAGCTTCGATCAAAAAGCTGCGCAGTAGAAGGTAAAAAGCTGGCAGCGAGTACTGTAGCAACAGTAGCAGTACTACTTGCAACAGCAAGAACTAGTACTACTTCTCAAGAAGAAAACACGCAACAGAGAAGCTTCCGAAGCCTCAAAAATCATGGGAAAACTTGCTGTGCAAATGTAATGAAGCCATTAAAACTCTGCACTTGCTGCACACGATTTGGGAATAGAACCTTCACTGCAATAATAAATGCAAGGCAACAAAAACAGGAGCAAAAACTCCCTGGCGACGCAAGCAAGAACAGGAGAGGAGAGAGGCAAGGCAAGAGACAAAAAAAATGACCCAAAAGAGTGGAATTGATTTCAGCCAAAAGGGTAGTCCAAACCCTAGGGATTGGGGTCCTATTTATAGGCACCCAACACTAGGAACATTCCACCTGCCCCTTAGGGTTTTTACAGACGCAAGAATAAAGGAAAAGACTCTACTGCCCTTAGGAATTTTTACAGACACGACTGACTGACTGTGGGCCTAGAGTTACAGATGACTTATCCGGAAGCTAAGCTTTCGTAGCGACTATGGCTTCTCTTCTGGACAGTCGGATACAGAATCAACGGTTGTCAGTTTTGCGCCGAAACTGACAAAGCCTCCACCGTCTTTGCACCAGGTACCCGGATTGGGCCGGCTCGATTCCGCAGCTCTCTCAGCCCGGCAATCACTCACCGCCCGTGTACCTGAGTCAATCCTGGTCAACAGCCCAGTGGATCTTCTATTGCTTCTGGCCCATGCACCCGGATTGGGCCAGCCCGACTTCGCAGCCTCCTCTGCCCGACAGTCGCTCGCTGCCCGTGTACCTGAGTCACACGCGGCCCATGAAACAGCAGATCTCTTCTTCTTCTGTGCTCTTTGACTATCGTTGACAATGACTCATCACTTCTGGAGCCATGAGGCCCACGCTATTCAGCATGGCTCCTCAATCTCCCCCTTGATGAGTGCATTGTCAACACTCCTCTTCTTCAGCTCTTCAGCACCTGCGAGCAAATGTGGAAACACGAAAACAAAACACAAGAAAACAAAGAAGAAGAAAAATAAGGTAAAAAGTTTAACCCTAACGACCAAAAGCCGAACAAAAGCAAGAAGCGGTCATTATGGTTAACCAAAACGTAAAAGCTCAAAATGAGTGCGATTTCAGAACAACAAGGATATCAACAGAGTAAAAACTCCCCCTTAAACTCTGATCCCAAATTTTTTCCCCCTTGTTGACAAGTGAACTCATCAAGCACTCAATAGAGACACAGACTCCCCCTGAAATGCAACTCCCCCTCAAAATATGCAGTGAATTCAACTGGAGTGCATAAGGAGTGTAGAAAGCATGCTTCTCAAATATGATTGACTGCAATTACAGCAGCTAACAAGTATAGCAAAAGAGATACTGTCTGAGACACATGGCATGATCATTGCAACAGATGATATCTAAAGAAAGTCATTAGCACGCATTTTTCAGTTTTCGCAAACAAAAAGCATCACCACACTTTCCAGTAAAAACAAGCAAGGTAAAACATGAGATGCAAAAGCTAACTGATATCTACCAAGATAAGCTTTGTTCAGAAACAAAGTGCTTCAGCAAACTTGTTATCATTTCAATTTTCAAGCTTTTTCTTTTTCCTTTTTCATGTTTGCCAGGGGTTATTTGCATGTCATACCTTATGCTGACCGACCAAGTCAAGCCTAGGCCAGATCTGGACCATCGGAAGCTTAAGACATTGGTCTTGGCATACACTACACTGTCCTAGTTCATACCAAAGTGCTATGGTATGCAGTCCAGAACAAATGTAATGCGACAAAGCAAACCCACCTGGATCTTTTCAAGTTATGCACAAAAAGGCATGGAATTTTCATTTTTCTCGAATTTTCATCATTTTTATAGCACATTTCCATGTTTAAAGCATACAGATGTCCAAGTTGCATATTTGCATCTAAGTCAGAAACTAGCTACAAGGCATGTAACAGATAGCAAGAACATTCAGCCTACGCATGCTAGTTACCAGAAGCAATGGTGATCATTTTTCAATTTTAAAGCATAAAAAGCCATGCATATGACAGATATCAGACTGATCAATCAAACTGAGACAAGACATGATCATAGACAAGTAATCAAAAGCATGTACCAGCTAGAATAAGTAAAGCAGTTCAATCATATACCAGAAGCATCTCTAAAGTGTGATATGTGAATATGCGAGGTATGAACACACACAAAAAGACTCAAGAAAAGAGTAAAGAAGAAAGAAAACTGACGCAAAATATCCTAAAAAGGATACACAACACCCAAATCCCCTCGTAAACGCTCAAATGTAGACTGATCTAGGGGTTTGGTGAAAATATCAGCCAACTGATGATGGGTATCAACATGAACAAGGTCAATGACACCTTTCTCATATTGATCCCGCAAGAAGTGAAAGCGCACATCAATATGTTTGGTTTTCGAATGGAGACACGGGTTTTTCCCTACACTAATAGCACTGGTGCTGTTGCAAAACAATGGAACTCTGGTAGGAAAGAACAACCCAAAATCTCGTAGAGTGGAAATCATCCAAACCAACTGTGAGCAGCAGCTAGCAGCAGCTACGTACTCAGCCTCTGTGGTCGAAAGAGCAACTCCAGATTGCTTTCGAGAAGACCAAGAGACAAGAGAAGAACCAAGAAATTGGCAACTACCGGAAGTAGACTTGCGATCCAATCGGCACCCACCAAAGTCGGCATCCGAAAAGCCAGATAGATCAAGAAATGATGATGCTGAATAGTAAAGACCGAGATCGGGCGCATAAGTGAGATACCTGAAGATGCGCTTGACAGCCTGCCGATGAGACACGCGTGGTGAAGACTGGAAACGCGCGCAAAGTCCCACGACGAACTGTATGTCCGGTCTTGTTGCCGTTAAGTATAACAGTGAACCGATCATCCCTCGAAACTCCCTTTCATTGACCTTGACGCCGCTCTCGTCCTTGTCCAGACCCCCAGATGTGCCCATCGGGGTCATCTGCGGCTTCAACTCACCACCAAAGTCAAATTTCTAAAGCATGTCGCGAGTGTACTTACCTTGGTGGATGAAGGTGCCGTCCTTGGTCTGCTTGATCTGCAGCCCTAAGAAGTACTTGAGCTCACCCATGAGGCTCATCTCAAACTCACTGTGCATCTGCTCAGAAAACTTGGACACAAGAGAATCGGTAGTACCACCAAAAATAATATCGTCCACGTAAATCTGAGCAACTAAGAAATCTGAAGCAACTCTGAGTAAAAAGAGAGTTTTGTCCACAGAACTCATCACAAAACCCTTCCCCAACAAAAATTGCTTCAACCGGTCATACCAAGCCCTAGGGGCTTGCTTTAACCCGTATAAAGCTTTTTGCAATTTAAAAACATGTCGAGGAAACTTAGGGTTCTCAAAACCGGGGGGTTGCCTAACATAAACCTCCTCTTCTATGTACCCGTTCAGAAATGCACTCTTGACATCCATTTGAAAAAGCTTAAAACCCTTCGAAACGGCAAAAGCTAGAAGAATACGAATGGACTCAAGACGGGCAACAGGAGCGAAGGTTTCTTCAAAGTCAATACCTTCCTTCTGGCAATAACCCTGGGCAACTAGTCGAGCCTTGTTGCGCACCACAACCCCATCTTCACCTTGTTTGTTCTTGAATACCCACTTGGTGCCTATGGGGTTGCATCCAGGTGGCGGCTCAACTAGTGTCCAAACCCGATTGCGGACAAAATTCTCAAGCTCTTCTTGCATAGCGTTAATCCAATTAGAGTCAGAAAGAGCATGAGAAATGTCTCTGGGCTCAAAAGATGCAACAAACGCAGATTCAGCAAACACAGCAAGAGAGGCAGAAGAACGCAAAGTTCTCTCAGTCAGATCACCTATGATGAGCTCTGAGGGATGGTCACGCTGAACTGCTCGGGTTCCCTGGTGATCTGAAGTCACCTCACCAGAGTCAGCAGCTGGCACCTCTGGACTCGACTGAGGGGGCTCGATCGTAGTGGAAGAAGTGATCAGAGGTCCGCCCTCATCCCCAGTCGAAGTCTCAGAAGGTGTGGGCTCTGCGGGGGATGCAGAAGGCCCATCCTCATTAGCGACTGGAGTGTCATCATCTTCCTCGAAGATGGACTCTCCGAGCTCATCATCACCAGAAAGCTCAAAAGAAGGAGTCAAAGAAGGCAAGGACTCATCAAATGAAACCTCACAAGTCTCGACAAGCAACTGGGATTCAAGGTTCCAAACACGAAAACCTCGTGAATGCAAAGCATAACCAAGAAAAACACCATCCCAGCAACGAGACTCAAACTTGTCCAAATGCCCTCCCTTCTTGAGCACAAAGCACTTGCAGCCAAACGCTCGCAAGTGGCTCACCTTGGGTTGTCTGCCAAACCGCAGTTCATATGATGTCTTACCAAGGTAAGCTCTAAGAAAGATGTGGTTGTCCAGATAGCAAGCCGTGTTCATGGCTTCAGCCCAAAAATGCCTAGGAGTCCTGTGCTCATCGAGTATCGTCCTGTCCATCTCGACTAGCGTGCGGTTTTTTCGTTCCACAACGCCATTCTGTGGGGAAGTGTAAGGAGAAGAAAACTGATGGTCCAGACCCTGATCACTACAGAAGCTGACGAACTAAGAGTTCTTGAACTCAGAGCCATTGTCGGAGCGAATTGCTCGCATCCGACCATTGTTCTCATTTTTTAGCTTCAAAATCAGGTCATGAACAAATTGAAAAGGTTCATCCTTAGACTCTAAAAAGAAAACCCACGAGAATCGAGAAAAGTCGTCAACAATTACAAGAGCATACCACTTCCCACCGACTGAGCGTACCCGAGCTGGACCTACAGTGTCCAAATGTAAAAGCTCGCCCGGATACGAAGTCATCACCTGAGTCACAGGTGAATGAGAAGCGGCAACCATTTTCCCATGACGACAGGGATGACAAACTAGATCGTTCTCCCTCTTAAGCTTGGGCAATCCTCGGATGAGGTCCATAGAGCTTAACCTGACTAGCAGATCAAAACTCAAATGACCTAATCTCCTATGCCACTTCCAGAGCTCAGAAGAAGATCCAGCAATCAAACAACGAGAAGGGCCAAAAGAACTAGAGAAGTCAATTCGAAAAACTTTACCAAAAGGTAAAATCTGACAAACCAAAGACCCTCTAGAATCAACCACAGAAGAATTGCCCTTCTTAAAACGCACTTCCAAACCATCCTCAAGAAGTTGCGAAACAGAAATCAAATTGAAGTTCAGATTCTTAACCAAAGCAACATTCTTCAAAGAGAAATGATCTGAAATGCAAATTGAGCCTATGCCACTTACTTTCCCTTGACCGCTGTTCCCGAACGTGATGTATTCTTTGGAGCTTGGGGGAGTGAGACTGGAGAACCATCTGCGATGTCCCGTCATGTGGCAAGAACATCCTGAGTCCATGATCCAAACGTCCTCCAGCCCCCGATCCTGCACAATCAGTGGCTATAAGTGGGAGCAAATGGTCCGGCACCAGGTTTAGCAAAAGAGCTAAACCAGTGTCGAGCCATCTGCTCAAAAGATGGAAAGCGAAAACCATCAAGAAAGTTCGGACCAAAACGCGGCTCAAGGCGCGATCCTCGGTTCTGCCTAAAGCCTCGGCTACGAGGTCCAGGACCGTAGCCAAAATGGCCTGGAGCCCTGCCGGAACGAACACCACCAACTGGAGCACGGGCAAGAAAGCCGTCTCCTCTACCGCCACCTACACGACGCGGCCTGGCCTCCAGCCTCTCCCCGCGCCGAGGAACACGCAGTCTACCACCCTGCTGGTAGAATTGCTCCTGATCACTACGAGCCCTCTCTGCTCTCTCAACCCTCTTCCTCCTGAAGCAGAATTCCGCAAGATGCCCTTCTCTCTGACAGTACTCACAATGATAGGTGGGCTTCTTGGGATGTGGTTGAGGCTTGGGATGTTTGGGCTTGGTGGTGTTTGGTGTGGTCTTCTTGGGTTGAGAGGGTCCAGGAAGAGAGTCTAGAGAAGAGTGGAAGTGTTTGGGCTTAGGAACCCAGATAGGCTTCTTGGGTGGAGCTTTGGGTGGTTCATGAATCACTCCATCCTTGGGCTGACAAGCCTGGGAGGTCTCAGTGGAGTGAGTCTTGGGATACCTCTGCTCTGGAGTCATTTTGCTCCACTCCACTGCCCGGCTAATGGCGCTCTCAAAGTCAGCCTTGGTGTAGGTATAACCTACTCCAAACCCATCCTGCCTCTTGAACTGCTGGATCATCATGCCGAGCTGAGGCTCTCTAGCACTGATCCAACTCAGGATGGAACGGAGGTAAAAGTTCTCATTTTGAGAATCTGCTAGCTCCTCTCTCAAGGAAGCTAGAACCTCCACCTGAGTCAAGCAGGTCTCACACTCACTTTCTACTTGGACAGACTTTTCGGCTTTTAGCTTGATCAACTCCATTCTAAGAGACAGACAGTTCTCACAGACAGTGGGTGGAACTGACAGTGTCTCAAGCTCTAGCCTAGTCTGGGCAAGCTCAGCTCTCAACCTCTCCAAATCACCCAAATGCTCATCGCCCTTGGATTTCAGCTCAGCTAAGGCAGCTAGATGAGTTGGGCAATGAACACAGGGTGTGACGACAGTGGCTTGAGCATCTTTCAGCTCCAGCTGAGCGCTTTCAAGCTCAGTGGCCAAAGCGTCCCTCTCATCAACCCTTTCTGTGTACCTGGACTTCAGAGTCGACAGGTCACACAGAAGCACCTCACACTTCGGGCACTCACTGCTATCACCCAAGCAAGGAGAAGAAGATAGACTCTCGATTCTGCCGTTGGCCACGACAAGCTCACTCTCTAACTCATCTATCCTCTTCTTAGCCCCCCTAAGCAGTTTTTTCCCGATATCTCAACTCCTGACGATTGCTCTCAAGTAAATCAACTATTTCGCACTCGTAGGATGATACCTTGCTGTCATCGTCGTCGGAGTCGTCGGAGGAGCTCTTTTCTTCCTTATCCCCAAGAGCCATTGAGCAGAAGCTCTTGCGGGATCTTCGGCGCTGGTGTGAGCGGCCCTTCGGCTTGTCTCCGAAGGCCATGTAGCAGAGGCCCGCCGAATTGTCCTTGTCCTTCCCCTTCCTGATGGCGATCTCCTCATCGCTTGAGCTCGATGAAGAGGAAGAAGACGTGGACCGCTTGGAGTAGCTCTTCTCCATCTCGGCGAAGAAGGCCTTGTCGCGCTTCTTGTTCTCTCGCCGGTAGTCCTTCAGGGCCTTCTTGAAGAAACGAGTCTTCGGCTTGCCCTTGTTGAAGGATGAGCTCTCGTGCTTGCCGGAGTCATGGAAGCTGCCACCGGTGCCCTTCTTGTATCCATTGTGCTTGGGGCAGTCGGCGATGAAGTGTCCTGGATCACCACACTCAAAGCATCCGTATTTTGTGCCGTGTCTTTTGAACATTCTCTTATCATAGACACGACACACCCGGTTTTTAAAAAGACACAAATCATCATCTCCCAACAACTCTAGCTGGTCCTCAGTGATAGACATCAAAGAGAACCCAGCACAACTCACAGAAGAGGGATCAACAGAAGGTGTAGCAAGGGCCAGGGATTTTGATCCAGAACCAGTGAGATTTGATCTCAGCTGGATATCTACCTCAGTGGCCTTCAGCTTGCTAAACAACTCAGAAATGGTCAAGGTATCGTAAGAAGTGCTCTCAACTATAGGGGATACCTTGATCTCCCAGATCTTTGGGTCCAAGGTATGGAGAACCTTGAGCGCCTGCTCGTGATCTGAGACTAACTGAGCACCCTCAGCCTTGTTATCTCGAAGCTTGTTTATGATCGACTGAAAACGACCAAACAAAGCCTCAACAGATTCACCCGGCTTCTGTGTGAAATTTTCATATTCACGCCGGTAGGTCTGATAGAGCCGAGCCTTGACCTGAGCTGTTCCCTCATGGTGTGCCTTGAGGGTAGCCCAGATCTCTCTCGCAGTGGAGAGATGGCTGACACGCTCAAATTCAGTGGGACATAAACCAGAAAAGAGTATGTTCACAGAATTACTGTTGCTCAGATGCTGAGCAATGATACCAGCAGTACCATGCTCAACGACTGGCAAAATGACAAACGTGGTGTGAACGCAAATGTCCCATATGTCCGAGCCCTGGCTCATGAGATAGGCTCGCATGCGAGTCTTCCAATAATTATAGCCATAGGCTTCCAAGGACGGGACCTTGCCAGGAGACGTCATGGTCACTACTGGGGTTTAGAACCGGTTAAGGTATGGAAAAACCCTAACCTCGCTCTGATACCACTTGTAGGACCGAAAGTAGCGACCAGAGGGGGGTGAATGGGCGCCTTAAAAATTCTTTCGAATCAATGGCCTGTTCCCAATACCCAACGCACCTCAAAAAGACTAAGCAGTAGAAAAATAAACAGGAGGCCTAAGTCTAAAGGTATCTAGCCTAGAAGCAACTGATGTCAAACAGAGAACTATTAAAGAAGTGCAACTAGGTAGATAAACACAGTATGTCAGTCCTAAACTTCCCAATGAAATGATCTAAGTATATGTAAAGTGAAATGAGAAGTTACTGTCCAGATTTGTCTCCTGTTCGGAACTTGGCGAAGCCTGCTTCGCGAGTCGAGGTCTGCTTCGGAGATGATTGTTGAAGTCTGCTTCGCTGGTCGAAGCCTGCTTCGGAGGTTGGTTGCGATGCTTGTCGAAGATGCCGAAGGTGTTTTGGTCTAGCCTAGTTCGAAGGGGCAGGAAGCGAAGTATGCTTCGAAGCGAAGTATGACAACGCCGGAGCCTGCTTCGAAGTATGTACTCCGAAGGCGAGGCTTCGGACACAGCTTCGAATCGAGTGCTTAGAACCTAAACCTTCGAACAGAGAACTTCGAATGCAACACACAGACGGACTACCTTCGAACAAAGAAGCGAAGCCTGTAACACGACGGAGTCACCAAATTCGAAGCCTACACTCTACCTACGAAAAGAGCAAGCTCCGAAAAGAGAAGCGAAGGCTGACATGCCACAAAGAAACCAACGCGAAGCCTAGCAGAACGACAAGCTTCGAAGCCAACTTCGAAACCTATCGAAGTGTGGACTTCGAACAGCTAGAGCCGGAGAACCTTCGCACTGTCGTTCGAAGTATGCAATGCTGTCCGTTCAAAAAGTACTTCGAAGCTAGCAACACAGGACTCAAAACCAAGTTCGAGGTTTGAATGAAGCCTTCTAAGATGATAGATCGAAGCCTGCCTCACGGAGCTGAGGGGCTTCGAACAGAGAAGGATGGCTTCGCCAGAAAACAGCCAGAAAAGTTTCTAGATCCTGTCAGCTTCGATCAAAAAGCTGCGCAGTAGAAGGTAAAAAGTTGGCAGCGAGTACTGTAGCAACAGTAGCAGTACTACTTGCAACAGCAAGAACTAGTACTACTTCTCAAGAAGAACACACGCAACAGAGAAGCTTCCGAAGCCTCAAAAATCATGGGAAAACTTGCTGTGCAAATGTAATGAAGCCATTAAAACTCTGCACTTGCTGCACATGATTTGGGAATAGAACCTTCACTGCAATAATAAATGCAAGGCAACAAAAACAGGAGCAAAAAACTCCCTGGCGGCGCAAGCAAGAACAGGAGAGGAGAGAGGCAAGGCAAGAGACAAAAAAAATGACCCAAAAGAGTGGAATTGATTTCAGCCAAAAGGGTAGTCCAAACCCTAGGAATTGGGGTCATATTTATAGGCACCCAACACTAGGAACATTCCACCTACCCCTTAGGGTTTTTACAGACGCAAGAATAAAGGAAAAGACTCTACTGCCCTTAGGAATTTTTACAGACACGACTGACTGACTGTGGGCCTAGAGTTACAGATGACTTATCCAGAAGCTAAGCTTTCGTAGCGACTACGGCTTCTCTTCTGGACAGTCGGATACAGAATCAACGGTTGTCAGTTTTGCGCTGAAACTGACAAAGCCTCCACCGTCTTTGCACCAGGTACCCGGATTGGGTCGGCTCGATTCCGCAGCTCTCTCAGCCCGGCAATCACTCACCGCCCGTGTACCTGAGTCAATCCTGGTCAACAGCCCAGTGGGTCTTCTATTGCTTCTGGCCCATGCACCCGGATTGGGCCAGCCCGACTTCGCAGCCTCCTCTGCCTGACAGTCGCTCGCTGCTCGTGTACCTGAGTCACACGCGGCCCATGAAATAGCAGATCTCTTCTTCTTCTGTCGTCTTTGACTATCGTTGACAATGACTCATCACTTCTGGAGCCATGAGGCCCACGCTATTCAGCATGGCTCCTCAGAGTCGCTCGCAGCAGCGATAGAAGGAAAAATTAGCTCGGAGATCATAATCCGCAAACCTGAAAAGGAGGTCATTCCTTCGCCAAGGCCCGGAGAAGTGGTAGCCTTCGAAGCCTTCTTCGAAGCTGGATTAGGGCTTTCGGCAGTCGACTTCTTGTCGAAGGTATTGGATCTATTCCACGTCACCCTTCCTCAACTTTCTCCGAATGCAGTAGCACGCCTTGCCATCTTCGAATGGGCGTTGCGAGCCGAAGGTTGCGAAGGAAGAGCTGAGATCTTCGCAGCACTACACAGAGCTTCTTGTCAACCCAAGACCTTCGTAGGCCCCGGAGGTGAAAAGATGGTAGTGGCCTTGGGAAGCATAAACTTCTGGCTTCGGGATGAGTACGCTCTAAGATTTCCAGCGAAGGCCATCAATGCCAGGTGGTACACAGACTGGATCCTCAAGTGGTTTTATGCCGAAGTTGGGGCAAGCAGCCGATTGGCCGGACCCTTGCAAGACATCAACTTCCGTAGGGAAGCCCTGGTTCACCCCGATCCTGGCCACCTCGAAGCTCGCCTCAGCTTACTTCAAAGAATTAGTCGCCGCCTGAGCATGCGGGACTTAGCGGAGGAATTCATCGGACTTCAGATTCCTCCTTTGATGGCCAACTGGCCTATTACCTTCAAAGAAGATCACGAGGGTGGCCTCCGAAAGATCTCTTCGAACTCGAGCCCTGCAGGTAACTTCAAAAACAACATGTTTCATATATATTTGTTTAATTAAATGACTAATGCCAACTTATCTTTCAGCTTCTCTGACTCCCATGACTTCGGAGAAAATTGTTCGAGCTTCAGAGAAAATCTTGGGAGTTCCGACTCCAGCCGAGAAGGAATGGAGAGTGAAGTTAGTGGGTACTTGGGAGCGATTTAACCGAGTATGGGGGGTACTCAGAATTGCTTCCCCTCTTCTTCCAAATTGGGTGCCTTCAGAACAAGGGCCGAAGAAGAGGAAGGCGGAAGGCGGAACTTCGACCTCTGTTAAGACTCCGTCCAAGAAGGTAGCCCGCAAACCTAAGAACGTGGCGCCTTCAAGTCCGGTGGCTTCAGTCTCAAATTCCTCTTAGGACGAAGGAAGGCTCCTTGTTAGCTTGATTGATGAGGATGAAAACCAGGCGGGCACAAACACTGGTGTCGACGCAAATGCGCCAAATGTTCCAAGTAGCTCCGGGCAGGCTGGGACTCCGGCTGCCTAGCCGGACTTGCCGCGCGAAGAAGCCCCTACGACTGAAGGCGAAGTCGAAGTTGCAGCTGAGCCAACTCCAATTCCGGACGAAGTGACGACTGCAGCTCCCGAAGAGGCTCCGACAGTTGAAACTTCGGCTCTGAACTATGAGTCTGATGAAGACTTCGGGGTAGCTTTTAACCCTCCAAGCAGCCCGATGCTCACCCGCCGACAAGACTTCGGAGGTAAACTTCGCTCAATCCCTTTGTTCCTTTTCCTTGCAAAATTAAGCAATATATAATACCTTTGTCTCGGCAGGGTCCGCTCCTATGGAAGTAATTCCTTCCGAAGATACGGTTCCTAGGGCCTCAAGCTCCCCAACACCGATTCCAGAAGTCGCACGCATGGGACCTGGAAAAGGTAAAGGCAAAATGGACCCCTTCCCTGCTCCGGATTCGGGATTAACTCCATCTGAATCAACAGAAGGGGGTCAATCTACGGAAGGGGGCCCTTCTGCGGAGGTCTCTGAAGATGCGGCGCAATGCTCCGACCCCTCGCCGAACGAAGACGATCAAAGGGCCTTGTCCATGCTCCCCCTTCTAGCTCCTTTCTTGGAGCGAAGGACCGGACTTCGGGCCCTGCTCGAGCCTTTGGATCGGGCCAACCGTGAAGTTGGGGAAACGTACTTGGTGGCCATCCTAAGCGAAGCTGAAGGTTCGGAGCTCAACGCCGCCTTAGAGCGTGCAACGTACCAGGTACGAAGTATCTGCAAAATGAAATTAATCTCACCTACAAATAATTACTTACCTTGCTTTTTCCTCTTTGCAGCAAATAGTTTTGGCCCGAGCTGCGGCTGTCTCGAACGAGCGTGGAAGCCTTCGCCTTCAGGAGGAAATTACTTCTCTCCAAAGGAATCTTAACATCTCCGAAGGTTGGGTTTCCCACTTAGATGAAATGGTTTCAGCAGAACAGAGGGCCAGACAAAACTTGGAAGTTGTAAATAAAGAGCTCGAAGCAGAACAAATTGTGCTTCGGGCAGAGATAGAAAAGATGCGGCAGAGCACGCTACGGCGGGGGCTGAGCTAGTCAGGCTTTAGGAAGAAAAGGCTAAAGCTGCAGAGGAGGCTAAAAACTTGCTTATCCAGAAGAGTTCTCTGGCTACGGAGGCAGCTAGGCTCTCCTCTATAGTGGATGAGCTAACTTCATCAAAGGACGCTTTAATCGATGATAAGCTGAAATCGGAGAAGGTAGCTGCAGAGGTCATGAACCATCTCCTAAGTGTTCTGGAATACTTCGGTACTACTGGGACACTACCCTCGAATGACAATGTCCCCCTGTTGCGAAGGCTAAAAATGATCCAAGGAGCAGTGAAGGAGATGAAGACAGCAGGCATTCGGTACGGAGAGATCTCCGGTCAAGTGGCTGCTCTCGGAGTACTTCGCTACTACGAAGATCTAGGATTATCTATAACGCCAGACTCGGGGGCAGCTCCCATTTCCTTTGATGAAAACCAGCTTCTTAATCCTTCTGAAGACATGGCCGCAGCTTGGCAAGCCTTCCAAACTTCGTGGAAAGTCGAAGGTCGCACCGCGATCAAGGCTTGGATTGATGAAGGGCAACGCCAGAAGCAAACTCGGTCTCAAGCTTCGAGCAGCCAGCCTCCGCCGAACCCGCAGGTTTAGCTTTGTTTTAGGATCCCAACTATGTAAAAACTTAAGCTTTCATACATTATGAATGAAAATTTACTTATGTTTTTAGGTTTCTCAACCCCGTATGGATGATGTCGAAGTGTTAAACGTTACAGAAGAACTTTGCCTACTATGGGCTACCTTCGACCTTTTAAAACTTCACAAACGACCTCGATTTTTAATTCCTCGAGATAGCTCCGGTGCAATTGTGCCTGAAATATGTAAAGATATACTATCTTATATTAAAGAGGAAGAAAAAGAGGTTAACTTGGAGACTTCATCTTCTGAAGACATTGCATGGTCCGAGGATGAAGGTATTGCTGAAGCTTAGGGGAAAAAAACCTGAAGAACTTCGAAGCTGGGAAAGGAGCCCCGAATGACTTCAAACTTGGGCCGAACTTCAACAAGAACAGAAAGATTTTAGAGCTTCGAAGGGAGGTAGAAGAGTTAAACGCAAAGTTGTTAGAACTCCTGGCTCTAGAACTAGTCGTTTCGAGTTTAGTGGTAACTCTAGAGATCGAAGGGGTCTTCGATTCCTTCTCGGCATAGACACCGATTTTTCGTAATGTAATTGTAATTTGTTCGAATGATAAATATCGATTTTTAAAATTCTCCCTACTTCCCAGCCCCTCTTTGGGTGTAAGCAACTTCGAACTATAGTCAAAGATGGTTAGGCGCAAAGAAAACTTAGGAGCATAATTTTGGGGGCTCGGAGCCCCTCAGCAATTTAAAGATTGATTAAAATCTTATAAAGTGTCTTCGACTACTTGAAGTCTGAAAACTGGTAACTTAGTACCTTTTGTTTTGAAAGAAATCACCTCGGGCAACTTTCCGGACATTTTAGTGTCCCAAACGATTGGTCACTTTGGACTCTTTTCACAGATATTCGAAGCTCATCAGCTCAAACTCTGTTTTTTTGGCCTCCTTCGGCTCTTTTTGCGAATGCTATCAAACCGGTGGTTTGGAATTCGTAGTGGTCTCCTTGGACTCTTTTTACGGATGCTTTCAAGCCGGAGCTTGGAATCCGCATTATTTGGTCTCCTTCGACTCTTTTTACGGATGCTTTCAAGCCGGTGGCTTGGAATCCGTTTTTCAGTGACTTTCCCACCTCGTCAGAAGCTTCAAACCAGTGGTCCGAAGTCCGAAAAAATGATTCAAATTAATGACACTTCCCTTCCAGCCAACTTCATTCTTCTAGTGCGTCCACTAGAAGCAGGAAGTGGTGGGGGGTAGGCATTATCTGAACCATGAACTTTATTCATTCAGAAGGTGTTTACAAATGATTACAAAGAGCCCCTATGCGAAATATCGCTTTAAGTGCTCCGCATGCCATGTATGCGTTAGCTCTTCACCTTCTAAAGTAGCTAACTTAAAATAACCAGTGCATCATGAACGGAGAATTATATATGGGCCTTCCCACTTATTCCCTAGTTTCCCTGGTGCTATAACACTTCGCACAACAAGATGACCCGACTTAAGTTCGTTAAGCTTGACCTTCGGATCAAACCATGTCTTCGTCTGCTGATGATACTTTGATAAATTGGCGACAACTCGAAGTCTTGTTTCTTCTGTTAAATCAAGCGAAGTTTGCCTTTCTGCTTCTATTTCTGGTTCGGTGCTGCAAAGGGATCCTTCTTTAAGCTTCGTCGGGGTCATAGCTTCGTCTCCGAATAATAGTCTGAAAGGAGTGAAACCTGTAGACCTTGTCTGAGTTGTCCGAATGGACCATAGAATTTTCGGGAGCTCTTCAGTACACAATCCTTTTGTCAATCCCACTATTCTTCGATTTAGCCCTGACAAAATATTACCATTGGCTCTCTCCACAGCTCCATTAGACTGAGGATGTCGCACTGCAGCAAAGCATAATTGGATGCCTAGATCTTCACAAAATTTTCTAAAGGGTTCTGCATCGAATTGTGTTCCATTGTCAACTGTCAGCTGTCGAGGCACTCCGAACTGGCATATGATATTTTTCCAGAAATTTTTTTGTACATTATTCGAAGTGATAGCTGTTAGGGGCTCTGCTTCGACCCACTTTGAAAAGTACTCAATTGCTACCACTACGAATTTCAAATTTCCTTTTGCTACTGGGAAGGGGCCAATAAGATCCATGCCCCATCTGGCCATGGGCCATACTGGAGCAATGACTTGAAGAGCTGTTGGCGAGCGATGACTTCTTCATCCCATCCACCGACAACCTTGGCAGGTGCGAACTAAGTTCTCCGCATCGGCTACTATTGTAGGCCAATAAAGCCCCTGGCGAAGTGTTTTTCCTGCCAAAGCTCGAGGGGCCAGATGGCTACCACAAAGTCCTTCATGAATTTCTCAAAGAATTTCTTGACCTTCGGGTTGAGATATACATCGGAGTAGAGGGGAACATACTTCGGCCTTGTACAAAATACCGTTGATTATATGATAATTTTGAATTCTAAGCTTCAACCTCGAAAGTTGTGGCCCTTCAAACAAATTTGCTTCTCCTTGCAATAATTCCATAATTGAACTTCGCCAATCTGTACTTGGAATGCAAAGAACTTCCGCAGACAGGATCTGTGGCACCGAGGGTGTACTGTGTTCTTCGTAAAACGCCTCTTCTGGAATGTCCATAGCTCTGGCTACAGCTTTCACCAAGATATCAGCTTGCGCATTTTCTGCTCTAGGTATACTTCGAATGGAAATCCCTTTAAATGATGTTTCAATCTTACGGATCTCCTCTAAATATTTTGCAAGCTGTGGATGCCGAACCTGAAAACTCTTGTCTACATGCCCTGCTACAATTTGAGAATTTATCTTAATAACAACCCTTGTAGCCCCTAAAGCACGTGCCTTTCGAAGTCCTAGCAAAATTCCTTCATACTCCGTGGTATTATTGGTAGACTTAAAGTTGAGTCTTGCGGAGTACATTGCCTTTTGCCCTAAAGGCAAAATTATCACTGCTCCGACGCCTGCTCCAGATGCTTGGAAAGCTCCAACGGAGTAAATGGTCCAAATTCCTTCACTTGGCTTCTCCGGAGCCCATGCTGCAGGGGGAGTCCACTCTGCCACAAAGTCCGCCAACACCTGTGACTTAATTGCTGTCCTTGCCATGAAGGATATGCCGAAGGGTGCTAATTCAACGGCCCACTTTCCAATTCTTCCTGCGGAGTCCTTACTTCGGAGCATATCTCCTAAAGGATACGAAGTTGGTACAATCACATTGTGTGCCAAAAAATAATGCCTTAACTTCCTCGAAGCCATTATCAGAGCATAAGTGAACTTCTCAAGCTCGGAATATCTTGTTTTTGCTCCGGACAATGCTTCAGATACAAAATAGACTGGATTTTGTACCAACTTTCCATTGAAATCAACCTCTCTAACAAGAACTGCACTGACAGCAGAGCTAGTAGCTGCAAGGTAAAGGAGTAAGGTTTCATCCGCAACAGGCAGCGTGAGTGTAGCGAGGTTACCGAGATAATTCTTAATATCATCGAAACTTTTTTGACACTCTGGTGTACATGCAAAATCTTCGGACCCCATTAATGCTTTGAAAATGGGAAAACTTCTCTCCGTGGACCTTGCGAAAAACCTGCTAAGCGCTACAAGACGACCAGTCAGCTTTTTCACTTGCTTTAAATTCTCCGGGGAGCCATCCTTTGCAACGCAGTTATTTGAGTGGGGCTAGCTTCGATCCCTCTACTTGAAACTAGATACCCTAACAATTTTCCAGCCTGCGTCCCGAAGATACATTTTTCGGGGTTAAGATGGATCCCACATGCCCGAAGGCTATTGAATGTTTCTGCTAAGTCTAGGCTATGTTGATGCTTTAAAGCACTTTTTATTACAATATCATCCATATAGGTCTCTACATTGCGGCCTATTTGATGAGCTAGAGCCTTAGCAATTAACCTCAAAAAAGTAGCCCCGACATTTCTTAAGCCAAAGGGCATTCTTACATAACAGAAGACTCTCGAAGGAGTTACAAAGCTTGTCTTGATTTCATCTTCGCGCTTTAGCCAGATTTGATGATAGCCGGAGTACGCGTCGAGGAAGATTAATAACTCCGAACCAGCAGTAGAGTCAACCAATTGATCAATTCGGGGCATGGGGTAGGGGTCACGGGAGCATGCTTTATTCAAAGATGTAAAATCAAAACACATGCGCCACTTCCCGGAAGATTTCTTCCTAACGAAGACTGGGTTGGCTAACCACTCCGTATGAGCCACTTCTCTGATAATCCCAGCCTTCAGCAGCTTTTCCACTTCATCTTTGGCAAGGGTAGCCCTCTCCGCAGACAGCTTTCGGAGTCCTTGCCGAACAGGCCGAGCCTTCGGGTTTACGAGTAAATGGTGCTCAATAATATCCCGACTGACTCCGGTGATGTCTTCATCAGACCAAGCAAATACATCTAGATTCTCCTCAACTACTTTCTCTAATGAAGTAATGACTTCTGGAGGCAAGTCCTTGCCAAATTGAAATGAATATTCCTTGCCATCTTTAACAATAACCTTCGTTACAATCTCTCCTTCGAGGCTTGGCCTTGGTAAGGACTTCTTCGAAGATTCGCCCGGAGCAGAAAAAACCTCCGGGTTATCTTGCACGCTGTTCACCTGTCTCGGGTCAAGAGGAGGGCCATGACCATACTCCGCTCTTCGCGCAGTGGCCTGATATCCGAAAATAGTGAGTACTCCCGCCTGTGTGGGCATCTTCATACACAGGTAATTATGATGCGCCACAGCTCCGAATTGATTCAGCATACCCCTTCCGAAGATAACATTGTATGCATATGGGGCATCCACAACATCAAAAATCACTTCCTACGTCCTGGCCAGTAGCCCCTCTCCGAAAGTAACTTCCAGGCCAATTTGACCTAGGGCATCGAGAGGAGGTCCTGCGAAGCCCTGCAAAGGACGGGATGCTGAGAGAAGATGCTTCCTGGAGATGCAGAGTTGATCAAAAGCTTGAGCAAAGATAATATCTACCGAACTCCCTCCATCAATTAGCACTCTCCGGACCTCAGTCCCTGCTATGTCGGCAGTGATGACAAGTGGGTCTGCATGTGGAAATTTTATGCCCACTACATCATCTGCAGAAAAAGATATTGGCACATGGGACCATTCAGGCATAGCAGCTGCAGACGAAGAAGTTCCAATATGGCCCACTTCTCGAACATATTCTCTTCTCTGTCTCTTCGACATGCTTCCGAGGGTCCCTCCTCCAGAGATGGGGAGGACTACTCTTTTCCCTCGATCTTTACTATCTTCCTGCTTCGGAGGTGGAATAACATTGACCACTGGAGGCCTTCTCGCTGGGTCGAAGTTCTCTATACGCGCCACAGCTTGGATAGGCTCCGGACGCACCTCGGTCGGAACTCGGTCAGTAGTGCCTCGACCCGAAGTTCTTTCTAGGTATTCGCCTCTCAAAGCAAGTATAGATTTACACGCATCAGTTGCGTGACTTCGATTCTCACCATGGACACAGCAGAAGAAGGCCTGGGCTTTGCCAGCCGGCTTCCCTGGCGGCCTCCAGCCGCTGGTCTTGCTTCCTGAAGGCTGCGAAGTCTTTGTGGCAAATTTCTGCGGGGGTGCAATGTTCAAGACTTCTGAACGGGGATGCTTTTGCCCCCGACGCCTGTCATGTTGAGCTTCGAAGCTGGGTGCCTGCGGCTGCGTTGAGGACTTTACTTCCAGCTTGACTTCTTGCAAGATTGACGGAGTTGCGACAGTTCTTCGAAGCCATCCCTCTTCTGACCTTGCATACTCTTCGAAATAAGACATCAACTTAGCAACAGAAGATATCTGCTTCCTGTGAAGTTTATCAAGGAGTCCCGCATGGGTAACTACCTCTCGAGCTGCATCAACTACAGAAGATGTAGTTAACCCTTGAATTTGCGACTTCGTGTGAGCGAAGCGCTTGAAATACTGTCTTAAAGTCTCTCCAGGGAGCTGCTTCACCTGGAAAAGACTTCCTGTTGACATTGGGGGTACGAAGGTACCCTGAAAATTGCTTATGAACTTCTTCCTCAATTGCTCCCATGTTCTGATTGACCCTGGCTTCAGAGACCAGAACCACCGCAGTGCCACTCCTTCGAGGGCTAGGGGAAAACATTTGGCCATAGTGTCTCGCACTCCCCCACTGGCTTCAATTGCCAATGCATAAGAACGAGAGAACTCCCCATGATCTTCATCTCCGGAATATTTACAAAGCTTCGAAGTTTTGAACTTAGGGTCGAAGCGTACTTTCTGCAACTCAGGATGCAACGGAGATTCGGTGTCGAATGAAGCGTTCTCCGGAGCTTCGGGATAAGGAAGTTCGTCGTCTTCGGGCACTTCGGGGATGATTGGGGTGGCCTGAGAGTGAAGCCTATCTGCGGCTTCTTGCCGCCACCTTGCTACTTCAGCCTGGAGACTGGCCATTTGAGCGGCCATATCACCAAGACCATCTTCATCTCCTCCGGAAGGACCTTCCGGGTCTTGAGAACTGTATGCATCAGTTCGAAGTGGAACTTGAGGTGGAAGAGGAACTCCGGTCGGCCGAAGTATGGATGGAGTTGGGGGAGGAACTCCGTATGCTCGAGGAAGGGAAATCTCTTCCGGGGTCTAAGGTGAAGGAAAAGTCAAAGGTCCTCCAACCTCAACTGTGTTTGAAGATCTTGCTCCGGAGATCCGAGGGGACCACCGAGTAGGACTACCACCTGAACTCCGCTTGGGAGGCATGGTTTGAAAACTTAGTAGAGAACGAAGTTTTTTTGGACTAAGTTCCCCACGGACGGCGCCAACTGTTGGCGTAAAAGATTACGCTAACAGGTTTCTAGAAGTTAACAACTAACAAACGAAGTGTTTACGAAGTAAACTATTTCAAGCCTCCGAAGTGGATAATAACTCAAAACAGTTTGAAGATGTGTATTAAATAACTTGATCCTCCCTCTATTACAGGGTGAAACGGGGGGTATTTATAGGCTCAAACATTAAGGGTGCGTTTGGTTCTGCTGTGAGCTGTGAAAAAACTGTTGTGAGTTGCCTGCTGTGAAAAAGCTGCTGTGAGCTGTCTGCTGTGAAAAAGCTAAAAGTCGTTTGGTTGAAGCTGCTGTGAAAAAACTGCTGTGAGCTGACTGTTTTTTATAACTTACATAATTTTCATCATTATAATATTCTATACATATATATAAATAGGAAACACTCAACATTGATGCAACTGAATAACTAAAAAATATATTAGATAAATAAAAAAGTGCATAGTTTATTTTATAAAGTAACCGACAACCACATATTATCTTATGAAATTGTGCAAATCAATACAAACCATAATAATGTTAAATCAATTAAGACACCTTGAATTAATACTTTTTAATCTGAACTAAAAATCAGAAAATCAGAAAAGCAAAAGCAGAAAAGCAGGGTCCAGGCTGCTTCCAAATTTGTACTAGAAAAAAGCTGCTTTTTCACAGCAGAAGCAGTTTTGGTAAACTCGTTTGGTTCAGCTTCTGCTTTTTCACAGCAGAAGCATATTTGAAAAGCAGAACCAAACACACCCTAAAGAAAAGACCCTTTTACCCCTATGTTACAACCGACATAGTGGAAACTATTCGGTACCCTTAATAGGGCTAAAACGGTAAAAGACTAATTTAATCAGAAAGGAGATGTCTTCCATCCTAGCTGGCAAAGAAACTCTCTGAAGAGATCATGTTCGAAGATATACTTCGAACTAGCGTTCGCCTTGACCTTCGAACTTGATATAAAGTACTTCCGGAGCTAGATGCTCTAAACCTTTTATTCAATCGCCTGTCTTGACATAACGATAGTCCTGAAGATGGAGTATTTTCCCCCAACAGTTGTATTTCGAGTAGTATTAAAATGGGATTCACAAAAAATGACATTTGTTATTGTCATGTGCACAATATAAAAAACTAAAAAGATGACATTAAAATAGGCCCAATTTATATTGGGATCCACAAAAAATAATCACTTTATTGTTTATGGCCATACCATAAACTTAGAATACACCTTAAGGTTTTTTTTGCTTATGGTGTGGCTCCAGAATGTTGAATGTTTGTTTAATTATGTCATCATTTTTTAATAATGATATATGTAACATCTGATATATGATGGCAGATAATCAAAACATATATATTTTGTGGGTTGACAAAATATCAAATCTATATATTTATTAAGTTGTATGCATCTATCGGTTTAATCCACCGTGTTAAGTTGTATACAGTGATAAGAAAGACGAACAATTCATTATACATTTAATACTATATTTATTTTCGGCCTTGTTTGCAATTGTTTTGCCAAAAAATTCTACAAATTCATGTATTAAATAGAATATTTAAAAGTTACGGTAATATAATTACGTCATTGGTAGTTCAACTCAACTTCAAGGCAAGAGGCAATGCGATAATTTGCAATCATTTAATTAATTTAACCAAAAGACAAATCTGTGTCCGTACATTTCTGAATCAAGGGTCATCATCGTTCCGATCACGTGGTAAACTCCAGATCTCACAAGAACGCAGCGCCAAGAAACCGGCCGGCCGTTCCGCCGGAGCCGGAGACGACCGCTCACACCAGCGTGAAGCCGTGCTTGAGCGCCGCCTGCCACACGACGTCGATGCGGTTGACGTCGATGGCGCCGACCTCGTGGTGGTCCCACCCTTCCAGGAAGTGCACCACGCCGCCGGCGTGGCACGCGTGCACCACCCCCGCTCCATCGTGTACTAGTGTACTACACAGTTTCCCGGCCATCGTCGCTGGCCATTCGTATCAGGCAGTGAACAAGAAGGAAGAATTTAACAGAACCGTGCAGTCGCGGCTTCTTCCTTACCTCGCAGTAGCCGAGGCCCTCGACGTCCTTGGACAGCCTCATGGCTGCGAGCTTGCTGTAGGTGCAGTCTCGCCGGAACCCGGTGATCGGCGGCACCACGGACTGGTGGAAGTACGTGCCAGCCGGCGCCCACCGCTGCTCCCTCAGCGACAGTCACTTGCCCACGAGCCACGTCTGCAACATCATCCACCTAACTTAAGTTTTCCGGTGAACTTACTGATGCATCATGACATGAACACGGCATCGAAAAACAATCGAATTATCGAAATGCAAACGAGTAAATCGATCACCTTGCAGTTTTGTCCATCCCGGTACTTGGCGACCTGCACGAGATACTGCTGGAACTCTGCCGGCGCCACCCTCTGGATCTTCAGAAACCTCTACGACGACATTGTCAGCATCTAAAACAAGAGATCAAACCGCCATTAATTCCAAGCTTGCTATAAACTCCTGCACCTCAAACTATCTGTTATCTAATTATGGTGTGAAAATATTTGAGTGGATTCGTTCAGATATAGGCACCAGGACTCTGATCTTCTTCCTGTAGAGGTAGAGGGCGATGGCTCTGCCGAGCTTGGACGTGGCGCCGGTGAGAAAGACGTCGTTGGCGTTGCAGGGGATCTCGTTGAGGATCACGGCGGCCGTCAGGGTGTTTCTGTGCACCACCCTCACCCTCAGGTCAGGGTACTTGTTCACGAACAGAGTGCCACCTCCGTTCAGTGCCTCGTTCTGATCCAATAAAAAACAAAAGCCAAAAAAAAACAGATTTAACTGGCGGTTTCAGTTAACATCAGGCCATTGAATTTTCGCTTTTTCTGTATTTGCTAGCTCTGTGATTTTATCACGGCTGGAATTTTTGATAGATTCATATGAATATTTCAAAAAAATAAATCTTAAAGGTCTGAGCTATGTAAAAAATACCGCGTGATTGGGAGTCGGGTATCGAACTCGGCACAACCGAGTGCTGGACTTGAGCTAGGAACTCGGAGGTTGGGGATCAGTACTTCTTAAGTGCTTGATTATTGTCGGGACTCGGGAGTAAGGGGTCGGTAAGCCGAGCCGACCACGTGTTCTCGAAACCCGACTCATTTCCTGTGGAGACATGATCTTTTCTTTTATTGTTCCGATTTCTTGGGAACATGGCTAAATTTGCGGGATATGGTCATATGGAAATCAACTCGATTGAGATTGTGATCGCGACACGAGATCTGATTGCTTCTATATAAATACTCGTAGATCTGGCTGAATCATCACGATGTGAAATACAACAGAACCGATCTAGGGTTTTACTTGTCTCTTCTATCTGCTGTTCTGTTGCTATAGACTACTCCATTTCACTCGTCGGCGTGCAACGGGAACGGGAGAGCAGGTTTCTAGAACCAGTTGTCCTTACAATCCTGCACCGGGAGAGAGTGAATAAGGTTTTTAGGAAGTGCTCTGCGCGACTACTCAAGTTCGTCACCATGACGCGTCTTCCGTCTATGTTTATAGTCGGTCGCCGTAGGGTGTTGCGATTCGACACCAACGGAAGAACCTCTGTACCTACCGTGGATCTGTCTTTGGCTACCGTACAACAAGTGGTTTATCTTTATGTACGGTTTATTAATCATACTTTGTGAAATTATGGTTATTGTGTTCTAGTTCGCTAGTATGATAGATCTACTCATGCTAGTTTCTACGAATGTCATGATTTGTATTATTAGGAAATTAATCGTAAAATTGTCTAATAGTCCAACAATCCAAAAACCTTATGATAGACAATATGTGAATAATTCAAGGGAAAATTACTCACATGCCATTATAATTTTCAGAAATTGCCTATATGCCACTGTCAGTGACTGTGGCGGCCCCCATTTGTCAGTGACACACCGATGGCATATTGGCAAACCGTGAAAATTGTAATGGCACGGAAAAAATTAACCCATAATTCAATGGCTGGATTTGTGGATGCACTGAGGCCAAAAAAAATTTTGGTGTGCATTTTAAGAGATGGCAAGCAATGGTCCATTTCTGGCAAACCTAAAGGCAAACTCTCTTTTGATGAGAAGAAGAAGTTTGCGGAGGTCAATAATCTCTTCGTGTGATGCATTCTAGGTGTGTTCTCTAACAACCTATATGATGCTTACATCATTGTGACAGATGCGAAAGAGTTGTGTGATGCTCTGATTGCACAATATAATGCATCAGACACAAGCAATGAACTATACCTCATGGAGAGCTTTCATGACTATTGAATAGTGAACAACCGTTCTATGGTGGAACAAGCTCATGAGGGTGTGTATTGTAAAGGAACTTGTCCTCGTTAAGTGTCCTCTACGCGACAATTTGTGGCTGGGTGCATAATTGCAAAGTTGCCTTCTTCATGGAGGAACTTCATCACTACTCTAAAACATCAACGATAGGAGATATCAGTTAAAAACCTGATAGTGTCTCTTGATGTTGAAGAGAAATCTCAGGCAAATGATGGTTATGAGAAAGGAGGTGAGGGTCAGTATATCGCCAACTTCGTGCAGAAATCCTCACATATTAAAAGCAAAGGAAAATATAAGCCTAACAAGGTTATGAGAACCACTACCTTTAAGAATATGAAGAAAAACATAGTCGAGTTGAGTTGCTTCACTTGTGGTGAACTAGAACATTTCTCCAAGGATTGTTCAGATCGTGTAGTCTGCAAAGGGCAAAATGCTAAGAATGTCAACATGGTGACCATCAGGAATAGTAATGATGCGTACAATAATCTATTACTATGCTTTCAATATTTCAAACTACCAGTTGGTGGTTTGATATGGGTGTCAACATTCATGTGTGTGGTGACATCTCTATGTTTTTTCTTACCAGGTCATCTAGGATTCTTCCGTACTGATGGGGAATGGGTCACATGCTTCTATTCATGGTGTTGGCACAATAGATTTGAAGTTTACTTCGAGAAAGATCGTGCAACACGTTCCTACCATCAACAAGAATCTTATTAGTGGCTCCGTTCTGTGTAAGGACGGATTTAAGGTAGTCTTAGAGTCCAATAAATTAGTCTTATCAAAACATGGTCAATTCATTGGTAAATGTTATGATTGTGGAGATCTGTTCCACTTTTTCCTTTCTAATTTTAGCAATAAGTCAGTGAATCATATTTGTGATGATATTAATGGTGATGCAAGCATTTGGCATTCCCGTTTATGTCACGTTAATTTTGGCTTGATGTCTCGTCTATCCAACATGTGTTTAATTCTGAATTTCACCATTACCAAAGGTTCTAAGTGTCTTAGTTTTGTACAATCAAAGCAACCTTGGAAGCTGAGGAGTCATGTTGAAGATCATGGACCTCATGGCTCCAGAAGTGATGAGTGATTATCAACGGAAGCCAAAAAAAGAGAGAGGAGATTAAGAGGTGAAGAGAATACATACCTTGTCTTTACCGCATGTGTCTTAGGTAAATGGTTAGCGAGCGATTGCCGGGCAGAGGGAACCACGGAGTCAGGCCAGCTCAATCTGGGTACATGGGCTAGGAACGACATGGGACTCATCATAGTTTGACCGAGTTTGACTAGAGTAAACGGGTAGCGAGCGACTGCTAGGTCGAGGAGGGCGCAGAGTCAGGTCGATCAGATCTAGGTACTCGGGGCAGAGGCGACGAGCGCTTTGCCGGTTTTGGCGCAAAACCGACACACCTAATCTAGAACGTCAACTAGAGATCAGACGGTCCTGCAGCGAAGCCATATCTGCTACGAAAGCTCCATGTTAGGACAAGCTATATTTAGATAGGATTTTACTATTTTGTCTATTGGGCCCTCAGTTTTATTTTTGTGTCTGTATGTATTTTACCCTAGGGGTAAATGGGTCCTTTCAAGTTTTTGAACTACGTATAAAAGGTCTTGTATTCCTAGGATTTCTACTAACTCATTCAATTAGAAAAAATTGGAGTTTAAGTTTTTATTCCCATCTTCTCCATTGTTCTTGCGTCGCTGCTGGTTTTTCTCTCGCGTGAGAAGCCATACATCCTCTGTCGTGCGGCTGTCTGGATGCGGGACCGAGCGCACGCATCGTACATCGCGAATCACACACACGCGCTCGTCGACTAAGGCGAGGAGGCGGAAGCTAGCAGCATAGGGAGCGCCATCGAACACCACTCCTACATCATTTTGCGTGCACTTGCAATAGTTTTTAATTGAATATCATGTGCTAGATTAAATAGATTCAAATACTTTTACTTCAGATTTCTCTACGAATATTCATGGATATATCTGAGAGCACTATTTATTTCCTGTATTTATTTTGTTTGAATTAAATGCATTAAATATTGTGTTTTCTCATTTTTGATGAACTGCCTATGAATTATGAATCTTCTGCATGTGCTTGATGGATTATCTATGATTTGACGAAACGTTTGTTGAGATGTCATTTTGTTTATGATTAAACTTTAATATGCCTTTAAGCACTGTGTTGGTGTATTTTTTGGTCACACGTTGACATACGCGTGGCCTGGGAGATCTACTTCACTCCACTACAGGTCCTACGTTCTTAGAAAAAGGGTTCAAGGTGTGCCAATCAGTTTGACCCTGCAACTAATAAGAGAACAGAAAATATGACATTAATAGCATGGCCTATCGGCTATCGAGCTGATGACCACGACGAGGATGGGATATTCATGGAATATAATGTCGATCGGTCATGAGGCTGATGACCTGGGATAAAGCAATCGGGCGAGCATGCCATTGGTTGATAAGATGAGTAGTTAACCACATAGGCCGATGAGTGCTTTTCCGATGGCTTATAAGATATAGCGTGGAATCGAAGATAACCCGTTGTCTTGTACTCCGACAGAAATAAATAAAGTGTGCCACATAACATGTCTATATCATTGAGAAACCAAGGGTTGGTTTCGGAGTCTGTGATGAGTGATTGATTGATTTTACCCTCTGATTCGAAGGGGTCCCTCCGAAGGGGTTCGGAGGTTGGTTCTCTGAAGGGATTCGGAGGCTGTTTCACCGAAGGGTTCGGTGGGCTCTGGTTGATGTAGCTGTTGCAGCGGAGTGTGCCTGTCGGAGGGGTCCGACAGTTCACGATGATTGGTTGTACCAAAGGGTTCGGTACTTTGGGTGGTACACCGGAGTGTGTATCGGAGGTTGTTTACCCGGAGAGGTCTCCGGGGTACTGGAAACACTTGTCTGTCTGTCTATGGTGCGCAGGGGACGTCGGAGGTGACGGACGGTTTGTAGCAGGTGAACCTGGGTCAAGCGGGAGGCTTGATGCCAGGGGAGCAAGGAGCTCCGTCACGAAGGCTGCGAAGGGGTCAAGGTCGGACCTTGGGTCGAGGTGGGCCAGGAGAAGGCAGTAAGTGCGGAGCGTGGCTCCAGGTGAAGGTACTCCGAGATGGAGTCCTCGGAGTCGAGGCACTTCGAAGGGTACTCCTAATGGAGTGACTTCGGAGTATGGTGGACTAAGTCCTCAGAAATGAGGCAAGATGTTCGAAGTGTGCTCCGGAGGGAGACACTCGAAGGTATACCCGACGAAGGTCTCAGAAGTCGAGGTGCATCGAAGGCATGGTCCGGGTGAGGCTCGTCGAGGAGTGTGCTCGGGGAGAGACACTACGACGAAGTGCTCATGGAATGCTTCATGCGGAGGCCTTGAACGAAGAAGGGACTTTGAAGGGTGGTACTCCGAAGGTGGGGCTTTGGAGTGAAGCAGGCTTCGGAGCGAAGCTGGCTTCTTCGGAGTGTAGCGGGCTTTGGAGCGAAGCTGGCTTCTCTGGAGTGAAGCAGGCTTCGGAGCGAGGCTGGCTCCGGAGCGAGGTTGACTTGAGGTACTTCGGCCGTGCATGGCTTCGGTGTATGGAATGATGGAGTTCGAGCTGGGAGAAGCTGCGAAGCCGTGGTGGTCCACTCCGAAGGTGTTGGTGCGAAGGCCCAAGGGCTTTGACGGCTTCGGCTCAAAATCGTCATTGTATCGAAGGCTGACTTCGGTGAAGCGAAGGCCGGCAGGGTCAAGGCTTCTCACCGAAGCTACCGCACCCTTCGCGTGCGAAGGGGGCTTCAGAAGAATCGAAGACTGTAAAGGCTGACAGTGTCTGCTCTACAAAAAGCTGACGTTGTCCCCTCTGCAAAGCTGACAAGAGAAGCCTCCAAATAAAGAAGACTACCTTTTGTACCCCTCTGTTATGATGAGACAAAAGCAATGTAAACCCTAGGGGTAAAGCAGTCAATTCACATGTCTGAATTGTGGCTATAAATAGTGGAGGCTAGGTAGGTCACATTAAACCTTTGAGCATTCATTGTAGAACTCTTGTGCTAGCCACCACACTCTCTGTATTCATCATGTGAGTTCATTTTGTGTTCCCTGTTCAAGCATTGAAGCTTTGACTTTGTGTTCATTTACTGCTTGAGCTTGTATGCATACTTCTCTGCATGCTTCGGCTTCTCTGTACTCCATTTTCTTGTGAGCTTTTCTGGAGAGGTGTGTGAGAAGCCTGTTCGAGCGAAGTGTGTTCGAGCGAAGTGTGTGTTTCAGTGTTTGTTCGCTCTGTGTAAGCTGGAGGCTAGACCTCTCTGATTACTAGCGAAGCACTGTTTAGTGTGCGTTTAGACCTTCGAAGTACGAAGCCCAGCACCAGTTGCTGTCGCTGAATATTTGGTCGAAGCCCGCAGGGGGAAGTCTGCTCTTGCGAAGGGTGAAGTGCGAAGCCTGCACGAAGGCACCCTGTGTGCGAAGGCTGCACTGACTTAGCAGAAGCTGAATTTTTGGGTTTGTGGGTGGAGCAAAGTCTTCTTGGCTTCGAACTTTTGCTCCTTGCGAAGCCTGTTTTCGGAGCTGTGAAATACATTCGAACTAGTACTTCGAAGGGTGTGTTCGAAGCATGTTCCGCAGAAGACAGAATTAAAACAGAAGGCTATTTTTAGTCTGAAATTTTAAAAGCTCCTATTCACCCCCCCTCTGGTCGCCGTTTCCGGTCCAACAATCATGAAAATCATCACGACAACTAGATCGGACCTAACCAAAATAGTAGCTAGTCACGATGATCTTAAAATATATCAAAGTATTGGGCATGCTTTGTTTAGATGAACGATATACAACATGAAAGAGAAACAATAGCAAGAGATGTCGGACCTAACCGATGAAGCCTTGAACTATCACACCTAAATCATATCAATCTAAGAGATCAAACTGAACTGATGCAACCTTCGACCTAGCTAATACACTAAGAATAACCGGCGACCATACTGTTTCAACGTTCACCTCAAGAGATCAATCTGATGGAGTCGTGAGGATACTGATCTAATCAGTACGGACGTCGGGGTGGCGGGACTCACCTCTTCTCTAGAGATCGAAATGATGTAGGCCACCTCCGAGTGTCAAACCCCATCGGATAAACCTTGGAGGCCAAGGGTGGTGATGCGCCGAGTAGTTGATTGACGGAGATGTGTTTTATAAGCTAACTAGGGATACATATTTATAGTTCAAAGACTCGTCGTCTAAGTACTCTACCTTAACTGATTCTGGATAATCTTCATCTTCTTTTCCGCTCTTATCTCCATCAGCTCTGGCCGAGGTTTCAAAGCGCATACCATTAGGTGATACGAGAACTACTCCAATACCTTGGCCACTCTTGCAAGCCGAACCATCAAAATAGATTTTCCATGGTACTACCTCAACTAGAGCAATAGCATCACTCCAGCTAACATCTATGTGATGATCAACTATAAAGTTGGCTATGACTTGGCCTTTCATCGCTCTTAGGGGCTCGTAGGCCAAATCGTACTCAATTAACGCGTAAGCCCATTTTCTGATTCTTCCACTTAGAATCGGCTTCTGTAACATGTGCTTTATCACATCGGTTTGGCAAATGACAACACATGTAGTGGGGAGAAGATAGTGGCGTAACTTAGTGCACGCGTAATAAAGTGATAAACACAATTGTTCCACAAACGCGTACCTGGTTTCGGCGTCCAGCAGGCGGCGGCTCAAGAATGTTATGACGTACTCCTTTCCCTCTACCTCCTGGGTTAGCACGGCTCCAATCACACCATCTTCAGCGGCGATGTATAGCCGAAACGGAATCCCGGCCTTGGGTGCTCTCACCACGGGCGGCGATGACAAGCACTCCTTGATCTTCTCAAAAGCACTTTGCTGGCTTGCCCCCCAAGCGAACTCGGCTTCGTTTTTCAGCCGGAGTATGGGGACAAAGGCATCAATCTTGCCGCTCCCTTTCTTCTCTACAGGCACAATGTTAGCAACCCATTCCGCGTACCTGCACGGCCTAATAAATTCAGCCTTGAGTAGTCGCCCCACTTCTTCTTTAACTCGGTCATAGACAGCCGAATTAAAGTGGCGGGGAGGCTGCTTATAAGGCCTAAATCCGGACTTGATGGGCAGCCGATGCTCCACGAGCTCGCGGCTTAGCCCTGGCATTTCGCTATACTCCCATGCGAAACAATCAACATACGACCGAAGTAACTTTATTACTTCAGCCTTTTCATCAGGCTGTAAATGTTGGTTTACAAAAGTCGGCCTTGGGATGCTACCATCGCCTATGTCGACCTCCTCCAAGGGATCGGCCGATGCAAACCCTTGCCCTAATTTTCTACCTCGCTAAAGTCCTCGATGGCTTCGGCAATACCGTGTTTATTAGACCGATACTGCTCCACACGAGACTTTAGCCAATCTAGATTACTCTTGCTAGACATGACCACTAATACAAAAATAGCTGTGCTACTCCAGCCGGCTTTACAGACACTGGTACAAACCGTCCTCCGGATATGCTAACAAAATCATAGTCCGAAAGATCTTTACCTGACAGACACTCTACTTTGTTATGGACGGCGTCAATTGACACATCGGCTAGAGCTACTTGGGCCGAAGTATCCGCGGGGATGACCTCCACCTCATCTCCGTCCCACTGTATCAGGCACTGGTGTAGAGTAGAGGGAATGCAACAATTTGTGTGAATCCAGTCACGTCCGAGTAACACGCTATAGTTACCTTGTACATCGACAACGAAGAACGTTGTTGGCAATGTCTTGTTGCCCACCGTCAACTCCATAGAGAGTAATACCTTGGCCTTGGAGCTCTCGCCGTTGAAGCTATTGAGCATCAAGTTTGTCTTCTTCAGGTCATCTTCGTACCTGCCAAGTTTCCTCAACAATGAATAAGGCATTAGGTTAACGGTGGCGCCGCCGTCGATGAGCATCTGGGAAATCGGCTTCCCATCGATGTGACCCCTGACATAGAGGGGATTTAGATGGTGATACGAGTCCTCGGGCTTCTCAAAGATGGTGATGTGCGGGCCGAGGCTCAATTGAGTGACCTCGGCCTCGTCCCGTGGTAGGGCAAACTCGGCAGGTAAAGTGACGATGTTGATGTCCATCGCCTGGGGTGCGGGCCCTTCATAGATGGGTGAGTAATCGTCGTCGAGCATGTCGTCGTCATCGCTTGGACTAGGAGCCGGGTTGGTTATCTCAACTAGCTTCTCCCTCCATACCTGTTTGGTAGCTGGCCGAGGGCGGATTTCCTCGAAGACAGCATCGCGCTCGGCCTCAGCTTTCTTTTCGCGCATCTCCTGTGCCCGCATCCTTTGTAGGCGCCTCTTTTTTGATTTGGACATGCCTGGAGGAGACCAAGATGGCTGAGGCTTGGTGTCGGGTGCTACTGTTCGACTTCTGTTAATTCTGGCCGAAGTGGTACTGTGCCCTTCGGCCTTGGGCACCCTGTGTTCGAAGGGGTCTTCGTTGTGAACCCCATAGGACAGACCGGCCTTGTTCGGCCAATCAGACCAGGCTTCACCGTGGAGCTCGGCCGAAGTATGAGACTTACCTCCGTCAGACCTCGGCGACAAAGTCTTCGGGATTGGGACTTCCTGAGACCCAACCCTGATGTTTATGGCTTCGGACTCCCTGACTTCGGCCTCCGCGTGCTCGCACCCTTCGGCTTCGCTCTGCATGGTCTGATTCGGAGGCACCACGGATAGTCTGTGGATGATGCCCCCTCTGCTGCGTCTGTTTGCCCCTGCCATCCATAATACTCCGAAGGGAAATAAGGCATAGTGTTAGGCTGTGGAGGGTACCCCGACCCAGATACGTACGGGGCCCACGGGGTCCCCGCCTAGTCATACGGCAGAGGCATCGGAGGTTCTAGTGGCCTCACCCACTGCGAGCCGAAACCATCACCCGGAGGGGGGTTCGGCAGAGTTGATGGCACCTCGGACCACACCAGCGAAGGGTCCTGCCAGGCCAGAGTATGTTCGGCCAATACGGGCCGAAGCCTCCCACCGGAGAAGTCCAACACGGTGTGGGGTTCGGCCATTGGGAGCCGAAGTTGTTGCATGGGGGACCCGACCACTGGGGTTCGAAACTGCCGAAAACCAAGTGAAAGCGGTGCTGGATAGCAAGAGAGAAAAGAGTCTAACCTTTAGAGCATCTATCCCGCTAACCTCTCCACACTGTGCCAAAAATTGACTAACGTGCTCTAGTGTGGTCTAGCTACCCTCGCCATCGAACTTAGTGAATTCAGGGATTCTATAGCCGCGGGGGTAGGGCACTGTATCAAGATGGTCGGGGTATGGCTTATGGTAAACCCTAACCTGTCCCTTGGGCATGAAGCCAGCACACTCCCTAAATAGTGCACGGACCCGCTCCTCTATGTCATCTTGATACGTTGCTTGTGTGTGCCTCTCATGCGGGGGCGCTACACGCGGTGGGATATCGGCGTGTCAGCCATGGACCTCTTCCCTGCGCGCAATCTGTATGACGTGTTCATGCCCGGACGCCTGTGCATGTGGTGCGGGCAGCGCGGGTACCGACGCAGGTGGTGGTGCGTGGTATGTGGTATTAGTTTGACCGGAGGTGTAATGATTGGTCTCATCCGTAAGTGGTGAGGCCGGAGACATGATTGTGCCAGTGATGTCATTAGTCCTATTGTATACGTGGTTCGCCGGAGGTGCGCTAGTAATAGGAACCGGGGGTGCGGCCTCAGTAAAGCCGAACCTTCTAAGAGTCACCTCTACTTGGGAGCTGACTGCCGAATCTAAACGGTTGGCTAGCGAAGCGCTAACGGCTTGATCTACTGATGCGGCTATTTTCTGCTCAATTTCTAAGGAAGATAAACGAGGCAATACAGGTGTTACCTGGACCTGAGCGAGGTTGGGGGTGACGATGTCGCGCTTGATGAAGCTTGCGCGTGTCTTGACGTAGCCCCCAAGCATCATGTCTTGGAGCGCCTTCAGCTTTGCCTCGATCTCTGCTCGGTCTTCTACGGGGATATCTTCAAGTGTAGGTGACAATATGTTGCGGTTGTCGATATCTGCGCCTCCTATTGCGTCCATCGGCGGTGTAGACATAGTAGTCGATGTAGACGTACCGGTAGCCGATGTAGACGTACTCATTATGTTGGCGTAGCTTTTCCCCAGTGGAGTTGCCAAAAAGTGTGTTGACACGAAAACTTGCCCCGCACTTAGGTCAGTTCGATGATCCAAAAGTGCACGGATACTTAGGGACAAGCCTAAGCGTGACGTGGCACCGACGTCGCGTTCCGACTACCCTTAGTCGTGATAAGGGGGTGGAGTCGCCAGGAAACCAGATTACACAAAATAATCCAATTAGCCGAAAGAAATAGATTAAACGGAACAAAATCAGCAAACCAGTCGGAGCCCGTCTAGTTTGAAGCCTGGTGTGAAGGGTGCGCCGATGGGTACCTTCGGCGTCTGGTGCGAAGTGTTCCGTCGAAGGGTGCTTTGGTGTTCGGAGTGACCTGATCGAAGGCGAGCTCTGAACAGATCTGGACGCGACAATCACCTCCGAACAGCGGGGTTCGGAGCGAAGCCTCTAGCACAACGAAGTATGAAACAATGACTCGGGGGCCACGCGCTGGCGTGACTTCGTCTTGTGCGGAGTATGATCGTGGCGAAGCCTGTTGTGACGAAGTGTGCTGGCGAAGCCTGTTGCCGAAGCCTGCAGTCTCGTCGAAGGGTGTCCTGGGGACCTCCGAAACTGATCTCCTAGCTCTGGACACCTCCGACGAAGTAGCTCCAAACGTGCGAACCTGCAACAGAGGAGTGCGAAGTACCAATTCGGCCTGAGGACCGAATTCTGCTAAGTGTTGCACTAGTAGCGAAGGTAGCAATCTGTTACGCAGATTAGCGGATACTTCACAGGCAAAGTAACAAGGAGATAGCACTCTATTACATAGATTAACGGATACTTCACAGGTGAAGTAACAAGGATTACCACTATTCCGTAGCGGCCGACAGAGGGCTTCTAGGCAAACCCATGAAGAGGTACAGGAAAATAAAGGTAAAGTAAATGCAATCAAGTCATGGGCTTTGGTTTTGTTTGAGTTGGGGGGTCCTTCCACGTCGGCCAAGCCTCTCTATTTATAGGAGGTTAAATCCTAATCTAATCTGCTATTAATATGGCCAAATAGAGATAGAGATTGAGCTGGAAACGCGTACAACTCTACCTCTGCCGAGGTGGGCTTCAGCCAGGCCCGTCGAAGCTTGCTCCTCGGGTCGAAGCTTCGATAGCATGGGCTTCGGGCAGGCCCGTCGAGGCTTTCTCCTCGGGTCGAAGCTTCAACAGTGTGGACCTTCGAAGGTTCCCGAAGCTTCGGCAGCGTGGGCCTTCGAAGGCTTCTGAAGCTTCGGCAGTGTGGGCCTCCAAAGGTTCCCAAAGCTTCGGCAGCATGGTCCTCCGAAGGTTCCCGAAGCTTCGGCAGCGTGGGCCTTCAAAAGCTTTCGAAGATTCGGCGGCGTGGGCCTCCGAAGGTTCCCGAAGCTTCGGCAGCGTGGTCCTCCGAACGTTCCCAAAGCTTCGGCAGTGTGGGCCTCCGAAGGCTTCCTGGCCGAAGCCCATGGGCTGGCTAGAGGCTTTCGGAGCCCATAGCTCAATGGACTTCGGCCCTGTAGGGCTTCGGACATACCCTCGGGTCGAAGCTTCGGCAGCATGGGCCTCCGAAGGCTTCCTGGCCGAAGCCCATGGGCTGGCTAGAGGCTTTCGGAGCCCATATCTCAATAGACTTCGGCCCTGTAGGGCTTCGGGCAGACCCTGGACATTTGTACTTTTGGCCCAAATCGCCGAAAATTGATATTTTGACAATCTAGCCATTAATGCCATTTTTTGCTATCAACACATACATGATCAACTTTTGCAAAGTGGAATCTTTCGGAGTCCCCTTCGAACACGAAATGTGTCGTAGCTTCGGTGGCATGCTTCGAACCTAAAGGCCTTCACTTCAACGAAGTCAGTCTTCAATACATTTGATAGTTTTGAGCCGAAGCCGTCAAAGCCCTTGAGTCTTCGCACCATCACCTCCGGAATGGACCACCACGGCTCTGCAGCTACTCCAAGCTTAAAATACGTCTGTATGTGTACCGAAGCCATGCATGGTCAAAGTACATCAAGTCATCCATACTCTGAAGCCCCACCTTCGAAGTATCTTCACCACCTTCCAAAGTCCCTCCTTCGTCCAAGGCCTCCGCATGAAGCATTTCCATAAGCACCCCTTCGTAGTGTCTCAGCACTGAGCACACTCTCGAAGAGCCTTACCTGGACCATGCCTTCAATGCACCTTGACTTCTGAGACCTTCGTCTGGTGTCCTTCCAAGTGTCTTCATCTAGAGCACACTTGGGAACCATGCCTCATTCCTGAGGATTTCGTCCGCCAGCCTTCAAAGTTACTCGTTCGGAGTCCCCCTTCGAAGTGCCTCGCCTCTGAGGACTTTGCCTCGGGCTACCTTCATCCGGAGCCATCCTCCGCACTTTCTGCCTTCGCCTGGTGCACCTCGACCTGAGGACCGACCTTTACTCCATGCAGCATCCGTGACCAATCTCCCCGCTCGCTTGGCATCAAGCTCCCTTCTTGACCCAGATTCACCTACTGCGAACTCTCATATCGCCTTCGAAGTCACCTGCACACCAACGACAAGCAGACTAGTGTATCTGATACCCCGGAGACCTCTCTAGATAAACACCCTCCGGTGTACTACCCAAAATACCGAACACTTTGGTACAAACTCCGAAATGTATTCTGTCGGACCCCTCCAATAGACATACTCCGCTGCACACTTGTACAACAAATAAGCACCGAACCCTTCGGTGAAACACCTCTGAACCCCTTCGGAGGGACCCCTTCGTCTAGAAGGAAACTTGAAACCAAGACACATTTCAACTTGGTTTCTTAGAAAACCTCTCAATTGGGTTTAGGAGACCTTGAAAGACCAACTCCGCCAACTAACTATCGTTGAGGCTCAAACTGTAGCATCTGCTTCGTACATCCCTAAACCTCTAGACATAATATTGTACCGACTCATCCATTCTTTGCTTGATGGTTGTCAAGTTAGTAAGCTTCATCTCTTGGATGCCGATGAAGAAATACTTGTGAAATTTCTTCTCTAAGTCAGCCCATCCTCGGATGGAGTCCACCGGCAGTGAAGAGAACCACGCGAAGGTTGATCCTGATAGAGACAGCGGGAAGAATCGGACCCTCAGTGCCTCGTCAGCCGATGCCTCTCCACACTGGGCGAGGAAACTGGTGTTATGCTTGATCGTGGAGATCAAGTCTTGTCCCAAAACCTTGGTGAAGTTGGGTACCTTGTATTGTCCTAGCAGTAGTACTTGATCGAACCATTCTGGGTATGGCCGCCGATACATGTATGTTTGATCTTTTGGCTTTATACTGAATTGATCTCTAATGACCTCTGTGATCTGATTCACCTAGTCATATTCTTGCTACCCGACGTTGGATATTGGCTAGGTGTTGGGGCCTGTTGATACTGCTATTGCCGGACAAAGGGATGGCAATCGGGTATAATGGGTACAGGTAGTGCATACCCATACTCGTACACGTTTACACGACGGGTACAAATATGTGCCCATACTCGTTGCCCGTGGGCATCGTATACCCACGAGTATACCCATTTACCCGTGAAAGGGAGGAGGAGGGACATCACAACATTTCCGGTGTGGGGGCAGGGGCGACGGCGTGGAACTCCAGTAACCCAGCTGGGGTGGTGCAACACAAATGATGTGGCATGGCCACGGGGGCCTCCGGCGTGGGGCGGCATGGCCATGGGGGCCTCTAGCTCGGGGCGGCGCGGGGTCTCCTATGTGGTAGTGTTTGCGGGGCAGCGCCATATCTGACGTGTGGTCTCCGGCACAGCCGTGCGAGGAAAAGGGGGCGACGGGGTTAGGGCGGGCGGCATGGCATCTCCGGTAGAGGCTGCGCAACAGCTCTGGTAGGGGTGGCATTGGGATTCTAGCGATGGTAGCAGGATCCCCGGTGTGTAGCACAAAAACAAAGAGGAAGGGAGAAAGTGAGAGAGGGAGAAAGGGAGGACGCCTGTAGGGAGTGGGTTGGCCGGCTGGGAGGGATGCGGCTAAGGGAGTGAGTGAGAGAGTTAGGGTTTTTGATTTATATACTTAGCCATTCGAGTAAACGGGTGAAACAGGTATGAGTAGTTAATACCCATACATGTACCCATGTACCCGTCATGTGTAATATTGGGAACAAACCCGACCCTGATAGGGTTTTTACCCCCGGTATACAGGTAAATGGGTACAACGGCCATCACTAGCCGGACAACATTGTTCCTGTACTGCCCTTCATCACTGTAGGTCTATGCTCTGTAGTATGTCATCCGATGATATCCATGCGGGATGCCATTGGGTGCCCCCCTTGGTGGCATGACGTTAGCAGTTGTTTCTCGCAATGTCGTATGTCACTAGCGGCAGCAGTCTTGGGTCGAATGCTGCGAGCAGTGCCGGCGCATTCCTCTCGATGCCATATTGTGCGCTCTATAGTGGGCCCTATGCAGGGTCTGCCGGATGAGCTGCTCTAGCCTCATCGGCCCTTGCGGCTGTAGTGCCGACCGAATGTGTAGTAGTTTTGTCAGATCATCGGGGTGGTACGCTGGGCCTTGCAGCGATCTAGAGACCACAATGCCCTCAACATCTTTCTTGACTAGCACTTGAAGAGTATTGACCAATGACCCGGATTGTTTGGCCAGTGAGTGGCAAATCGCTTGGTCGATGATTTCTAGGAGATTGTCCTGAGGATTCTCTGCCGACTGGCCATCTTCTATGACCAGTACTAGTCTTGGGAAGGGGCCCACCCGATTCATGTCGTAAGCCTACAGGCATGACTTCTAGAACTCCTTCACGTGTCGCTGCACCTCTAGTCTTTGTTCTTCAGTTAGGGTTTCCATGGTAATCGAGATGAAGTTGTCATTGTTTATCTCGGTCGCCATGGCTAGGTTGCTGTAGATGGTCCCACCGGGCGTGCCAAAAAGTGTGTTTGTGCGTTTTTTGGTCAAACTTTGACACACTTGTGGACTGGGAGATCTGCTTCACTCCGGTGCAGGTCCTACGTTCTTAAAAAAGGGTTTAAGGCATGCCAATCAGTTTTGACCCTGCAGCTGATAAGGGATGAGAAAATATGGCATTAGTAGCATGGCCTATCGGCTATCAAGCCAATGACCGCAATGAGGATAGGATATTCATGGAATATCATGCCAATCGTCCATGAGATCAATGACCTGGAATATAGCAATCGGGCGAGCGTGCCATCAGCCAATAAGATGAGCAGTTAACCACATAAGCTGATGAGTGCTTTTCCGATGGCTTATAAGATGTAGCATGGAATAAAAGATAACTCGTCGGCTCGTACTCCGACAGAAATAAATAAAATGTGTCAGATAACATGTCTATATCATGAAAATCATCATAATAACTAGATTAGACCTAACCAAGACAATAGCTAATCACGATGATGTTAAAAATATATCAAAATATTGGGCATGCTTTATTTGGATGAACGGTATACAATATGAAAGAGATACAATAGCAAGAGTTGTCATACCTAACTGATGAAGCCTCAAATTATCACACCTAAATCACATCAATCTAAGATATCAAACTGAACTAATGTAGCCTTAGACCTAGCTAATACACTGAGAACAACTGGCGACCGTATTATTTCAACGTTTACCTCAAGAGATCAATTTGATGCAACCGTGAGGATACTGATCTAATCGGTACGGATGTCGGGGGTGGTGGGACTCACATCTTCGTCGGAGATCAAAATGATACAGCCTAGCTCTGAGTGCCAAACCCCATCGGATAAACCTTGGAAGCCAATGGTGGCGATGCGCCAAGTAGTTGATTAACAGAGATGTGTTTTCTAAGCTAACTAGGGATACAGATTTATAGTCCGGAGACTTGTCGTCCAAGCACTCTATCTTAACTGATTCCAAATAATGTTCATCTTCTTTTCCACTCTTATCTCCATCGGCTCTTCTCCATCCGATCATCTTGTAACAGCATGGATGGCCTTCCTTGACTGAATCCTATTTGACTTCTATTGACCATGTGGCATCTTTAGTGGGCCTGGGCTTTTACCAAATCTTGGCTTCAACACATTGTGGTGGTGTCATTTCGTTTAGAACACCGGTCGTTTTTAGGCTAGATTATTTTCAATGTTTATGATCTCTCAAACTATCACTTCACATCATATCTGATAGGAGAGTGATACCACTAGGCTTTCATATGTGTTTTTAGTCTGAGTTTTTGGTTATTTCTTGAGGTGCGTTGGGCGTTGGGAGAAGGCCATCGATTCAAAAGAATTTTTCGAGGCGCCCATTCACCCTCCTCTGGTCACTACTCTCATTCCTACAAGTGGTATCAGAGCATGGTTAGGGTTTTTCCATACCTTAACTGGTTCTTACCCAAGGTAATGATAATGACTTCTACTAGGAAGGTTCCATCTCTTAAGGTCTTTGGCTATAATTATTGGAAGACTCGCATGCGAGCCTATCTATTGAGCAAGAGCTCAGGAATATGGGACATGTGTGTTCATGCCACTTTCATTGTGCTTCCGTCTGCTAAGCGTACTACCCCTGAGATAGTCACTAAGCATGACCTGAACAATAAGGTAGTGAACATTATGTTTTCCAGTTTAGGTCCCAGTGAGTTTGAGTTTGTTAGCCATCTCGACACTGCTTGAGAGATCTGGGCTATCCTCCAAGCACACCATGAGGGGAAAGATCTGATCAAGGCTAGGCTCTATCAGACCTACCGGTGAGAGTACGAAAATTTCTAACAAAAGTCAAGTGAGACTGTTGAGGCTCTATTTGGTCGCTTTCAGTCGATTATTAACAAGCTTCGAGCCAACAAGGCTGATAGAGATCAGCTGGTCTTAGATTATGAACAGGCGCTCAAGGTTCTTCATACCTTTGACCTAAGGTCTAGGAGATCAAGGTATCTTTCATTGTTGAGAGTGCTTATTATGATACATTGACTGTCGTAGAGCTCTTCAGTAAGCTCAAGGCCTCACAAGTTAATATCGAGTTGAGATCAAATCTCACTAGTGCTGGCTCAAAAACCCTAGCCCTTGCGACACCTTCTACTGATGCTTCTTTGAGGTGTGTTTTGTCTTCTTTGATGTCTATCACTAAGGACCAATTGGATTTTTAGGAGATGATGATTTATGCTTGTTCAACAGTTGGGTTCATTGTGTTTGTGATAGATTCATGCTTAAACGACATGGTACAAAACCTAGTTTATTTGAGTGGGGTGATCCACATCATTTCACCATTGACTGCCCTAAGCGGAACACTCATAAGAAGGGCACCGATAGTGACTCCTATGACTCCAACAAGCACAACAGCTCCGACAAGTACACCTTCACCAATGGCAATCCCAAGACGAAGTTCTTCCAAAAGGCTGTGAAGGACTACCGGCACGAGAACAAGAAGCGGGACAAGGCCTTCTTCACTGAGATGGAGAAAAGATACTCCAAGTGCTCATCCTCTTCTTCCTCTTCATCAAGCTCAAGCAATGAGGAGATCGTGATCAAGAAGGGGAAGGAGAAGGACATGGATGATCCGGCTAGCCTCTGCTTCATGGCTTTCGGGGACAAGCCAAAGACTTGCTCGCACCGCAGCCGAAGATCCCACAAGAGCATATGCTCAATGGCTCTTGGGGATAAAGAAGACAAGGGATCCTCCGAAAACTCCGACAACGACGATGAGAATGTATATTCTTATGAACAAGGAGTTGTTGAATTTCTTGAAGAAAATTGTCAGGAGTTGAAGTATCGGGAGAAACTGTTTAGGAAGGTTAAGAAGAGGGTAGATGAGCTAGAGAGTGAGCTTGCTATGGCCAATAGCAAGATTGAGAGTCTATCTTCTTTCTCTTGCTTAGGTGAGAGCAGTGAGTGCCCTAATTGTGAGGTGTTTCTTTGTGGCCTGACTTCTCTGAAGTCAAGGTACACTGAGAGGGTTGATGACAGAGATACTTTGGCTACTGAACTTGGAAGCGCTCAGCTAGAGCTGAAAGATGCTCATGCCTCAGCTGTCGTGCCCTGTAGAGATTGCCTATCCCATTTAGCTGACCTAGCTAAGTTGAGAGCGAATGGTGATGAGCAGTAGGGCGATCTTCAGTGTCTTAGAGCTGAGTTAGATCAGACCAAGCTTGAGCTTGATACCCTGTCAGTTTCACCCACTATTTGTGAGAACTGCTTGTCTCTGAGGATAGAGATGATCAAGATGAAAGCTGGGCTCCAAAAGCTTGAGAAGTTTGTTCAAGTTGATAGAGAGTGTGAGATCTGCTTATCTCAGGTGGAGGTGCTAGCCTCCTTGAGAGAGGAGTTAGCTGATGCTCAAAATGACAAATTTTACCTATATTAGATCCTAAGTTGGGTGAGTGCTAGAGAGCCTCAACTTGGCATGATGATCCAGCAATTCAAGAGGCATGATGGGTTTGGAGTAGGTTACTGTAACGCTCAGATTTAATAAATCCGGACCTTTATTGAAATTCCATATAAAATCAATAAATCAAGACGTTCATCACACGACCGCACAAAATACGACAGCATTCATGGTTCGTAGACCATATTAGTACAAAAGTGTTGAAGCAAAATGAAACTAATAAAACAAAGGTCCTAGATGAACGCCTCCTTCCAGTCTCGCCTTGACTGGGTCACTACTCCAGACCTTCATCCTCCTCGTAGTAGACGGGCTCTGGTGGTGTAAGTCAACGGGGGTGAGTACAATCATACTCAGCAAGCCACCGGATGCAAATATAATGCAGAGTAATAACAAGGAAGGTAGTGGCTAATTTTGCGGAAAAGCATAATTGTAAAGCAATTAAATGTGATAAAGTTATTAATACAGAAATGTAAACATGTGTATGCATCATCTTCTAACTCGAGGGGTACAGTCAGCCCACCCTCGCTCAACAGTCCTTACATGTCATGAATAACTCAAACATTAAAACAAAAGTAAACTAACTGCGAGAAGTCACACAACCCGCCCTTAACCGTGGGCTCGGTTTTTCGAAAAGATTTAGACTCTGCTCAGAGGTGTACCACTGTACCCACAAGGCACGCACTCATCCCATACACCAAAGTGTTACGAGATGACCCATACCACGGGAACTCGTGCCAAAACCTTCCATATGGAATGCTCCAACCCGACAGCACCCTCTTATGGGTTTCATATGGTGCCCCGACGCGTCGAGCCAACACCATACCCCCCCTTAAGCCACGTCGGTACAAGTCACCCGTAGGTTGCCCCTTGCCCCCTCCACTATGGTGCATCGAGTCGGTTTGTTCCATACTTCCAGTTAGAACTTACTCATTAGACTTGTGGTTAGTACGGAAGTGCTTTGCAATAGATCCCGCAGACCGGTCCTAATAGTGCCCTGGGTGCGACCAACCAATGCCCTAGCTTGCACCCGGAACCCACCATACTTATAACATAGCCAACTCCAACATAATCTAGAGGCGAGAATAATGGGGAAAATCATATAGTAGAATCCAACTATCTACGACTCATTCTTTTACCCTATAGCAGTTGTGTCGGTACATTGGACACTAGCTAATATAATATTGTAGAGTGACAAGGAGTGTAGGCTCAATAAGCATGGCTTGAGTTTACACACAAGGACGGGGATCTAATAAATATAATTTAGGGCTTGATATTAGACTAATGCAATTTTATCCTATGAGTTATAGCGATAATTTATTAAAACATGGGCTCAATTATGATCAAAATGGGGGTTGTGACTTGCCTTGCTCAGCAAATGGTGACGGTGTAACCTCGGGATAATACTCCGGCTCCTCGACGGTCTTGTAGTCTTCTCGATACGGAAAAATTAAATACAGTATTCAATAAACAATCAAAATATCACAAAATATAAACATACAAGTTTATGATTTTAATTAAGGGTAATTAAGCCTTATTATTCTAAAGTTATGTTGAAAAATATTAAGGGCTAAATTTTAGGGGTTTTCCTGATTTATTTATTGAGTTATGATTTTATTTCCTAAAGGGATTTTATTTATTTAATTTATAAGAATATATTGTGCAAAATAACCCTACTGTTTTATGGCATAAAGATGTAGAGAATAAAAAGATTGATTTAACAAAATTTTAATGGTGAAATTTGGAGTTAAATTGAGCAAGTTATGAATTTTTGAAGTTTAAACATTTTTCTTGATTTTTATTTAAACATAAAACAGTCTCTAGTCCACGGTGAACCAGGTTCACCGTGAACCCATGATTGTGCGCGTGGACTCGATCCAATCTGGACCGTTGGATCTAGATCCTACGGCCAGATGCGAGGCGGGAGGGTTTAAGTGGCAATCGACGGTCGTGAGGGCTCCGTACCGGTTTGACTGGATGGATGGCCCAGATTACACCCGTGCGGGTTATAATCTAAGCCCTCCATCACAGATCGGATGGTCGAGAGCGCGTCTGGCATGGCACGCGGCGCCAGGGTAATCTACTCGTCGTCTCCGGTGACGGCGGCGGCTCGGGCGTGGTGGCGACGGCGACGGCGAGGGGGCTAAGCCCTAGATCTAGGCAAAAACAGAAAGAGGAGAGCACGGGGGTCACGACCGTACCTGAGACAGTGGTGATGGCTGACTGACGGCGACCGGCGGTGAGGGTAGATGGCGAAGGTCTTCGGGTCGATGATGGTGGCGGCGTTCTGGTGGCGTTCAGGTCCAACAGAGACGAGGCCGACGGCGAGTGGGCGAGGGCGGTCACGAGGGTGGCGATGGCATGGACGGCGGAGGCCCGAGGAGGCGGCGAGCGGCTGCCGGAGGTGGAGCAGGAGACAAAGCCAAAAACCGGGTGGTGGTGCTCTGGTTTCGCTCTGGCTCAGGCTACGGCGGTGTGAGCGGAGTGCGGCGAGGGGGAGGGTTTATGTAGGGGCTCGCCGGCGTAGGAAAGGAAGGGAACCGAGGGTTCCCACGATCTCCGGCGAAGGTTCCATTTGCACGGGCTAGCTTCCAAATAGACTAAAACACGTCGGCTATAGATGGTAAGTCATCGTCGGGGCTAGGGGAAGGGAGTCCAGGGCGAATCCAGGCGGATAGAGGCGGCCGGTGGCGGGAAACGAAAGGGGGTCACCGGAAAGGAAAGGGGGGATCCCCTTCTATCGGAGACGAAGGCCATGATAGGTGGGATCCACTTGTCAGTGGCCTTAGGTGAATCCGAACGCGCCGACAGGCGGGACCAGGCGGCCAGGGACCGAGGCGCGTGCCAGCGAGGCTAACAGGTGGGGCCAAGGCGAGCGCGGCGTGTGGGAGAGAGAGGGGTGCGAGCGCCGACAGGTGGACCCCACCTAGCGGTGACACGGCGCTGGGTTGGGCCGGGCCGGAGGTAGATTGGGGGTTTGCGGCCCAAGTTCATTAAAATGTATTTTTCCATTAAAATAATTTCAATAATTCATTTATTTGATTAAAGGTTGACTCACTGTTGATAAAAATTTGTAAAAATTCCTAAAAATATTTCTTGGCCTCTAGATTCCACCATAAATTTTCCAAGTTAAAATTTGAAGTATTCCCCCTTGTTTGGCTTTAATAGGGTTCTTTTAGTCTTTTCTTTAATTAATCAATTCCTTTAATTCCCTGAAAATACATTTTCTTTATTTTATTTATTTTTAATTCCTGGGATGTTACAGTTACACCTACACCAAGGCTGACTTTGAGAGTGCCAAGAGTCATGAAGTGGAGTAGAGTAAGATGACTCCAGAGCAGAGATATCCCTAGACTCACTCCACTAAGTCTTTTCAGGCCAGTCAACCCAAGGATGGAGTGTTCCAAGAACAACCAAAGCTCCACCAAAGAAGCTTGTCTGGATCCCCAAGCCCAAGATCCTTCTCACTTCTCTTGACTCTCTACCTAGACCCTCTCACACCAAAGAGCCAACACCCAACACCACCGAACCCAAGAAACCAAAGACTCAACCACATCCTAAGAAAGCCTACCTATCACTATGAGGTCTACCAGAGAGAAGGGCATCGTGTAGATTTTTGCTTCAGGAGGAAGTGGGTCGAGAGGGTTGAGAGAGCTTAAGGTGGGCAGGAGCAATTCTACTAGAAGGGTGGTAGACAGAAAGTCACTCGACACGAAGAGAGGCTAGATGCCAAGACGCGTCATGTAGGTGGTGTTAGGGGATACGATTTTTGTGCCCGTGCTCCGGAGAGTGGTTTTTCTCTGTCAGAGCTCTAGGTCGTTCTGGATACGGCTTTGGACCTCGTGGACGTGACTCTAAGTAATACAGAGGATCACGTATTGAGCCGTGCTTTGGTCTAGACTCTTACATTCCTTACTGCTTTCCTACTTGGTATGGCTCAACATTAGTTCAACTCTTTTGCTAAACCCGGTATCAGACCATTTGCTCCCCCTTATGACCATTGATTTTGCAAGATCGAGGCTTGGAGGACATATGGATCATGGATTCAGGGTGCTCTCACCACATGATGGGACATCGCAGATGGTTCTCCAGCCTCACTTCCCCGAGCTCTAAGGAGTACATCACTGTCGGGAACAATGGTTAAGGGAAGGTACACGGTTTTGGTTCAATTCTAATTTCTGAGCATTTATCTTGGAAGAATGTTGCTTTGGTTGGAAATTTGGGCTTTAATTTGGTTTCTATTTCGCAACTTCTTGAGGAGGGCTTAGAAGTTCGTTTAAGAAGGGCATGTCTTCTGTTGTTGATTCTAGAGGATCTTTGGTTTGCTAGATCTTACCCTTCGGTAAGGTTTTTTGGATTGATTTCTCTATTTATTTTGGCCATTCTCGTTGTTTGATTGTTGGATCCTCCTTTGAGCTCTGGAGGTGGCATAGGACGTTAGGTCATTTGAGGTTTGATCTGCTAGTCACATTGAGTTCTATGAACCTCATCCGAGGATTTCCCAAGCTTAAGATGGATAAGGAACTAGTTTGCCATCCCAGTCGTCATGGGAAGATGGTTGTCGCTTCTCACACACCTATGACTCAGGTGATGACTTTGTACCTAGGAGAGATGTTACATATGGATACTGTTGGTTCACCTCGGGTATGTTCAGTCAGTGGGAAGTGGTCTGCGCTTGTGATTGTTGATGATTTTTCTCGATTTTTGTTGGTTTTCTTTATAGATTATAAGGATGAGGCTTTTCATTTTGTTCATGACCTGATCCTGAACCTAAAGAATGAGAACAATGGTAGGATGCGAGAAATTCACATTGACAACGGTTTTGAGTTCAAGAATTCTCAATTCATCAATTTCTATATTGATAAAGGTCTTGAGCACTAGTTTTCTGCCCCTTACACTCCCTCACAGAATGGCGTTGTGGAATGAAAGAATCGCACACTAGTCGAGAGGGCTAGGACGATGCTCAATGAGCATAATACTCCTAGGCAGTTTTGGGCTGAAGTTATGAACATAGCTTGCTATCTGGCCAATCGTATTTTTCTTCGAGCTTACGTAGGTAAGACTTCATATGAGTTGCGGTTTGGCAGACAGCCCAAGGTGAGACACTTGCGAGCGTTTGGTTGTAAGTGCTTTGTACTTAAGAAGGGATGTCATTTAGACAAGTTTAAGTCTCATTGATGGGATGGAGTCTTTTGTGTTATGCTTTGCATTCTCGATGCATCCAAGTTTAGAACCTCGACTCCCAGCGGCTTGTCGAGATGTGTGAGGTTTCTTTCGATGAGTTTTGCCTTCACTTACTCCTTCTTTTGAGCTTTCTGCTGATGATGAGCTTGGAGAGCCCATCTTTGAGGAAGATAAGTACACTCCCGCTATTGATGAGGGTGGGCCTTCTGCACAGCTCGTAGACCCCACACATTCTGAGACTTCGACTAAGGACGAGGGTGGACATATGTTCACTACTTCTACTTTGATCGAGCCCCATCAGTCGAGTCTAGAGGTGCTAGCTACTGACTCTGGTGAGGTGACATCTGATCGCTAAGGATCCTGGGCTGTTCAGCGTGATCATCCCTTAGAGCTCATCATCAGTGATCTCACTTTGAGATCTTTGCGTTCTCGGGCTGGTTCACCCACTGTTTTTGTTGAGTCTGCTTTTGTTGCCACTTTTAAGCCTAGAGATGTTGCTCATGCTTTATGTCATGCGAATTGGATAAACGTCGTGCAAAAAGAGCTTGGAAATTTTGTTCGCAATCAGGTTTGGACACTAGTTGAGCTACCACTAGGTTGCAACCCCATAGGCACCATGTGGGTGTTTAAGAACAAGCAAGTTGAAGATGGGGTTGTGGTGCGCAACAAAGCTCGATTAGTTGCCCAAGGTTTTTGCCAGAAAGAGGGTATTGATTTTGAGTAGGGTTGAAAATGGATCGGATATTATCCGATCTGATCAGATTTGAATCCGATTATAGTGAGGATATGGTATATATTTTTTAAAATCTGGTGGATCCGGATCTGGATCCAGATAATATGGTGTGGATACAGATTCAGATATGGTATCACAAAAAGTCAACGGATACAGATTATCCGAAATTTTAATCGTATTATTCGGTTGAGAGCTAACCGGATAATCCGATCATTTTGGGCCAAATCAACAACATTCAGAAGCCCACCATAGCACCAGCCCATGCGTGCATCTTTATAAATGGATAAAAGCTAGCTATCCTTGCTACAAATATTTTACAATCAATGACCTAGCTCGCTCCTTAATTTTCCCTTTTCTCGTTAGTTAGGATTATAATTACATCCATATGCAAGCACACGTACATGAGTAATTTAATTAGTGCTTAGTAATTTGCAGTTGGATGTATCATGTCTAAAATTAACTATACAATATACAATATATATATGCAGGAAGAGCAAAACCAAGTTGGCGTGAATAGTGGTGATACAATATACAATATTAAACCCATATGAACATTAGATAATTGTTTTACTTTTGACAATTGTTGTTGCTTTTACTAGCACTCGCTGGTGGCTGCATATGAGTTTTGGTGATGATCGGATATTCTTATATTTTAAAAGTATTGATGAAATGATCATATTTCTCTTAGTAAATTTGTAAAATTGTAATTCGGTATTTTTAATCTATTTCCGATCCAAGTCCATACCAAATCTGCACTGAATCCGATATCCGAAATAATCTACTCCATATCCAACTCCGTGTGATATCTGCATCTGCTCCGAATCTGTTTTCAAAAAATGGTATAGGATATGGTATAAACATTATCCGTCCGAATCTGATCCGTTTTCATCCCTAATTTTGAGGAGACTTTCGCCCCTGTTTCTCATCTTGAGTCTATTCACATACTTTTGGCATTAGTTGCTTCTAAAGGTTTTAAGATTTTTCAAATGGATGTCAAGAGTGATTTTCTGAGCGGGTATATAGAGGAGGAGGTCTATGTTAGGAAGCGCCCCAGTTTTAAAAACCCTAAGTTTTCTCGCCATGTTTTTAAGTTGTAGAAAGATTTATATAGTCTAAAGCATTGAAGCAGTTTTTGTTGTGGAATGGCTTTGTGATGGGTTTTGTGGACAAGACTCTTTTCTTGCTCAAAGATGGCTCTGATTTCTTGATCGCTCAGATTTATAAGGATGACATTATTTTTTGTGGTTCTACTAATGAGCTTGTGTCCAAGTTTTATGAGCAGATGTACAGCGAGTTTGAGATGAGCTTCATGGGTGAGCTCAAGTACTTCTTAGGGCTATAGATCAAGTAGACCAAGGACGGAATTTTCATCCACCAAAGCAAGTACACTCGAGACATGCTAAAGAAGTTCGACTTCGGTGGAGAGCTGAAGCCTCAGATGACCCCCATGGGCACATCTGGGGGCCTAGACAAGGACGAGAGCAGTGTCAAGGTCAACGGGAGAGAGTATCGAGAGATTATCAGATCGCTTTTGTACCTGACGGCGATGAGATCGGACATTCAGTTTGTCATGGGATTGTGCGCACGATTCTAGTCTTCACCGCCCGCATCTCATCGGTAAGCTATCAAGCGTATTTTTAGGTACCTTACCTATGCACCCGATCTCGGTCTTTACTATTCTGCATCATCATCTCTTAAAATATCTGGCTTTTCCGACGTTGGTTTTGGTGGGTGTCGGCTAGATCACAAGTCGACTTCCGATACTCACTACAGAAAACAATAAAATTTCGTCGGCCATTTTAACTTCCATCGGCATTTCCGAAAGCCGACAGAAATTAAGTTAACTTCCGTCAGTTTTTCGCAGTGGTCGACGGAAGTTAAAGTGAATTTACCCCCGCCTGGCTTATCCCTTTTAACTTCCGTCGGCCAGCATTAAAGCTGATGTAAGTTAAGTAACTTTCATGACTTTAATGCTAGTTGACGGAAGTGAAAGGGGATATTTTCCCCCGCACGCCCACGCTGCTCTAGCACCCGCCGCCGCCCACCGGTCGTCGCCGCCTGTCGGCCTCCACCTCTCGTTGGTCTCCAACATGCCGCCAAGTAATTTTAGTATGCAATTTTTTATGCGAAAAAATGATCTATGAATAATTGTGAATTATAATTGTGAATTGATTTGTGAATTGTGATGTTGTTAATTAATTTGTTCATGTGCAATATGTGAATTGATTTGTGAATTGTCATGTTGTGAATTGTGAATTAATTTGTTCATATGCAATATATGTTGTGATGTTAAAAAAATAGTTCATGTATTAATATTGTGCTTTTATATATGTTTCATATGCGATGTTCTTTTTTCATATGCAATATATGTTGTGATATTATATATATGATATTAATTTTATTCTTGTATTAATTTGTAGTTTCTTAATGATTTCGTTATGGTGATTAGTAGTGTAACGAAACTTATGTGTCACCTGTTTCGGACCAACATAACTCACACATGTCATGTGTGTGAGATGTGTAGGTCCGAAATTGTCCCTTTTTGGACAACCTCGGAGTGGGCGACAGAGCGTGATATTTATGATGATCTATGAGTCCGAATGAGATTTTAGTGTCATAACCTTGTTGTTCTCTATTGCACCATTATCAGGCGTGCAATTGGAGAATAGTGAGGTTATGCTGCTTAAATTTCGTTAAGACTCATGGCTCATCATAAATACAACGTTCTATCGGTCACTCTTGGGTGGGTTTAGGACATATCTTTTCCTATAGACATAGGGCCATACATGATATGTATAAACGTCTAGTACTTATGATGCATTCTCAATCAAATAATGTAGTATCTAGAGTATTATGCTGCTTGCTTTGCACAGCAGCACGTGATGATGCAGGTAAGTTTAGTTTGCCGCATTACAACTATATAGCTTTTAGCAATAGGTTTAAAACTAATTAGCTACATTACAACATGTATACCACATTGCCCTACAGCAAGGACTTGACATGTCGTAGTTCCAACTGATGCCTCCCCACCACCACCATTTTTTCCAGTTGGTGCTCCTCCTGCAGCTGAGGTACCTCCTGTCATTAGTTGAGTTACTTGAGTTAGCGCTTAGATGGTTATTTGAGTTAGCTCGTTAGTTGATAATGTTTCCCTAATTTTATCTATTGCTTTAGATTGTTCATATTCCCGGTCAAGATGGACTCTCGGCTTCAAATGTGGATGATCCAAGAGGCAACGGTGGTGCCCACAACTAGAACCCCCGAGGGTGTTTAGTGAGTATGACTAGCTTGTCTCTTTTATGGAGGAGAATGGATTATGGATACGAATGTGTTTATGTGTATGTGAATGTGAAAGGTTTATGTGGAGGTGATTGTGAATGTTTATGGATGTGAATGTGTTTATGGATGTTAATGTGAATGTGTGATTATGTTTTGGATATGTGAATGTAAAATTGTGATTTTGTTGTTGGATGTGCATGTGAATAGGTGAACCAAAAAACAAAAAAAATACAGGTAACTTTTGTCGGCTTGACCATAGCCGACGGAAGTTACGGCGGTTTGCCCACGTGCCAGAAACCCTTAACTTCTGTCGGCCACGTGGGACCGATGAAAATTAGCTAACTTCCATCGACGGCCGACGGAAGTTATCTATTTCTCGTCGAAGCACTTCCGTCGGCCAGATGCCGACGGATGGCCGACGGAAGTTAGCTTCTTCCGCCGGGAAAGGCCTAACTTTCGTCGGCTTTGGCCAACAGATGATGCCTGAATTGTTGTAGTGACTTGCTAGTTCCTTGGTTCTTCGCTTGTTTCTTAGTCTTCGCGTAAGCAATCTGTAGTTGTGCTTTCTACCATGGAGATTAGTGTATGGAAAACCCATGTCTTCATTCAATAACCAAACATATTGATGTGTGCTTTCACTTTCTGAGGGGTCAATATGAGAAAGGTGTCATTGGTCTTGTTCATGTTGATACCCACCATAAGTTGACAGACATTCTGACCAAACTCCTAGATCAGTCAACTTTTGAGTGTTTGCGAGGGGATTTGGGAGTTGTGTATCCTTTTTAGGATATTTTTGAGTCTTTTCTTTCTTCTATACTCTTTTATTTGAGTCTTTTTGTGTGAGTTCATATCATGCATATTCATATATCACATTTTGAGCTTGCTTCTGTTATATGATTAAACTGCCTTTACTCATTCCTGCTAGTATATGATTTTTAGTATCTGTTGATGATCATGCTTTGTTTCAGTTCACATGATATATCTGATATTTGTCATATGCATGGCTTTTAAGCTTTAAACTTGAAAAATGATCACCATTGCTTCTAGTAACTAGCATGTGTAGGTTGAATGCTTTTGCTATCTTTTACATGCCTGGTAGTTGAATTCTTTCCTTAGATGCAGATATGCAACTTGAACATCTATATGCTTTATATGGAAAATATGCCATAAAATTATAAAAATCATAAAAAATTAAAAATACATGCCTTTTATGCTTACCTGAAAAGATTCAGGTGGGTTTGCTATGTCGCATTGCATTGTTCTAGACTGCTTACCATAGCAATTTGGTATAAACTAGGACATTGTAATGTATGCCAAGACCAATTTCTTAAGCTTCTGATGGTCTTGTTTTGGTCTAGGCTTAGACTTTATCGGTTAGCATAAGGTTGACATGCAAATAACCCCTGACACAAAATGAAAAAGGAAAAGAAAAAGGCTGAAAATATTAACATAACAAGTTTGTTGAATCTCTTAGTTTTGTACAATGCTTATCTTGGTAGATATAAGCTAGCCTTTGTATTTCATGCTTTACCTTGCTGGTCAACTAGAAAATGTGGTGATGTTTTTATTTGCTAAAATATGAAAATGTGTGCTAATGACTTTCTTGGGATATCTTCTATTGCACTGATCATGCCATGTGTCTTTGACAATATGTTATGCTATACTTGCTAAGATATAGTAATTGCAGTCAATCATATTTAAGAAGCATATTTTTTTACACTCCACTTGCACCTTAGATGCATTCATTGCATATTTTGAGGGGGAGCTGCATTTTAGGGGGAGTTTGAGTTGTATCTCTTTTGAGTGCTTTTAGTCTCACTTGATGAGTCCAGTTGTAAACAAGGGGGAGAAATTTTGGGATATTTGATCTTTAAGAAGAGTTTAGGGGGAGTTTTGGCTTTCTCTGGGATTCGTTTTAGGAGGAGTGTTAGTCTCTTTTACCTTTACTCTTTGGATATTCTTGTTGATATTTCAGAGATTGCACTCATTTGAGTTTTTTATTTGAAGTCTCCTTTGCCTTTACTCTTTAGATATCCTCGCTGATATTTTAGAGATTGCACTCATTTGAGTTTTTATTTGAAATCTTTGTTGATTTCTTTTGTTTAACCATAATGACTTTTTCTGGCTTTTGTTTGGTTTTTGGTCATTAGGGTTAAACTTTTTGTTTTATTTTCTTCTTTTTGTTTTCTTGTGTTTTCTTTTCGTGTTTCTACATGTTTTGCAGGTTACGAAGCATTGATAAAGAGGGTGTTGATAATCCACTCATCAAGGGAGAGATTGAGGAGCCATGTTGAATATCATGGGCCTCATGGCTCCAGTAGTGATGAGTGATTATCAACGGAAGTCAAAGAGAGAGAGAGGAGATGAAGAGGTGAAGAAAAGACCTACTGTGTCTTGACCGTATATAACTCAGGTATACGGGCGGCGAGCGACTGCCGAGCAAAGGGAGCCACAGAGTCAAGTCGGCCCAATCCCCGTACATGGGCCAAGAACGGAAGGGGACTCGTCGTGGTTTGACTGAGTTTGACTCAGGTAAATGGGTGGCGAGCGAATGCTGGGCTGAGGGGCCCGTAGAGTCGGGTCGGCATAATCTGGGTATTTAGGGCAGAGGCGAAGAGCGTTTTATCGGTTTCAACACAAAACCAACACACCCAATCTATAACGTCAACTAGAGATCAGACGGTCCTGAAGCGAAGTCATAGCTGCTACGAAAGCTCCACGTCAGGACAAGCTATCTTCAAATAGGATTTTATTATTTTCCCATTGGGCCCGCAGTTTTAGTTTTGCGTCTGTGTGTATTTTACCCTAGGGGTAAATGAGTCTTTTCTAGTTTTTGAACTGCCTATAAAAGGCCTTGTATTCTTAGGGTTTCTACCAACTCATTCAATTAGAAAAAAAATCTAAGTTTAAGTTTTTATTCCCATCTTCTAAATTGTTCATGCGTCACTGCTAGTTTTTCTCTCACGTGAGAAGCCATATATCCTCTGTCGGCGGCTCATAGCAGGATCCATCTCTAGTTTCTCTATCCAGTATTTTTATCCTCTAAAAAACCGGCACCTCTTTTGATCCCAGTTGGCGTTGGGCGGAGCGAGAGGATGTGTGGCGCTCACCGTGCGGCTACCTAGATGCGGGACCGAGTGCACGCGGCGCACAACGTGAATCACACACGCGAGCTCGACGACTAAGGTGAGGAGGCAGAAGTTGGCATTGGAATCTAGTGACGTAGTGAGCGCCATCGAACACCACACGTTCGTACAGCGCCGCTTGCACGTCGGGAGGCAGTTTGCGCAGGGATTGTTCATCTACCAACAGCACAGTAATCCTACACCGTTTTGTGTGCACTTGCAATAGTTTTTCATTGAATATCATGTGCTAGATTAAATAGATTCAAATACTTTTACTTCAGATTGCTCTACGAATATTCATGGATATATCTGAGAGCACTATTTATTTCCTGCATTTATTTTGTTTGAATTAAATGCAGTAAATATTGTGCTTTCTCATTTTTTATGAACTGCTTGTGAAGTGTGAATCTTCTGCATATGCTTGATGGATTATCTGTGATTTGACGAAACATTTGTGGAGATGTCATTTTGTTTATGATTAAACTTTAATATGCCTTTAAGCACTGTGGTGGTGTTATTTTGTTTAGGACACTGGTCGTTTTTAGGCCAGATTGCTTTCAGTGCTTATGATCTCTCATATTGTCACTTCATATCTGTTGGCGTGCTTTTTGGTCACACACTGAAATACATGCGGCCTAGGAGATTGCTTAACTCCAGTGCAGGTCTTACGTCTTAGAAAAGGGTTCAGGACATGCCAATCAGTTTGCCCTGCAACTAATAAGGGATCGGAAAATACAAACGTTTATAGCATAGTCGATCGGCTGGCAAGTTGATGACTGTGGCATAAAAGATAAAGCCACGAATCATCGTGCAATCGGCCAGACGGCCGATAGCCCGAATTAACCCAATATAACAAGCACGTCGTAGGCCGATGGAGAAAAATAGGGCATACATATAGGCCGATGAGCACTCTTAGACGGTGAACATGATATGGAGATGAATTGAATATAACCTATCAGCTTGTACTCTTGTACTCTGATAGAAATAAATAAAGCTTGCCAGATAACAATAGATCTATATCATAGAAATCACCATAATAACTAGATCGGACCTAACCGAGACAGTAGCTAGTCATGATGATCTAAACAATATATCAACGAATCAGCCAAAATTTATTTAGATGAATAGTATACGACATGAAGAAGATACAACAGCAAGAGATGTCGGACTTAACTGATGAAGCCTCAAGCTATCAAACCCAGATCACCTCAATCTAAGAGATCAAACCCAACTGATGTAGCCTTAGACCTAGCCAAATACACTAAGAACAACTGGCGACCATGTTGTTTCACTGTTCTCCTCAAGAGATCGAATCGAACCAATGCAACCGTGAGGATACTAACCTAGTTGGCACGGAAGCTGGGGTGGCAGGACTCACCTCTTCGCTAGATATCAAACTGATGTAGCCCAGCTCCGAGAGCCCGAGTCTCACCGAATAACCTTGGGGCACAAGGGTGGCGATGCGCCAATTGTAGATTCAACGAGAGTTAAACTAAACTTAACCTAGGGGATACATATTTATAATCCATAGACTTGTCGTCTAAGTAACCTATCAGCTGATCTTGGATGTGTCTGTAACCAACTCCTGCCATTCTTATCTCCATCGGCTCTTCCTCCGATCATGTAGTTATTGCGGACAGGCTTCTTTGACTTTCTTTGATCAGATCTTCCTTAACCTTCTGTTGATTGTGCGCCTTCCTTGGTGGGCCTTGGGCTTTACCAATTCTTGGCATCAACACATGATCCCCTAGTTTTGAGGCGTTAAGAGGCACCTGACGCTTCGAAACTATCAGTCATAATTATCTTATGCCACCAAGTCTTTTCACATAGTCATCTCACATTCATTATGGCCAATAGGAAACTCTTCACCTTCGCTTCTTGCGATTGGTCCAATGGGGTAGCCGAAGAATCACCTTGGTCAATAAATACTCGTCTTTCGTATTCTTCCGTTCATGCTTTCTACTCACGAGCACTCCGGCTTTCAACCCATCATCGTTAGCTTCTGCTGCTTCCTGTAGCTCTCTCATCTTGGTCTCGATCTCTGCCCTATCCTCCTTGGAGAGGTCATTTAGGGTAGGGATGATGATGTTATTGTCATTGATTTCTGTGCTCCCCACCGGATCCATCGGCATCGAGGGTCATATCGATGTAGATGTAGTCAGTGTACCCGTCGCCGATGTAGAAGTGTTTGGCATGTTTCTCCCGAACGGAGTCGCCAAAATGTGTTGACACTAAAACCTAACGGTTAAAGCGCCAAATGAACTGATGGCGATCCGACGATCCAAAAGTGTGTGGATACTTAGAGATAAATCCCAAAGCATAACACGACGCCGACATCTTGTTCCGATGACCCTAGATAGTGACAAGGGAAAGTGGAGTCGCCAGGCAATTAAACAATATAAAAATATTATCTAATTAATTGAGTTGTAGATGAAAATATCCAACCAGCCAATCTAGGGATGATTGGACCGAAGCCTAACTGGTGGTCATACCGGCTAAGGTAAGCCGGTTAGACCGACACGACACCGCTAGTAAGACCGGCGGTGCAGAGGATTTGGCCGAAGAGGGTCCTCGGCTTAGTCTACGAAGGGGTGGCCGACGGGGTCTCAGGCCCTCGCCCCTCAGTCCTCGGTCGGTCGGACTGAGGGGAAGCCTCCGTTCGGACCAGATAGGTGTGATGGACCCAAAGGGGGACTTCGGCGTCGGTGCGAAGTACTCCTGAAGCCTCCCGCGAAGCCCGATCAGACCGGTCGCACACCATTGATCATACCGGCATGTGCCGGCAACGGCGTGATGAGGCGTTCCAGCTCGTTAGGTGACAGCTCGGCACGGTACAGTCAGATCGGCCCTAGCCCATCGGTTAGACCGATAGTCAAAGGCGGTTGATTCCTTGCTTCGCCGGTGATGACTCTGACGAAGATGCCTCAATGCAGGGGCTCTTGATGAAGAAAGGGAAGATAAAATATTTCAAAAACACAAAGAGACCAAAGGCAATTCAGCCAAGAGACCGAATCACTGGTAAAAACTGATAAAACGATAGAAATTTGTTACGCGAATGAAATGGATGATTCACAAGCGAATCAACAAGACTTACCGTGATTACGACGCGGTGAACGGGTGGTTTTCAGCGCAAACCAGCAAAGATGTACGTGCTAAACTAAACCTAGGGCAAAGAAAGTTGATTGAATGTAAATGTGATTCAAGGCAAATAATAGATTGGATCTATTAGGGTTTTGGGGGAGAAAACCCTTGAATCATCCTTGCCTCTATTTATAGAGGTTGGACATGACATGTCTGGGGTCTAATCTGAGTGAGATTCGAGTCCAAGTCGTTAAAAACTAATTAGGGATAAAAATACCCCAAAATCACTAATCTAACTCGAATTCGGATTAAATCCGGTCAGACCGGCCTTATAGGGTCGGTCATATCAGCGGTACATGGCTGGTCATACCGACCTGTGCTAGAACTTAGCATATTTTCGGTCAAAAATACTAATTTTGATATTTTGACAATTTTGAACATTAATGCCAATTTTTGCTATCAACAGGATGGCAGTATATGATGTTGTATGAGCGGATATAGATTGAACAAGTATGTGTTTAGCTAGATGTTTCAGTGGGATATGATGACCTCGTATATTGGAGGTGGTTATCGCTCCAAACACATTTTTTTAGATTTTTGCATTTAATAAATTTATTAGTAGTAATTTTTATACTTAAAATTAGGAATAGAATTTTTAGAATTAATAAAAATACTATTCTATATTATGTTTAAAAATATTGATGAAATGCATCATTTACAAACTAAATTACGGACTGAAAATACATCCTTTACAAACTAAATCAAAGACTGAAAATCTATGTATTTACAATGTTTTTATTGGACTTTGCTCATCAAACATGCTCTAAGCATCATCAGTGTTCTAATTTGATTCACTCCACAAAGCAAAGCAAAGCAGCAACTAGTGATCACCGCACGAGGCAAAGAAAAAAACAAATGCAAAGTCGTCGCTGCTCACCGCAAGGGCACAGGGCAGTGAGCAGGCCTCCACCAGGCGGCAGCGCTGACGGGGGGGCTGTGGAGGAATGGGTAACACATGAGGCGGCGACGCAAGGGTAGTGCAGGCCTCTACGGGGTGACAGCGGCAGTGGTCCCGCAGGGGGGCACCGGCTAAGTGGAACCGGGATGGAACCGTATACTTGTACTGGTAGATACAAGGGCAGCGCAGGCGCCTACGGGGCGGCAATGACAGCATTCCCACAGAGGGGCACCAGCGGGGCTCGCGAGGAGACGTGGTCCGCCGACGGGGAGGAGCAAGTGACAATGTCGGGTGAGGAGGCTCTCGCCTGCGAAAAGGTAACCTAGCGCATTCTCTTCTGCTTGTTCGGTCCTGGATTTGGCAAGAAGCTCGATTTAGGGTGCTGAGTGGAACTGTGATGGAACCGTATACTTGTACCGGTAGATACAAGGGCAGAGCAGGCCCCTACGGGGTGGCAACGACAGTGTTCCCATAGAGGGGCATCGGCGAGGCTCGTGAGGAGACGTGGTCCGCCAACGGGGAGGAGCAAGTGACAGCGTCGGGTGAGGAGGCTCTCGCCTGCGAAAAGGTAACCTAGCGCATTCTCTTCTGCTTGTTCAGTCCTAGATTTGGCAAGAAGCTCGATTTAGGGTGCTGAGTGGAACTAGGATGGAACCCTATACTTGTACCGGTAGATATAAGGAGCTAGTGGAACTAAACAACCAAACGCTAGTATTTATGATACTATACGGTGTATCCTGGTTCCGCCGGTTCAGAACCAGGCAACCAAACACACCCTAAAACTCATTCTCTATATTTTTGAATCTTTTTTATTATTATGGTAAAAATTCTAATGAATATATTTCCAATGCCTACATATTCGTTGGCTATATCTCTAACACATATACTATTATGGATGATCATTATTGTTGTTGATGAAAGATAGATTTTTTTATTATCATTCAACGGTAAAAATTACAACGGCTATATTTTCAACAACTATATTTTTATCGTAAATTTTTAAATTTTCATGAATAAATAAATATCCTCTAATTAGTCTAAATAATTGTTCTTAAAAACATATTAAAAATTATGAATAAAATAAAATTTTCTTTTCTTTTTCCTTTTCTTTTTCCTTTTTCCCTTCTTTCTCATTCTTCCTCCCCTTTCTTTCTTATTCCTTAATTTCTCTTGTTGGTTGTATGAGATGTATAGGGGACGAGAGAGTACATAGATTTGGATTTGGGGATAAGGGGAGCATGTGAATCTTTAGTCCCACCTTGCTAGTTCTAGGAGAGGAAGATCACTTTATAAGGGATGGTGCTCTCCTTGCAACTAGACCTATGTGGGTAAGAGGAGACTAGAGAAACACATGCGCGCGCTCGCTCGCCTCGTCGGGCCGGGCCAGGGGGCGTGGGCGTGGGCGCACGACATGCGCGTGAATGGTCTGCCGAAATCGACGAATAAGGTTTTTGGGAAACGCTCCGCGCGACTGCTCGCGTTCGTCCACCACGGCTCGTCTTCCTCTTCGCTCGAGTGCTGCCCGGCGTCCGGTACCGTGCGTCGTCGTCGTGGTACCAGTCCGATCTGTGACTGCTTCAACCGTTACCATACGGTACGTTCTTACCACATTAGGTACATTATTCTTGTTCATGTGTATAGTGTACTGGTATACCGTGGTTATGCGCATTCATCTGTTTCACGTCATGATTTATTTGTGGAATAAGTTAAACCTAAAAGTGATGTTATTTCCAACATATATTTTACTAAAAATTCACTTCTTTAAATTTTACATGAAATGGTAGTGTTATAACGATATGGTGTGTAATTTTTATACAAAATTAAACTGAGAAACTTAAAAGTTAAGATCCCCGATTTTAATTTGTACTGCAAATTAAACTAAGAAGCTCAAAAAAGCCGCTGTTTTTGAAAAAAAAAAACTGGTGGATCATAGAATCTGTTTTAGTAGTACGACTGATCTGGACGAAGAACACAGAGGCGATCGAGCTCAGCGCTTTCAGATCGATCTCACGTACACGTACAGTAGAGGAAACCGGCGCATGACAATCTTTTCTAGCTCTTCGTTGCCCGTGAATCCGTTTCCTTTACCGTCGGGAAGCGAAGCCGGAAAAGCGGATCTCCTTTCCGTTGAAAGCTCACTGCCTCATTCATGGCTTCCACCGTCCACACCATTTTTTGCGCGGCGCACTCTTTTCTTCTTCTTCTCTCCATTTCGTATACCGACGCTATTACTTGGAAAGTTAGATACTTACCATTATAATTTTGAAAGAAATGTCATTATAATTTACGTATTTGGATTCATGTCATTATAATTTTAGGGAACTGTGAACTATATTATTACAAATTTAGAGAATTCCGAAATATGTCATTACAATTTTAAAGAATTCTGAAATATGCCATTATATTTTCAGAGAGCTATAATTCTAAAATAGCATCGATCTAAATATATGAATTGTAATGACATTTCTCTGAAATCACAAAATTGTAATGACATAAATTGAATTATTCCATTACTTATAGCTTCGACAAACGAGTACCGAAGAGTACATGGAATTATATCGCTGGATATATATGTTACTTTTTATCAAAAGTTGGTGTGTTTGAGTGTTTCTCTTTTTTTTCTTTTTGAGATCGTGCCACAGGTAAAGCTCGGAGTATCACGGATAACTTAGCAAAGAAAATGTATATTGCGTTCTTGATTACAAGTAGGGTTTATGACAGTGTGTTTTATTTCTACCGTTCCATAATATTAGAAACTAGTGCCGGATTTGACATACATTAGATAGTACAATGAATATAAGATAATAATATTATTTAGATTTATTATAATATAAAATATCAAATATAATCGTAAGTTACAATTACATAATATAAACACTTTAAAGTGAAACTCAGTGTTATTGGCACATGAGTGCACCACAATAAGCAAAAAGAACAAATCATGAATCATATATATATATATATATATATACACACGGAAGCTCTATTCTACGAATTTTTTTAAAAAAAACAAATCTGTATGGTCATTTGAAAAATTTGCAAAAGTAGCATGCGATCGGCACTTGAAGTGTCGACTGGATGCCACGTCAGCTCCAGTCAGCACTTCAAGTATCGACTGGATGTTGTACCCCTATCAGATTCCGCCATATCAATTCCAATCGGCACTTGAAGTGCCGACTGGAGCTGACATGGCACCAGTAGGCACTTCAAGTACCAACTGGAGCTGACGTGCATGGCATCCAGTCGGCACTTCAAGTGCATGCTACTTTTGCAAATTTTTCAAACGACCATATAGATTTGATTTTTTAAAAAATATTATTTAAAAAATGTGTAGAATAGCTATTCTACAACGACCATAAGAATACTACTTTCAGTAGTATTTTTTTAGTAGAATAGTAATTGAGTACTACTTTTTTCTCAGTAGTAAATTTCTAAGTAGAATAGATATTCTACATATGTGATCTAGGATAGTATTTGTGTGTGTATATATATATATGAAAAAAATCTGAATTACCTTAAATTATCACTAAAGTTTGAATAACCACTAAAGAATTTTATCGTCTGAAAACACTTACGGTATTGAAAAATAGCTCAACCTACAACTTTGAAAGATGATTTTATTAACGTGGCAAAACAGTAGGCAGCTTTGTTGATATGGCAGCTGATGTGGCACTGGTGACGAGACAAATCAATGAAAAGGTCTTAATTACACCTTCCAACTTTGTCTAGAGTATGAATAATCCCCAAACAAATAAAAAATATTTAAAAATTGATTTCTATTTTTTTAATAATTCAGTTTTATTTTCTGAAAATTCAAAATAGTGCTAAAAACTTTAAAAATTCATACCTAATTCATTTTAACTCTAAATTTGACAATTCAAATTGCATATTTTTTAGAAAATGTGATCTACATAATAAAAATAATTTTACACACGGTGTAAGTGATCTTATATATTGTTTATAATTAATTATTTTGAAGTGTAGTTTCTAAAGTCCCTAGGGATCTAATTTTTATCAAGAAAACTCATGTTTTATTCATGTGTAACAAGTCAAGTCATCTAAGTATATTCTTTAATAGGGCCAATAATAAACATTTATTTTATTATTGTCATCAGGAAAGTGTAATAAAAAAACTATGTTGTAAGGTTTTACTAAACTAAAAAAGTTAATTAACTAATGACATTGTAAAATAAATTTTTATTATTGCCCCTATAAAATAATAGACTTAGATGACTAGACTTGCTACACATGAATAAAAATAATATTTTCGTTGATGAAAATTGGCTCATAACATACTTCAAAAACTACACGTCAAAATAATTAATTACAAAAGTATACAAGATCACTCATATTGCATGTGAAATTATTTTTATTATGTAGATCACATTTTCTAAAAAAAATATGAGATGTTAATGGTCAAATTTAGAGTAAAAATAAATTAGTTATGAATTTTTAAAGATTTCAGTACTATTTTTGTTTTTTAGAAAATAAAACATAATTATTAAAAAAAATTAGAAATTAATTTTTAGAACATTTTTTATTTGTTCGGGTGGTTATTCAGACTTTAGATAAAGTTGGAGGGTATAATTCAGACTTTTTCATTGATATACCATGTCACCAGCACCACATCAACTGTCACATTAGCAAAATCACTCACTGTTTCATCGCGTCAGGAAAACCGCCTTTCAAAGTTGTAGGTTGAGCTATTTTTAATACCGTCGGTGTTTTTCATATGGTAAAATTTTTTAAGAGATTATTCGAACTTCAGCGATACTTTGAAAGTGTAATTAAGACTTTTTCATATATATATATATATATATATATATAATAGTGATAGTGATACAGAACATACAAAGTTATGTGGATCATTTTTTTTATCGTGGCTTCCCTAAAACACACTTGATTATAAATGCACGTTGAACACGGCAGAAGCAAGGCCTGCCCACTATTGGCAGACTGTATTTTATTTTACGGGGCTTTGTAACTCAATCTTGTTAAATTGTGATCATACCAATATCTGGTAACCGTAGAAAATTCAATTCCAACACCATGCGAATTGCCAACAAAGCAAACACTGCACACATCACATATTACGATGTCAAAAATTGCCAATTCCAGATTTTGATATCGCCAAATACTTATACGACATAGCGAGGCTATAAAGCAAATAAGGCCATACAGCTCACGCGATCTATGATGCTCAGAACGCTTATACATTTTTGCTAGGAGTGAAAGTGGATCGAATTCTGACAGATAATACTTGTAAGTATCCTATACTATTTTTGTATTGCGGATTCAGATTTAAATCGGATGTTAAACGGATACGGATACGGATACGGAACGGATTATTTCGGATATGAGAATCGGTGCGAAGTAGAAGTGGACTCGGAAACAAATTAAAATTATTGGATAATACAACAATGTTGCAAAAATGAACAACAACGGAGCTCCACATGCAAGAGTCCACTGGGATTTACCATCTGTTAGACAAATTAATATTTATGCAAATAGAACAGTGCTCTAAACCAAATTAAATAGTCAGAAAGAAGAATAACAGTAAAGGACACTCCAAAAAAATGAGTCCATAATGGTGCAAACCCCAGTTAGAGATGGAAAGTAATTTCTCCTTGGTTAACTCTAGTCTCCGGAGGTATCTATTCCAACATATGCAATTGGACGGTAACTACCGAAAAGAGGAGATTTACCTCCACATCTCTAATACATAATGCAGTAGTCCAGAGTTCAGAAATCTCAAATTACATCACACATGACACATCATAGTCTGTTAGTTTGTGACAAAATATGAGTAGAACTTTAATCTTGATCAATCAGTGTTCTAAATGGCGGCATTAGGCGGGCGCCTAGGCGGCGCTGGGCGCTGGGCGCCGCCCCTGCGCCGCGCGGAAGGGTTTGGCGGCCGGCTGGGCGGCCAGGGCGCCTAGGCGGGTCAACCGCGCCCTGGGCGTTGACTGCGGCGCCTAGGCGCCCTGGGCGGCGACGGCGAAAAACGCAAAAAATATGATTGGAGGGGGTAAAACGCAAAACAACCTAGGGTTTTTATTTGTGGCTGGCCCGTGGCATCCTCCTTGCTCGCCGCACGCGCCGTCACGCCGCCGCACGCGTCGCCGGCTCGCCGCCTCGCCAGCTCGCCGCCGTTCGCCCCTTCGGCCTTTCGCCGCGCTCTGGTGTCGACGCCGGCCTCGCGCGCCACTTCGGCATTTCCCTCGTGCGCGACGACTTCGGCGGTTCGGCCTCCGGCGGTGCTCCTGGTCTCCGGCGGGCGGCGGCCCCGCTCTGCCCTCTGTTCTCCGGCGCGGCTTGGGCGCTGCACTGCTGCTGGCCTGCTGCTCACGGCTCACGCTCACCCAGAGTCCCAGAGACGCACGCGGCAGTGGCACACGCTCCAGGCGCCCCTAGGCGCCGCCTAGGCGCCGCCTAGGCGCCCCTAGGCGCTAGGCGGCCAGTCTCCGCCCGACTAGCGCCTAGCGCCTTTTAGAACACTGTGATCAATATCAGCAGTTCAGCACATAACTTTATAAAACTTGAAGGTTGTTCTGATGTTCCTCTAATTGTCGTCATCACTAGAAGGTTGTTCTTCCTACAAATTTCAGCAAGCATTTACATAATCAAATAATATCAGCCACTTTCAATTAGTATGTACATAATGAAATAATAGCAAGTAAATTTCAGCAAATATGTTTGATGACAACATATAATTTCAGCAAGCATATTTGTTGATAATATGTAAATTTTAATTCCATACCATCTCATTGAGATCTTCAAGTGTCAAGTTGACAACCATGGTCTCTGAAACATCCAAGTCATTGAGAATAGATTCAATCTGTTTACTAGAATCTAAAAAATATAAAACAAGAGACATTAGTAGATAACATAGAGTGCTAAATGTTAAATGAATGGATCTAAAAATGACAAATATATGAGTAGTCACCTCTCCTAACTGCAGTCACCCAATCTTTAGTACACACTAGTGCTTCCACAATTTCAGGTTCAAGATGACTATGGAAAGGATCAATAACACGCCCCCTCACCCACACTAAAAGAAGATTCCGAAGCAACTTTAGAAACTTGCATGGCCAAGACATCACGGGCAAGAAGAGCTAGAATATGATATACATCCTTATGAGCTTTCCACCATGACAATACATCAAATTATTCACTAACAGGAACAAATAAGGGATCTTTTGTCAAGTATTTATCCAAGTCACTTATATTGCTTGTGCTACTAACCCGTGAAGCATACATGTATCTTCGAAAATCAACATCTTCATCATCAATCACATTACTTTCATTTGTTTCGGTACTGACATTAGGAATAGGAGTAGTAGCAGTGTTTGAAGCAGTATATTGTGCATACATTTCTCTAATAATAGACATAAACTCTTCTAAAGTTGCAAGATATACCTTCTCATACAACCTTTTCAACATATATTCCACTGCCTTTTGCCTATACCTAGGATCAAGAAAATATGCCACAACAAGAGCAAGATTTGACTTCTTCCAATACTTGTCAATTTTTGTATACATAGAGTTGGCCATGACTTTGATAGTCTCATCATTACTTTTACATCATTCATAAATTTGTAACTTGATTCCACAAAAGCTTTGATAAAAGATATTTGCAATTGGATATAAAGTACCCGAGAATAGCTTTGTGATGGCATCAAACATCTTTAAGCATGTACATAATGTAGCTATCATATCCCATTCCTTGTTTGATGGTCCTATTTTCTCATACTTTTTATTTTCAATTTCATAAAGCCTTTCAAATGCGGCTCTATAATGTATCGCATCCGACAACATGTTGTATGTTGAGTTCCATCTAGTTGTAACATCCAATGAGAGTCCCTTCTTTGTATCTAACTCACACTCAGTTGCACATTTTAAAAATTCCTGCAAGGGAGAGCCTTGATAAGTAATACAAATGACCGAATATTTAAAACTACATCACTAATTTTTGCCAATCCATCTCTAGCAACTAGATTAAGTATATGATTAGCACATCTCACATGAAAAAAAGCACCACCACGTACTAGAGGGGACTTCTTATTTAGCACACCAATAACATCTTTAACACAAACATCATTTGCTGCAGCATTGTCCAATCTTAAAGAAAACATTTTCTTCTCTATAAACCACTTATGTAAGCATGAGGTCAACACATTAGCTAAGTTAACACTTGTATGATGCCCTTTTACATGCATGAACTTAATAATCATTTTCTGAATACTCCAATTTTCATCAATCCAATGAATTGTGACACACATATAACCTTTGTTTTGGTTTGAGGTCCACATATCCATGGTTGCACTAAAGTGGGCATTAACAGTTTCCAGATGATCATACAACCTTTTCCATTCTTCTGAAAATAGATTAAGTATATCCTTCCTAATAGTGATGCGACTCTTGATAGGAAAGGTAGGTCGCAATGATTTGATGAAGTCCACAAAATACTCATGATCAACAATATTAAAAGGATATCCGTGCATGATAATTGATAAATAAAATTTCCGCAAAGAAGCATCTTGATCATACCTATAAGGCTCGATAGAAGATGCATCGGAATCCTTCTTCTCCGATTTTAATTGTTGTTGTCCAGGGTTCACATTATGGGTTTTTGTGTGGTTTAAGAACAACATTGTGTCATTCCTACTATTGCGCCTAGCTTGATAGTTGCAATAGTTGCACTTTGCCCACTCCTCTTTCACCTTTTGACCATTGACCTCAATCCACTTATCAAATTTTGTATAGTGCATCTATTGGCGTAAAGGATTACGCTAACAGGTTCTTGGAGATTAAGAACTAACAAACAGAGAGTTTGTGAAGCAAACTATTTCAAGCCTCTGAATAGGATAATAGCTCGAAGTAGTTCGAAGTTGTGTATTGAATAACTGAGTATTCGATGATCATTACAGGGTGAGAATGGGGTATTTATAGGTAAAAATATTAAGGAAAAGACCTTTTTACCCCTCAATTACAACCGACATAGTGGAAACTATTTCGGTACCCCTAATAGGGTTAAAATGGTAAAAGACTAATCTAATTAGAAAGAAGATAAGTCTTCCATTCTCGCTAGCAGATAAGCTCTCTGAAGATTGAACCTTCGAAGTCATACTCTGAACAGAAGCATGCGTGGATTCTCCGAGCTTGATCATACGCGAGGCTAGAGTTAATACTTGAACTTCGGTCTAGTAAATTGTCTTTGTCTTATAATAACTGTAGAGACCTTGGGGATGAAGTATTTTCCCCCAACAGCATCCATGCTGGTGAGGTGCTCTTCTTTAGTTTTTTCATTCGGGAAAATCTTTTGTTTCATTCTCCATATCTCATGCATTCTTGCTCTTATTCTCAAGATCAGTAATAGTGATAGGGCCGGTAATTTCATTCCCAAGGGTCCTAGTTGGTGCCTTTTATGGTTCTTCATTTGGAGCAGGAGATGATCCTACCAAACTTTGGCATTTTTACCGGTTGATTTTGTAGCTTCTGTTTGAGATGTCATTTGTCACTTGTGTCTTTACAACCCTGCAAAAACATTAGTAAGCTATCTTTTCATAGCTATTTCAATTTTACAACATGCACTTGAACCAAAAAATCACAATACTAACAGTATATTTAGGCCTCCAAAAATCCATATATCATTATCATGAACCAATAAACAAAACAAAATGATTCAATTTCTTACATACAAAGGGAAATGATTTGTTATAATTTATCAAAGAACACATAATTTCATTGGTTAGTACAAAATAAATTAATTTCAGTACTCTTTTTCTGATCTATATGCAATCAACATTTTTCTACTAGCATGAGAAGAGTTTTTGGCTGTTTTACCTAACTTGTTGTCATTTGTAAACGCAACAATGCTGCCAGTGCAGAACTGCAGATGCCAGACGGTGTCAACGCAGCAACAGTAGACAGCAGTGCAGGTGCGATTGTGCGAGGTGCCCAGCGCGAGCATGCGACAACGACCAGCGCGACAGCTCCTAGCGCGACAACACACCCACGGCAGGCTAGCAGCGCCCAGGCGGCCCAACACCCAGCGCAGTACCGCCAGCCTCCGCAGTCCGCCTCACGCGTCACGCACTCACGCCTAGCGCGGCAGCGCCCGCCTCCACCTCACACGAGAGTCCGTAGACAACTGACGATATGGAGCCTGGAGGAGTCAAGGACTCCAGGAGACTAGGAGGCAGGAGCAGCGCAGGAGGCCGGGAGGCTCGAGAAAGGAGCGGCGAGCATAGGGTATTACTGTATTAGGGTTTGAGTTTTTAGGCTACAGAAATGCATCAGGCTATCTCTATTGGTCTTTGGGCTAGCCCAAGAAAATCGAATTATCCGATTTTTTACATTCGAATAATCTGAATTAATTATCGAATAATTTGAATCTGTCAGATTTTATTGTTACCATATTCGTATCCGCATCTGCATAAAAAATCTAGATTTGAATCTGAATCCGTCGGATTTCAAAAAAAATACTACTGTATTCTCATTCCGACCGGATTCGGATCGGATCGGATATTATTCGATCCGCTTTCACCCCTAATTTTTTCTTTAGTTTTTTGAAATTTCCTAACTGCGTGGCTGCTATGTAGGAGTAATCGCAGTGGCACATGTCGAAAAAATTGATAATTTGCCACTCTTAAGATGTGTACTTTGATTATGATGTCATTTCTGAAATTAACATGTAGGACCACCTGAGTCAATAACAATGGCCCCGAATGGCAAAGATGCGAAGTCACTTCTTGAAAGTGGCAAATTCTCAAATCTCTCCACGGTGTCACCTCTCAGATTTAAAAAAACAGCTACTGAATATCTACTCCCTCCAATTTCAAAAATCAAGCTATTTTATATATGTTTTTAGATATCAATGAATGATTAATTAGTATATTTTTTTTATTTGCTCATATTAAATACACTGGAGTAATGACCGCGTGAAAGACAAAATTGAATTGGTACACAATAAGACGTTCAAATTATATAATAAAATACAAAACAATTTGTTTTAAACAACTCTAAATACAAGTCTAAAATAATTTGTCTTGTGAAACTAAATGGAGTAATTGATATTGTTGGCGCAAATATTACGCCAACAGGTTCTCGATAATCAAGAACGGACAAACAGGAAGTTTGTGCTTTAGGACTAGCTTGAGCCTCCGAAATGGATAATAGCTCAAGTGGTCCGAATGAGTGTGGATGAACAACTTGTTCTGGATCCCCTTTTACAAGGTACAATGGGGGGGTATTTATAGGGAAAAAGCATAAGGAAAAGACATATTTACCCCTAAATTACAACCGACATAGTAGAAACTATTTGGTATTATAATCAAGGTTATACACGGTAAAGCACTGCAAGGTAGATGGATAAGCTGGACATCCAATCAATCATGTCCTTCTGCTTCGAGGCCTCCATCTTCCCTTCGGAGGGTTCTCTAGGACTTCGCACCGTGGCGCCCTCCGGTCGTGGCGACGTATGCTCCGAAGAGTAGTCCGCCACCTTCGGGGTCCTCACTCAGCCAACGAAGGGTTACTCTTTAAGTTTTGGAAATAGAGTAATTTCCCCCAACAGTAGCCCCTCGAATACGCCTTTCTGTAGTTAACCTGTTTTAGAAAGAAGGCAGTATACGAAAAGAACATTTCTAATTTCTGAGGCTTAAAGAGGATCGGAAGATGCTGTGACTTAGCCCAGGGTTTTGGACCCAATACTTTCGAACTTTCATCTTCGAATTCTTGATACAGTGAGAACGCTCACTGGGAAGGGAACGGTTTCAGAGTGTGAGTGTCGTGGAGATGGTTTCGGAGTACCCACGTCGTGGAGACGGTTCCAGAGAGCGAACGTCGTGGGGCGCCGTCCAAATGACCGTTACGGCGCAAGTAGTCGTTACCTTCTGCAAAAAAGGTAACGGTCGATTTTTACAGCGGTTATACGCCGTTCCAATTACCGGACCCACTTGTCGGTGACAAAAGCCGAACCTGCAATGTGAAATCAACCGAAGAGTAGTACTGGTCGCGTGGTTATAAAAGGGGGAGACGGAGATTAACCGAGATTTTTTACCGCATTCATCACCTGCGATTCACCTTTTCCCCAATCTTCCAAACTCTTGAACGTTCGAGCGCGATGGCGAGAACTAGCCACACCACCCCTGCAGCGGCCAACACCTTGGCGCAGAGGCAGGCGTGGGCCGCTTCGGCAGCAGCGGCAATGGCGGGGGCTCCGAGCGGTGCTTGGCCCAAGAATCCTCGGGCGCTCCGTCCGCCCTCCAAGAAGAAGATTGCTCAAAGCTTCATCATCAGCCAATCCTTGAGCACCGCCGAGTCCATTGAAGAAGCGGTGGATGGAAAGTTGGGCGCTGGGCTAAGGACTCGAGTCCCGGGACGGAATCAACTCCAAGGCCAAGGAGCGGAGAGGTGGTAGTCTTCGAAGCATTCTTCGAAGCAGGCCTGGGGCTGCCGGCCGTGGACTTCTTGGCAGAGGTCTTGGACTCGTTCCATATCACCCTACCTCAACTGTCCCCAAACGCCATCGCCCGATTAGCCATCTTCGAATGGGCGCTCCGGGCGGAGGGGTGCGAAGGACGCTCCGAAATCTTCGCCGCGACCCATGAAGCCATATGCCAGCCAAAGCCACAAGACGGGCCAGGGGACTCCAAGGTGACGATAGCCTTCGGCAACGTCAACTTCCAGCTGCGGAGGGAGTACGCCCTCCGCTTCCCTGCCAAAGCTATAAACGACAGATGGTACACCAACTGGATACTTCGGTGGTTTTATGCCGAAGTCGAAGAGGACTCCCCCCTCGCTGGTCCTCTCCAGGAGATCTGGTACCGGAAGGAGGCGGATATCTCTCCGAACCCTAGCCTGCTCTCGACGAGGCTAGGGTTGCTTACCTCAGTGGCTCGTCGTATGAGCATGCGCGACTTGGCTGAGGAGTTCGTCGCTCTTCGGATCCCTCCCCTCGGAGCCAACTGGTCGATTGTGTTCCCACAAGCTTCGGAGGGGGACCTCCGAAACTTAGGTAAACCTTCTCCTTGCTGCATCATATTTGAACGAAGAAATCAATTATACTTATATTCTCATACCTTTTTCTTTCAGTGGCGCCTCTGGTATTGGCTCCGGAGGACATAGTTCGGGCCACCGAACGAGTTCTCGGAGCCCCTTCGGTGGCCGAGAGGCAAAGAAGGTTGGAGCTGGTGGGGAGCTGGGAGCGATCCAACAAAGTGTGGAGAGCACTCGACATGGAGCCCCTGGCTCTTCCTGACTTCGCTCCGACCAAGGCAGTTGGCCATAAGAGGAAAGCCGCTGCCGAGCCCTCCAAAAAGGCCGGCAAACAGCCGCTTCGGAGGAAGAAGGTAGCGAAGCACCCTTCGGAGTTGGCGCCCGCCTCATCTGTCTCGTCGCCGGGTGCGCAAAGCTCGGCTTCCGAAGAGGTAGAGGACTCCAACGGCCAAACAGCAGCGGCCTTTGAAGCCTACCTCCTGGGTGACGAAGATACAGGGGAATCCCTCCTCCCACCTCCGTCGGGGAGGTGGTAAGCGTGGCTCCTACTGCTCCTGCTGCGCCTGTCGTCGTTCAGGTGGAGTCGGATTCCCCTACTCCCAACTTGCCCGCACCCGAGGTGGTCCCTGCGGAGGCCGTGGCTCCGATGGAGAATGTTGAGGGTAGGACCTCGGGGATGACTTCGCCGACATCCTCCAGATGTACGAAGCCCTGGAGGATCCAGCAGTCCTTCCCCACGAAGCTCCCGGAGGTTTTTCTCGAAGCTCCTCCCTTTTATACTCAATACCTGCTTGCTGTCTGTGAAAATATGCTTATTGATTTGTTATTGAAATAGGTACCTCTTCGGGTGTCGATGCTTGGGTGGCGTCCGAAGCCCCTGCGTCTTCGGAGGCTGTCCTCCGAGCGAATCCCTCCGCACCTCTGGATGCTCCGAGTTTGGCGGCGGAGAATGTGTCTTTCGGGGCAGACGACGTGCTCGTCGGGACGGAGTTGGCGACGGAGGTCCCTCCTGTTGTGGCCACCTCGACCACCGAGGTTGCCTCCGCCGCTGCGGTTCGGGTTGAAGAGGTGGTTGCCGATGGTCGGGGTACTCCTGCTTCGCCCTCCTTCGTGCCGGGGCGAGGTAAGAGTATTTCTAGCCTCGGCCTTCTTCCTGGCCAGGCCACGCCCTCCGTTGTCAATTCGGAGGATGAGGCCGCAGCGGATGACGCCCAAGCTCTGTCTTGGCTTCCTCTGCTGGCTCCGTTCCTGGAGCACCGGAGTGGCCTTCGAAGACTTATGGAGCCCCTGGCTGAGAGAAGCCACGACATTGCTAATTCGGAGTTGATCTCCGTCTTGAGCGAGGCCAGGGCTTCGAGGCTCAACACAGCCCTCGAAAGGGCCGCCCTTCAGGTATAAAAAAGACACCATAGCTACTTCGCATTAGTAGTCATAAATACTTTAGTACTTACTAGTTCTTTTTGCAGCAATTTGTCCTTGCTAGAGCGGCAGCGACTTCCAACGAGGTCGAAGTTAATCGACTTAAACGGAAGGTCACTACCCTCTAGACGGCTCTTAACGACTCCACCGGAAGATCCCTCAGGCTGGAGGAAGAAGTCTTGGAGGAACGGAGGGCTAGGGCGGCGTCGGACGAAGCCCTCGGAGCCCTCCGTTCGTCTGCCCAGGAGGTCGAGGCCGAGCGCGTTGTCCTTCGAGCGGAGGTTGAAAGGCTCCACCAAGAGGCCGCTACCTCAAGTGCACAGCTGGTAGAACTTCAGGGAGCTCTTAGCCAGGCGATGGCCCTCAAGAGTTCTTTGATGCTCCGGGTGGCCGAAGTGGGCGCGACTGCTGCAGGCATGGAAGCAGCGGAGAAGAAGAATTCTAGTACTGCGGACCGTACCTTGGAAGCCCTCTAGGGTACGCTGGAGTACTTTGGCACCATGTGCCCTTCGGCTTCTGCTGCAACCCACGAGCCCCTTGACCAGAAGCTGACGAGGATCCAGGTTGCTTCGTCGTTGATGAAGAACTTCGGTATTCGGTACGGGGAAATCTCCGGACAGTGTGCTGGTATCGGGGTTCTTCGTCATCTTGAATCCCTTCGGATCCCCCTTGGCTCAGTCGAAGGCTCGTCTCCTAGAGGCTTCGCGGACGACGACTTGCTGCGGCCATCTTCGGAGGTGGCTTCGGCCTGGGAGGCCTTCCGGTCGACCTGGAAGACGGATCATAAGGCCGCAGCTAAGGCTTGGATTGATGAGGCCCATCGGCAGGAGCAAGCGCAGACAAGGCCACCACTTCCTGCTGCGCCAGCCCCTTCGGTTCCTGCTCCGCCGACCGACCCGCAGGTCTAGCCGCTTAGGACTGTTATGTATAAGAAGCCCTGTAAACCCTGTTTTTATTAATGAAAAAGTTATAAACGGGAACTTGTCTTGGGTGTTCTGCTATTTTTTAGGTTTTGTCATGCCCTTCGAGCCCTGACTTCGAACTTCTGGAAATTACCGACGAGCTCCGAAAGGAGTGGGCAAACCTCGAGGGCTTGAGGCCTTACCGCTGCTCCCGCTTTTCTGTTCCCCGTGGAGACGAGGGGGAGATCACCCTTGAGGTTCGAAGGGACGTCTTAGCTTATATTAAAGAGGAAGAGAAGACGGAGGGGTCCTCGTCTTCCGAACCTATTGACTGGTCCGACTCGGAGTACCGAGCTGAAGACCCTGCGGAGGCTGACTCCGAAAGGCTCCTGACATGGGCTGAGCTTCAAGAGGAGCAGAGGAAACTGCGAGCCTCGAAGAAAAAGAGAAGTACCCGGACTAAAAGGATGACTTCGGCGGCTTCAAGTTCCGAAGGGCAAAGTAGCCACAGGGGTAGCTCTAGGGGCTGAAAGGGTCTCCGATTTTATTTAGGTTTAGACAAAAATTTCTCTTGATGTATAATTATAATGATTTAGTGTGAAATGCTTCGAAAGTATGTTGTGTGACTCGTACCTTCCGACCCCCCTTGTGGGTGGCGGAGCCTTTACCATAGAAAAGGGTTCGCTAGGCACAATGACTGTCCGAACACCTGCATGCTTCGAACTTTGTGCTTATCATTTGCTTTCGAAAAAATTTGCTCGCTGTTTTTTTTAAGTTTCTAGACTCTTGTACGGATCCTAACAAGCCGTAGCCTGGAATCCGTAGGTTGGCCATCTTCGGCTCTTTTACAGATACTTCACACCCGGAGGCTGAAGATCTGTTTTCTTTAAAGTCCTTAGACTCTTCTACGGATCCTAACAGGCCGGAGCCTGGAATCCGTAGGTTGGCCACCTTCGGCTCTTTTACAGATACTTCGCACCCGGAGGCTGAAGATCTGTTTTCTTTAAAGTCCTTAGACTCTTCTACGGATCCTAACAAGCCGGAGCCTGGAATCCGTAGGTTGGCCACCTTCGGCTCTTTTACAGATACTTCGCACCCGGAGGCTGAAGATCTGTTTTCTTTAAAGTCCTTAGACTCTTCTACGGATCCTAACAAGCCGGAGCCTGGAATCCGTAGGTTGGCCACCTTCGGCTCTTTTACAGATACTTCGCACCCGGAGGCTGAAGATCTGTTTTCTTTAAAGTCCTTAGACTCTTCTACGGATCCTAACAAGCCGGAGCCTGGAATCCGTAGGTTGGCCACCTTCGGCTCTTTTACAGATACTTCGCACCCGGAGGCTGAAGATCTGTTTTCTTTAAAGTCCTTAGACTCTTCTACGGATCCTAACAAGCCGTAGCCTGGAATCCGTAGGTTGGCGGAGCCGCTGAACCAATGGTTCGGAGGCAGCCCCTTGGGTCTTGAGAAAAATGCTTGGCTCTACCAGCATCACCGTCCTCCCAATGCGTCCATCGGGAGTAAGGGATATTCGAAGAGCAAAACAGGTTTCAACCCTTATCTTTTTTTACAGGAAGGAAAGTGCTACAAGTGATTACAAGGAGGTCTTAAGCGTAATATCGCTTAAGGTGCTCCGCATGCCATGCATGTTTCAACTCTTCCCCTTCTAAATTAGCTAATTTAAATGATCCGGGGCGTCCTGAGCGTAAGATAACATATGGTCCTTCCCATTTGTTTCCTAGCTTCCCCGGAGCTATTACACTTCGCAATAATAGATCACCCGGCCTTAACTCACTTAATCTAACTTTCGGGTCATACCACATTTTGGTGTGCTCCTGGTACTTAGTCAGGTTGGCGACAGCTCGAAGCCTTGTTTCTTCTGACAGATCTAGTGAAGTATTCCGATCATCTTCGTCTCCGGGTTTAATTACGCGAAGCGACTCCCCTCTGAGCTCCGTAGGAGTCATGGCTTCATCTCCGAAGAGTAATCTGAATGGTGTGAAACCTGTTGATCTAGTTTGAGTGGTTCGGATGGACCATAAGATTTTAGGTAGTTCTTCGACCCACAGCCCCTTGGCCAATCCTACAATTCGGTGATTTAACCCGGAGAGGATGTTCCCGTTGGCTCGCTCGACGGCTCTGTTGGACTACGGATGTCGCACTGCTGCGAAGCATAGCTTAATGCCTAGTTCTTCACAAAATGTTTGAAAGGTATCAGCTTCGAACCGGGTTCCATTATCCACCGTTAACTCTTTGGGAACTCCGAACATGCATATAATATTCTGCTAGAAGAATTTCTGCATGTTCCTCGAGGTGATAGCTGTTAGCGGCTCCGCTTCCACCCATTTTGAGAAATATTCGATTGCTACTACCGCAAATTTCAAACCGCCTTTTGCCACTGGGAAAGGGCCTATGAGGTCCATGCCCCATCTAGCCATTGGCCATATTGGGGCAATAACTTGAAGCTGAGCTGGCGGGCGATGGCTCCGTCTGCCCATCCACTGACAGCCTTGGCATGTTCGAACTAGTTCTTCTGCGTCTCTTACAATTGTTGGCCAATAAAACCCTTGCCGAAGCGTCTTGCCTGCTAGCGCTCGAGGGGCTAAATGACCTCCGCACAGTCCTTCGTGGATGCCCCGAAGTATGTCTTGACCTTCGGGCTGCGAGATGCATCGAAGTAGGGGTGAGCACACTCCGGCCTTGTATAGCACTTCATCAATAAGCTTGTAATTTCGAGCTCTTGCTTGCAACCTTCGAGCTTCTGGGCCTTCCGGAGGGTCCATGCTACTTTGCAACATCCTTATTATCGGAGCTCGCCAATCTGTTGTTGGAATGCACATTACTTCTGATGAGGGTATTTGGTCAGCCGCTGGCTGCTCTAGCTCTTCGTAGAAAGCACCCTCCGGGATGTCCACCGCTCCTGCTGCAGCCTTTGCAAGAATATCTGCAAGTTGATTCTCTGCCCGAGGGATGCTTCGAACTGTAAACCCTTTGAATGCTGCTTCGGCCTTGCGGATTTCTTGAAGGTATTGCGCGAGATGTGGGTTTTTTGCTTGAAAGCTTTTGTCAATATGCCCCGCGACGACTTGGGAATCTGTCTTGATCACTATTCTTGTAGCTCCGAGCGCTTTAGCCTTTGTAGGACCGAAAGTAGCGACCAGAGGGGGGTGAATGGGCGCCTAAAAAAATTCTTTCGAATCAATGGCCTACTCCCAAAACCCAATGCATTTAAAAAGAAAACTAAACAGCAAAGCGAGAACAAATTGACTAAGTCTGCAGATTCGAAGTTTGCTGATTCTGAGGTCGTAGATTTTGAGGTTGCAGATTCTGAGGTTGCAGATTCTGAGGTTGCAGATTCGAAGGTTGCAGATTCGAAGGTTGCAGATTCGAAGGTTGCAGATTCGAAGGTTGCAGATTCGAAGGTTGCAGATTCGAAGGTTGCAGATTCGAAGTATGCAGATTCGAAGTATGCAGATTCGAAGTATGCAGATTCGAAGCCTGCAGATTCGAAGTATGCAGATTCGAAGTATGCAGATTCGAAGCCTGCAGATTCGAAGTCTGCTGATTCGAAGTCTGCTGATTCGAAGTATGCAGATTCGGAGCCTGCAGATTCGAAGTCTGCTGATTCGAAGTCTGCTGATTCGAAGTCTGCAGATTCGAAGCTTGCAGATTCGAAGTCTGCTGATTCGAAGTCTGTAGACTCGAAGCTTGCAGATTCGAAGTCTGCAGATTCGAAGCTTGCAGATTCGAAGTCTGCAGATTCGAAGCTTGCAGATTCGAAGTCTGCTGATTCGAAGCCTGCAGATTCGAAGCTTGCAGATTCGAAGTCTGCTACACAGAGTTGGACTTCACACAAGAAAAGGGACTTTGACCCTGCCAACTCGATCAAAAAGCAACACAGAAAAAAGCAAGACTAAAGTACTAGCATACTGTAGCTACAGGAAAGTAGTACTACTTGCTACAGAGTAGTAGTACTACTTGCAACAGCAAGAACTAGTACTACTTCTCACGAAGAACACATACAACAGAGAAGCTTCTGTTCCAAATAAATTTACCACACGCACAGAGAATGAACTGCAGTGCACAAAAATGCTTCGCACAAGCAAAAACAGCCAGATTAAAAGCTTTCCCAGACAACAAAAATCACTTAAAAACTTCAGGAAGAACAAGGCTTGTTGCCTGGTGGCTCACGCATGAACAGGAGAGAGAGAATGCAAGAAACAAAATGACCCAAAGGAGGAGTATTGATTTTCAGCAAAAGGGTAGTCCAAACCCTAGGGATTGGGGTGCTATTTATAGGCAGCCCAACACTAGGAATATTCTACCAGCCCCTTAGGGTTTTTACAGACTCAAAAATAAAGAAAAAGACTCTACTGCCCTTAGGAATTTTTACAGACACAACTGACTGACTGTGGGCCTAGAGTAACAGATGACATATCCGGAAGCTACTCTTCTGGACAGTCGGATACAGAATCAACGGTTGTCAGTTTTACGCCGAAACTGACAAAGCCTCCACCAGCTTTGCACCAGGTACCCGGATTGGGCCGGCCCGACTCCGCAACTCTCTCAGCCCGGCAATCGCTCACCGCCCGTGTACCTGAGTCAGTCCTGGTCAACAGCCCAGTGGGTCTTCTACTGCTTCTGGCCCATGCACCCGGATTGGGCCAGCCCGACTTCGCAGCCTCCTCTGCCCGACAGTCGCTCGCTGCCCGTGTACCTGAGTCACACGCGGCCCATGAAACAGCAGATCTCTTCTCTTCTTCAGTCCTCTTTGACTATCGTTGACAATGACTCATCACTTCTGGAGCCATGAGGCCCACGCTATTCAGCATGGCTCCTCAATCTCCCCCTTGATGAGTGCATTGTCAACAATCCTCTTTTCACAGCTCTTCAGCACCTGCGAACAAATGTGGAAACACGAAAACAAGATACAAGGAAACAACGAAGAAGAAAAATAAGGTAAAAGTTTAACCCTAATGACCAAAAGCCAACCAAAAGCAAGAAACGGTCATTATGGTTAACCAAAACGTAAAAGCTCAAAATGAGTGTGATTTCAGAACAACAAGGATATCAACAGAGTAAGAACTCCCCCTTAAACTCTGATCCCAAATTTTCTCCCCCTTGTTGACAAGTGAACTCATCAAGCACTCAAAAGAGACACAGACTCCCCCTGAAATGCAACTCCCCCTCAAAATATGCAGTGAATGCAATTGGGGTGCAGGTGGAGTGAAGAAAGCATGCTTCTCAGATATGATTGACTGCAAATACAGTATCTAACAGGTATAGCAAAAGAGATACTGTCCAAGACACATGGCATGATCAGTGCAACAGATGATATCTAAAGAAAGTCATTTAGCACGCATTTTTCAGTTTTGGCAAATAAAAGCATCACCACATTTTCTAGTAAAACAAGCAAGGTAAAGCATGAAATGCAGAAGCTAACTGATGTCTACCAAGATAAGCATTGTTCAAAAAACAAAGTGCTTCAGCAAACTTGTTATCCGTTTACAGTTCAGGCTTTTTCATTATCCTTTGTCATTTGTGCCAAGGGTTATTTGCATGTCAAACCTTATGCTAACCGACCAAGTCAAGCCTAGGCCAGAATTGGACCATCAGAAGCTTAAGACATTGATCTCGGCATACACTATACTGTCCTAGTTCATACCAAAGTGCTATGGTAAGCAATCCAGAACAATATAATGCGACAAAGCAAACCCACTTGGATCTTTTCGACTTTAAGCATAAAAAGGAATGGAATTTTCATTCATTTTTGATTTTTATCATTTTATAGCACATTTTCCATGTTAAAGCATAAAGATGTCCAAGTTGCATATCTGCATCTATGTGATGAACTGGCTACAAGGCATGTAACAGATAGCAAAAACACTCAGCCTACGCATGCTAGTTACCAGAAGCAATGGTGATCATTTTTCAGGTTTAAAGCATAAAAGCCATGCATATGACAGATATATCAAGTGAACTGAACCAAAGCATGATCATTGACAAGTAATCAAAAGCATGTACCAGCTAGACTAAGTAAAGCAGTTCAATCATATAACAGAAGCAGGCTCAAATGTGTGATATGTGAATATGTATGATATGAACACACACAAAAAAGACTCAAGAAAAGAGTAAAAAGAAAACTGACGCAAAATATCCTAGAAAGGATACACAACACCCAAATCCCCTCGTAAACGCTCAAAAGTAGATTGATCTAGGGGTTTGGTGAAAATGTCAGCCAACTGATGATGGGTATCAACATGAATAAGGTCAATGACACCTTTCTCATATTGATCCCGCAAGAAGTGAAAGCGCACATCAATATGTTTGGTTTTTGAATGAAGACACGGGTTTTTCCCTACACTAATAGCACTAGTGCTGTCGCAAAACAATGGAACCCTGGTAGGAAAGAACAACCCAAAGTCTCGTAGAGTAGAAATCATCCAAACCATCTGTGAGCAGCAGCTAGCAGCAGCTACATACTCAGCCTCTGTGGTCGAAAGAGCAACTCCAGATTGCTTTCGAGAAGACCAAGATACAAGGGAAGAACCAAGAAACTGGCAAGTACCAGAAGTCGACTTGCGATCCAACCGGCACCCACCAAAATCAGCGTCCGAAAAGCCAGATAAATCAAGTGATGATGATGCTGAATAATAAAGACCAAGATCAGGCGCATAGGTGAGATACCTGAAAATGCGCTTGACAGCCTGCCGGTGAGATGCGCGTGGTGAAGACTGAAAACGCGCGCAAAGTCCCACGGCGAACTGTATGTCCGGTCTTGTTGCCGTCAAGTACAACAGCGAACCGATCATCCCTCGAAATTCTCTCTCATTGACCTTGACACCGCTCTCGTCCTTGTCCAAACCCCCAGAAGTGCCCATCGGGGTCATCTGCGGCTTCAATTCACCACCAAAGTCAAATTTCTTAAGCATGTCACGAGTATACTTACCTTGGTGGATGAAGGTGCCGTCCTTGGTCTGCTTGATCTGGAGCCCTAAAAAGTACTTAAGCTCACCCATGAGGCTCATCTCAAACTCACTGTGCATCTGCTCAGAAAACTTGGACACAAGAGAATCAGTAGTACCGCCAAAGATAATATCGTCCACGTAAATCTGAGCAACTAAAAAATCTGAAGCATCTCTGAGCAAGAAAAGAGTTTTGTCCACAGAACCCATCACAAAGCCCTTCCCCAACAAAAATTGCTTCAACCGGTCATACCAAGCCCTGGGGGCTTGCTTCAACCCGTATAAAGCTTTATGCAACTTAAAAACATGTCGAGGAAACTTGGGGTTCTCAAAACCGGGGGGTTGCCTAACATATACCTCCTCCTCTATGAACCCGTTCAGAAAAGCACTCTTAACGTCCATTTGAAAAAGCTTAAAACCCTTTGAAACGGCAAAAGCTAGAAGAATACGAATGGACTCAAGACGGGCCACAGGAGCGAAGGTTTCTTCAAAGTCAATACCTTCCTTCTGGCAATAACCCTGGGCGACTAGTCGAGCCTTGTTGCGCACCACAACCCCATCTTCACCTTGTTTGTTCTTGAATACCCACTTGGTGCCTATGGGGTTGCATCCTGGTGGCGGCTCAACTAGTGTCCAAACCCGATTGCGGACAAAATTCTCAAGCTCTTCTTGCATGGCATTAATCCAATTAGAATCAGAGAGAGCATGAGAAATGTCTCTGGGCTCAAAAGATGCAACAAATGCAGATTCAGCAAACACAGCGAGAGAGGCAGAAGAACGCAAAGTCCTTTCAGTTAAATCACCAATGATGAGCTCTGAGGGGTGGTCACGCTGAACTGCTCGGGTTCCCTGGTGATCTGAAGTCACCTCACCGGAGTCAGCAGCTGGCACCTCTGGACTCGACTGAGGGGGCTCGATCGAGGTGGAAGAAGTGATCAGAGGTCCGCCCTCATCATCAGTTGAAGTCACAGAAGGTGTGGGCTCTGCGGGGGATGCAGAAGGCCCGCCCTCAACAGCAGCTGGAGTATCCTCATCTTCCTCGAAGATGGACTCTCCGAGCTCATCATCACCAGAAAGCTCAAAAGAAGGAGTCAAAGAAGGCAGGGACTCATCAAATGAAACTTCACACGTCTCGACAAGCAGCTGGGATTCGAGGTTCCAAACACGGAAGCCTCGAGAATGCAATGCATAACCAAGAAAAACACCATCCCAGCAACGAGACTCAAATTTGTCCAAATGCCCTCCCTTTTTGAGCACAAAGCACTTGCAGCCAAACGCTCGCAAGTGGCTCACCTTGGGCTGTCTGCCAAACCGCAACTCATATGATGTCTTACCAATGTAAGCTCTAAGAAAAATGCGATTGGCCAGATAGCAAGCCGTGTTCATGGCTTCAGCCCAAAAACGCCTAGGAGTCCTGTGCTCATCGAGCATCGTCCTGGCCATCTCAACTAGCGTGCGGTTCTTTCGTTCCACAACGCCGTTCTGTGGGGGAGTGTAAGGAGAAGAAAACTGATGGTCCAGACCCTGATCACCACAGAAGCTGACGAACTGAGAGTTCTTGAACTCAGAGCCGTTGTCAGAGCGGATTGCTCGCATCCGACCATTGTTCTCATTCTTCAGCTTCAAAACCAGGTCATGGACAAATTGAAAAGTTTCATCCTTAGACTCCAAAAAGAAAACCCACGAGAAACGAGAAAAATCGTCAACAATCACAAGTGCATACCACTTCCCACCGACTGAGCGTACCCGAGCTGGACCTACAGTGTCCAAATGCAAAAGCTCGCCTGGATACGAAGTCATCACCTGAGTCACAGGTGAATGAGAAGCGGCAACCATTTTCCCATGACGACAGGGATGACAAACTAGATCCTTCTCCATTTTAAGCTTGGGCAATCCTCGGATGAGGTCCATAGAGCTTAACCTGACTAGCAGATCGAAACTCAAATGACCTAACCTCCTATGCCACTTCCAGAGCTCAGAAGAAGATCCAGCAATCAAACAGCGAGAAGGGCCAAAAGAACTAGAGAAGTCAATTCGAAAAACTTTACCGAAGGGTAAAATCTGACAAACCAAAGACCCTCTAGAATCAACCACAGAAGAATTGCCCTTCTTAAAACGCACTTCCAAACCATCCTCAAGAAGTTGCGACACAGAGATTAAATTAAAGTTCAGATTTTTAACCAAAGCAACATTCTTTAAAGAGAAATGATCTGAAATGCTGATTGAGCCTATGCCACTTACTTTCCCTTGACCGTTGTTCCCGAACGTGATATATTCTTTGGAGCTCGGGGGAGTGAGACTGGAGAACCATCTGCGATGTCCCGTCATGTGGCGAGAGCATCCTGAGTCCATGATCCAAACATTCTCCAGTCCCCGGTCCTGCACAATCAATGTCTGTAAGTGGGAGCAAATGGTCCGGCACCAGGTTTAGCAAAAGAGCTAAACCAGTGTCGAGCCATCTGCTCAAAAGATGGAAAGCGAAAACCATCAAAAGAGTTTGGACCAAAACGCGGCTCAAAGCGCGGTCCACGGTTCTTCCTAACCCTACGGCCACGAGGTCCAGAACCGTAGCCAACTCGGTCTGGAACTCTGCCGGAACGAACACCACCAACTGGAGCACGGGTACGAAAACCGTCTCCTCTACCACCATCTACACGACGCGGCCTGGCCTCCAGCCTCTCCCCGCGCCGAGGAACACGCAGTCTACCACCTTGCTGGTAGAACTGCACCTGATCACTACGAGCCCTCTTTGCTCTCTCAACCCGCTTCCTCCTGAAGCAAAACTCCGCAAGATGCCCGTCTCTCTGACAATACTCACAATGATAGGTAGGCTTCTTGGGATGTGGTTGAGGCTTGGGGTTCTTGGGCTTGGTATTGTTTGGTGTGGTCTTCTTGGGCTGAGAGGGTCCAGGAAGAGAGTCTAGAGAAGAGTGGAGGTGTTTGGGCTTAGGAACCCAGATAGGCTTCTTGGGTGGAGCTTTTGGTGGTTCATGGATCACTCCATCCTTGGGCTGACAAGCCTGGGAGGACTCAGTGGAGTGAGTCTTGGGATACCTCTGCTCTGGAGTCATTTTACTCCACTCCACTGCCCGGCTGAGGGCACTCTCAAAGTCAGCCTTGGTGTAGGTGTAACCTACTCCAAACCCATCCTGCCTCTTGAACTGCTGGATCATCATGCCAAGCTGTGGCTCTCTGGCACTGATCCAACTCAGGATAGACCGGAGGTAAAAGTTCTCATTCTGAGAATCTGCTAGCTCCTCTCTCAAGGAAGCTAGAACCTCCACCTGAGACAAGCAGGTCTCACACTCACTCTCTTTTTGGACAGACTTCCCGGCTTTTAGCTTAATCAGCTCCATTCTAAGAGACAGGCAGTTCTCACAGACAGTGGGTGGAACTGACAATGTCTCAAGCTCTAGCCTAGTCTGCGCAAGCTCAGCTCTCAACCTCTCTAAATCACCCAAATGTTCATCGCCCTTGGATTTCAGCTCAGCTAAGGTAGCTAGATGAGATGGGCAATCAACACAGGGTGCGACGACAGTGGCTTGAGCATTTTTCAGCTCCTGCTGAGCGCTTTCAAGCTCAGTGGCCAAAGCGTCCCTCTCATCAACCCTTTCTGTGTACCTGGACTTTAGAGTCGACAGGTCACACAGAAGCACCTCACACTTCGGGCACTCACTGCTATCACCCAAGCAAGGGGAAGAAGATAGACTTTCTATTCTACCGTTGGCTACGGCAAGCTCACTTTCTAACTCGTCTATCCTTTTCTTAGCCCCCCTAAGCAGTTTCTCCCGATACTTCAACTCCTGACGATTGCTCTCAAGTAAATCTACAATTTCACGCTCATAAGATGATACCTTGCTATCGTCGTCGTCGGAGTCGTCGGAGGAGCTCTTTTCTTTTCTATCCCCAAGAGCCATGGAGCAGAAGCTCTTGCGGGATCTTCGGCGCTGGTGAGAGCGGCTCTTCGGCTTGTCTCCGAAAGCCATGAAGCAGAGACCCGCCGGATCGTCCTTGTCCTTCCCCTTCCTGATGGAGATCTCCTCATCGCTTGAGCTCGATGAAGAGGAAGACGTCGTGGACTGCTTGGAGTAGCTCTTCTCCATCTCGGCGAAGAAGGCCTTGTCGCGCTTCTTGTTCTCTCGCCGGTAGTCCTTCAGGGCCTTCTTAAAGAACCGAGTCTTCGGCTTGCCCTTGTTGAAGGAGGGGCTCTCATGCTTGCCGGAGTCGTGGAAGCTGCTGCCGGCGCCCTTCTTGTATCCATTGCGCTTGGGGCAGTCGGCGATGAAGTGTCCTGGATCACCACATTCAAAGCATCCGGATTTTGTGCCGTGTCTTTTGAACATTCTTTTATCATAGACACGACGCACCCGGTTGTTAAAGAGACACAAATCATCATCTCCCAACAACTCAAGCTGGTCCTCAGTGATAGACATCAAAGAGAACCCAGCACAACTCACAGCAGAGGGATCAACAGAAGGTGTAGCAAGGGCCAGGGATTTTGATCCAGAGCCAGTGAGATTTGATCTCAACTGGATATCTACCTCAGTGGCCTTCAGCTTGCTAAATAACTCAGAAATGGTCAAGGTATCGTAAGAAGTGCTCTCAACGATAGATGATACCTTGATCTCCCAGATCTTTGGGTCCAAGGTATGAAGAACCTTGAGCGCCTGCTCATGATCTGAGACTAACTGAGCACCCTCAGCCTTGTTGTCCCGAAGCTTGTTAATGATCGACTGAAAGCGACCAAACAAGGCTTCAACAGATTCACCCGGCTTCTGTGTGAAGTTCTCATATTCACGCCGGTAGGTCTGATAGAGCCGAGCCTTGACCTGGGCTGTTCCCTCATGGTGTGCCTTGAGGGTAGCCCAGATCTCTCTCACAGTGGAGAGATGACTCACACGCTCAAACTCAGTGGGACCTAATCCAGAAAACAAAATATTCACAGCCTTACTGTTGCTCAGATGCTGAGCAATGATACCAGCAGTACCGTGCTCAGCGACTGGCAGAATGACAAACGTGCTGTGAACGCAAATGTCCCATATGTCCGAACCCTGGCTCATGAGATAGGCTCGCATGCGAGTCTTCCAATAATTGTAGCCATAGGCTTCCAAGGACGGGACCTTGCCTGGAGACGTCATAGTCACTACTGGGGTTTAGAACCGGTTAAGGTATGGAAAAACCCTAACCTCGCTCTGATACCACTTGTAGGACCGAAAGTAGCGACCAGAGGGGGGGTGAATGGGCGCCTAAAAAAAATTCTTTCGAATCAATGGCCTACTCCCAAAACCCAATGCATTTAAAAAGAAAACTAAACAGCAAAGCGAGAACAAATTGACTAAGTCTGCAGATTCGAAGTTTGCTGATTCTGAGGTCGTAGATTCTGAGGTTGCAGATTCTGAGGTTGCAGATTCTGAGGTTGCAGATTCGAAGGTTGCAGATTCGAAGGTTGCAGATTCGAAGGTTGCAGATTCGAAGGTTGCAGATTCGAAGGTTGCAGATTCGAAGTATGCAGATTCGAAGTATGCAGATTCGAAGTATGCAGATTCGAAGCCTGCAGATTCGAAGTATGCAGATTCGAAGTATGCAGATTCGAAGCCTGCAGATTCGAAGTCTGCTGATTCGAAGTCTGCTGATTCGAAGTATGCAGATTCGGAGCCTGCAGATTCGAAGTCTGCTGATTCGAAGTCTGCTGATTCGAAGTCTGCAGATTCGAAGCTTGCAGATTCGAAGTCTGCTGATTCGAAGTCTGTAGACTCGAAGCTTGCAGATTCGAAGTCTGCAGATTCGAAGCTTGCAGATTCGAAGTCTGCAGATTCGAAGCTTGCAGATTCGAAGTCTGCTGATTCGAAGCCTGCAGATTCGAAGCTTGCAGATTCGAAGTCTGCTACACAGAGTTGGACTTCACACAAGAAAAGGGACTTTGACCCTGCCAACTCGATCAAAAAGCAACACAGAAAAAAGCAAGACTAAAGTACTAGCATACTGTAGCTACAGGAAAGTAGTACTACTTGCTACAGAGTAGTAGTACTACTTGCAACAGCAAGAACTAGTACTACTTCTCACGAAGAACACATACAACAGAGAAGCTTCTGTTCCAAATAAATTTACCACACGCACAGAGAATGAACTGCAGTGCACAAAAATGCTTCGCACAAGCAAAAACAGCCAGATTAAAAGCTTTCTCAGACAACAAAAATCACTTAAAAACTTCAGGAAGAACAAGGCTTGTTGCCTGGTGGCTCACGCATGAACAGGAGAGAGAGAATGCAAGAAACAAAATGACCCAAAGGAGGAGTATTGATTTTCAGCAAAAGGGTAGTCCAAACCCTAGGGATTGGGGTGCTATTTATAGGCAGCCCAACACTAGGAATATTCTACCAGCCCCTTAGGGTTTTTACAGACTCAAAAATAAAGAAAAAGACTCTACTGCCCTTAGGAATTTTTACAGACACAACTGACTGACTGTGGGCCTAGAGTAACAGATGACATATCCGGAAGCTACTCTTCTGGACAGTCGGATACAGAATCAACGGTTGTCAGTTTTACGCCGAAACTGACAAAGCCTCCACCAGCTTTGCACCAGGTACCCGGATTGGGCCGGCCCGACTCCGCAACTCTCTCAGCCCGGCAATCGCTCACCGCCCGTGTACCTGAGTCAGTCCTGGTCAACAGCCCAGTGGGTCTTCTACTGCTTCTGGCCCATGCACCCGGATTGGGCCAGCCCGACTTCGCAGCCTCCTCTGCCCGACAGTCGCTCGCTGCCCGTGTACCTGAGTCACACGCGGCCCATGAAACAGCAGATCTCTTCTCTTCTTCAGTCCTCTTTGACTATCGTTGACAATGACTCATCACTTCTGGAGCCATGAGGCCCACGCTATTCAGCATGGCTCCTCAGCCTTTCGGAGGCCTAGCAAGATTCCTTCATACTCGGCAATGTTATTAGTGGTTCTGAAGTTGAGCCTTGCGGAATACATAGCCTTTTGCCCTGATGATGACAAGATGACGGCCCCTGCTCCTGCACCTGATGCTTGATAAGCTCCGTCAGAGAATATTGTCCAAAAACCTTCGGAGGGTTCTTCCGGGGTCCAGATTGCAGATGGAGTCCATTCTGCTACGAAATCTGCTATAATTTGAGATTTAACAGCTGTCCTTGCCGTGAAGGAGATTTCGAAGGGTGCCAGCTCGACTGCCCATTTTCCAATCCTGCCTGTGGAATCTTTGTTTCGGAGCATATCCCCAAGAGGATACGACGTAGGGACGATGAGGTTATGCGCCAAGAAGTAATGTCTTAGCTTTCGCGAGGCCATTACTAGGGCATAGGCAAACTTCTCGAGCTCGGAGTATCTGACTTTGGCTCCGGATAATGCCTCCGACACAAAATAAATTGGGTTTTGCACCAGCTTCCCTTTAAGCTCAACCTCTCGGACCAGCACTGCGCTTAATGCTGAACCCGTTGCTGCAAGATATAAAAGCAGTGTTTCCCCTGGAAGGGGAACGGTTAAGGTTGATAATGTGCCGAGGTATGCTTTTATATCCTCGAAGCTCTTCTGGCACTCCGACGTCCAACTGAAGCTTTCGGATCCCTTCAGTGCCTTGAAAATTGGGAGGCTCCGCTCTGCCGACCTGGACAGGAACCTGCTGAGTGCTGCGAGCCTTCCTGCTAGCTTCTGTACTTGTTTCAAATTCTCTGGCGGAGCCATCCTTTGCAGCGCACTTATTTGTGTTGGGCTAGCTTCGATCCCCCTGCTCGAAACTAAGTACCCTAGCAGCTTTCCTGCTTGTGCCCCGAATATACATTTTTCGGGGTTGAGGCGTACTCCACATGCTCGGAGGCTCTCAAATGTTTCAGCTAGATCTAAGCTATGCCGGTGCCTTTGAGCACTTTTTATTACAATATCGTCCATATAGGCTTCGGCATTGCGGCCTATCTGATGACCTAGAGCCTTAGCTATTAAACGAGAAAAGGTGGCTCCGGCATTCCGTAAACCAAAAGGCATTCTTACATAACAGAATACTCTGGAAGGAGTTATAAAGCTTGTCTTGGCTTCGTCTTCGCGCTTCAGCCATACTTGATGGTACCCGGAATAAGCATCGAGGAAGCTTAATAATTCGGAGCCGGCTGTGGAATCTATCCATTGATCTATTCGGGGCATTGGGTAGGGGTCTCGCGGGCATGCTTTATTCAACGAGGTGAAGTCAATACACATGCGCCACTTGTTCGAGTCCTTTTTTCTTACAAAAACAGGGTTAGCCAACCACTCAGTATGGGCTACCTCCCTGATAATGCCAGCCCTTAACAATTTTTCTACTTCGGCCTTGGCTAGGCTTGCTCTTTCTGCTGACAGCTTGCGGAGCCCCTGACGCACCGGCTTGGCCTTCGGGTTGACGAGCAGACTATGCTCGATGATGCTTCGATCGACCCCGGTGATGTCTTCGTCGGTCCAAGCAAATATGTCTAGATTTTTCCTGACGACTTCTTCTAACGAGGCGGTTATTTCTAGAGATAGCCCCTTGCCAAATTTCACTGGGTATTCTTTGCCATCTTCCGAGATTATTCTTGTCTCGACATCACCCTCCGGGCTTGGCTTGAGCGAAGATCCCTTCGGAGGGTTCAAGGCCTCCGGTACTTCTTCGGCGCTTTCCGCCACATTATGCACTTGTCGGGGGTCCAATGGCTGCCCATGGCCATACTCTGTCCTCCTGGCTACAGCCTGGTCTCCTGAAATAGTAAGCACTCCACCTTGCGTGGGCATTTTGAGACAAAGGTAATTGTGATGTGCTATAGCCCCGAACTGGTTCAACATCCCTCGACCGAAGATAGCATTGTAAGCGTAAGGGGCATCAACCACATCGAAGATCACCTCTTCTACTCGGGCCAAAGGCCCCTCTCCGAAGGCAACCTCGAGGCCTATTTGGCCGAGGGCATCGAGAGGCGGTCCTGAAAACCCTTGAAGCGGCCGGGCTGCTGGAAGCAGATGCTTCCGAGGTATGCACATCTGGTCGAAGGCCTGGGCGAAGAGTATGTCTGCGGAGCTCCCGCCGTCTACCAGGATCCTTCGAACGTCTGCTCCTGCTATATCGGCAAAGATGACTAATGGGTCAGCATGGGGGAACTTCACCCCCGCCGCATCGCTGGCTGTGAATGAGATGGGCACACGGGACCATTCTGGCATCCCTTCGGCGGAACTCAAGGTCCCAATGTGCCCGACCTCGCGGACGTACTCGCGGCGCTGTCTCTTGGACATGCTTCCGAGGGTCCCCCCTCCGGAGATGGGCAGGACCACTCTCTTGCCGCGGTCTTGTGGGTCTTCTTGCTTTGGTGGTGGCATAATACTGGCCACCGGTAGCCGCATGGGGGCTTTGAGGGCACCGGCTCGGGCCACAGTTTGAACAGGCTCCGAGCGTGCCAACGGTGGGGTCCGATCCGAAGTACCCCGCCCGGTATTTCGCTCAAAGTAGTCACCCCGAAGGGCCAATACTGCCTTGCAATCCTTCGTGTCGTGGCTTCTATTGTCGCCATGCACACAACAGAAAAAACTCTGGCGCCTGCCAGGCATCCTTTCTTGAGGCTTTGGTGGCCCAGCCTTGAAATTCTTCGCCTGCTGGAAATTGGCAGGTGCCTTCGGAGCTGAAGGTGCAATGTTTAGCACCTCCGAGCGGAAATGCTTCTTCCCCCGCTTGTACTCGTTGAAGCGGTTGTCTTGTTGAGGTTGCAGAGTAGCGGAGGCTTCAGGCTCCCTTTTGACTTCTCGGAGGGTGGGCAATGGTGCTTCAGCTCGCCGAAGACATCCTTCCTCCACCTTGGCATACTGTTCAAAGTATGCCATGAGCTGTGCCACAGACGTCACCGGCTTCCGATGGAGTTTGCTGAGGAGGTCGGGGTTCAGCACCCCTTCGCGGGCAGCATCAACTACCGAGGAGGTAGACAGGCCCTTGATCTGTGACTTGGTGTGGGAGAAGCGCGTGAAGTACTCCCGGAGGGTTTCTCCCACCCGCTGCTTTACCTGAAACAAACTTCCTGTGGACATCGGGGCCACGAAGGTACCTTGGAAGTTGCTCACAAATTTCTTTTTTAGCTGCTCCCATGAACTGATCGATCCTGGCTTTAGGGACCAGAACCAGCGGAGTGCCACGCCTTCGAGAGCGAGGGGGAAGCATTTTGCCATGGTGCTTCGCACCCCTCCGCTTGCTTCTATTGCCAGGGCGTAAGAGCGGGCGAACTCTCCGGGGTCCGACCCCCCGGAGTACTTGTGCAGCTTCGAGGCCTTGAATCTGGGGTCGAAAGGCACTCTCTGCAGATCAGGGTGTAACGGAGATTCATTATCGAAGGATGCATTCTCGGCTTCCTCCGGGACTTGGATAACTTCTGGGGGATTGCGGGTTCCATCGTCTTGAGGCCCCCCTGGAGTTTCGGTGGAAGCTTGTGTGCGGAGGCGATCGGCGGCTGTCGCGCCCCGATTTAATAAATCAGGACCTTTATTGAAATTCCAAAGAAAATCAATAAACCAAGACGTTCATAAAGCGACCACGTACAATACGGGCAATCATTCACGGTTCGTAGACCGCATTAATACAAAAGTGAATGAAAATGAAGAGAAACTAATAAAATCAAGGGTCCTAGATGAACGCCTTCTTCCAGTCTCGCCTTGACTGGGTCGCTACTCTAGACCTTCATCCTCCTCGTAGTAGACTGGCTCTGATGTTGTAAGTCAACGGGGTGAGTACAGATGTACTCAGCAAGCCACCGAATGCAATTATAATGCAAGGTAAATAACAAGGGAGAAAGTGGCTAGTTTTGCGGAAACAGCATAATTGTAAAGCATTAAGTGTGATCAATTTATTAGTACTGAAAAGTAAACATGTGTATGCATCATCATCTTCTAACTCGAGGAGTACGTTTTACCTCCCCGCTCAACAGTCCTTATATGCCATGAATAACTCATCCATTCAAACAATTGTAAACTAACTGCGAGTAGTCACACAACCCGCCCTTGACCGTGGGCTCGGCTTTTCGAAAAGATTGAATTACTCTGATCAGAGATGTACCACTGTACCCACAAGGCACGCACTCATCACTTACACCAAAGTGTAACGAGATGACCCATTTCACGGGAACTCGTGCCAAAACCTTCCATATGGTTTTCCCCGACTCAACAGCACCCTCTTATAGGTTTCGTACCGTGTCTCGCCATGTCGAGTTTCCACAATACCCCCCCTTGAGCCATCGTCGGTACAAAGCGCCCTGAGGGCTAGCCCCTTGTACCCCTCCACTATGGTGCATAGAGCCGGAGTGTTCCACACTTCCAGTTAGGACTTACCCATTAGACTTGTGGTTGGTACGGAAGTGCTTTGCAACAGATCCCGCAGACCGGTCCTTATAGTGCCCCGGGTGCGACCAACCAGTTTCCGAGCTTGCACCCGGAACCCACCATACTTATAACATACCTAACTCCAACAGAGTCCAGAGACAAGAATAACAGGGTATTTCATATACCAGAATCCATCTAATCTACGACTCATTCTTTATATCCTATAGCAGTTGTGCCGGTACATTGGGCACTAGCTAATATAATATTTGTAGAGTGACAAGGAGTTAAGGCTCAATAAGCATGGCTTGGGTTTGCACACAAGGACGGGGATCTAATAAATATAAGTGTAGGGCTTGATCTTTGACTAATGCAATATTAACCTATGTGTTATAGCGATAATTTATTAAAACATGGGCTCAACATGATCAACTGTGTCCACAGAGGTGGTCGATGACTTGCCTTGATCCGTGAATGGTGAAAGTGGAACCTCGGGGTAAAACTCCGGATCTTCGACGACGTCGTAGTCTTCTCGATACGGAAAAGTAAACACCACATTAACAAACAATCCAAACTCAAGCATACAAGCATACAAGTTGTTGTTGGATTTAAGTAAGGGAGATAGAGTCTTAAATTCTAGGGAATTGTTACTTAAATATTTAAGGTTGATTCCTAATGAGATTTCTGAATTTATGATTTGAGGTAATTTATTTTTCCTAGGGGTTTTTCTCTCCCCTTTTAAAGGTAAACATAAAAAGGTATAAATTAGCCTTGATGTTTTTGTGGTATCAAAAATAGTGACTAATTATTATTAAGTCTTCTGAGGTTGGTTATATAGCTTTAAGATAACTTCCTAAAGTATGGATCTTTACTACATGAATTAATTAAATCCAAAAAGGGATTTTGTAATGTGATTTAATAGAACAAAGTGGGCAAAATGAATATTCTATCTTTATTGTTTTAAAACTAGTGAACTCAAGTTGTTAGGTTTTCTGAAGTTATTATATAAGTTGTCATGACATGTTTTTAAAGTGTTCAACTTTTATTATCTGAATTACTTAATTACCCTACAAGGCCTTTTGCAATATTAATTAATAGATTAAAGTGGGCAAAGTGAACATGTTATCTTTATTGCATTAAAATAGTAGAATCAAGTCATTAAGTCCTTTGAATTTATTATGTCATTTTCATGATATTTTTGTAAAGTGTTGTATTTCCATTATATGAATTAATCATTTATTTTAAAGGGTTTTGGAAATGTTATTTAATAAAATGAAATGGGCAAAATGAATATTTTTATTGGCTTATAAACAGTGTAAGGGAGTTATTGTGTCCCTAGAAATTAATATATATATTTTTAAGGATTTTTCTGGATTATTTAAATGTAATATGATTTAAGTCCTAAAGGGGACTTAGAAATGTACTTTAATAAAATGTCATGGACAAAATGGTTATTCCATTTTTATTGTATTAACAACAGTGAAATAGAGCCATTATATCTTCTGATATTATTTTATGAATTGTTAAGGGTTTATCTGAATTATTTTATTGCAATATTGATTAATTCCTAAAGGGGACTTTTCTTTATTATTTAATAAGATTATTATGTGCCAAATAAACATGTTGTTTTTATTGCATAAATGTGTAGAGAATGAAAAGACAAATTTTCCAGAATTAAAATGGTGAAATTTGGAGTTAATTTGAGCAAGATATGAATTTTGGAAGTTTAAACCATTTTTCTGAATTTTATTTTAAACAGAAATCAGCTGCGGGTCCACGGTGAGCCAGGTCCACCATGGACCCGCGCACTGTGCGCGTGGGCCGATCGGATCTGGACCGTTGGATCCAGATCCAATGATTTCCAGCGCAGCGGGTCACTTAAGTGAGAACCAACGGCTGAGATGCGTCGATACCGGTCAACCACGGTCAATCGCATCTGGACGCTTGATCTCAGGATCTAATCCTGGCCGTTCGCTGCAGATCGAGTGGTTACAGCTTCGTCCGGCACGGCACGCAGCGAAGGGGGTACGCACCCTTCTTCTCCGGCGACGGTGGCGCACGGGAGCGAGCGTGGCGTCGACGGCGAGGGCCCTAAGCACTACCTGACTGCTAAAATGGATAGAGAATAGGATGGGGAGTCTGATCATACCCGAAATAGGGGTTGGCGGCGAGAGGGTGGCACCGGCGGCGAGCAGAGGCGATGAAGGGCTTCGGGTCGACGGTGGCGACGGCGATCCGGCGGTGATCCGGCCCAACGGATGTGGGGCCGAGGGAGGGTGTGTGACGGCGGTCGCGACGGTGGGCTCGGCGAGGGTGGCGGTGGCCTGGAGCACCGGTGAGGTCCTGCCGGAGAGCAAACAGGGGAAAACACCGAAAAGCGCGAATGGTGGCTCGGGACGGAGGGGGTCTTGGCGGTTTCGGTGTGGAGGATCGCGGTGAGGCCAGGAGCTTAAAAAGGACTCGCCGGTGACAGGGAATGGCAGGTGATCGAAGAAATCCGAGGGGATTCCAAACTTTCCGGCGAACTTTCCTAAAGCACGGTCTGTCTACCAAAGAGATGAAATCGCGTCGGGTATGGGTGGAAGGGGATCGCCGGAGTATGGCAAGTCTCGCCAGGGGCTCAATTCGGCAATCGGCAGCTGGCGGCGGCGGGATTGGAAAGGGGTGCCGCCGGTATGGAAGGGGAGGGATCCCCTTCCATTTGGGGAAGACGGAACTGACAGGTGGGGGCCACCTGTCAGTCGGCGGGCGCGGGAGAGGAGGGGCCGACAAGCGGGCCCGACGTGGCAGCGGGAGAGAGGGGAGCTTGAGAGACTGGCGCGTGGGCCTGAGCGCGGTGCGGTGCGGAGGAGAGAGGGGACGGCGCGCCGACAGGTGGGTCCCGCCTGTCGGTGGGCGCGGCCGGACTGGGCTGGGCTGAAAGGCCATTGAAGGAGATTTCCGGGTTTCGGCCCAATAGGTTTTAAAATGTATTTTCCATTAAATTTAATTCCAGAAATTCAAATATTTGCTTAAGGCTTGAAGATCTACTGGAAAAATTTTGTAAAAATTCTCAAAAATATTTCTTGGTCTCTAGTTTATCCCATAAAATTTTCAAGTCCAAATTTTGAATATTTGTCTCTGTTTTGGCTTTAATAGAGCTCTTTTAGGATTTTCTTTAATAACAAAATTCAGAAATTCATTTAATATTATTTTTTTTCCTTTTAAATTTTGGGGCTGTTACAGCGGCCTCTTGCCTCCACCTGGATACCTCCTCCTGAAGCCTGGCTAGTTGCGTAGCCTCAGTTTCGGGAGGGCCTTCGTCTTCGTCTGAGGGCACTTCTGGATCCCGGCTAGCTGCGTAGTCGGTCTGAAGCACCGAAGGAGGAGGCAGAGGGCCCCGGGGCGCTCGACGCCCACGGGTCTCTGCAGGAATCGCCGGATTAGCTGAGGGTCCGGCTCCATTGGTCCGAGGGGACCTTCGAAGAGGACCCGAAGCCTGGCCACGCTTCGGAGGCATAGCTAGTCGTGAAGATGTCTTGGAGATGGACTTCGAATGACTCGAGGGGTCGAGAGAAGGCCCTCGAGCTGCACTAAGAAGCCCTTAACTGAAGGGTGCGCGGAGTCTTGGGACTCCGAGGCTCCCTCCGTAAGTGCTCTTCGGAGTGCAGTCAGCAGTAGAGAACAAGCTTTTAGAACTTAGTTCCCCACGGACGGCGCCAACTGTTGGCGCAAATGTTACGCCAACAGGTTCTCGATAATCAAGAACGGACAAACAGGAAGTTTGTGCTTTAGGACTAGCTTGAGCCTCCGAAATGGATAATAGCTCAAGTGGTCCGAATGAGTGTGGATGAACAACTTGTTCTGGATCCCCTTTTACAAGGTACAATGGGGGGTATTTATAGGGAAAAAGCATAAGGAAAAGACCTATTTACCCCTAAATTACAACCGACATAGTAGAAACTATTCGGTATTATAATCAAGGTTATACACGGTAAAGCACTGCAAGGTAGATGGATAAGCTGGACATCCAATCAATCATGTCCTTCTGCTTCGAGGCCTCCATCTTCCCTTCGGAGGGTTCTCTAGGACTTCGCACCGTAGCGCCCTCCGGTCGTGGCGACGTATGCTCCGAACAGCAGTCTGCCACCTTCGGGGTCCTCACTCAGCCAACGAAGGGTTACTCTTTAAGTTTTGGAAATAGAGTAATTTCCCCCAACAGATATGAATTTAGAAAAAAACTGATAATTCATCCATTCATTTTTATATGATGTCGTGACTTTTATCATAATATTTAACAATTCCTCTTATTCAAAAATTTTATGCAAAAATATATTACCCTTCAATAATAAAACATATTATAACAAAATACATTGAAGGTAATATAGTACCGTGAGTGTGTGGGTGAATACAAAAATATAAGTTATGCTTGAATTACTTTTAATAATAAAATAAATTATATTTCAAGACAATTTTTGAATAAGACATAATGATCAAAATGTTAAGATAAAATTCAACGGCGCCATTTAAAAATGAATGGAGATAACTTAGAACTAAAGGGTTGTTTAACTCTCTTAGGCTAAAGTTTAGGTTTTATCACATCAGCTATTCAGATACTAATTAGAAAGACTAAACATGAGTTAATTATAAAATTAATTACAGAACCTCTAAGCTAATTTACGAGATGAATCTATTAAACCTAATTAATCCATCATTAGCATATTTTACTGTAGCACCACATTGTCGTATCATAAACTAATTAGGTTTAATAGATTCGTCTTACAAATTAGCCTCAGAATTAGCTTAGAGTTCTACAATTAGTTTTCTAATTAGCTCATATTTAGTCTATTTTATTAGCATCTAAACTTTAGCTAAACGGGACTAAAAATATAGGGAAAATTACTCACATACCATTATAATTTTCAAAAATTGCCTATATGTCATTGTCAGTGACTGTGGCGGCCCCTATCTATCAGTGACACATCAATAGTATATTAGCAAACTATGAAAATTATAATGGCACAGAAAAAATTAACCAAAAAATATATGAGTTGTTTAAAAAATCTCTAGTAAACAGTCATTGTGATGTGAAGCGGGTCAGAAATCAAACGGACAAGCAAATGCAATTCACCCACGCGCACTCACGGGAAAATTGAATAATTAATCCCGTGCGCGCGCGGCGGCGACGCTTCGACTCCTTCCTTTCCACCGCACCGGCCGGCCTCATCGCGCGCGCGCCTCGCCCTTCGTTCGTCCCTTCCCCCCTCACGAGAAAGCAGCCACGGATCGGAGAGAGGCCTGGCCGGGCGATTTAAACCTCCCCTCCCCATCGGGATCGAGTCGATCTCTCCGATCCAACCATGGGTCGGCGGCGTGTGGTGTATGTAGCTGCCTAGGGTTGGGTTGGGGACGCCTCGCGCGATCTTGTGGGAGACAGGGCCGGAGCTGCCGCTAGCGTTGGCTGTGCGTAGTAGATCGATCGTTCGAGATGTCGTGGTCGGTGGAGAAGGGGAAGCGGCGGGGAGGGACGCCGAGGAAAAGGGAGTACCCCAGCAGGGCGGCGGACTACGACCTGCTCGAGCCCATCGGCGACGGCGCTACGGCCGTCGTGCGCCGGGCCCGCTGCCTGCCCCTCGACGGCGAGGTCGTCGCCGTTAAGATCATGAACATGGCCCAGCGCTCCGAAGCCGACGTGGTACATATCCTCTCTTATCCCAGTTGATCAATCCAGATTTCTCTGCCATTATTCAAGATTAATTGTCAACATATTACTCATCACTCATTTTCGGGCATCGAAACCGAAACCATCCATTTTGCTCTCAATTTTCCTATTAATTAATTTGCAGATCAATGCGTCGGAGGAAGTGAAAACCATGAGCACGATCGACCATGACAACCTTCTTGGCGCATTCTGTTCATTCACAGAAGGTGAAACCTTGTGGATTGTAATGCCCTACATGGCCGGCGGCTCATGCTTTCACTTGATGAAATCTTCGTATCCCAAAGGGTTTGAAGAAAAGTTTATAGCATTTGTTCTGCGTGAAACGTTAGAGGGCTTAGCATACCTTCATCGTTATGCCCTTGTACACCGGGATGTAAAGGTACCAATCTTTCTCGTGTTAAGTTTAACAACTATCTTTTCAATTGGTAGTTTATATGGATTTAACATGCATTATGGTATACTTCACATGTGAAAATAGGCTGGAAACATACTACTTGATCAACACAAAGGAGTGAAACTTGCTGATTTTGGAGCTTCTGCTAGTCTATATGATCCAATGATTAATAGGCATGGTAAAAGAAGGACGCTTGTTGGGACACCTTGCTGGTACGGAACAATTTCCAAGAAAAAATATACACCAAGCTAATATAAGTGAATTTTAAAGTATTCGATCAAGGCAATTGTTGTTTTATTGCTAATGTATTGCTTAATTTGTTTGTCCCTTATTAGGATGGCACCTGAAGTCATGGAGCAAAAGGAATATGATGCCAAGTACTTCATAATTTTGATTATTAATTTATTATATTTCAATTAAGCGTGTGTTTGTGTTTATATATTGTTCAATAAAACCAAAGTCAACTGTAGGGCAGACATATGGTCTTTTGGGATAACTGCACTTGAACTTGCCCATGGCCATGCTCCTTTTTCTACTCAACCTCCGGCAAAGGTATGAGCTGCTTGATCTAACCCTGCTCCAATATATTTTATCATAGCGGTATGATGAGTTAATGAGGTTTCTCGAATAATTACTGTATATATAGGTCTTTCTCTTGACGCTGCAGCATGCTCCTCCATCACTTCATAACACAAAGGATAAGAAGTTTTCAAAGGTACTATGCAAATCTTAAGTCTTAACATGGTGGTGGTATTATTGATATACATACATATGTTCTAGCTATTGCAATTTGTTTCTACTATTGTTTTTTTAACAGTCCTTCAAACAAATGATTGCAACTTGTCTGATAAAAGACCCATCAAAGAGGCCAACTGCACAACATTTATTAGAACTCCCATTTTTCAAGAAGCTAAAGCTTGAAGACAATGTTTTGAAATGCATACTAAATAAGTTGCCATCGTTGGGTGATCGGATGCAAAGTATTAAGGTATGAACCTTACATTGTCCAAGCATTGGAAAACTTTCTTCCATTGATAATTTTAAATTTGCATCCGTTATTTTCTATAGGAGAGTGAAGCAAAGTTGCAAGCAGAGAAAAAGCCATACGACAAAAGCAAAGAGAAGGCGTCGCAGGTTCGTATTACTCAAAAGTATATTCTACATTTTTTTTGCACTAACAAGATTGTTATCATAACAATTATCTATCAACAGTTCAACCCTAAGCTTTATTTGGTTAATAGAACTGGATGTAGCTAACATGTTTTTCAGATTAACTAATTATGCAGACACAATATTGTTATATTATAGTTATGGGTTATGGTAATACTATCTTACTAGAAAATAACACTATTGATCCTATCTTTGAACAATTTTTAATCCACAGGATGAGTATCTGAGAGGAGTTAGTGAGTGGAACTTTGATATAGAAGACTTAAAAGCGCAAGCAGCACTGGTATGAGTATAATCTTGTTGCAAATTAAGTTTGTGACGAATTTTATTTCATTGATTAATTCCGTGAAGTTTTTTTTGGCATAATTTTTAGTACCCAGACGAGAATGATGGTGGTGAAGACGAGTATTTGCGTTTTCTTTTTGAACTCGATACTATTGATGAAACTGCTCCCACACAAGACGTCCATGCACAGGATTACTCCAGGAGTGAAAATGAAAAGGTAGCGCTAGTTCTTAGATTTCATATTTGTATTTTATTTTAATGACGGCATGTATAATTTTTAACATATGTTACATGATTTCAGCAGGAATGCAACAATGTCGCAAGAAATCAAAATTCAATAGATACAACACCCACACTTCAAAGGTTCGTTATCGAATAAGTTTCCTTTCATATTGTATCTTTTTTCTTAATATAATCAGTATATTTTTTGTAATATCTGTGCAATCATTTCATAATAACACAGTTCTTCCAATAAATCTTCTCCAACATAGACTGCTTGAGTTTAATGACACCTAATCCTTTTGGAAACAAATATATTATTGATGGAACATTTTTTCAAAAATATTCTAAGTAGATATTTACATTGCATTATTTGGCTATTTCACCATTGCTTGTATTTCACCAACCGATTGTACTATACTTATATTATAAAAAAATTTGGAATGTTTCGAGGAGACTTTGTGTTTATACTACTTTAAAACTAACTAGTAGTGGTAACAGAGAATCTGTCACCACCATAATCTTTCTAATTGACACGTGGATACTCATTGTCATTGATACATAGTGACATGAGTGATAGGAGCAAAAGTGTTTGATCTTTCGGTGAGATGGAATAAGTCGATTTGGTGGATGTCGAACTTGACGATTCGACTACAACGTGCAACGTATGTTGCGTCAATGCAATTGCTAGGCCAATCTCTTGGAGGTTACTGATCTTGCATATGCTCGATCAGCCTGACCATGAGGGTCTTAATCCTTGCCTAAAATCGAGAACAAGCAAGAACTAAAAGCGCAATCAAAATATTGTAAATTTAGAAGGAAGTTTTGATAGATGAGATTCTGCAAGTATGTAGTATAGGAAGTCTAGACGATACTCGTGTCTATGGCGAAGATAGCAAAAACAGTTAAATCTTAAACTAAACAAAATCCGAGTTCCATTGACACCTAGGGGGTTTATATAAGGGGAAAGGAGATGTAATTCGACCAGCCTAAAGGGGTGGCTGAATTGTACTCTAATTGGACTCTAAATTGGGTTTTCCTCTTGAATAAGGACTCTAACAAATCTTTAATAGAAATTTGGAAGAATTTATCTCTAATTAGGTTTTCCCCGTAACTAAGGACTCCAATAAAAATCTAGTTATTTATTTAGACGAAAATTATATGGGCCTGGCCTAACTTAAAGTGACACAACACTATATAATTATGTGGATGAAATTAAGGATGAGAACTCAAATTCTGGATCCATCAATTGTATCTTTATCTTCGATCATTTCACTCTTCCTGTTATCTCCATGGTTGATCTTGCTCCAATACTTGTCCTTCTCTTCCATACTAGGTCCCTCATTATTAAATAGAACAAACACATCTGATTTAGGTAGCATTATATCCTCATGTATATTTGGAAGAGTTCCTATGAATGAAAGTATCTGATACTTTATTTGTCGTGTACGACCTCGTGTGATAGGTCCTTATAATTGTGTGATTGTATCTGTATTAGAGATGTCCTCATCGATAAGGATTATTTTTTAATGTTGTGATTTTCTAACTGTTGTAACGCACAAATACTTAAGTATATATATATACTAGTTAAGTGCTTGTATGTTGTAACGGAAAAAAATACAACATTAAGGGAAAACCATGCAAATGATATAAATAATTTAAAACATGATAAAATAATATTTACCGTAGTTCAATTTTAAAAGTAATATGGATTTTACTAATAATAGGATCCACGTGTCAATAAAAAGTTAGCGTTGGTAGCAGATTTATCGCTACTACTTTCTTTTAAAGTAATATAGATATATAGCATTGTATAGTAAGTGATGCCATGCTAACTCTAATTATTTTCTCAGTACGAATCAACTTGAGAAAGAGAGCCCTAATGGCCTCGTGCGGCATGAGTCATTTGAACTTCGATCCAAATCAGCTGCTAAGCAAATCACAAGAGCAGGTATGCTTGTATAATTTATTTGCCCCTAATGTAATTAAAAGTGTGATTGGAGTGCATTAATCAAGAGTAATTTTAAACTAAGTGTTGGTTATTTATTCTTAATTATTTATATATGTGCACGCCTCTCATCATTTTACGTACGTATTTTAAATATTTTCTTTGTAAATGCACAATTGTCTTGGAGTAGTTTATACATATTGGAGCGAGTAAGATTGATTTATTGTTTGTAGTGTCCAACTGTAAGAATTTCGATGAATATCTCAAATCAGCCATCCAAAAAGGTCGTTTTAAAGTAACAGTGGAAGGTGCCGATGTTGAGAAGGTACGTAAGTCTTTTGTTGGTGTAGCTTTCCTAAATGTGATTAGGTTTTTAAATCTTTTTATTTTTGACATGGTCACAAAATATAAGTGAAAGTGGTCTATTGTTAAAAACTACTTAACGCCCGTGATGGTACAGATCGTAATTATTTTTTGTAGAGTATTCCCATAGTTTAAAAAAGAACTGCAAACTTAATTAACACATCTTATTTGGTACAGCTCATTTCATATATGGAATCTTGTCTGTATCATAACCTTTTAAGTTAACCTTTAACAGCTTGTCTGTATTTCCTACTGTTAAACATTTACCGCAATTTTGTTTTCAAACTAAGCACTTACCATCTCGATTATTAATTTTGTGGCAGCTGGAAGTGACTACACCGAGAGAAAAGGAATTGCTAGAACGTATTGCTAGCTTGGAGCAAATGTACGCCTTCTACTTTGAAACAGTTTTGTCCACCTAATTATATATTTCCCTTTTGTCAATTGGAAGTAAATTGTTTATTTCAAATGCTATAATCTGTAATCACTTGTCTTAATATGTAGGCTCCATGCTACCCAAGATGAGGTTCAGAGGCTTAGAGAAAAGGGTAAATTGCATTGTTAATTAATTCCACCTTCTCACGAAGTTTGAATACAAGTTGATTTTAGATCAGCTGTTTATGTTTGGTTTAATATGTTGTTTGGCAGAGACGAAAGGAGCAATGACATGCGCACAACTGCAATAGCAAATTAAAGTGTGCAATTTAGTACAAGATCCAATTTAGTTAGTCCCAAAAAATACAAGGCAGATTCTAGCTAGCTAGGTAATTAAGGTAGTGGCTTGATGTAATATTGAGCAATGGTAATATGCTAATGATGAATTGTAGATCTTATTGTCATAAGAGTGTAGTAGATATGCTTATTTGTTGCATATCTTCCGCTTAATTAATCAACTAGTTTCTGAAAATGTTGTGATATTGCGACTCATTTCTAATTGTAGCTTACCTTTTTTATTATATTGTCTGCAATAGATATAATTCTTCTATAGAAGAAAGGGATCGCAACGGTTGTGCAATTTTGATGTTTACGATCAAATGTACTTAGAGCATCTCTGAGAACTTTTAAATTTTATTTCCTAAATTACATATAGGGATCATTATCCTAAACTCTTATCTCTTTCTAAAAATTAATCAGTTTACAACAGTTTTTCTATAATCTTGATCTCTATTTTTTAAACCTTACAAATTTAGTCTATAATATGTAATAATTTTGTGTAAATCTATAATGCATTCAAATATGTGTATCATCTAACTTTAACAACATACATGGAAAAAAATAATGCACGTATAAGAAAAAATATGTATAAATGAAAATAAGGATTTGTCAAACTAATCTTATATTTGAGAGAGATGAATGGTGATTAGAATGGATTAGGAATAGAGATGGCAACGGGTACGTACCCGCTGGGTATTACCCGTCCATACCCGGACCCGCCAGATAAAAATTTACCAGCTACAAAACCCGCACCCGCTCACGGGTACAAAAACTTACCCACACCCACACCCGCGCGGGTATTTGTACACGACGGGTAACCCACACCCGATTTCAGACCCGCCATGAATCATAAATATACCACTGAAAAATGACATATGCATCTACAAGTAACAACAATTTACACCAACAAATATAGTCTAATAGATCATTGGAGCATATTACTTCCACACTAATATATATATGTATTCCAGTATATATATGTATTTGAGATACTACTATATGGGCCATGAATGGGTTGAATTTGAAGGGAAATGCACATGGGCCTTCGGGTGTATTTTACCCGCGGGTAAGTGGGTACGGGTACTATGCACCCGCACCCGTACCCGCTCTACCCGTTGGGTAGAGGTTTTAGCCCAATAAGACATCCGCGGGTGAAGATATTATTCCATACCCGTCTTTTTATCGGGTACTCGGGTTTCGGGTACCCGTTGCCATCTCTAATTAGGAAAGAGACTCATTTAGAAGAACTTTTGGAGCTTTATTTTTTACAAAAAATATTTAAATTCGAATTTATGTAGCTATATAGGTAATCTATTGGACTCGGAGCGAAGGATATATAATTTAAATCAACTAACTTGGTGTTATATTTGTTTGTATGCTTTCTTTAAAATTATTTAAAATTTAAGAAGTTTGATTTATAAAGAAGTCAATGCAAACAGCTTATAGTTTGGGGACTACGATGAAATTAATAGTATTTACGTTGTTATATTTATGTAATTTATAATATTTTGGATGAAACTAGGGCTGGACAAAAAACTCGTAGCTCGTTAACTCGCTCGGCTCGTGACTAGCTCGGCTCGACTCGGCTCGGCTCGTTCTATTTTCCTAACGAGCTGAGCTGCTGTTTTAGCTCGTTAGTATAACGAGCGAGTTCGAGCTGGCTCGCGAGCTGCTCGCGAGCTTAACGAGCTCAGCACAAGTAGTCAAGTCAACCCATTAAAACAATAATAAAACACTATCTTACAATATAAGACTCATTATTTTATAATTTATTTGTTAATATCAAGTTATTACTTGCTAACTTGTTATTATAAATTTATTATTATGGCATATAGAATTTATCATATAAAAGTTATAGAATTTCTCATATAAAAGTATGAAACAAATAACATGTGTGATTAATTTGATGGAATCATAGAAATAATGATGGAACTATGGATGATTATTTTTTGAAACCTTATGTATTCTATTTATTTCATATTTTGATGTTTGATATGTAATTATTTAAATATTTATTATTTAATCATTTTTTAAATAATTGGCTCGCGAGCTAAACGAGCTAGCTCGCGAGCTGGACCGAGCCGAGCCGAGCTGGGTTTTCTGCTCGTTATGTTAACGAGCCGAGCCGAGCTAGCTCGTTAACATAACGAGCTATAACGAGCCGAGCTTAACGAGCCGAGCTGGGTCGTTATTCAGCCCTAGATGAAACACTTTATAAGAAAAATATGACGGTGCAAAAAGCGAGCTAACACTGGCGTCTGCGCCAACAATCTTCTACACTAAAGATCGTGGCGGCTAGAGATTATAACAATGGAGATTGAACACTTCAATTATATATAAAATACATTTGTATTCATAGTATTAACAAAAACTGAAATTTGAGTTATATATCAAATCCAATTCTAATTTCAAATAAAATCGGCGAAGAAATAATGCACGGAAAATACTATAGTTATTATTGCTCTGTTATTATATTGTGCCTTGCTCGCATTTGGATTTCAAATTTTCTCCGTTTTCTTGCATACCACGTCGAGCCCTCGGTCCAACATTGCAGCAGCGGCTCGCGAATGGCGATAATCCAGTTCTACAAGGCCAGGCGCCTCGCCGTGATCAAGCAACCACGCCACCGGCCACTGTGATCCAGCCCAAAACTCGCCGGATGTAGGCCGTTGTCACCGCCGCGGTGGCACGCGTGGATGGGCTAATTCGCGGGGGTTTCCGCCGTTCTCCGGCCCAAAAAGGCGTGAATCCATCCGGACCTCTCGCCGCGGCAGGCGCCCGCACCACCACCTCCCCGGCTTTCGCGGACGGGCAGAGGTTCCGAGGCAGACGGCATCCTCCTCGGCTCCTCGCCTCTCGCCTGTCGCCTTACCCTTCTCCTCTAATACCCAGCGATGGGTGGGAGCCGAGCCCTTCCTCTCTCCTCCCTCCTGGCCACCACCGTGACCAAATCCACCCTCTTCCTCTCGCATCGCGGGCACCACCCCTTACCTCTCCGCCTCGCAGCCTACATGTCGTCGTCATCGTCCCCTCCCCCCTCCTCCTCACCCGCTCCCGCTGACGCGGCCCAGACTGGCTCAGCGTCCTCCGCCATTGACTTCCTCACGCTCTGCTACCGCCTCAAGGTGACAGGAGCTTCCCGCTCTCGTGAATTCGTCTCTTGTGTTCCTGCTTGCACTGTGGCATTGACGCTGTTGCTGTGATGCGTGGTGGTGAGTGTAGACGACCAAGAGGGCCGGATGGGTGAGGCGCGGGGTGCAGGGGCCCGAGTCCGTCGCCGACCACATGTACCGCATGGGCGTCATGGCGCTCGTCGCCGCGGACCTTCCCGGCGTGGACCGTGACAGGTGAGTAAAGTGTGAGATTTCGTCTTTGCTTCCAGCGTCATCTCTTCCGAGCTAGCTTTATTATTATTCTTCTGTACAGGTGTGTCAAGATGGCGATTGTGCACGACATAGCCGAAGGTATCCTTCAAACATTTTTGTTTAGTTTTATTGGATCTCTAGGATGTGCATGCAGTGGGCTGTGTTGAAACGGGGATGCAATTTTTGTATGACATTTATAATGTACCATGGTTTGTGTTAAATGGAAATTTGACTTCATAAGGTCTAGCACAAAAGTGCTGCTACTATCGTGATTAGAATTGTTGTAAGTGCTTACTTAGTTACACTGTAAGCAAAATGTTATTGGTGGAAATGTGTTTGGATTTTCCTATTTAGTATCTTGGATGCATAGTATTTCATTCTCAACACAGTGCCATGTCTCATCTTTCATGTATATTTTGGTACAATTTTATGTTGTAGCTGCATTTACATGGCTTGAAGATGCTTGTTTGGTTGATTTGCTTAAACTTTGTTACTTGTGCATGGCATGGTTGGTTGATTCGCTTAAACTTGGTTGTTTGTGTTTCAGCTATTGTTGGTGATATCACCCCTTCAGATGGTGTGCCAAAGGAAGAGAAGAGCCGCAGGGAGAAAGAAGCATTGGACCATATGTGTGGCTTGCTTGGTGGAGGTCCCAGAGGTAATTGTGGAAAACACAAAAGCAAAACATTAACATTCTATACCTTGGGAGTTAGTCTGCTGCCATTCAATTGACATAATTTTATTTATGTTGTATCATATAATATTTATGTAAAGTGAATAAACTCCTCTCATAAATTGCTGAAAACTTCCCGGTAACTGCAAACACTATTATAAGCCTGCAATTTAGCTGATCCGATAACTCAGGTTAACACCTTAGTGCTATGCTATGCTTGCAAAGTCCAGGGAGAAGAGAACAAGTTACAAGTGCATACCATTATAATCATTGATTCCAGCTATAATGCTTTATTAGCCTTGAAGCCATACTTCACCATCCTTATATTTTAATGGGGATATCATCAAATAATTCCTTATGCTTCCATCAGGAAAGTCATTGAAGACTAGTTATCCACTGAATGGTCATGTTTATTTCACTCCAAAACATAATTTACAAGTTATTGGACAAGAGGGGAGACCTTCCCATAGTAATGTGCCTGAGGCAAAAATGACTGCCATTTGGAGAAATTGTTCTCAATACAAGATAATGGAATGCATTTTCGTTTTGCAAAGGATAGACTGAAGATTAAATGACTAATGGACCAATGCTGCTGTTCTTGTGCTCTTCTATATTTGATATACCGTAAGCATATGCTTTATCTGCATGCCATTTTATTCAGCTGAAGAGATCAGTGAACTATGGATGGAGTATGAGCAGAATGCCACTTTGGAAGCAAAAGTTGTGAAAGATTTTGACAAGGTACAACCTTTTCTCCAGCTATAAATTGCTTTATTCAGATTGTCACTATAGATGTCTATATTTAAGTAGGCTCTGTCACACTGCCCCTACGGGAAAATGCCAACCCATATATTTCAGTGCCAAATTACTTGACTGTGAACTGATAGCCTGCTGATGCATGATGCACCTCCACTATTCGTTCTGAAGGTAAGTAATTATTAAGGAGAAGAACTATATAATTGCATCATTTGTTCTAGCCTAGATGTCAGTTCGTGATATTATTAAACCAGCAATGTCATAATTGGAAACACTCTTAACTTGGTCCCTGGTGTAGACAATTGAATAAGATGCTCAAGAGACATTGATTTTTGAATCTTATGGTTTCATTTACATTCAAATTACCTTTTGTTTTTATGTTCTGTTTTTAGGTAGAGATGATACTTCAAGCCCTGGAGTATGAAAAGGGTGAGCTCACTTTGGTACTTGAATATTTTTCAACGTACCCAGCATCATCATTTTTCTATGTGCAATAGTTATAAACTACAGATTGTCAGATTGTTAAATACATGTATCATGTGTTTTCCTTGAGATCAAAAAAGGATAGAGGAAAGGTAACTCAAGTATTAAGTGCCGTTTATCTTTTGCATCATTAAGCATCAACCAACATATAATGCATAGCGGACGGAGTAATAGACACTTGGAACATTCTTAAACACCTTCTGTTGAACTTGAAATGGGGGTTTACAGTATATGTTAGTTAACGCTTAATAAAATTGTGCAGAGCAAGGGCTGGACCTAGAAGAATTCTTCCAATCAACAGCAGGTATGATTGTCTTAGGTTTTGTTTCTCCCTCCTCAAATTCTGCTATGTCATTTGCATGAGCATTCTGTATACTCAATCGAACTGCGTGAGATGATCTGAACTGTCGATCATAATCTATCTGAACATGTTCAGGGAAATTTCAGACAGACGTTGGAAAAGCATGGGCAGCAGAGGTCGCGTCTAGAAGAAAAAAGTGAAATTAACCAATCGCATGACAGTTGACAATCCCCTTTGGTGTTTCTTTTCCAAATATAACCACCAGATTTCTGTTAAACTTCTCATCTGCATTCTGCAATCTTTGTTAGCTCTGATGAGACAATTGGACCCATAGCTTCAAGCTTGAGATCAGCTGGTCGCAGAGGCTACAAGTTCATTTTTTTCTTTTATTTTCCTGAAGCTGGAGTGCTGAACCCTGTCAGGGAGCTTGTAGCTTACCTCCGGCATGCTGGTTGGTTCAGTAGGAAAGTTCATGGGCCATCCTCGTTCTGATGTAAAACTAACTGATTCAGTTCTTATGGCAATCGAATTACATCAACTCAACTGTTGATATTGGTATCTTTGTTTTTATTGTGATTAGGAAGGATATTAAGGGTGACTTGATAAACACGCTCCAGCTACAAAAATTAGCTGACAATGCAAATTTAGTGCTCGGGCGGCTAGAATGCTATACGTGGTTAGGGCAGTCTTAACTCTTAAGTCTTAACTTGTACTCTTTTTTTCTTTAGACATCACTTAACTTTGTCTTTTCAATGGATAATTTCTTCAAAATAAATTTATATTCAATAACATATCATGTAGACCCGGTTTCTTGTTTTTCTCTCACCTCAATAAATCCTTTGACACATCAAATTTTAGTTGATATGATAATATAATTAATGCTAAAAAATCTTAGCATGGACTACTGAAGTTGTTTATCGATTGAAGCATACTACACATCCTAACTTCCCTTTGATATGTCCTGATAGGGAAAATAATGTGGGTTATTATTAATAAAAATAATACTCATTTCATCTTATAATATAACAATATAGGATTAAATAGGATATTTCATAGACACTATGAAATATTTCATCTTGTTCTATGTTGCTACATTATGGGACAAAGTATCTTTTAGTGTGAAGTACTGACGTCAACTCATCCCACACCTATAATCATTGTTCTATAATTTCACCATATCTTCAATCGAAGTTTCAAAAACACATTTTTATCAATGCTAGGTAATCACAGATCTTTTATGATAATAGGCAACAAAATGTATTTTTCACTTATGACACAACCATTTAGTAATGTTGTACATTGTCATGATAACTGGCTAAGTGTTGTGTGAGCTGCTCAAGTCAACGTAATTATTTATTAGATCGGTGCTCGACACAGACCTAATACTCTTTGGATCTTCAACAAAATTAGTATTAACGTATGTTGCACTTATCGAAATAACTTCTTATCGGTTCAAAGTACATCCATTGGGTTCGAGATCAAATACTTCAAACGACCGATCATTTGGCAAGTACCATATCACCATTGCAAGAACTCTTCTTTTCTTATACAAGCCTAATAAATGTCTTCTTCACCATCACAAAACAATAATACTCTTATTGCTCTTCTTCACGGTAGAGGAATCGTCCTCATCCTTACAAAAATATAATTTCTTTCGAACCGACTGACACCACATGTTGTATATCTTTCCAAGAATTTAAACTCTTTGTGGTGCGAGATACGGTTATTTGGATACACATGTATTTTTTTTCACACTCAACGAAGATGGACCTATACACTTTTTTGCTTGATATGTGTTGGTGGACAAGGTGTTGGACTTTGGAAGCGAGTCTCCTAACAAGCTCAACAAATCATTGAAACTAATATCAGATCAACTATTGCTAATATTCAATTTTAGAAGTTCAACTTTACACTATGAACCCTTTGTCACATCCCTTAGACTCATCATACAAATGGTTATTTCATAACAACTACTTCCTTCGTTCTATAATATTGTAACCTAGGATCAAATTTGATATTTTATATTACAATGAAAGGAGTAACATTTTTATAAACCTCTCGTTGTATTTATATGATCTAATCATAGATTGTAATATTATGTGATGAAGAGAGTATAAACCTCCCGTGGTCCAATTAACACTTTCGCTTCAATATGGCACATCCCCTCAAGATTTAAATGATCATTATCATCCATCATAATCAACCACATTCATCTATCATTATATGATTAACGCCATCCATCATAAAATGATTACCATCTACTTGGTATGTAGTATTTTGTAGTTGCTAATTTTTTATGCAATTTTCTCATTGTGATAATGACAACATAATGACAATGTGTTTCCTTTTTTTCAATCAAAGTATGCTTCTTGGTAGCTTTAATAAACTTAGAGACTTCTCAAATGTGACATGTGGAAGGTCACGGTGTATTGTATATTCATACCCTATCTATTTTTCAACCGAAAAATAAAATAGTTCAATAAATTAATTAAGAAGCATCATTTGTCTTGGAAAAGCAATTTTGTAGATTTTTTAAAAAATTATTATGTCAATTAATACGTAGATTCATTACATTGGCATAAATAATTAATTCATACATTTAATTAGTTAAACCCATACCTTTACAATATATCATTGCATTATTCCCTCTAAATGTAACTCTATATCCATCTACATAAAACAATCCTCATTCATGATGAATTTCCATCTCTTTCTAGGTAAATCTATACTAGGATAAACACATTAAATTATGACAATATAATATAAGAATCATGTTAATGTACACAATTGAAGAAAGATTGGCAACAAATTTAATATAATTTGACCTCCAAATAGAAAAACATATGCTTACCTATATCATATAAAACCCTAATTATGCCATAAATTTTGAGACTTAAAAAGACATTATAAATGTCATGCTCTTACAATTAGAGGGCCAAATCTACCAAGAGACTCAACATAAAAACATTTTCCTTTATTTTGGTAATCTTATGGATCAAGCAAGTCTACTTTGCGAGCTTGGTTTGAATAGAGCAATATGAGGAAGAAGCCCTCTTATAAAATGGTGGTTATTTTTAGAAACGGTTGTTGCAATGGTGTACGATCGCGCCTTAGAGCATCTCCAAAAGAACTTCTAAATTTTAATTCCTAAATCATATATAGAGATCATCCTAAATTCTATATATTCTTAAAAATTAATCAATCTACAACAGTTTCCCTATAATCTCGATCCATATTTTTAAAATCATACAAATTTGGTTTATAATATGCAATAATTTTGTGCAAAACTATAATGCATTCAAATATGTGTATCATCCAACTTATAACAACACATACGGGGAAAACAATGCACATGCAAGAAAAACTATGTACAAATAGAAATCGGGATTTGCAAACTAATCTTATATTTGAGAGAGATGAATGGTGATTTAGAGAATGGAATAGGAAAGAGATTCATTTAGGAGAACTCTTGGAACTTTATTTTTCATAAAAATACCTAAATTTAAATTTAAGTAGTCATATAAGTAATCTCTCGGAGATGCTCTTAGCATGATCATCCCTATAAATCAATTATGAGAGGAAGTATAATTAAGTCGATCGCATGTAAAAAAGTATTTATAGAGGCCACCTCTAAAATATATATTTTCAGAGGTTGTCATCTAAGACAATACACTTATGACAAATCATTTTGCTCATCCAAAAGTTATATTTTCTTCTGAACTAGCTTAATTTGTACATCCAAAAGTTTTATTTGTATATTCAAAATACTAGCTAATTCATACGATAATGCTTATGTACATACGTTCGATCGTGATGAACGCTCTCGTTGTTTCGTACTAAACTAGATTAAAAAAAATCCCGCATCTATTCGTGGCGCTCAACCGGATTTGATTTTTTTTCAACGTACGTACGTTCGTTCGTTTGTGCGTGCATGAAATGATTCAACTAGATTTGAGAAACTTTTCACGTCCGTACGAGTGTAAGAAGACACATTAACTCATCAACTCTGTTCGTTTAATTCCCTTGGGGAAGGGGATTGAGGGGAATTGGAAGAGATTGAGGGGGAAATCCCCACCTGACTAAACAGGCCTAAGGGTGTTTGGTTTCCATGTACAAAACTAGTTTAGTCCGTGTCAAATCGTATCTTTAGATATCAATTTGAGAAACTAAATTTGAACTAATTATAAAAATAATTGCAAATTCGGAGGATTATTTACGAGATAAATTTTTTAAGTTTAATTAATCCATGATTAGTAAATGTTTATTGTAGCATCACATTGTCAAATCATGGCGTAATTAGGCTCATTAGATTCGTCTCGTGAATAATCCACCGATTATAAATTTATTTTATAAATAGTCTACATTTAATAATCCAAAAGAGTATTTAAACATTCGATGTGACATGACTAAAATTTGGACTAAGGGAACCAAACACCCACTTAATTTCCTTCTCACATGATTTACTCGCCACTACCTAGCTCGCCATATCCTGCCTCGAAATCGCGGTCGTCTCAGTCCTCATCCACTTTATCGTTGTTGTTAGAACATCCCAACGGAGCATGCATCCCACCCTCCATCCTTGAAATGGAGTTTCCTCACTCAAATTCATTCTTCAACAGGCAATCCATTCCAACAGGCAAAAACAAAACAGATGGACATCCAAATGGGAGATAGAAACACCAACTTTGGGGTGCCTCTCTCCTCACGCTATCTCCAACAAGCATCATTTTGAAGCATTTCAATGCAAGTAGCAACCTGATTTTGTATGGTCGAAATATTATATAAATATATGGTAGTTAGAAGATATTATTAAAATATAGACGAATGTGATATGGATGGTGTAATATAAATGATCTGTTGGAGTGTGTTAAAATATGGAGGGGGAATCTTTTAGATGGACATCTAAATTGGAATATAGATGTTCAAATTTAGATGAGCTGCTAGGGATGCTCTTACCGACATCCAAGCATAGCGACCGGTGCCAAATGCTACGTGTTCTCTCATCCACTTTCACTATTGTTGGGGGAAATAATCCTGGCAGTAGTCAGGGCAGAATTAAAGGTCATCATGCAGTATCAGAACCTACGACCACGTGGTCCAGACGATCAGGCGAGGAGCCACGAAGGGGTCAACGGGGCCGCACCGGGCAAGCCCCAGAGCCGAAGGTAGGCTCCATAGGGGCTCTAGCTCTTGGGCCCGAATCGAGGTCCGGCAGGAGTCCGCCCAAGGCCGTAGGCCTTCGATAGATGGTCTCTCGGCTGTCTGTCAAAGGGTTTAGAGCGAAGCCTCTTGGAAGCCGGGGACCCCAAGAAGACGATCCCGGAGATGGCCACGACGGGGTCCGGAGCGGGGTCCTCAGGATTTTGGTTGTGGCGGGGCGCCAACCACTAAAGAAGAAGCGCGATAGTCATGACGTCAAGTAGTCCCTGTAGAGCGTGACGAGCGAGTCGATAGCGGTCTAATCGTTGTTAGGTGTAAGATGAGACCGCACGTGCGTGTCGTCACGCCTACTAAATGTAGTTATGTCTGAGTGATGGGCAGAGTATGTACCATCGTGCCCCTACCAATTAGGAGTATGGAGTTTGTAATGATGTATGTAAGACTAGGGGTACGAAGGTATTGGCCCGGTCGAGGGCTCCCCTATAAATACCTTCTCCCCGTATTGTAAAGGGATCATCTTGCTCAAGATCCAAGAATACAGCTTTCTGACAAAATCTCTCCATCTCAATCTAGTTTTCTCAAATCTGTTGACATAATCTTTTACGCCAACGAGTGTTAACATATCCTTTTTGCTTCTCTTCTCTCCTCCGCTCTGTTATTGTCTCGTGGAGTCAAGCAGCAGCGACTTTTGAAGGCTTACAAGGTCATTGTCTTCTGCGAGCTCTTCGTACATACAAGACACCTTCCTGGCTTTACAGTTACACCGTACGGAGATGTTCTTTTTGTTTCATCAGTTGCGTTGACTCATTTTTGATGAGTTGCATGTTTCTTTTGAAAATGTTTCAATACATATTAAATAATGTTTTATCATTTTATTTCAAATGTTGCATTGAACGTACTAGTTTGGTTGCATTGAATATTAAAGAAACATTTGGTTGTGTTTTAATGCTTTTGATATTATGTTTCACTTTATTTAGTGATTTTTTTTTATCTTTGGTCTGAATGTAATTCAATATTTTTGATAATTTGTTTCACTCATTTCATCTCTGATCAAGTGAAACATTCTAAGGGTGTGTTTGAATCCTGGGCTCCCATATCACATCGGATGTTTCAACATTAATTTGAAGGACTAAACGTAAACTAATTATAAAAATAATTGCAGAATCGAAGACTAAATCGCGAGACGAATTTTTTAAGCCTAATTAATCCATGATTAGCAAATGTCTACTGTAGTATCACATTGTCAAATCATGGTGTAATTAGACTTATTAGATTCGTCTCATGAATAATCCTCCAATTATAAATGATTTTTATAAATAGTCTATATTTAATACTCTAAAATAGTATTTAAACATTAGCTGTGACAGGGGCTAAAATTTTAGCTCCTGATCCAAACACCCCCTAATTTTGTTTAGATTGGATGTTCAATTTGTGGTCACGTCCTAATTCAGAAATTCAATGAAAATTACTCACATAATATTATAATTTTCAAAAATTGCATGTAATTATCATCAGTGACAGTGCTGACGTTAGTAACCAAAATTCTTACTAAGGTTCAGTCTAGCCAAGCACCGTCACGCGCCTGCGCCTCACTCCGCCCGCGAGCCGCGACATCGTCCTCCTCCTCCACCACCGCCGCCGCTGCATTCCCCAACCCTAGCCGCCGGCGCCCTCCGCCACCTTGCCGCGTAGTCCTGCGCCGTCATAGGCTTTCATCCTCTTCTCTTCTGGTCGCATGATCCCCGGTGTGCCAAGCCGGCCGTCCTGAAACCCTAGACACGAGCGGAGCGGGAGCCGAGAGAAGCGCCTCGCCTGGCGGCCGCGGCTCCTCCCGCCCGCCACTCCGGCGCCATGAAGCTGACGGTGAAGACCCTCAAGGGCACCCACTTCGAGATCCGGGTGCATCCCAACGACACCGTGAGAATCCCCGCGCTCCCCCGTTTCGAATTTCGGTCCCCGTCTCGCGCCACACGTTAGTGGATTTTGGTAGCAGTTCGACCAATACAGATGCGGAAGCCATCGAGTTCGAACTTCGAAGGTTTTAGCACGTGGCGGACCTTGCCACTTGCCTGTTGTTTTTGGTTATGCAATGGATATGCCTGGATGACAATGAGTCTGTGTGACTGTGTTCGTTTGGGATGGATGGATAGAGCTGCAGAGGATTTAGGGGTGGTGGTGCTGTTAATGGCTTAATGCTGTCACAGCTTCAGCCATTGTCTCCTTTGAAGGCATGGTTTTACAATGCTGTTCACCACTTGTTTCCTTTCCAATGAGAGATGCTGGAATACCAGGAGATTAGATATTTATTGGTTGTCTGCTACGTGGTTTATAACTATAGCACAAATGGCTTTGCTATCCTATACAGCGCTTTCAATTTTTTTGATGTCTGTTCATTATGGATTAGATCATGGCTGTCAAGAAGAACATTGAAGAAATACAAGGAAAGGACAGCTATCCATGGGGTCAACAACTGCTGATTCACAACGGCAAGGTTTTGAAAGATGAAAGTACATTGGACGAGAACAAAGTTAGCGAAGATGGGTTTCTAGTTGTCATGCTTAGTAAGGTAGGCTCTTTATGTGATGTATATAATTGGAATGAATGCTCTTGTGTAATATGCTTTGTTTAATTTTTTACTGACTGGAGGATGTGTAATAATTATAGCAAAGTGACTTGTTAAGGAAAACATGATGATGATTTTACCCATCTAAATAGCATAAATAGTTAAACATTAACATGCAAGATGTAATTTTTTTCTGACTATCACCAATGATGAATATGTCTGTAATGTTATCTGGTATTCTGGCCTCATTTAATGCATTGCTTTTTTTTCTTATGCCTTCCTTCCCGCGTAGCAGCCATACTATGCATTGTTTCTTTTATGTCACACACAGAACTTAGTTGGCACTTGACTCTTGTTGTGCTGCTTAATATTTCCTTGCTAAATATGCAGAATCTATCAGCAGTTGTATCTACTGTGTGTGTTTCTATTGTTCTTTATAAGCAAATTATTCAACATTCCCCTTGTGTTTGTATTCTTGTTCGGTTGCTTCATAAGACATGACTATGTACTTGATCTCTGCAGAGTAAAGCTTCTAGTTCCAGTGGAGCTTCAACTGCCCAGGTAATAGTATTCTTTTTGAGATGGATACATGAATGATTTTTTAGTTACTGATTGCTTGAACCATTATTAGCCTGCAAGCTCTCCTTCTACCAGGCAAACACCTCCTCCAGATGCTCCACAACAAGCTCCTCAACCCCTGTGAGTTCATTGATTACTTTCTTCTTTGTTGCTTCCCATTTACGTATGGTATTGCTCACTAGATGGATGTATCATACTATCATGTTCCTGCAGAGTTGCACCTACAACAACATCCCAGCCAGAAAGGCTGCCTGCAGAGTATGTTTCCAGCCTGCAATTAGTAATATTTTTATTATGGCATTTTTTGCCACATAAATTCATGTTTCTTGATGTGATCCCTCCCAAGAGAAAATAATTTCATTAGCTTTAATGACATGCCATTCTAAGCTTGTATCAGCATCAAATTGTGAAACATCTCATAGATGGCTGTAGGTGACAAAGGTCTTGTGAAAGCAGTCACGCATAATGTGATACGCAATAAGGATTGTAAACCAGAGATGACAATGTTTGTTTCATTTCTATAAAGAAATGGAATGGATGAATTGCCCTTTTGATCTACAACAAGGCTATAAGCATGAAGGTGAACTAATGGATTGTAGTCTTCTAGGGTGGAGGGGGAATCACTGAATTACTGATTTCCGCATGAAATGCACAGTCCACCAGGGGCTGAACTGCTGAAGTATTGGGTTAAAGAGTGGTGAATGGTCAAATGAAGATGGAAACACAGAACACAATTGCTAATTAACAGGAAGTTAGACTTCAATCCCATTAAATTTCAGGATTGTTGTAACAAAGGAAGAGAGAACTGAAGCGGTCTTATGAATATGGACTTCACCTTTACTTTCTGATATGATATACTTATTATGCTAGCTAATTATCTTTACTTTATTTTTCAGAGCCCCTTCTAACACATATGGTCAAGCAGCATCAAACTTACTGTCTGGAAGCAATCTTGACACTACGATTAACCAGATAATGGAGATGGGTGGTGGCAGTTGGGACAGAGATAAAGTCCAAAGAGCTCTTCGTGCTGCTTATAACAACCCAGAGCGTGCCGTTGAATATCTTTATTCTGTATGTTATGTATCCCCTGTAAATATGAATATGTATATCCAGTTTTCTAGCGCTAATGATGTTTGTTTTTCTCAAACATTAGGGCATTCCTGTAACGGCAGAAGTTGCTGTTCCAGCAGGTGGTCAAGGGGCAAATGCAACTGAGCCATCTTCTGCTGGGGAAGCCAGTCTGTCTGCAATTCCGAACACAGCTCCATTAAATCTTTTCCCACAGGTTTATTTGTAAAGTCATTCATTTTGTTCATTACCAATTGCCTATTAGAGCATGTATTGACCAACTGAATAATCTAGCAGGGGGATCCCAATGATGAAGGTGGTGCTGGTGGTGGAACACTTGATTTTCTTAGGAATAACCAGCAGGTTGTCTTCCTCTCTGTTTTGTCATTAAAGATATTTCTTTACTATTTGTTCTTTATGATCCCCCGAGTAAAAAATGTGATATTTGAAGATATAATTGTCATGGGCTTGTGGCAGCCCACATCTCTTTTGTCATCAATGCTTGATAGGGCAGCTGATTACTACCTATTAACTTTCGTGTAAGAAGCAATGGAGGTGCTGTAAGCATGATAATGCCCTTTTGATGTGTTCGATACCGGTGTTCTTAAGACGGTAAGGCGAGGTGTGACGACCTACCCCCTTCCAGCCGCCTAGGAGAGTTAGGTGCGTAGCAACGCGACACGATACACACATTCTAACATATAATTGCTATATATTTTAGTAGCAGTGTTGCATATACTTACCTTGGTGTTGCCAATGATCTGCCCTCTTCTCTTCTCTTGTTACTATACACAATGAGGATTATACTAATACTAGGGGAGAGAATCCATTCTTTGAGAATTGAGAGTGATAGTTACTGGTAGGTTTTATTTAAAGGCAAATACATGACCAGAAGCAAGCTGAGAAAAAGAGTGAGGATTGTTAAGGCTATTAGGTCCATATATCATCTAGGCTCATCTCATGGCTATATATGTACATCCACCTTAATGGTCTGATTATGCTTGATCTAATCTCAGTTTAGTAATATGGTATCAGAGCATAGGGTTAGGGTTAGGGATCCCTAATCCTCGCTGGCCGTCGCAGCATGTCCGTCGTCAGCCGCGCGTCGCTGCCTTCCGCCGCCCGTCGTGGTCCCATCCCTGCTGTTGTGGGGGTGTGTTGTCACGGTGTGATCCTCTGCCTTCCGTCGCTCGTCGTGGTCCCATCCCTGTCGTCGCGGGGTTGTGTTGTCGCGGCCGGTCCTTTGCTGTTTGCCGCTCGTCGTGGCCCATCCCCGTCGTCCGCCACCCTATTGCGGTTCGACCCCACTGCTGCTGCCTGTTGCGGTCTTCTCTCTGGCATCGCGTGGCTGCACACTGTTAAGCTTGTCGCGTGACCATCGCGGAGGTGCCCGTCGTCGCGGAGGGGCACTCGTCTCCGCGTCGATCTTCTCTGCTGCATAGTGGCCTTCGTTGTAAGGTCGATCTGTGCTGCCAGGACCGATCTGTGCTCAGTGCGCCTCTTCTACAGAAGATCTCCACTGTGTAGTGGCTGCCCTCCGTCACGCTAGGATGCGTCATGCCAGGACACATGTAGTATTGGTTTATCTACCATTGCTGAGAAAATCCGCTGTCATGGCCTCTACCATCAGTTGCCCGTTGACGCTCGTCCTCCACCTGTCGCGGCTCGACCCCACCTCCCGCCTCTCCATCGCGGCTCGTCTCTTTGTTGTTACCTCGGGACACTGGTTGCGCCGATCTGCGTAATGGGCTGCACGCTTTGTGTTTGACTTTGGGCCATGCAGTCTTGTTGCTTTAGGTCATTTTGGGACCATGTGGTCTTGTTTTGTTGTTTTTATTTCTCTTTTTTCTTGGTTATAGACCGGGTTGTGTCACCCATTGTCATCGTCGACTTTGTGCATTGCTAGTTTCACCACTGTCGTGGAGGCTATTGCGACCGTCTTCGTCCGCCACTGTCATGGCTCGTCCCTGTCCGCTGCCATCATGGCTCGTCCTGTCGTTGGCTCATCACGGCTGGCTTCACCGCCTATCGTGGCCATCTCCACCATTATCTGCCCTGCCTCCTGTCGCTCCATCGCGGCTCGTCGCCACTGAGAGTAACATCGGCTTCATTTGCTCAAACTCAATGCTTCCAATTTTCCTTGAGTTTGAGGGGGGCGGGTGTTAAGGCTATTAGGCCCATATATTATCTAGGCCCATCTCATGGCTATATATGTACATCCACCTTAATGGTGTGATTACGCTTGATCTAATCTCAGTTTAGTGAGGATATTAGTCACAGTTGAGTGCAAGACCTTGCTGAGTCACCGACTTGCCATCTCGCTAGGTCAGGGCTACAAACCTCTACCATCGCCTCACTAGGCTAGGGGTGTGGGACTCCTCTGCTGCCTTGTTGGGCTAGGGGCACAGACCTCTGCAGCCACCTCGACGGGCTAGGGGTGTGGACCTCCACCACCGCCTTGCCGGGCCAGTGGCATGGAATTCCGCCACCACCTCACCGGGCAAGGGGTGTGGACCTCCGTCACTGCCTGTCGAGTCTAGACCTTCGCTACCGCCTGCTGGAACCAGACCTCCACCGCCGCTGCTGGATCTGGACCGCCACCGCTGTTTGTGTGTTGTGCCAAAGACTCCCTCTCTTTTCCCCCCTTGCACTCTATTTCCCACGATCCACTGTGCCAAGCCACCATTGGTGCCAACCATGGCTGTCACAGCCATAGTTGTTATGGCGTCGCCATATCGTCGCCATAGCGTCGCCATATCGCCGTGGCGAAAATCTGCAATTCGCCACGGACCGCCATATCGCCCATGTGTCTATGGCGGGCGCCACAGGTGTGTGGCGCCACTGTGGCGTGGCGTGGCGCCCGTGGCGGATGTGGCGCCCGCCATACGAAGGCGCGGCGGGAGCGCGGCGAGGGCTCGATGGAGCGTGGCGAGGGTGCGGTGAGGGCGCGGCGAGGCCGTGGCGGGGCACGGCGGGGCGCGGCGCGGGGCGCGGCGGGGCGCGGCGAGGGCGCGGCGTGGCCGCGGCGAGGGCGCGGCGAGCTCAGATCTGGCCGCCCAGTGCACTAGGGTAGAAGATGGGGAAGAGAAGAGGTGGGAGAGGAGAGGAAGTGTGGCGGCTGGAGAGGGGGCTGAGAGGGAGAGAGGTAGTGGGGAGAAGTTAGGGTTTAGAAATGGGCTTTAAATGGGCTGAAATTTAAATGAGTTGTGTGGTAAAATTTATATAAATAGATTATTTACTGTACTTTAAATATATTATTAGACATAATTTTAAATATGTTTTTACAATTTTAATTATATTTTTTATATTATAATATATCTAAAGTGACAATATTGTAACTTGATATTGTATTGCTATGTTTATCATACCATACTAATATTGTTATTTGCAATTTAGTATTTTAGTACTTATTTATTGATATATTTTTCTAAATCCTATAAGCTATTTTTCTATATTGTTCGCCGCGCCGATGTGTCTATGGCGACGCCGCGCCGCGCGCCATAAGCGCTGTAAAGTTATGAAGGTGGTAGGTCGCCGCGCTTCGCCGCGTCGCCGTAACAACTATGGTCACAGCACCCCGGCGAAACCAGTCGCCAGGGGACCGACTGGACGCCTAGGTGACCAATCAGCAAACAAAGGTTAGCAAACATGTCCATAGCAGCAGTAAACATAAGTGATAACTGATAAGGCCTTGTGCTGCTGTTGCCTGCTGCCTGCTGCGGCGAGGGAGCAGGGGAGGGGGAGAGGATGAGAGAGGCAGAGAGGGAAGCAGAGGCGGCGACGCAAGGGGAGGGGAAGCAGAGGCGGCGACGCGGCGCACGGGGAGGGGAAGTAGAGGCGGCGACGCAAGGGGAGGGGAGGCAGAGGCGGCGGCGCAAGGGGAGGGGAAGCAGAGGCGGCCGGCGCACAGAATCTTGCCCTAGTCGTCCTCCCAGAGACGCCTGGCGACCGCCTAGTCGCCATGGGCGACGCCTTGATCCTCTAGGCGGGCGCCTAACTTCACCAGGCGAGGCGAAGAGGCATGGTACTCGGCGGTGACCGCTTGGACGCCTAGGCGTCGCCTAGGCGACGCCGTGACAACCATGGTGCCAACCTCCGCTAGGCGTCCAATTGATGCCAAATCGCACCTAGGTGACACCCAACGGCTTGAGGCAGATGCCATATCCGTTCGACCCAAGGTGATGGTGATGCCCAGCTCAAAATCGCGCCTGGACGCCTAGGCTACACTTTAAGAACACGGGTGGTACTACATATTTTATTTATGATCTATTTTTGTTACTCTAATATGATCGGGATAACCTATCATCTTTTTGTACTAGAAGCCTAGAACAGATCATGACCCAGTATGCTGTGAGCTTCAACTTACTGAAACTCCCAGTTCATATCTTGTTTTTTGTGTACCATACTGTTCAATTTATTTTGATAAACCAAAATTTCTGATTGCTTTAACATCTTGTTGCTTGAATTATTGAAGTAATGCAGTTTTCTCCTTTATTTCACAGTTTCAGGCGCTTCGGGAAATGGTCCATACTAATCCACAAATTTTGCAGGTTCTGTATCTTGTTTTTCTTACATGATATGGCTTATTGTGTTCCACATCACCGCCTGCCTAACCTTTGTGTTGGTATCATATTATAGCCTATGCTCCAGGAATTGAGTAAGCAGAATCCTCAACTTCTGAGGTTGATTCAGGAGAATCATGCTGAATTCCTACAGTTAATAAATGAGCCTTTCGAAGGTGGTGATGGGTAAGAATTAGTTGTTTGATTGGTTCAATTTTCTGGTCGATTAGATATATTATTCATTACTGTGTGCTATACTGCTATGGGCATTGTACTAGCACGTGGTACTGTAACAGTGTTATTAGGAAAGAGTATACCTTCCATGATAATATTATGCATTACCTAAATAATATGGTAGGTTATTAGGATAGAGATATAGTTATTTTGGTATTACATCTATTAGTTAAGGAAGGTATTGGTTTTAGTTAGGAATTATAGGTAGAGAATAGGTGGATTTCCATAATAGTAGGGATTAGTTCCTTGTATTAGTTCTCCCTATATATTTATGTACTTTACTCCATGGACCTGTACAACAACAACAAAGCCTTTCAATCACAAGGTGGGCTAGAGTTGAAGCATACAATCCTAAACCCAATAGGAGCAAATAATCAAGGTTCAAGCACATGAATAGTTTTTCTCCATGCACTCCTATTCAAGGCCAAATTTCCTTTCCAGTCTCTTTTCATTGTTTCCTAATTCAATTTAGGTCTTACCCTACCTTTTCCCACACTATTGGGATGCCTCAGGATTCCACTATGCACCAATTCCTCTGGATTTCTCAGTTGGACTAGTCCCTCATATGTAGTAGTGTCAAAGTCATATCTCATATATTTAGTTTTAGTCTTGCTAAGAGCCTGACTGTAGGGACATGTATGCCACAATATTCTTATCTGTTTTAGGCACTCCGTACCCGTCTGTTCTTGGTTCTGTGCACAATCAACTACGGTGCTTTGTTCCCGCAACTCTTTTCCATGGGTCTGTTCCATTACTACTTGTTACAGTGGTATTTCATTTCTAATTACCTGCCCTACTCCCCTGTTGCAGTGATTTCTTAGATCAACCTGACCAGGATGAGATGCCCCATGCTATCAGTGTCACACCTGAAGAGCAAGAGGCGATTGGACGGGTATGCATGGCTTAGTTAACTCACTTGCCTCTTCTCATGAACACATTACACATCATATTGCATGACCACCATGTTTTGCTCTATTTTCATACTTCAGCTTGAAGCCATGGGATTTGACAGAGCGCGTGTCATTGAAGCATTCTTCGCATGTGATAGGAACGAGCAACTAGCTGTAAATTACCTTCTTGAACATGCCGCTGATGAAGATTAGATGGAATAATTTACGTCCGGCGAGAACGCTGCCATTTCTTGGGCGATTACATCAGTATCTCTTGTACAAGACTTGGTTTACTAGCTGGCTTAGCATTCAAAGACAGCTTAACATTTATTCGAGCTATCTGGGTGACCGATTTCCTTGCCCATCCGTTTTTAGCCAGAAATACCAGTCGATGTGAATTGCGAACGGTCACATTTTCTACCATGTATGTCCGTGTTAGTATGTTACTCATTTCGTGAACCGTGGTCTGAAAATATGTAAAGTTGGTACTTGGTTGAGATCATGGAATGATTTTCGGTAGCAGCGAAGAACTGAAGAACAGCTGGTACGTGCGAAACATTGCAATTCTGGACGAGATGTTGCGTCCTACTGATAAAGGTTTCAAACTTTTTGCGTTTTCGCTGCCGTCATTTTCAAAACAATTAATCAATGATCAAATCCGTTATACCTCAAATAGCTAAACAAAAGGATGTTGAGAACATAGTAGCTCTGTTGTATTATTAGCAACTCGAGGAGAAGACTTTTTGAGAGGAGAGGACATTGAACATACAAAATTGCTACACATCCTAGAATAGCTAACACTCATCCGAAACATCTCATAGGGTGCAACACAACTTGGAGTCGATTGATGCCAGGCAAATGCAAAACGCTTGGTAACCAGTCAAGGGATACCTACAATAAAAAAATGTTTTTCTTTTTGATGAATCTTTGCTTTTGAACAGTATCAGATTCATGGTTTTTTTTTCTTACCTGAAGTCCATTATATACTTTGACTTTTCGATCCTACCAAGCTGCAAGATTGTTTGCCTTCCATTTTCCTGTCAGACAAAAATTTGCAACGATTTGTTACGTGTTGTTATGTCGATGCATTGCAATCAGGTCCAACAATTAGAGCTCGTGCACCATATGATTTGCTAGGTGTTACCTCCAAAGTCATCTGGAAGTTCTTCACTGATGCCTGCACCCTGTATCCCATCCTCCCTACCCGCTCTCTGAAGTCTAGTTCATAGCGCTTTGTCATCTATGGCCAATGCAGAAAGATGAACAACATGGTATCAGCTAACTCTTTTGAGTGTTGTTGACCATATCAACCAGAATTCAGATGAGAGATTAAATTGCAGACATTGTTGTAGAAAGGATATCTTGAGCAGAGTGTCTCAGCCTTGATCTTCTTCCCCTGCCAATCTTTTGGGAGCCCACCAATGTGCTGAATCTGCAAATTTTCAACAGTAAAAACCCCACGTGTTGAGCTTAAGATTCCTTTTTTAATGATCTATTAAGATTGTTCCAATTGGAATTTCACTCGCCTCTGCTGAATTGCTGTTCTTCAGCTGCATGGATTGGTTCTTGGGTATCCATGCCCTCATGCTCCTGAAGCTCCCTGTAAGCGTGGTAATGGTCGGCGCAAATCTGTGCAAACCGAAACTTGATCAAATTACATAAAAAACACTCAAAAAATTATGAATCCTGCTTGAAATGACTCCAAATAGAGATTTGAATCTCACGCTACAACGCCGAGGAGCCGTTTCGATTGGCTCTTGATCTCATCCACCCTGTTCCCCTGCACCGGCAACCATGAGCATCCATCAATGGCAAATGTTCATTAATCTGGCAGAAGCTGGAACCATGAGGAGGAAGGAGGAGGAAATTGTGGTTGTACCTGGCCCCAGATTTGGTACCTGGATCCAACAAAGTTTGCACCCAGTTTCCCTAGGAAGTTCTTGTCTGAGCTACAGAAGATGCCATCTTGGTTCTGCGCCACGACGAACTCCGACCGTCCTCTTCTCCTCCGGTGCCGCGCCACCGCCAGCTTCCGGTCCTGCCGCCCCTGCCCCTCCTGCCATCACATCCCACATCATCGCTGTAGATTGAGCTCAAGCAAGCAAGCAGGGCAAGATTGAGATTGCAGGAGGCTGACTGGAAGAAGCTCACGTTGGAGTAGAGGGAGTAGAGCGCCACCCCTCTGGCGCCAGCGGCCTCCTCCTTGGCGATGACGCAAGTACACCTCCCGATGTCGAGCGGCAGCGGCCTGCAGAGCAGCGCCCGGTTGGGGAGGGTCGCCCAGGAGGATGCCGGCGCCGCCTCGTTGTCGGAGAGGTCCCACGCCTCGTACGACGACGGTGGCAGCAGAAGCTCCCTCCCCCTCGGCCCCACCCGCACGGGCACCCCCGCCACCGCAGCCAGCGGCTCCTCCTCCTCCTCCTCCTCCTCCTCCTCCTCCTCCTCCTCCTCCTCATCCTTCATACGAATCTGCAACGACGACGGCTTCAGCGATCGCGGCTGCGCCACCACCACCACCTTCGCTGCAACCATCTTCTTCTCCCCGTCCTTCCCTCGACCAATCTCGCGTCCGTCGTTCTCCTTCTCCAACGCCCCCGCCCCACGAGACCGTCTCTCGATCGTGCCGGCATTGAAGCTGAGCGGACGTAGGGGCTCCCTCTTTGCCGCCGCCGCCGCCATTGGAGGCAATTCGTGGTCTCGAGTGCGCGACAGCTCGAGTGTGCAAGCGTGGGTTTGGTTTGGATTGGTTGGTGATTTGGAGGGAGGGTTTAAATTTGAAATGAGACCGAGTTGGGTTCGGGAGCGCGTGAGATCCTCTCATTGCAGAGAGAAGTCGGTCCCTCAGCGCTGTTCGATTTCAATCAGATGGGCACGCGAGGGGGGTTTCGCACTAGTGGGACTCACTTCGTAGGATGCTTCGGAAAGAATGAAGGGGATCACAATACTGTTCTCTGCAGTTAGTTCTCCGCCAGAGAGATGCCGTAACGCCGTAACGGTCGACATCTTGAGGATAGGACTTTTGCGTCCATGATTTTGATGCCATTTTTGACCTTTTGTTACTTGGATTTTGCCATTTTGGTTAGTACAAACTGTACAAGTACGGATGTACCACTTGCTGGGCCTGTGCCCCCTTGTTTGAATTCAGCACGCGGTCGGATGTTTGGTTAAGTTTAGTCATGTCATTTGAATGTTATTTCAAAGTATTAAACATAGATTATTTACAAAACACATTCATAATCGGAGGATTATTTGCGAGACGAATCTAATGAGTCTAATTACATCATAATTTGATAATGTGATGTTACAGTAAATATCTGCTAATTAATTAGGCTTAATAAATTCGTTAAGCGAATAATCCTCTGATATTATAATTATTTTTATAATTAGTTTATGTTTATTCTTTTAATATCCAAACAATTAGTTCATGTAACGAAACGTCCACTCAATATCCCGTCTAGCCATCTCTATCATATCACAAAATTCCATGAAAACAATATAAATTCATCCAAATTCATCCAGATTTTTTTAAAAAAGTTTTAGGGGATTTTAGAATGGAGTATTTGTAAAGAATTTTTGGAGGAATTAATTTAATTCGTGTGAAAATCCTATAAATTTTTTGTGTTCAAAAACTTATTAAACAAATTAGACATGTTTATTCTATTTCTGCGGTGCATACTAGAGCTAAATGATGTTTACTAAAAAGGAGCACGGAAATCAACGAGAAAATCGAGTATTTGCCACTTTAAAAATAGGCTTAGTGGAAATATCACTTTCATCATTGAATTCATAAAATTGCCATCTAGTTCACGAATCTTTCTTTTTACTGGTTTGTAAATTTCTTTTTTGGATTTTTGAATAGCGAACAGACCATTATACCCGTGTTCCCTGTTGATTCTGCCAATATCAAGTTTGAAATTTGCTCAAATACAATGGTTCTTCCTGACATCCTGTAAAATCAATAACTTAAAAATAAATAAATTGCATCAATACGACTGCTAAAAATATGGCTGCTATGGAGGCATTGACGGCGAGCAAACGATCACGCGGAGGGTGTTGGCGTTGGCATTGGCGGCGACCAGCGGTGGGCGACAGCAAGCAGAGGGTACAGGGGCGCCAAGGTCTCGCCCAAGTGAAGCACTATTTGAAAATTTAAAAAAGAAATTTAAAAATGAGGAAATTGATGGAATGGCACGAAAAATAAAGATTTTTTGAGCTGGATAGTAATGTTACGAATTCAACGATGAAAGTGGTCTTTCTACTAAGCTCACTCGTCAAAGCAGCAAATACTAATTTTTCTCAAAATCAACACAATAAAAAATGTGGTAAATCCGTTTTTTACAGCTCGACTCTTTCTTTAGTCGATTTTGCCTTCTAATTTATGGTACGTTTATACACATTGTGTACACTGATTCTTGATATATTCTTTAGAATCCATAAAAAAATATAATCTTTGAAAGATAGCGAAAAAAATTGTTTAGAGTTTCTTTTGGAAATGCTCTTAGGGTAGTACTAACGGTTGGTTTTTTATATGACGTGTGAATTGACAATATTTATAGAAATCATACTTTTAATCTCAAATTTTTGTTATGTGTCCATGATGATATTTTATACTTCTATCCTTTCTATCTCCCCTCTCACCCAATCACTTTCCATTTATGTCTTAGACAGTGTGAACAATTTGTGTCTTATTTAATACATGGTGCCTCTATTTTTATTCTCTATCTTTATTAATTTAGTTGTTAAGTTAGATTTTTGCTCATAAGACCGCTAATTAAATGTTTAAGACACCCATGAAATAGAAATGTATTTATATATCTAGTACTCCGCATTGGATTTCGGAGGTACGAGTTGATAAGAGTAAATTAGACGTTTGATATCTGCATGGTATTTTTGATATAATTGTTTGAAAGAGAGAGAGGTGGACGCTGACATCGGTGAATGTGCTTAACGGCAGTAAAATACACGGTTAAATTTCTCGATAAATAAAGCGAAGAGATGAACACAGCGAGATCGTAACGTTGACGCTTCAGTAAATCTGCAAGGCTAATGATATAGGTGAGAAGGCACAAACAGGGCAGCTTTGGAAGCACTAGTTTGGTCGAATTCATGGTGTCAAACTCATACCAGTTAAAAAAATCATTTCTTTCCCAAACTCATATCCATGTAGATAAAATATGCTCATTGGATATACATACCTATCAATAAATAACACACACAAAATAGGCTAACAAATAACAATCATGTATCTATCCCACTAAAAATAGTGTTTCACATAATTAGATCGATCACTCATTCAGTCATAAGATTAAAATTACATATATAAATAAACTCGCAGACATAATACATCAATGATTTAACCTACAATAATAGCAATAATGATTTAAACTCCAAAAATATAGTTTATTGGATGATGAGTACCCATCGGGTAATGGGTATGGATATTAGGAAATCATACTCATACATGTGTACCTATTGGATACTAGTATTTTTTTATACCTGTGTACCTATTAGATATTATTTTTTATACCCATGTACTTATTGTATAATATTTTTTTTATTAATAGACCCGTTGGTAATCAATTTTACCGTAAATACCTTAATAAGATAAAAACTTATCGGATTTTAAACTTCATGTACCATTGCGACCTCTGCGTTTTATTCCAAAGAGAGAAATCGTTTACGTAAGTTCAACGACATGGTGGCGTTCGTGGTACTCGAGGGCTCGAGGCTACAGTGTGTCGACATGGCACGGATGACGCGGCGGTAGACGCATCTGGGAAAGGCGAGCCAGGTCTCCGGCCGCCGGCATGGCGGCATCCATGCGGCGGTGGCTGGCAGAAGAAACCGGCCCGTTCTAGCCCAACATAATGGGCCGCAGATGAGTCGTCATACAGTTCCGGCCCAGATTAATTGGGCTACCCGTGAGTCGTGATTCCGTTAAGGCCCATTTGAATGGGCCTTACATCCGGCTCCGAGCCAGCAGTGCGGCCGAATGTCAAGGAACGGGACAGTGGGCCACGTGTTGGGCCTATTACAGCCCATAGAGAGTAAAGCTAGGCCCATACTAGTTACATAGAAAAAATTAATTCAATGCAAAAGTAGACGAATATTGGTCGGTCATAGGCCCAATCGGCTCACATCAGCCCTGTTTCGATCGACCATCGGCCACGTTAGTATGGTTCGGCCGAACTATGTTGACGTGGCAACTACTAGTCAGTCGTAATGGTTAGCTCGGTCAAACAAGGCTACATCAGCGTGGTTCGGTCGATGCTAATGAGGCCTGGTTTAGCTGACTAGTGGTTGTCACGTTAGTATGGTTCGACCCTGATGTGGTTTGGTTCGACTGATGATCGGCCGACAAATATCTATTTTTGTAATTTTTTAAATCGGTTTTCTAGATTTTTTCAAAAAAAATATTATTTAAAAAAAAATCTCGGATAGCCGCCAATGGTGGCGACGCGGTCTTTTGCATTTTACCCCCTCGTTTCGTACAGCTGTGAGCTGTGGTGCTTTCACATCGTTTTCAATCTAGTCCATTTTCCACTTACTTATGCATTTTAGCCCTTGTTTAATATTCATTTATTCATTTTACCCCTGGTTTAATATTTATTTATGCATTTTAGCAATTGTTTAATATTTATTTATGCATTTTACCCCAGGCGACCGGTCATGCGAACTGCATTTCATCTCCCATTTTGTCAATCTCAAACTTATAAGGTTCTGTTAGTCTTTAGCTTAACACATTGTGTGTGCAAATAAATCACCATGCCATTGACAAAAAAAACGAAATTAGTTTACGATAATTAATAGGTTGGCCATTGGCGGATCTAGGATTTTACTAATGGGTATGCCACATTAAAATTTATATATATAATTCAGTAAAAATATTTTTAATTGGGTAAATATTTATTAAATTTACACTATAATTTAATATATATATAGTCATATACTAAGTAATATAATAAGTTTTAAATTAAATGATTAAGCTAAAAACTTTCACAAATATAAATATTTCAAATATCATATTAACAAAGCATACTTACTATTTGGAAGGGTTTATTAGTATGGCAACAGAGACAAACATATATACATCCAAAAAACAAAGAAAAATATTATGGCTGCAAAGGAAAAATTAATCAAATAGCAAAATACCAAAGGAAAAAAATACTATAACTGCGGAGAGAAAAAAATCAAAAAGACAATAACTGTGGAATGCTGGACTGAAGGATCGAACTCAGAACCACTATTGGTTTAACCACCACACTATGCAATTCTACTTGCTGAAATTTGGTATATATACATCTTTAGTCCTCTTATCTACTGGTGACATGATCATGGAGTTCTCGTGCCAACAAAAAAATTTACTACTCATTCCTGTTAATATTATAATATGTTTGATTTTTTAAATAAACTTTCTAACTCGAAAACATTTAAATAGAAATACATTGATATTTATAATACCAAATAAATATTCTAAAGTGTATTTAAATATACTAATTTATTATTGTAGTTATTATTATATTTTCTATAAAATCAGTAAAACAAATAGTTTAATTTAAAATTTTCGTCGACTAATAATACGAAACATGGTAAATAGTCGCCGGCGTCTCTCTAACCGGCCTTGTCCCAGTTCGGTGAAGGTTGTTGGGCTAATCTGCCACGCGTTTGGCTTACAGTCGAGTTTCGGAATTTTTAAATAATATTTTTTTAAAAAAAAAATCAAATTTGTTATGCGGATTTTAGAATTTAAAAAATAGTCTTCTGTTAGAGTTATAGTCTGTCGATTTAGACCAATCCATCATATATCAACGGACCATCTATGTTTTATATTCAATGGGCTCCCTTTTTGTTTTCTACAACTTAAATTCTCACTGAACAAAACGTCATGTTTTGCATTTTCAACCATGCAACCATATGATTTATATACAATTAGTCATTATCAGGAGATGGTCATACTTAGATATGGCTTTTCTTAATAGTCACACGACACACACACCTGCAGATATCTCATACCTGAATTACTCCAAATAGCTATCACACTTTGTTTTTTATTGATTGCCATTTCGGAAGAGAGAGAGAATACAAAAATAAAAGAAAAAGGCAAAAAGAGAAAACCGCAACGATTATCTTAGGGATTTTTTTAAAATAATATTTTTTTAAAAAATCAAATTTGTATGCCCACTTGAAAAATTTGCAAAACTAACATGTAGTCGGCACTTGAAGCGTCGACTACATGCCACGTCAGCTCTAGTCGACACTTCAAGTGCCGGCCGCATGCTCCTTCTGTAATTTTTTGAAACGGGCATACAGATTTGATTTTTTTAAAAAATATTATTTTTTTTAAAAAATCTATCTTAGGCCTTCCGATCTGGCATCTTGTTTGATCCAACGGTCGAGCAAACGGCGCATGAAAAAAAAGAGAACAGTTCATTCCTATACTATACTATATATACCAATAAAATCAATATTTCTATTGATTTAGAAGAGTAAACTAGCATATTTTATTATTATATTTTTGGTATAATGAACAGAGTTTATTATTCTTTTGGAGCCTCGCTTCCAACACACATATTATAAAAATTTATAATTTTATTCCTCTATATTACTTATTTTAATATGATTATATTATTTCCAGTTTTTATTAATATTAATTCACATGATGATAAAAATTACTACCACCATCCCCAAATATTAAATATCATACCTTTTAGAGTTCAATATTTTTCTTAAATGCAGCAACACAATACTTATAAAATATTTTTTTATATCTAAAGTATTTATAATGCACTTGGATTCCATTACTTACTAATTTACGTAATTACTCTTTGATATACACTCATTCACTTGGATAAAGTTATTGTATTTTTACATGTCAGGAGCTGTTTGGATGAACTTATTTATTTTTAAGAAACTAAAATTTGCTTATTTTTGTATGAACTAAAGTTTAGTCTTTTGTTTGGATGTATGTACTAAACATCATTTAATGAGAGGTTCGTAAATGAGAATAGAGTATGTACTTTTAGTTATTATAAGCAATTTCGAAGGGACTAATGAATTAAACTTTATGAACTAAAATTTAGTCTTCATAAGTAATATTGTTTGGGATTTTAAGACTAAATAGAACTAAACTTTAGTCCTAAAAATAAACAACCTTGTAAACATGGCCTTAATATATTGCGATCAAACCTAAAATTTATTATATTTTATAAGAGAAAAAACAATATTTAGAATTATTAAGATAATAATAGAAAACAATTTTAATCGATATGTTAGTGTTTCAAAAAAAATGTCGAAAATAAAGCCTGCGCGCGACAGGGGAAGTCCATGTGATGTGCCCTGCTCGCTGGCCTCGTCGCCCGTGCCGCCCGCGCGCTCCCGGACAAGATTCGCCACGCGACTCCTCCTCTGCCGGGCTGCCTGCCCCTATATCACCACCACCTCGCCCGCCGTGGCGCCATCCAGACGCGGAGAGGGAGAGGGAGAGGGAGAGGGAGAGGGAGAGGGAGAGGGAGAGATGGGAGCGGCTGTGCCTGTGGCGGCGGAGATGAGGAGGATCCGCGGCGGAAAGAAGGGGGCGGCGGAGGAGGATGGGAAGGCGGGGATGGTAGGGGAGAGCCGGCAGCGGCGGCCGTCGCGGCCGAATCTGGTGGGGTACGAGGAGTTGCCGGAGTTCCTGCGGGACAACGAGTTCATCCGGGATTACTACCGCGCCGAGTGGCCCGTCCGCGACGCCCTCCTCAGCGCCTTCGCCTGGCACAACGAGACGCTCAACGTCTGGACGTGAGTTCCCCGCCGCCGCCACCGCCTCCATCCCTAGCTTTCTTCTCCGGCCACTCCTTTCTTTATCTCTATCGGCCGATCGCTGATCAATCGATTCTTAAATTTGTGCAGCCATTTGGGAGGGTTCCTGCTCTTCCTGGCGCTCGCCGTCGCCGGAGCCGCCAGTGAGGCCGCTGTCGAGGTCGCGCCGGGGATCATGAGGTACACATTTCCGTTTCTGTCCCTTCCGTTTCCGGAAAAAAATGAATATAATAATCGTAGAAAAATACTACCTCTTTTTTCAACTCTTCTGCGTGATTACCGGGTGCCAAAAGCTTGAAATGGTTTCTAATGCTTTTTGGTGATACCCTCAAAATTATATTTATTTACGGTTTGTCTTGAAAAAATCCACGTATGTACTGATTTGTTAGTGATTATTAGTTGCTAGTACTATTTTTGTTTTGACAAGTTTTTCACTAATTTGTTGTTTTATTCTTAAAATTAGTTTGCGATGGGATCAGATATGCTCCAATATCATACATAGTTAATAATATTTACTCTTTTGTCATTTACAAATGTATGATAAGTAATACATATATTTGATTATCATACGTATTGAAAAAATTGATCATTTAGCATTCTCAAGATGTCTACTTTGATACTAGAGACTTGACACTTAGAACTATTTGTGTCCATGAATGTGATCCGGAGGACAAAAATATGAAGTCGTTTCTTGGTAGTCGCAAATTATCAAATCTCTTCCTGACAAAAATATGAAGTCGTTTCTTGGTAGTCGCAAATTATCAAATCTCTTCCTTTCATTTGAAAACAACCAATTTTCACATAAAGACGAATTTGTTCAAACAAAGTTTTGTAATTCCAGTTTTTCTGGGGACAAGCCTTTGTGATGTCACTAGAGACATAGAGGACCCCCTTGAGTAGGTGTAGTTACCAACCACTTTGCAAACAAAATCCGTTCGTCCACATGCCGCTGTTTGTAAAATGTAATATCAAAACTTACAAAAGGGTGAAATGCTCACATCCCACAACAAATTCACCTTATCACATATCATACATGAGAGTTAAAATTTGTTGTGGCAAAAAAATTGCAGTTGTATAAATGTTGACATATGTATTGAATTCTCGAATCATTGAACTATGGTGCAAGATACTTTGCACTAGCAAGATTGTGATTGTGAATTGTTGGTATGCAAGTGTATCATAGCAGGCAGGCAAAGATAGATGCTGCCCATGTGATAAGTTGAATATATCAATGTCCAAGAGTATGAGGATCGCACCAACATGGTCCGAGAATAAGGTCAAGACGTGTACTCGCTGGGTACATTATCCAATCCATCTTATATGCCTTCTTGTCGGCAATAAATAAAATAAACAATACAGTGTACTATGGAGTATCACTTTGCAAATGCAATGGCTCTGTTTGTGCAAATCCTAAATTTGTTTGGGATTACATTGAAAACATGGGTTGATCAGTGATTACCCTTTTTCTTTCACGAGCTCTCTAGAAAAAAGGATGGTTTGTTTTCTTGTTTACGCAAACGCCCATTAATTCTGTGCCATCCATAACTTTCTTCGCAGATTTATGGTTGGATCAGCCAATGCTTCATGGCAGACTAGCAATCTTTCGGTAAGAAACGCATCTAAGAATATATGAACATGTCTTGTTTTCATATTACTTTCTTCGGCGGTATTGGATAAGTATATTCTCTACCTTAGCTTTTGGAGCCCACGGACTTATGCTCATTATCTAGATAATTAATGTTGTTTGGTCTCATCTTATCTCAGTAGATTAAATATCCTCTTCGGCAGTTATATGCTCCATTTTTATAGGATTTTTACGGGAAATAATTTTCTAGGGACTAAGATTCTCATACCAATGAACCTAACCTAGGTCACATGGTTTGATAATATGGGACACGGTTTCATTGGCATTCAGGGGCACGCACATGGCATTCTTGTCCTTGCACTCAGGGGCATAGGGCATGTACAAGTGTACATGATGTACATGCATTCTATGTCATATTGTCCATTCACAGCAAAGAAAGCTGATGAGTTAGCAAGATCATTTTGCCAATATCCTCAGTACTTGTCAATCCAGTTGTGCATTCTCTTGGAGTTTGGACCTCCTTGAAACCAGGAGAATGTTTCTAAATTCCTATAAAGGTTCTGCAAATTTTTGTGTTCGGAAGGAGGTCTTAAAAGAGTTTGCCAATTTTCAACTCAAGGACGTGAAATGAGTAGTAGATTGCAATCACAGGCGGCAAGGAGTTTTTGGTGCCATGTGCAGTGTGTTCTTCGAGACTGTTCACCTTCTGATGGAAACGTTGGAATCAACTGTGCTGTTCTTGCGAACAATATTGCAGCGTTTGGCTTTTGCTTTGCTGATTTGTTCTCTCCTCGATTGGAAATCTTGCGAGCAGTAGGATTCAGCTATAATGTTTTTAGTCAAGTTGGTGCTAGATACTTGTGCAACATTTTCACGTATGCTCCACATGTTAGGCTTATTCTAAGGGCTTATTTGGTAGAGCTTTGAATCCTGAAATTCATACTGAAGCTGGAGCGGAACACTTGAAGCTGGTTAGAACCTACTCCACTACCTTAATTCAATTTTTTGGAGTGCTTTCAGTGAGATCCTTTCTTCAGGAAAAGTGTTGGCTTGGCTTCAGCTCCATAGGGCAAAAAAGCTAGAGCTGGAGTTCTACCAAACGCACTCTAAACTTTAACTCTTGTGGTATCGAATATTTTGATGCTAATTAAAATAATTAAATATTAGTTAATTATAAAACTAATTGTAGAAGCCTTAGGATAATTCGCGAGAAGAATTTATTAAATCTAATTAGTGTATGATTTGACAATGTGGTATTATAGTAAACATGTGTTAATTATAGATTAATTAGGCTTAATAGATTCGTATGGTGAATTAGACTAGTGTTTATGTAATTAATTTTATAATTAGCTCATATTTAGTCTTTCTAATTAACATTTGAACATCCAATGTGATAAGGGTTAAACTTTAAAGTAAGATATCCAAACACGCTCTTAGGACTTGTTTGTTTTAGCTTCTAGCAACTAGAAATTCTCAGTAGTTAGCTACTTTAAGTAGCTAGTGTTTTCTAGCTTCTGGATTCTAATTTATTTTCAGATTTTGCAGCTATTAATCCTCACAATCTGAGTTTAGAATTTGGACCGTCTGTTTTAGGTTTATATTCTAAAAATAGTTGCAGTTACCAAAACTGAAACAAACATATGCTTAGGGGTGTTTGGTTACGGGGACTAAATTTTAGTCATATTAGATTAAATGTTTAGATATTATTTTAGAGTATTAAATGTAGACTATATACAAAACTCATTCATAATCGATGGATTATTCGTGAGACGAAACTAATGAATCTAATTACGTCATAATTTGACAATATGATGCTATATTAAATATTTGCTAATCGTAGATTAATTTGAAATTCCGCCAACTAAACTCACCCATGTTACCGTGGTGAAGTGACACATGCGATAAGCATCATTAGCTTTTGTCAGATATTTGGCCCAGACGATGAACAGAGAAGACCAAGTGGCAAATCTCTGTAGCCATCTTAACTTTGATTTTTGTGCTCCCCAAAGAATCAATCCGTCTTGACTCGTGAGCAATTTTTGTAGAAACTAAACTTGAAATTTTGCTCCCCATTTGTAGCAACAGTATGCTTCGACTTTGAGCTGCATGAGAAAAAAATGCGTTTTGATTTGTAGTATTAGCAGTCGGTGCAGTGGTTACAGTGATGTCGATGAAGATGACTTTGGATGCAGGGAGGGGCGAGCCATGACGCGGCGGCGATGCTGGGCGGCGGGCGCGGCGTTCCGCGGTGGCCGCGGATGGTGTTCCTGGTGGGCGCCATGTCGTGCCTGGCGATCAGCGCAACGGCGCACCTGCTCGCGTGCCACTCCCGCCGCGCCAGCGTCGTCTTCTGGCAGCTGGACTACGCCGGGATCTCCGCCATGATCGTCGCCTCCTTCGTCCCGCCGGTGTACTACGCCTTCCTGTGCCACCCTCCGGCGCGCGTCGCCTACCTCTCCATCATCACCGCGCTGGGCGCGCTCGTCGTCGGCGCGCTGCTGTCGCCGTCGTGCTCGTCGCCGCGGTTCCGCCGCCTCCGTGCGGCTCTGTTCCTGGCCATGGGGCTCTCCGGTGTCGTCCCGGCGGTGCACGCGCTGTGGCTCAACTGGGGCCACGCCGCCTGCTACCTGGCGCTCGCTCTGGAGGTGGCCATGGGGCTCGCCTACGCCGTCGGCGCTTGGTTCTACGTCAGCCGCGTGCCGGAGAAGTGGCGCCCCGGCGTCTTCGACGTCGTCGGCCACAGCCACCAGATCTTCCACGTGTTCGTGCTCGTCGGCGCTGTCACGCACTACGTCGCCGTCGACGTGCTGCTCAACTGGCGGGAGACGTTGGCCGCCGCATGCAGCGCCGCGTCGTAGATTGCATTGCCCATTGGCTTTTGATTCAACCAAGATTAAAACTCAAATTGGTGTACTAGCATAGATGGATTTTACAATTTCTTGTCATTTGATCTTTCTATCATCAATGCGACAAATCGACATTCGACAATGACGATTAAGATTTTCTTGAACGTCTTGCGAAATTCCTGTGAAAAAGGAGGCCTGATTTACAAGGTTGTCTCCCGAGATCCATTACAGTTTGGCCGTTTTGGTTTCTTTTTCTCTATCTGAATTAAACGAGCATTTGCAGTTGTAAGGTAGTATTCGAGACTTTGGAGCCAAATTCAGGAACATCCATAGAACACAGCAAACATCTCGAACGGAAAAGATAAATTTGATTCAAACTTATTTTTATAAACTAACTTCCCCGAACATCCATAGATCTAGAGCAGAATTTCCGAAAGACGAAGAGAACACAAGATGGAAATGTTGGTTTCAGCAAACCTTCCGTCCTTTGGAAATTTAAATGAATATCTCCGAAAAATAGTTTCATTATTTACCACTTTGATATATTGTTCTACACGACAAATAATTACACCATACAAACTTTTTAGTGATAACTTCTCAAATCTTCTAAATTTAAAAGAATATTTGATGATGTGATCCGTCGTACTCCGGTCTGCCAATGGCCTTCTCCACAACGTCTCTCGGTGTAGAACCGAAAGTAGCGACCAGAGGGGGGTGAATGGACGCCTTAAAAATTCTTTCGAATCAATGGCCAGCTCTCAACTAGGGATGGCAGTCGGGTATCACGGGCACGGGTATTACATACCCATACCCGTACCCGCGAAAAATACCCGTACCCGTACCCGTACCCGTTACCCGCGACGGGTAAAAACCCGTGCCCATACCCGATACCCGCGGGTACCGTATACCCGCGGGTATACCCGTTTACCCGTGAACAAAAAAAGCAACAAAAAACGTCCAGGGGGCTTGGGCGCTCGACGTCCGGCGGCGGGGTGCTTGGCGGCGGAAGGTCCGGCCTCCGGCGGCGGGGGCTCGGCGTCCGGCGGCGGGGCCTCTGCGTCCGGCGGCGGGGCCTCTGCGTCCGGCGGCGGGGCCTCGGCGGCAGAAGGTCCGGCGGCGGGGCCTCAGCGTCCGGCAGCGGAGGCTCGACGTCTGGCGGCGGGGGCTCGGGGGCTCGGATGCGGAAGGTCCGGCGGTGGGGGCTCGGCGTCCGGCGGCGGGGGCTCGGCGTCCGGCACTCCGGCGGCGGGGGCTCGACGACCAGCGACGGCGGGGTGAGAGCCGAGAGGAGTGGCTGGGAAGGGGAAGGGGTGAGAGGGTGACGGCGGGGTGACGGGTGAGAGCTGAGAGGAGTTAGGGTTTTGATTTTGGAATGGGTTTATATACGCCGGGTAAACGGGTAAACGGGTAAGACGGGTATGGGTACTGAATACCCATACCCGTACCCGTTTACCCGTCGGGTATAAGATTTGACCCATTATCATACCCGCGGGTATAAAAAATGGAACAAACCCGACCCTAATAGGGTTTTTACCCACGGGTAAACGGGTATACGGGTATAATTGCCATCCCTACTCTCAACACCCAACGCTTCTCAAAAGACTAGGCAGCAAAGTATGAACAAATTGCCTATGTCTAAAAGTATCTAGACTAGAAATAACAAAATATTCAAGACATGACAGGTTAAACTTCTCAATGGATGATCTAAGTGTATATAAAGTGAGATGAGAAGTTACTTTTCAAATTTGTCTCCTGTTCGAAACTTGTCGAAGCCTGCTTCGCTGGTCGAAGCCTGCTTCAGAGTTGCTTGTCGAAGTCGAGCAAAGGTTGACGTGTCGAAGGTTTGTTTGGTCTAGCCTAGTTCGAGTGTGGCAGTGAGCGAAGTATGCTTCGAAGCGAAGTACGAGGGTGTCAAAGCTTGCTTCGGACAGCGTACATCGAAACCTAACCTTCGATCAGAAAAACTCCGAACACGATGCACAAAAAAACAACCTTCGAAAGAAAGGCGAAGCCAAACACGCGGCAGCAGGACGAAATCGAAGCTAACACTCAACCTTCGAAGCTAGCTTGATCGAGGTATGACAACCGAAGTTGTGACCTTCGCTCCGAGGGTTAACTTCGAAAGACAAGCTCCGAACTCACACTGTAACCTCTGAAAATGACAGCAGGAAGGAACTCACGTCGAGTGAAGTCTATCAGAGAGACAAGCTTCGAAGCTAACTTCGAAGCCTGTCGAAGTTTTGACTTTGAACAACTCGAGACAGAGAACACCTTCGCTAAGACCGTCGAAGTATGTCAAGCTGACAGAGCACAAAACATACTTCGAAGCTAGAAACACAGTACACAAAGTGAATTCGAAGTTCAAGCGAAGCCCTCGAGGATGTCAGATCGAAGCCTGCCTCACGAAGCTGAGGGGCTTTGAACAGAGAAGGGGGCTTCGCTAGAAAACAACCAGAAAAGGGACTTTGGCCATGTCAACTCGATCAAAAAGCTACGCAGGAAAAAGCAAGCCTAGAGTACTAGTGTACTGTTGCTATAGAGAAGTAGTACTACTAGCAACCAGCAAGAACTAGTACTCTCCACGTGAAGAACAAAAGCAACAGAGACACATCTTCTCAAGAAAATTAGCTGTGCACGTGAGACGAAGCCATGAAATTCCTGCAGATTTGTTGCACACGAACAGAGAATAGAAACTTCACTGCATCAAGAAGAACCGAATAAACGCAAGACAAAATGCCATGAACAGAATGCCTAGCGGCGCTGTAACACCTCGATTTTTGCGAGGCATTAAAAATAAAATTTCCCCTTAATAAGTAAATTTCAGGAAAAGTATTTAGTATAAAGCAAGAAAGAGGAAAGCTAAAATATGGGCCTAAAAATTTCATTTAAAATTAGCCAGAATATCTTTCCTAAAAATTCTCCTAAGCATCAAATTGTGTTCCAAAAATTTTCTTGAAATTTTTGGGTACCAAGGAATTCAATAAGATATAATCAACATCACTTCATCTTAAACATCTAACACAAAATTAATAAAATATGTTACAACACGAATGTTGAGTGAATAAAATACATGATAAGTCATTTATATTAAAAAATAATATAGGGCATGAGTATGAAAGTAATAAGGGACTAACATAAAGCATCTAGGTCAAATTATCCATCTTAGGCAATAAAATCAGTAACAATTTCCCCTTAATGTTGGCACCTTCTTTTTGAACCCCTCAACTTCAGGATGGCCAATAACCAAGGATCAGAAACCCCACACGATGGAAACACCTCAGGCAACCTGCCTCAGTGGGGTGAAGCTGGACGTCAGCAGACCCCTGTTGTCTATCATCCCACACTTGCGGAGATGATGGCAAAACAGAACCAACTGATCGCCACACTGCTTACCCAGATGCAACAACAACAGAAGCAGATGCAAGAGCAGCAGGCACAGTTGTTCCGTCTCCAGCAACACCAACACGAGCTCTCCCTTCAGCTGATCCACGAGGATTTCGCCAACTTTCAGAGATTGGTGAACGAAGCAACTATACCAGAAACCAGAGTGATTCCACCTCAAGCCACGAACCACCCTCGGAGGACCAAGCACAGACATCCCACCCCAAGCACCGCCTACCGGAAGAACTCCAGCACAAGCTACCGGATACAAGAGGGACAGGAACGGCAAGCCGATTGTGTGCTACAACTGTCGCCAAGGAGGCCACTACGCCAACAAGTGCCCCTACCCCAAGCGGGTGCCATCCTCCATTCCAAACCCAGAGGAACCTACTCTAGATCACCACAAAGAGAAACCAGATACAATCGAAGACACTCCCAATTTGGTTTCAACCAACCCACATCCGGAGATCGCCTTGCCTACTTCTGATGTAACTCCTCCTAATCCGGAGCACCAGTAGAACTCAGTCCCTCCGTCTTCCCGAGGTTCGCTTCGAATCTCGAGGACGAGATTCTCTGTAAGGGGGATAGGATTGTAACAGCCCCAAAATTAAAAAGGAATAAAATAAAGGAAAAATAATATTAAATGGATTTCTGAATTTTATTATTTAAGAAAATACTAAAAGAGCCCTATTAAAGCCAAACAGAGATAAATATTCAAAATTTGGACTTGAAAATTTTATGGGATAAACTAGAGGCCAAGAAATATTTTTGAGAATTTTTACAAAATTTTAGCAACAGTGCTTCAAGCCTTAAGCAAATATTTGAAATTATGGAATTATTTTAATTGAGAAATGAATTTTAAACCTTATTGGGCCGCCTCCCTCCTTTCTCCTCGGCCCGGCCCAACCTTTCCACCTCGGCCGCTGACAGGCGGGGCCGCCCTGTCAGCACCACCATCCCCTCTCTCCGCGCGCGCCACGCCCCCACAGGCCCACACGTCAGTCCCCGCCACGCGCCCCCTCTCTCGCTGTCAGGTAGGACCCACTGGTCGGCGCGGTTGTTTTCCTCGTTCGGTCTATGACAGGTGGAGCCCACCTGTCATATCCTTCTTCTCCGAAGGAAGGGGGCCGATCCCCTTCCATGCCGGCGCCCCCTCCCTTCCATTTTCACTGTCGATCGCCGGATCCTCATGATTGAGCCTCGGATCTCCTTCTCCATTCACCGGTGATCCGTTTCCCCCTTTTGCCACGCGGTTTCATCCTTTTGGAAGTTCATCCGAGAAGAAATGGAATCTCGCCGGAGCAATTAAGGAATCCTCCTCGGTTTCCTTCGGTATTGTTACCATAACCTCGCCGGCGACCCCTATAAGAGCACCCCAACGTCGCCGCACTTAACCACGCCACCAGAACCCGAGCCATAGCCAATCCAAGCCACCGCCGGCCCTTTTTCGTGCCTCGCCTCTGTTTGCCCTCCGGCAGCTCCCCACCGACGCCTCGGTCCACCGCCGCCCTCGCCGCCACCCCCGTCGGGACCGCCATCACACCCTCTACCCCGGCCCCACCTCCGTTGGGTCAGAACACCGCCGGAGCGCCTCGCCGTCGTCGGACCCGAAGGCCTCCTCCGCCTCTTCTCGCCGCCGATCGTCGCCTCTGTCCCGTCGACGCCACCTCCAGTACGGATGCACTCCCCTCACTCCCCTCTACCCATTTTTGTAGTCACCCGAGGCCTTAGGCCATCGCCATCGCCGGTGGGCGCTCGCCGTCGTTCGGCCGGCGCCGGGGACGAAGACCTCGGTCTCCCCGTGTCGCGTGCGTGCCGGACGAGACCTCCACCGTGCGATCGTGGATAGACGGCTGAGATCAGATCGGCCATGGATTTAATCCTGGCCCTTGATCTTAGCCGAAGGGGTATCGAGGGTTGTGAGTCGTCGATCTCCACTTAAGCGCCCCGATCCCCGATCACCCGTTGGATCTTGATCCTGCGGTTCTGATCGCTCCGGCTCACGTGCGCAGTCACTGGTCCACCGTGGGCCTGGCTCACCGTGGACCAGGGACTGATTTCTGTCTAAAATAAAATTCAGAAAAAATAGTTTAAACTTCCAAAATTCATATCTTGCTTAAATCAACTCCAAAATTCACCATTTTGATTCTGGAAAATTTGTATTTTCATTCTCTACACTTTTATGCAATAAAAACAATATGTTTATTTGGCACATAATAATCTTATTAAATAATAAAGAAAAGTCCCCTTTAAGAATTAATTAATATATTTCAATAAAATAATTCAGATAAACCCTTAAAAATTTATAAAGTAATATCAGAAGACATAATAGTTATTAATATAATAAAAATGGAATGACCATTTTTATCCATGCCATTTTATTTAATAACATTTCTAAGACCCCTTTTAGGACTTAATTAATATTCCATTTAAATAATACAGAAAAACTCTTAGAAATTTATATAATAATTTTGATGATATGTTGAATCCAGTACACTGTTTATAAGCCAATAAAAATATAATAATTCATTTTGCTCACCACCATTTCCAAGACCCTTTAAAATAAATGATTAATTCATATAATGGAAATACAACACCCTACAAAAATATTATGAAAAACTATATAATAAATTCAGAGGACTTAATGACTTTGTTCTACTGTTTTAATGCAACAAAAATAAACATGTTCACTATGCCCACTTTAATCTATTAACTAATACTGCAAAAGCCCTTGTAGGATAAATTAAGTAATTCGTATAATAAAAGTTAAACACTTTATAAAAATGTCATGACAACTTATATAATAACTTCAGAAAACCTAACCACTTGAGTTCACTATTTTTAATAAAAATAGAATATTCATCTTGTCCACTTTATTCCATTAAATGATATTGCAAAGGCCCTTTTAGGACATTTAATTAAGGCATTTAAGAAAAAGTCAACCCTTTATGAAACTATCCTAAAACTTATATAACAAACTTCAGAAGATCTAAATAACCTAATGTCATTATATTAATGCCATAAAAACATGAAGGTCATTTTATAACTTTTTACTTCAACTTTAAAAAGGGAGAAATAAAACCCCCTTAGGAAGAATAATTATATCAAGCTATAAAAATTTAGGAATCTCATTAAAAATTAATCTTAAATGTTAAAATAACAAAACCCTAAAAGTTAAGACTCTATCTCCTTTACTTAATCCAACATAAACATGTATGTTAGTATGATTGATTGTTTTGGATTGTTTATTGAATGCTTTATTTACTTTTCCGTATCGAGAAGACTACGTCGTCGTCGAAGATCCGGAGATCTATTCCAAGGTTTCACCTTCACCATTCACGGATCAAGGCAAGTCATCGACCATCTCTGTGGAAACAGTTGATCATCATTGAGCCCATGATTTTAATAAATTATCGCTATAACACATAGATTAATATTGCATTAGTCAAAGATCAAGCCTTACACTTATATTTATTAGATCCCCGTCCTTGTGTGCAAACCCAAGCCATGCTTATTGAGCCTTAACTCCTTGTCACTCTACAAATACTATATTAGCTAGTGCCCAATGTACCGGCACAACTGCTATAGGTTAAAAAAGAATGAGTCGTAGATAGCTGGATTCTGTATAAGTATTTCCCTGTTATTCTCGTCTCTGGACTCTGTTGGAGTTGGCTAGGTTATAAGTATGGTGGGTTCCGGGTGCAAGCTCGGGCACTGGTTTGTCGCACCCGGGGCACTGTCACGCCCCGATTTATCAAATCGAGACATTATTGAATTTCATAAGAAAAACAATAATCCAAGAGGTTCATCATGCGACATACGTACATCATACAGTATTCATGGCACGCAGACCATAATTATTACATCATTGTCTTTAGTAAAAGCAGCAAATAAAATATTTTAGAAAACGGCATGACGAACTCCTTCTTCAGGATCTTTCTTCTCGACTGGGTCGCTACTCCAGACCGTCTTCATAGTAGGTATCCTCTGTGGGGTCCAACGGGTATGAGTACAAAAGGTACTCAACAAGCCACCGCAAATGCAAATAATAATGCAAGGTAATAAACAAGGAAGGGTAATGGCTCAAAGTGCGGAAAAGTACATTTACAGTTATTGCATTTAATGTAATCACATTTTAATTATGCGGAAAAGTAGACATGAACATCAACAACATCCACTAACTCGAGGAGTACGTTTTACCTCCTCGCACAACAGTCCTTATATGACAATTCAACATGCACATACATTTTCAAAGTAGACTAACTGTGGGATGTCACGCAACCCGCCCTTGACCGTGGGCTCGGCTTTTCGAAAAGATTTATGACTCTGATCAGAGGTGTACTACTGTACCCACAAGGCACGCACTCATCCCAACGAGATGACCCATTTCACGGGAACTCGTGCCAAAACCTCAATATGAGATGTTCCAAGCGATAACCACCCGCTCTAGGTTTCGCCGGCGCGCCGGGCCGCATCCCGGCTAACGTCGCACCCCCTTTTGCGCCACATTGGTACAAGTCACCCGCAGGTGCAACTTGACCCATCTCCAATTGGTGGCCTCGGTTTGGAACAACCCATACCTTAGTTAGGACTTACCCACTAGACTTGTGGTTAGTACGGAAGTGTATTGCAACGGATCCCTCAGACCGGTCCTTATAGTGCCCCGGGTGCTACCGACCAATGCCCTAGCTTGCACCCGGAACCCACCATGCATTCACTCACAACCATAACTCCAACACCGACAGAATTCCATAGATAAGAAACCATGGGGATCATATAGTAGAACCAAGTACTACGACTCATTTTTATCCTATAGCGATCGTGTCGATACATTGGACACTAGCTAATAACATATATCATATGGTGACAAGGAGTTCAGGCTAGAGAGCATGGCTTGGGTTGCACATCAAGGTCGGGGGATCCTAAATAAATATATTGTAAGGGTTCATTTGACTAATGCATATATAACCTATGTGTTTTAACGATAGTTTAATCAAACATGGGTTCAATATGCTCAAAAGATTGGTTTGGTGACTTGCCTTGTTCAGCGAATGGGGAGGGAGGAACTTCCGGGAAGTATTCCGGCTCCTCGACGGCGTCGTAGTCTTTTCAATAATAATAAAGTAAAATAAATACAACATTCGATATAAACAACGTAAAATCACACAACAAGCATATGGGTTTAAGTTGGTTTGACCTTAAAGAAAATCAGTTGTTAAGGTTCTGAATTTTATTTCATAAATAATTTAAAATGAATCAAAATGAATTATTGTTTTTCCTAAAAAGGGGTTTTAAGTGTGAATAATACTACATTAAGTTTTCTAATCAATTTAATATGAATGATTCAGAGAAAACTCAGTGGTCCTAGTGTTTAAACAGAAGGGAACGATTATATAAATTTTCTGGAGTTTAAATATTTAAATTTGCAATTTAATCCTAAGGGCATTTGAATACTTATTTAAATAAACATGAAAATGTCAAAGTAAACCTACTGTTTTTATTGCATAAACATGTAGAGAATAATTTTATGAATTTTCTGAAATTGGAATGGTAATTTTTAGAGTTCAAATGCATTAGATATGAATTTTACAAGTTTAAAAGCATTTCTGGAATTTATTTTCAAATTTTAAACCTCCCGGGTCCACGGTGAGCCAGGCCCACGGTGAACCCGCGCACTGTGCGCGTGCGCCGGGTTGATCTGAACCGTTGGATCCAGATCCAACGCGCGAGAGCGAGGCGGGAGGGTTAAGTTGGCGTGGACGGCCAGGATTAAAACGCTGAACCGGTACGCGATGGACGACCCAGATGCGATGCGGGATTTTAAAACTAACGGACGGCCGAGATTATAACGTACCCCTTCGCCGAGATCTAACGGATCAGATTAAACCGCACGCGGGGATTAATCGTCGCCGTCGGATCCAGATCGCACGGTCGTGCGCGAATCCGACACGGCACGGGTACTCGACCCGTGCCGGTCGTCTTCTCCGACGACGGCGAGCGGGCCAGCGGCCACGGCGAGCGACGGCGGGCGGGTCTAAGGCCTAAAATGGAAAGAGGGGTTCACGAGGATCACGGGGGTACCCTTGCGGCGGCGAGTGGTCGACGGAGTGAGGCCGGCGACGAGCGGAGGCGGTGGAGGCGTTTGGGTCCTTGGCGGCGACGGCGATCCGGCGAGGTTCGTCGTCGACGGAGCGGTGGCCGAGGTTGGTGAGGTCCTGGTGATCACGTTGGTGGCGGAGGCGAGGGCCGGGGTGGTCCGAGGCGACGGCGAGGGGTGGCCGGAGACGAAACAGAGGGAGTGCTCTAAACGGCGAAGTGCGGGCGCTCTGCTTGGTTTGAGTGCGAATGGAGGCGTGGACCGAACGCGGTGGAGGGCAAGGGATTAAATAGAGGTACCGGCGGGGGCAGGGAGGGCGAAATTGACGGTGGCCGCGGTTAATTGCGCTTTGACGCCGGCGAGCTCGGGTTGAACGCGGTTCATCGAACCTGGACGTGAATCGGGCGGGATTAATAGGGGGAAACGGCCGGCGTGGTGAGGGGATTTCAATGCACGCGTCGGATTAAAGGGAGGGGGCCGGCGAGGGCGGATCCTAGGCGGAGTTAGGGCTTCGGCCGGCGAGGGGGGGGGATTTGGGGGCGGATCCCGCGGGGAAGACGGGTCTGACAGGTGGGCCAAGGTGGTCAGCGGGTACGAGCGCGCGAGAGAGGAGACTGACGGGTGGGGTCGGGCTCGGGCGCGAGGGGAGAAAGTTGGCGCCGACAGGTGGGGCCAAGGCGTCGGGTACGCGCGTGAGAGGAGAGGGGCTCACTGACGGGTGGGCTCCACTGGTCAGAAGGCGCGCGCGGGTGGGAGTGGGCTGGGCCGGCCGGGAGAGAGGGAGGAGAGGGGAAACGGCCCAGTACTGTTTCTAAGTATTTCTGAATAAAAATAATTACAGAAAATAGTTTAAAACCTTTTGGGGCATTTCCAAAGTGAGTAAAAATTTGTAAAAATTCTCAAAATTGTCTCTTGGCCTTAGGATCATATACAAAAAGTTTCACCTCCTAATTTGATCATCTACTCTATGTTGTAGTTCAAAAGGGTATAAAAGGGAATTAAAAGTATTTTCAGAAATAATAATTCCAAGAAATTGAATTTAATAATATATTTATTGTTTTGAAAATTTGGGGTGTTACAAACCTATCCCCCTTACAAGAATCTCGTCCTCGAGATTGGAACGTTACTCGAATAGCTCGGGGTACTGGGCTTTTAGCTCGTCTTCTTTTTCCCAAGTGGCTTCTTCGGCGGGATGGTTGTTCCATTGGACTTTGCAGAAGCGGACGACGCGACTTCTGGTTACTCTCTCCTTGGTTTCCAAGATCTTGACGGGCCTCTCTATGTAGGTCAAGTCTTCTTGGACATTAAGCTGCTGAAGGTCGGCTTGCTCGGTGGGCACACGGAGACACTTCTTCAGCTGCGAGACATGGAACACATCATGAACGCCTGCCAAGGATGGGGGCAGTTCAAGTTGATATGCCACTTCTCCTTGTCGACGGAGGATCTGGAAAGGTCCGACGTAGCGGGGTGCTAGTTTGCCTTTCATGTTGAACCTTTGAGTGCCACGGAGGGGAGTGACTCGGAGGTAGACGTAATCGCCCTCCTCAAAGGCTAGATCTCTTCGACGGTTATCGGCGTAGCTCTTTTGCCTGGATTGGGCGGCCTTCAAGCGGTCTCTTATGATCTTAACTTTCTCTTCGGCTTCTCTCAATAAATCTGTCCCAAACAGTTGTGACTCTCCGGTTTGATCCCAGAGCAACGGCGTTCTGCACTTACGCCCATAGAGTGCTTCGAACGGGGACATTTGCAGGCTGGCTTGATAGCTGTTGTTGTAGGAGAACTCTGCATAAGGTAAGTTCTTGTCCCACATTCCGCCAAAGTCTAGAGCACAAGCTCTAAGCATATCCTCCAATATCTGGTTGACCCTTTCGGTTTGACCGTCGGTCTGTGGATGATAGGCGGTGCTAAAGTTCAGCCGGGTGCCGAGTTCCTCTTGAAGGTTCTTCCAAAACTTGGAGGTAAACTGACTCCCGCGGTCAGATACAATCTTCTTGGGAACTCCGTGAAGGCACACGATCCGGGTCATATACAACTCAGCCAACTTGGCGACGGTGTAAGTTGTCTTGACCGGGACGAAGTGAGCTACCTTGGTGAGTCGATCAACGATCACCCAGATAGAATCATGACCAGCTTGGGTCCTAGGCAGTCCCGTGATGAAGTCCATTCCTATCTCTTCCCACTTCCATTCAGGGACTTTGAGGGGTTGAAGAAGTCCGGCAGGTCTCTGATGCTCTGCCTTGACTCGCCGGCATGTGTCGCACTTGGCCACATACTCAGCTATCTCTCTCTTCATACTGACCCACCAATATTTTTCCTTCAGGTCTTGGTACATCTTTGTACTCCCGGGATGAATGGAGTATAATGTATCGTGGGCTTCTTGAAGGATGAGGGTCTTCAGCTCTGGTTGATTGGGTACGCATACTCGGTTTCCGAACCAGATGGTACCATGCTCATCTTCGGAAAATCCGGGGGCTTTACCCTTCCTCATGTTTTGCTGGATCGCTTGGATATCCGGATCCTCCTTCTGCTTCCCTCGGATCTGGTCTATTAAGACAGGCCGAGATTCCAAGGCAGCGAGGTACTCTCGGGTGGTGATTCCCAAGTTTAACCTTTCCATCTCCTTATACAGTAAAGGAGCTTGGTCCTGAACCATGATGGCGTTGCAGTACCCTTTTCGACTGAGGGCATCTGCCACCACATTCGCTTTGCCCGGATGATAATGGATGCCCAAGTCGTAATCCTTGATCAGTTCCAACCATCTCCTTTGCCTGAGATTCAGATCTGGTTGGGTGAATATGTACTTGAGGCTCTTGTGGTCGGTGAAGACCTCACACCGATTCCCCACAAGGTAATGTCTCCATATCTTCAAGGCATGAACCACGGCTGCTAGTTCCAGGTCGTGAGTTGGGTAGTTCAGCTCATGTGGTCTCAACTGCCGGGAGGCGTAGGATACCACCTTCCCTTCTTGCATTAAGACGCATCCCAATCCTTGACGAGAGGCATCACAGTAGACGTGGAAGTCTTTCCGGATGTCTGGCAGAGTCAGAATGGGGGCTGACACGAGCTTCTTCTTGAGAGTCTGGAAGCTCTCTTCGCAGTCGGGGGTCCAATCAAACTTCACCTCTTTTTGCAGAAGTCTGGTCATCGGCTTGGCGATCTTGGAAAAATTCTCGATGAACCGGCGATAGTATCCGGCCAATCCGAGGAAACTCCGGATCTCGGTCACGGTCGTTGGCTGTAGCCAGTTGGTTACCGCTTCAACGGTGGTTGGGTCTACTGCTATTCCTCCGGCGGATATGACATGGCCGAGGAACTTCACCTCAGACGACCAAAATTCGCATTTGCTGTATTTGGCGTACAGTTGCTGCTCCCTTAGCTTTCCGAGGGTCAGACGGAGGTGAGTCTCGTGTTCTTCCTTGGTTTTGGAGTAAACGAGGATATCGTCGATGAATACCACGATGAACTTGTCCAAGAACTCCATGAATACATTGTTCATCATGTTCATGAAGAAGGCCGGGGCATTCGTGAGTCCGAACGACATCACCGTATACTCGTAGAGGCCATAACGGGAGGTAAAGGCAGTCTTGGGTATATCCTCTTCTCTAATCCTCAATTGGTGATATCCCGACCTGAGGTCAATCTTGGAGAACACCGAGGATCCCTTCAGTTGATCGAACAGATCGTCGATCCGTGGCAGAGGATACTTGTTCTTGATGGTTACATCGTTCAAGGCCCTATAGTCCACGCACATCCTTTTGGTCTTGTCCTTCTTTAAGGCAAAGATAACCGGGGCACCCCAGGGTGAGGTACTCGGTCGGATGTACCCTTTCTGCTCTAGGTCTTCAATATTGGCTTTGACCTCAGCTAGTTCATTGGCGGCCATCCGGTATGGGCGCTTGGAAATTGGAGTGGTGCCGGGGACAAGCTCGATCCTGAATTCGATGTCTCGCTTGGGAGGCATTCCCGGTAGATCTTCAGGAAAGACGTCCGCGAACTCCTTGACTATGGGTACTTCTTCAAGGGCCAAAGAGTGAAGGGACGCACTGAGCGGCTTGCGACTGGTCATACGAAAGGTAACGACTTCGCCTTCTGGGTTGGTCACCGTGACGGATTTGTTGGCACAGTTGATCACACCTTTATGCTTCATCAACCAATCCATCCCTAGGATGAAATCAAGTCCGGTGCATTGGATGAGAACTGGCTCGGCTCGAAACAATACTCCTAGGATCTCAATCTGAACCTTAGGGCTATATAAGCGGGCTAAGGTCTTGTTGCCGGGAGTAGTAATAACCATGGGTGTGGGTAGCGGAAGTACGTCCAGTCCATGTGATTTTACGAAATCCTCGGAGACGAAGGAGTGTGTCGCTCCAGAGTCAAACAATATTAAGGCCGGTACGGAATTCACAGTAAACGTACCGAGCACGACTTCTGGCGCCTCCTGAGCTTCCTCCGCGTTGACGTGGTTTACGCGGGCTCGCACCGCCTGGTTGGGCGCCGCGCCTTGGAGCCGTTTGGGGTGGGGACACTGGTGGGAGTAGTGCCCCTCCTTGCGGCAGTTGAAGCAGACGACCGGCCTTCCTTGGCGATCCCTCAAGATCGGGGCTTTGGCGGCCGGTGCGGGCTGAGCGGCCGGAGCTGGTGGAGCGGGGCGAGGATGCCCGGCGTTGGATCCACCGGCTGCATGAGGTGGCCTGTAGGCGGGTCGAGGATGGTAGGCGGGCGCTGGTGGCGGAGGGACGAAGCGGGGCCTCTGAGTGTTCGCCTGCTGGTGCTTGAAGGCGATCATCTTCCTCTTTTGAGGTCCAGCTTGTTCTGCTCAGTCTCTTGGATGAGCGCTTTATTGACCAGCCGCTGGAAGTCGGCGAAGTCGGCGGCGACGAGCTGGATGGACAGCTCATCCTTAAGTCCCCTTAGGAACTTGGCTTGGCGGAGGGCGTCGGTGCGCACTTCCTCCGGTGCGTAGCGGGCGAGGCGGTTGAACTCATGTAGGTACTCCATGACAGTCCGGTTGCCTTGTTGCAGGTCGCGGAACTCCTGCTGTTTGACCGCGATGACACCGGCGGGGACGTGGGCGGCACGAAAGGCGATGGTGAACTCCGCCCAAGTCACCATGTGGCCCTCAGGCTGGGACGCACGGTAGTTGTCCCACCACTCGGCGGCGGGACCCTGGAGCTGATGAGTGGCGAAGGCCACTCGCTCCCGGTCTGTGCAGGGGAGGAGGTCGAGCTTCTTCTCGATGGTGCGGAGCCAATCTCCGGCCTCCATCGGGTTGGTCGTGCTCGAGAAGATGGGCGGGCGCACGCGCAAGAACTCGGAGAGTTGCGGAGCGGCCGCGGGTGCTGGTGCGCGAGGGGCGGACTCCCCGTTCTGCAGACGGTCCAACTGAGCCTGCTGGTGCTGCATTTGGGTGAGGAGGGCGGTGATCAGGTGATTCTGGTTCGCCATCATTTCCGCCAAGGTGGGGTGGTTGGCGGAAGGCGACCCAGACTGACGTGGGCCTGTCGCACCCCAGTGGGGTACAACTCCCTCGGGCGCATCCCGGCTTCCTCCTGCTCCGTTGTTGGAGTCGGGGTTCTGGTGGTCGGCCATCGTCTGAATATACATAGTCATAAGGCAAAAGAATTGACAAAACAATAATTTCAACTCATGTATAAATTCAGTGGTAGAATGTTCATTACAATCAAGTTTTTATTCTACCCAAGACACACTCGTCAGGGGTAGCACCACATACGAATTTTTATTTAAAAATAGTGACTCCTACGCCTACTCGCCACCGGAGGCAGTCTCCGTGCTCTCGGAACCACGGGTGCGCGGCTCCGAAGGGACGGTGGGCTCGAGAAAGTTCTCGATGATAGGATCGGAGACGAGGCCGGGGCGTGGTGCAGGGATGCTGGCGGTAGATGGTCCGGCGGTGGAGGGGTGAGGTGGGATCCGCTTGGGGCGAGGGACGGGCTCGCGGATGGGCTTCCTCTTCCTTGGAAGGAGAGGGACCATCTCAGCGATGTCCTTCTGCAGCTGCATGATCTTGCGCTGCAGCTCGCCGTTCTGCTGGATCAAGTTCTTCGTTTCTCCACGAAGAAACTCGACCGCCTCATGGTGCTCGTCGGCGTCGAGCACCGCCTCAGTATGGAGATCATCCATAGCCTGTAGAAGACGTGACTGCCGGGCCATGGCTGGATCACGCACGGAGTGAACTCCGTGGTAGATACTGCGGTGGGCGCCGGGAGTACGCTTCGGCACAAGCCGGAAGGATGTGTTCTGAAGACGATCGTCGTAGATCATCCTCAGCTCCATGAGGGCCTGGAGGGCGACTCGTTGGCACGCGACGTCGAAGGTCGGGCCTCCAAGTGCCGTAGTGTAGGGTGGCAGATGCTCTCCGGAGCCGTGGACGGTGAGGGAGACGTCGCAAGGCCCGGCGAATTCTTCCAAGTAGATCCCTTGGAATTCGGGTTCGAAGAGGAACCCGAGGAATGTGAGCATCATCCGGAGTTCCCTGACGAAGCCCTCAAAGTGTCGGCAGAAGCTTTGAACCCGGTAGACCGGCATCTACAAAACAGCAAGTTGAATAAAAGTGAGGAGAGGAACAAAATTTGTAAATTAGATTTTCGAGAAATAATTTCCTATGGTCCGTGGCTAGGCGGGTCTGTTTGGCTTCCTACAGTCGAGTCGGCTCTGATACCATCTTGTCACGCCCCGATTTATCAAATCGAGACATTATTGAATTTCATAAGAAAAACAATAATCCAAGAGGTTCATCATGCGACATACGTACATCATACAGTATTCATGGCACGCAGACCATAATTATTACATCATTGTCTTTAGTAAAAGCAGCAAATAAAATATTTTAGAAAACGGCATGACGAACTCCTTCTTCAGGATCTTTCTTCTCGACTGGGTCGCTACTCCAGACCGTCTTCATAGTAGGTATCCTCTGTGGGGTCCAACGGGTATGAGTACAAAAGGTACTCAACAAGCCACCGCAAATGCAAATAATAATGCAAGGTAATAAACAAGGAAGGGTAATGGCTCAAAGTGCGGAAAAGTACATTTACAGTTATTGCATTTAATGTAATCACATTTTAATTATGCGGAAAAGTAGACATGAACATCAACAACATCCACTAACTCGAGGAGTACGTTTTACCTCCTCGCACAACAGTCCTTATATGACAATTCAACATGCACATACATTTTCAAAGTAGACTAACTGTGGGATGTCACGCAACCCGCCCTTGACCGTGGGCTCGGCTTTTCGAAAAGATTTATGACTCTGATCAGAGGTGTACTACTGTACCCACAAGGCACGCACTCATCCCAACGAGATGACCCATTTCACGGGAACTCGTGCCAAAACCTCAATATGAGATGTTCCAAGCGATAACCACCCGCTCTAGGTTTCGCCGGCGCGCCGGGCCGCATCCCGGCTAACGTCGCACCCCCTTTTGCGCCACATTGGTACAAGTCACCCGCAGGTGCAACTTGACCCATCTCCAATTGGTGGCCTCGGTTTGGAACAACCCATACCTTAGTTAGGACTTACCCACTAGACTTGTGGTTAGTACGGAAGTGTATTGCAACGGATCCCTCAGACCGGTCCTTATAGTGCCCCGGGTGCTACCGACCAATGCCCTAGCTTGCACCCGGAACCCACCATGCATTCACTCACAACCATAACTCCAACACCGACAGAATTCCATAGATAAGAAACCATGGGGATCATATAGTAGAACCAAGTACTACGACTCATTTTTATCCTATAGCGATCGTGTCGATACATTGGACACTAGCTAATAACATATATCATATGGTGACAAGGAGTTCAGGCTAGAGAGCATGGCTTGGGTTGCACATCAAGGTCGGGGGATCCTAAATAAATATATTGTAAGGGTTCATTTGACTAATGCATATATAACCTATGTGTTTTAACGATAGTTTAATCAAACATGGGTTCAATATGCTCAAAAGATTGGTTTGGTGACTTGCCTTGTTCAGCGAATGGGGAGGGAGGAACTTCCGGGAAGTATTCCGGCTCCTCGACGGCGTCGTAGTCTTTTCAATAATAATAAAGTAAAATAAATACAACATTCGATATAAACAACGTAAAATCACACAACAAGCATATGGGTTTAAGTTGGTTTGACCTTAAAGAAAATCAGTTGTTAAGGTTCTGAATTTTATTTCATAAATAATTTAAAATGAATCAAAATGAATTATTGTTTTTCCTAAAAAGGGGTTTTAAGTGTGAATAATACTACATTAAGTTTTCTAATCAATTTAATATGAATGATTCAGAGAAAACTCAGTGGTCCTAGTGTTTAAACAGAAGGGAACGATTATATAAATTTTCTGGAGTTTAAATATTTAAATTTGCAATTTAATCCTAAGGGCATTTGAATACTTATTTAAATAAACATGAAAATGTCAAAGTAAACCTACTGTTTTTATTGCATAAACATGTAGAGAATAATTTTATGAATTTTCTGAAATTGGAATGGTAATTTTTAGAGTTCAAATGCATTAGATATGAATTTTACAAGTTTAAAAGCATTTCTGGAATTTATTTTCAAATTTTAAACCTCCCGGGTCCACGGTGAGCCAGGCCCACGGTGAACCCGCGCACTGTGCGCGTGCGCCGGGTTGATCTGAACCGTTGGATCCAGATCCAACGCGCGAGAGCGAGGCGGGAGGGTTAAGTTGGCGTGGACGGCCAGGATTAAAACGCTGAACCGGTACGCGATGGACGACCCAGATGCGATGCGGGATTTTAAAACTAACGGACGGCCGAGATTATAACGTACCCCTTCGCCGAGATCTAACGGATCAGATTAAACCGCACGCGGGGATTAATCGTCGCCGTCGGATCCAGATCGCACGGTCGTGCGCGAATCCGACACGGCACGGGTACTCGACCCGTGCCGGTCGTCTTCTCCGACGACGGCGAGCGGGCCAGCGGCCACGGCGAGCGACGGCGGGCGGGTCTAAGGCCTAAAATGGAAAGAGGGGTTCACGAGGATCACGGGGGTACCCTTGCGGCGGCGAGTGGTCGACGGAGTGAGGCCGGCGACGAGCGGAGGCGGTGGAGGCGTTCGGGTCCTTGGCGGCGACGGCGATCCGGCGAGGTTCGTCGTCGACGGAGCGGTGGCCGAGGTTGGTGAGGTCCTGGTGATCACGTTGGTGGCGGAGGCGAGGGCCGGGGTGGTCCGAGGCGACGGCGAGGGGTGGCCGGAGACGAAACAGAGGGAGTGCTCTAAACGGCGAAGTGCGGGCGCTCTGCTTGGTTTGAGTGCGAATGGAGGCGTGGACCGAACGCGGTGGAGGGCAAGGGATTAAATAGAGGTACCGGCGGGGGCAGGGAGGGCGAAATTGACGGTGGCCGCGGTTAATTGCGCTTTGACGCCGGCGAGCTCGGGTTGAACGCGGTTCATCGAACCTGGACGTGAATCGGGCGGGATTAATAGGGGGAAACGGCCGGCGTGGTGAGGGGATTTCAATGCACGCGTCGGATTAAAGGGAGGGGGCCGGCGAGGGCGGATCCTAGGCGGAGTTAGGGCTTCGGCCGGCGAGGGGGGGGGATTTGGGGGCGGATCCCGCGGGGAAGACGGGTCTGACAGGTGGGCCAAGGTGGTCAGCGGGTACGAGCGCGCGAGAGAGGAGACTGACGGGTGGGGTCGGGCTCGGGCGCGAGGGGAGAAAGTTGGCGCCGACAGGTGGGGCCAAGGCGTCGGGTACGCGCGTGAGAGGAGAGGGGCTCACTGACGGGTGGGCTCCACTGGTCAGAAGGCGCGCGCGGGTGGGAGTGGGCTGGGCCGGCCGGGAGAGAGGGAGGAGAGGGGAAACGGCCCAGTACTGTTTCTAAGTATTTCTGAATAAAAATAATTACAGAAAATAGTTTAAACCTTTTGGGGCATTTCCAAAGTGAGTAAAAATTTGTAAAAATTCTCAAAATTGTCTCTTGGCCTTAGGATCATATACAAAAAGTTTCACCTCCTAATTTGATCATCTACTCTATGTTGTAGTTCAAAAGGGTATAAAAGGGAATTAAAAGTATTTTCAGAAATAATAATTCCAAGAAATTGAATTTAATAATATATTTATTGTTTTGAAAATTTGGGGTGTTACAGGCACTATAAGGACCGGTCTGCGGGATCTGTTGCAAAGCACTTCCGTACCAACCACAAGTCTAATGGGTAAGTCCTAACTGGAAGTGTGGAACTCTTCGGCTCTATGCACCATAGTGGAGGGGTACAAGGGGCTAGCCTGCGGGCGACTTGTACCAAAGAAGGCTCAAGGGGGGGTATGGTGAGCACTCGACACGTCGAGACACGATACGAAACCCATAAGAGGGTGTTGTGGAGTCGGAGGGAACCATATGGAAGGTTTTGGCACGAGTTCCCGTGAAATGGGTCATCTCGTTACACTTTGGTGTAAGTGATGAGTGCGTGCCTTGTGGGTACAGTGGTACATCTCTGATCAGAGTAATTTAATCTTTTCGAAAAGCCGAGCCCACGGTCAAGGGCGGGTTGTGTGACTACTCGCAGTTAGATTACAATTGTGTGAATGTTCGGATTATTCATGGCACGTAAGGACTGTTGAGCGAGGTGGGGTGACTGTACCCCTCGAGTTAGAAGATGATACACATGCACATGTTTACTTTTCCGTACTAATAAATTGCTCTCATTTAAAGCTTTACAATTATGCTGCTTCCGCAAAACTAGCCACTATCTCCCTTGTTATTACCTTGCATTATATTTGCATTCGGTGGCTTGCTGAGTACATCTGTACTCACCCCGTTGACTTACACCATCAGAGCCCGTCTACTACGAGGAGGATGAAGGTCTGGAGTAGCGACCCAGTCAAGGCGAGACTGGAAGGAGGCGTTCATCTAGGACCCTTGATTTTATTAGTTTCTCTTCACTTTAATTCACTTTTGTATTAATGCGGTCTACGAACCGTGAATGATTGCTCGTATTGTACGTGGTCGCTTTATGAACGTCTTGGTTTATTGATTTTCTTTGGAATTTCAATAAAGGTCCTGATTTATTAAATCGGGGCGCGACAAGATGGTATCAGAGCCGACTTGACTGTAGGAAGCCAAACAGACCTGACCTTAGGACTTATAAAACCACTATATTTTCTTACAAAAACTACTTATCCTCTCATCTTCCAAGATTTTCACACAAAAACTTTCTCTCTTTTGTAGATGCCGGTCCATACCATGAGCGGGACTCTTCGTGATGAGGCCGGATTCATCCGCGAACTTCGCGTGCTCGTCGACTTCTTGGGGTTTCCCCATGAGCCTGCGTTCCACGGGAACTTTCCCGATGCGAACGAGAGCTACTGTGAGGTCACGGTTGTTATCCGCCCCTCCTCCACGCAGCCACCCCTCTACACCCATGGAGTTGGAGGACCTTCATTCGTGGTGGCCAGCCAGCGAGCCGCTCTCCAGTCCCTCGCCGAGCTTCGACTGGTCTACGACTGCCACCTCCGCGACACCGTCTACCGCTTCATGCCCATGCGCACACCCGGGAGTCACCGCAGCATCTACATCAGTCCCCTCACCCAGAGCAGCTCCGCCATCACCCGCACGATGAGACTCTTGGAGGCCATGGACAACCTCCACACGGAGGCCGTCCTCGACGCAGACAGCCAGCACGACACCATTGACTTCTACCGCCACACTTCGGAGAACCTGACCAGGGAGAACGCCGAGCTCCGTCGACAGCTAGAGCAGAACCCTCTGTTGACCCTTGAGGTGGAGGAGTTGAGGCGTCAGAACGAGCTTCTACGCCAGGGCGCCATGGTCCACACCCAGCTCCGCCAACAGCTGAAGGAACTAAAGAAGGATCTTGAGGAGATCGCACCTCTTCTACCTCGCAAGAAGAAACCCCTTCGGATCCCCACCGTGAGGCCCAAGAGGATCTCCCGTAGTGCTCCACCCGCAGGACCAGCCAGTTCCTCAACCCCGACCGTCTCCTACGAGCCCGTGATCGAGCCGTCCCCTGAGCTACCATAGACGTAGATTTACGATTGATTGCTTTTCTTTTTACTTGATTGTATTACCATTCATGTCAAAAATAAGGCATGAATGAATATATAAATATATGTAATCGCAAGAACGATACATTTTGAAATAAAAACTTAATCCCATCTCCTCATATACCTATTAGGTCATAAACCCAACCTAAAGGAGAGAATCTACCTCTAGTTTCAAATCAACGTGATTCGTTCGTCGCCGTTCTACGAGAACAACTCCAATCATGAAGTCAAGACAAGTTGTCAAGAAAGCTCTAATTTAGCCAAGCCCAATCTATGAAAATATAGAAGCCTATCTTTAACCTTCTAGCCTTTCCGAATCTCGGGACGAGATTCTTGTTAAGGAAGTTAGGATTGTAACACCTCGATTTTTGCGAGGCATTAAAATAAAATTTCCCCTTAATAAGTAAATTTCAGGAAAAGTATTTAGTATAAAGCAAGAAAGAGGAAAGCTAAAATATGGGCCTAAAAATTTCATTTAAAATTAGCCAGAATATCTTTCCTAAAAATTCTCCTAAGCATCAAATTGTGTTCCAAAAATTTTCTTGAAATTTTTGGGTACCAAGGAATTCAATAAGATATAATCAACATCACTTCATCTTAAACATCTAACACAAAATTAATAAAATATGTTACAACACGAATGTTGAGTGAATAAAATACATGATAAGTCATTTATATTAAAAAATAATATAGGGCATGAGTATGAAAGTAATAAGGGACTAACATAAAGCATCTAGGTCAAATTATCCATCTTAGGCAATAAAATCAGTAACAATTTCCCCTTAATGTTGGCACCTTCTTTTTGAACCCCTCAACTTCAGGATGGCCAATAACCAAGGATCAGAAACCCCACACGATGGAAACACCTCAGGCAACCTGCCTCAGTGGGGTGAAGCTGGACGTCAGCAGACCCCTGTTGTCTATCATCCCACACTTACGGAGATGATGGCAAAACAGAACCAACTGATCGCCACACTGCTTACCCAGATGCAACAACAACAGAAGCAGATGCAAGAGCAGCAGGCACAGTTGTTCCGTCTCCAGCAACACCAACACGAGCTCTCCCTTCAGCTGATCCACGAGGATTTCGCCAACTTTCAGAGATTGGTGAACGAAGCAACTATACCAGAAACCAGAGTGATTCCACCTCAAGCCACGAACCACCCTCGGAGGACCAAGCACAGACATCCCACCCCAAGCACCGCCTACCGGAAGAACTCCAGCACAAGCTACCGGATACAAGAGGGACAGGAACGGCAAGCCGATTGTGTGCTACAACTGTCGCCAAGGAGGCCACTACGCCAACAAGTGCCCCTACCCCAAGCGGGTGCCATCCTCCATTCCAAACCCAGAGGAACCTACTCTAGATCACCACAAAGAGAAACCAGATACAATCGAAGACACTCCCAATTTGGTTTCAACCAACCCAGATCCGGAGATCGCCTTGCCTACTTCTGATGTAACTCCTCCTAATCCGGAGCACCAGTAGAACTCAGTCCCTCCGTCTTCCCGAGGTTCGCTTCGAATCTCGAGGACGAGATTCTCTGTAAGGGGGATAGGATTGTAACAGCCCCAAAATTAAAAAGGAATAAAATAAAGGAAAAATAATATTAAATGGATTTCTGAATTTTATTATTTAAGAAAATACTAAAAGAGCCCTATTAAAGCCAAACAGAGATAAATATTCAAAATTTGGACTTGAAAATTTTATGGGATAAACTAGAGGCCAAGAAATATTTTTGAGAATTTTTACAAAATTTTAGCAACAGTGCTTCAAGCCTTAAGCAAATATTTGAAATTATGGAATTATTTTAATTGAGAAATGAATTTTAAACCTTATTGGGCCGCCTCCCTCCTTTCTCCTCGGCCCGGCCCAGCCTTTCCACCTCGGCCGCTGACAGGCGGGGCCGCCCTGTCAGCACCACCATCCCCTCTCTCCGCGCGCGCCACGCCCCCACAGGCCCACACGTCAGTCCCCGCCACGCGCCCCCTCTCTCGCTGTCAGGTAGGACCCACTGGTCGGCGCGGTTGTTTTCTCGTTCGGTCTATGACAGGTGGAGCCCACCTGTCATATCCTTCTTCTCCGAAGGAAGGGGGCCGATCCCCTTCCATGCCGGCGCCCCCTCCCTTCCATTTTCACTGTCGATCGCCGGATCCTCATGATTGAGCCTCGGATCTCCTTCTCCATTCACCGGTGATCCGTTTCCCCCTTTTGCCACGCGGTTTCATCCTTTTGGAAGTTCATCCGAGAAGAAATGGAATCTCGCCGGAGCAATTAAGGAATCCTCCTCGGTTTCCTTCGGTATTGTTACCATAACCTCGCCGGCGACCCCTATAAGAGCACCCCAACGTCGCCGCACTTAACCACGCCACCAGAACCCGAGCCATAGCCAATCCAAGCCACCGCCGGCCCTTTTTCGTGCCTCGCCTCTGTTTGCCCTCCGGCAGCTCCCCACCGACGCCTCGGTCCACCGCCGCCCTCGCCGCCACCCCCGTCGGGACCGCCATCACACCCTCTACCCCGGCCCCACCTCCGTTGGGTCAGAACACCGCCGGAGCGCCTCGCCGTCGTCGGACCCGAAGGCCTCCTCCGCCTCTTCTCGCCGCCGATCGTCGCCTCTGTCCCGTCGACGCCACCTCCGGTACGGATGCACTCCCCTCACTCCCCTCTACCCATTTTTGCAGTCACCCGAGGCCTTAGGCCATCGCCATCGCCGGTGGGCGCTCGCCGTCGTTCGGCCGGCGCCGGGGACGAAGACCTCGGTCTCCCCGTGTCGCGTGCGTGCCGGACGAGACCTCCACCGTGCGATCGTGGATAGACGGCTGAGATCAGATCGGCCATGCATTTAATCCTGGCCCTTGATCTTAGCCGAAGGGGTATCGAGGGTTGTGAGCCGTCGATCTCCACTTAAGCGCCCCGATCCCCGATCACCCGTTGGATCTTGATCCTGCGGTTCTGATCGCTCCGGCTCACGTGCGCAGTCACTGGTCCACCGTGGGCCTGGCTCACCGTGGACCAGGGACTGATTTCTGTCTAAAATAAAATTCAGAAAAAATAGTTTAAACTTCCAAAATTCATATCTTGCTTAAATCAACTCCAAAATTCACCATTTTGATTCTGGAAAATTTGTATTTTCATTCTCTACACTTTTATGCAATAAAAACAATATGTTTATTTGGCACATAATAATCTTATTAAATAATAAAGAAAAGTCCCCTTTAAGAATTAATTAATATATTTCAATAAAATAATTCAGATAAACCCTTAAAAATTTATAAAGTAATATCAGAAGACATAATAGTTATTAATATAATAAAAATGGAATGACCATTTTTATCCATGCCATTTTATTTAATAACATTTCTAAGACCCCTTTTAGGACTTAATTAATATTCCATTTAAATAATACAGAAAAACTCTTAGAAATTTATATAATAATTTTGATGATATGTTGAATCCAGTACACTGTTTATAAGCCAATAAAAATATAATAATTCATTTTGCTCACCACCATTTCCAAGACCCTTTAAAATAAATGATTAATTCATATAATGGAAATACAACACCCTACAAAAATATTATGAAAAACTATATAATAAATTCAGAGGACTTAATGACTTTGTTCTACTGTTTTAATGCAACAAAAATAAACATGTTCACTATGCCCACTTTAATCTATTAACTAATACTGCAAAAGCCCTTGTAGGATAAATTAAGTAATTCGTATAATAAAAGTTAAACACTTTATAAAAATGTCATGACAACTTATATAATAACTTCAGAAAACCTAACCACTTGAGTTCACTATTTTTAATAAAAATAGAATATTCATCTTGTCCACTTTATTCCATTAAATGATATTGCAAAGGCCCTTTTAGGACATTTAATTAAGGCATTTAAGAAAAAGTCAACCCTTTATGAAACTATCCTAAAACTTATATAACAAACTTCAGAAGATCTAAATAACCTAATGTCATTATATTAATGCCATAAAAACATGAAGGTCATTTTATAACTTTTTACTTCAACTTTAAAAAGGGAGAAATAAAACCCCCTTAGGAAGAATAATTATATCAAGCTATAAAAATTTAGGAATCTCATTAAAAATTAATCTTAAATGTTAAAATAACAAAACCCTAAAAGTTAAGACTCTATCTCCTTTACTTAATCCAACATAAACATGTATGTTAGTATGATTGATTGTTTTGGATTGTTTATTGAATGCTTTATTTACTTTTCCGTATCGAGAAGACTACGTCGTCGTCGAAGATCCGGAGATCTATTCCAAGGTTTCACCTTCACCATTCACGGATCAAGGCAAGTCATCGACCATCTCTGTGGAAACAGTTGATCATCATTGAGCCCATGATTTTAATAAATTATCGCTATAACACATAGATTAATATTGCATTAGTCAAAGATCAAGCCTTACACTTATATTTATTAGATCCCCGTCCTTGTGTGCAAACCCAAGCCATGCTTATTGAGCCTTAACTCCTTGTCACTCTACAAATACTATATTAGCTAGTGCCCAATGTACCGGCACAACTGCTATAGGTTAAAAAAGAATGAGTCGTAGATAGCTGGATTCTGTATAAGTATTTCCCTGTTATTCTCGTCTCTGGACTCTGTTGGAGTTGGCTAGGTTATAAGTATGGTGGGTTCCGGGTGCAAGCTCGGGCACTGGTTTGTCGCACCCGGGGCACTATAAGGACCGGTCTGCGGGATCTGTTGCAAAGCACTTCCGTACCAACCACAAGTCTAATGGGTAAGTCCTAACTGGAAGTGTGGAACTCTTCGGCTCTATGCACCATAGTGGAGGGGTACAAGGGGCTAGCCTGCGGGCGACTTGTACCAAAGAAGGCTCAAGGGGGGGTATGGTGAGCACTCGACACGTCGAGACACGATACGAAACCCATAAGAGGGTGTTGTGGAGTCGGAGGGAACCATATGGAAGGTTTTGGCACGAGTTCCCGTGAAATGGGTCATCTCGTTACACTTTGGTGTAAGTGATGAGTGCGTGCCTTGTGGGTACAGTGGTACATCTCTGATCAGAGTAATTTAATCTTTTCGAAAAGCCGAGCCCACGGTCAAGGGCGGGTTGTGTGACTACTCGCAGTTAGATTACAATTGTGTGAATGTTCGGATTATTCATGGCACGTAAGGACTGTTGAGCGAGGTGGGGTGACTGTACCCCTCGAGTTAGAAGATGATACACATGCACATGTTTACTTTTCCGTACTAATAAATTGCTCTCATTTAAAGCTTTACAATTATGCTGCTTCCGCAAAACTAGCCACTATCTCCCTTGTTATTACCTTGCATTATATTTGCATTCGGTGGCTTGCTGAGTACATCTGTACTCACCCCGTTGACTTACACCATCAGAGCCCGTCTACTACGAGGAGGATGAAGGTCTGGAGTAGCGACCCAGTCAAGGCGAGACTGGAAGGAGGCGTTCATCTAGGACCCTTGATTTTATTAGTTTCTCTTCACTTTAATTCACTTTTGTATTAATGCGGTCTACGAACCGTGAATGATTGCTCGTATTGTACGTGGTCGCTTTATGAACGTCTTGGTTTATTGATTTTCTTTGGAATTTCAATAAAGGTCCTGATTTATTAAATCGGGGCGCGACAGGCGCACAAACAGGAGAGAGACAAACACAGGGAACAAAGAGGAATGACCCAAGGAAATGATTGAAAAGTGAATTCAGCAAAAGGGTAGCATAACCCTAGGGATTGGGGCCCTATTTATAGGCTGCCCAACACTTAGGAATATTCCACTATCCCCTTAGGATTTTTTACAGACGCTAAAATAAAGGAAAAGACTCAACTGCCCTTAGGAATTTTTACAGACACGACTGACTGACTGTGGGCCTAGAGATACAGATGACTTATCCGGAAGCTAAGCTTTCGTAGCGACTACGACTTCTCTTCTGGACAGTCCGATACAAGATCAACGGTTATCAGTTTTGCGCCGAAACTGACAAAGCCTCCACCGACTTTGCACCAGGTACCCGGATTGGGCCGACCCGATTCCGCAGCTCTCTCAGCCCGGCAATCGCTCACCGCCCGTGTACCTGAGTCAATCCTGGTCAACAGCCCAGTGGGCCTTCTGCTGCTCCTAGCCCATGTACCCGGATTGGGCCAGCCCGACTTCGCGGCTCTCTCAGCCCGATAGTCGCTCGCTGCCCGTGTACCTGAGTCACACGCGGCCCATGAAGCAGCATATCTCCTCTCTTCATCTGTCCTCTTTGACTCTCATTGACAATGACTCATCACATCTGGAGCCATGAGGCCTACGCTATTCAGCATGGCTCCTCAATCTCCCCCTTGATGAGTGCATTGTCAACACTTCACTTCTTCAGCTCTTCAGTACCTGTGAACAACTGTGGAAACACAAAAACAAAGCACAAGAAAACGAAGAAGAAGAAAATAAAGTAAAAGTTTAACCCTAATGACCAAAATCCGAACAAAAGCAAGAAGTGGTCATTATGGTTAACTAAAAGTAAAAGCTCAACATGAGTGCGATCTCAGAAACATCAACAAGGATATCAAAATAGTAAGGACAACCGAGAGAAAAACTCCCCCTTAAACTCACATTCCAAGATTTCTCCCCCTTGTTGACAAGTGAACTCATCAAGCACTCAAAAGAGACACAGACTCCCCCTGAAATGCAACTCCCCCTCAAAATATGCAATGAATGCAACTGGGGTGCTTGTGGAGTGTAGAAAGCATGCTTCTCAAATATGATTGACTGCAATTACAAACATCTAACAAGTATAGCAAAAGACATACTGTCGGAGACTCATGGCATGATCAGTGCAACAGATGATATCTAAAGAAAGTCATTAGCACACATTTTCAAGTTTTGCAAACAAAAGCCTCACCACATTTTCCAGTTAACAGGCAAGGTAAAGTATGAGATGTATAAACTAACTGATATCTACTAAGATAAGCATTATCCAAAACAAAGTGTTGCAGCAAACTTGTTATCAATTCAATTTCTAGGCTTTTTCTTTTTTCCTTTTTCATTTTTGCGAGGGGTTATTTGCTTGTCAAACCTTATGCTGACCGACCAAGTCAAGCCTAGGCCAGAACTGGACCATCAGAAGCTTAAGACATTGGTCTTGGCATACACTACACTGTCATAGTTCATACCAAAGTGCTATGGTACGCATTTCAGAACAATGCAATGCGACAAAACAAACCCACCTGGATCTTTTCAAATTATGCATAAAAAGGCATGGAGATTTCATTGTTCTTGATTTTTACAGCACATTTCCATGTATTAAAGCAGAAGGATGTCCAAGTTGCATGTTTGCATCTAAGTGAGGATCGAGCTACAAGGCATGTAACAGATAGCAAAAACACTCAGCCGACACATGCTAGTTACCAGAAGCAGTGGTGATCATTTTTCAAGTTTTAAAGCATAAAAGCCATGCATATGACAGATATCAGACATATCAAGTCAACTGAACCAAATCATGATCATTGACAAGTATTCAAAAGCATGTATCATCTAGAATAAGTAAAGCAGTTCAGTCATATAACAGAAGCAGCTCAAAAGTGTGATATGTGAATATGCAAGATATGAACACACACAAAAAGACTCAAGGAAAGAGTAAAGAAGAAAGAAAACTGACGCAAAAAAAAAGATACACAACACCCAAATCCCCTCGTAAACGCTCAAAGGTAGACTGATCTAGGGGTTTGGTGAAAATATCAGCCAACTGATGATGGGTATCAACATGAACAAGGTCAATGACACCTTTCTCATATTGATCCCGTAGAAAATGAAAGCGCACATCAATATGTTTGGTTTTTGAATGGAGACACGGGTTTTCCCTACACTAATAGCACTAGTGCTGTCGCAAAACAATGGAACCCTGGTAGGAAAGAACAACCCAAAATCTCGCAGAGTGGAAATCATCCAAACCAACTGTGATCAGCAGCTAGCAGCAGCTATATACTCAGCCTTAGTGGTCGAAAGAGCAACTCCATATTGCTTTCGAGAAGACCAAGAGACAAGAGAAGAACCAAGAAACTAGCAAGTACCGGAAGTCGACTTGCGATCCAACCGGCACCCACCAAAGTCAGCGTCCGAAAAGCCAGATAAATCAAGAGATGATGATGCTGAATAGTAAAGACCGAGATCGGGCGCATAAGTGAGATACCTGAAGATGCGCTTGACAGCCTGCCGATGAGACGCGTGTGGTGAAGACTGGAAACACGCGCAAAGTCCCACGACGAACTGTATGTCCGGTCTTGTTGTCGTCAAGTACAGCAGCGAACCGATCATCCCTCGAAACTCCCTTTCATTGACCTTGACGCCGCTCTCGTCCTTGTACAGGCCCCCAGATGTGCCCATCGGGGTCATCTGCGGCTTCAACTCCCCACCAAAGTCAAATTTCTTAAGCATGTCACGAGTGTACTTACCTTGGTGGATGAAGGTGCCGTCCTTGGTCTGCTTGATCTGGAGCCCTAAGAAATACTTGAGATCACTCATGAGGCTCATCTCAAACTCGCTGTGCATCTGCTCAGAAAACTTGGACACAAGAGAGTTAGTAGTATCGCCAAAGATAATATCGTCCACGTAAATCTGAGCGACTAAGAAATCTGAAGCATCTCTGAGCAAGAAAAGAGTTTTATCCACAGAACCCATCACAAAGCCCTTTCCCAACAAAAATTGCTTTAACCGATCATACCAAGCCATGGGGGCTTGCTTCAACCCGTATAAAGCTTTTTGCAACTTAAAAACATGTCGAGGAAACTTAGGGTTCTCAAAACCGGGGGCTGCCTAACATAAACTTCCTCCTCTATGAACTCGTTCAGAAAAGCACTCTTAACGTCCATTTGAAAAAGCTTAAAACCCTTCGAAACGGCAAAAGCTAAGAGAATGCGAATGGACTCAAGACGGGCAACAGGAGCGAAAGTTTCTTCAAAATCAATACCCTCTTTCTGGCAAAAACCCTGGGCAACTAGTCGAGCTTTGTTACGCACCACAACCCCATCTTCACCTTGTTTGTTCTTGAACACCCACTTGGTGCCTATGGGGTTGCATCCTGGTGGCGGCTCAACTAGTGTCCAAACCCGATTACGGACAAAATTCTCAAGCTCTTCTTGCATAGCATTAATCCAGTTCGAATCAAAAAGAGCATGAGAAATGTCTCTGAGCTCAAAAGATGCAACAAACACAGATTCAGCAAACACAGCAAGAGAGGTACCAGATGAACGCAAAGTTCTCTCAGTCAAATCACCGATGATGAGCTCTGAGGGGTGATCACGCTGAACTGCTCGGGTTCCTTGGTGATCTGAAGTCACCTCTCCGGAGTCAGCAGCAGACACCTCTGGACTCGACTGAGGGGGCTCGATCGAAGTAGAAAAAGTGATCAGAGGTCCGTCCTCATCCTCAGTCGAAGTCTCAGAAGGTGTGGGCTCTATAGGGGGTGCAGAAGGCCCACCCTCATCAGCAGCTGGAGTATCCTCATCTTCCTCGAAGATGGACTCTCGGAGCTCATCATCCACAGAAAGCTCAAAAGGAGTTAAAGAAGGCAAGGACTCGTCAAATGAAACTTCGCAAGTCTCGACAAGCTTCTGGGAGTCGAGGTTCCAAACACGGAAGCCTCGAGAATGCAAAGCGTAACCAAGAAAAACATCGTCCCAGCAACGAGACTCAAACTTGTCCAAATGCCCTCCCTTCTTGAGCACAAAGCACTTGCAGCCAAACGCTCGCAAGTGGCTCACTTTGGGTTGTCTGCCAAACCGCAACTCATACGAAGTCTTACCTAAGTAAGCTCGAAGAAAAATGCGGTTGGCCAGATAGCAAGTCGTGTTTATGGCTTCAGCCCAAAAACACCTAGGAGTCCTGTGCTCATCGAGCATCGTCCTGGCCATCTCGACTAGCGTGCGGTTCTTTCGTTCCACAACGTCGTTCTGTGGGGGAGTGTAAGGAGAAGAAAACTGATGGTCCAGACCATGATCACTACAGAAGCTGACGAACTGAGAGTTTTTGAACTCAGAGCCGTTGTCGGAGCGAATTGCTCGCATCCGACCATTGTTCTCATTCTTCAGCTTCAAAATCAGGTCATGAACAAACTAAAAAGTTTCATCCTTAGACTCCAAAAAGAAAACCCACGAGAATCGAGAAAAGTCGTCAACAATGACAAGCGCGTACCACTTCCCACCGACTGAGCGTACCCGAGCTAGACCAACAGTGTCCATATGTAAAAGCTCGCCCAGATACGAAGTCATCACCTGAGTCACAGGTGAGTGAGAAGCGGCAACCATTTTCCCATGACGACAGGGATGACAAACTAGATCCTTCCCCATCTTAAGCTTGGGCAATCCTCGGATGAGGTCCATAGAGCTTAACCTGACTAGCAGATCAAAACTCAAATGACCTAACCTCCTATGCCATTTCCATAGCTCAGAAGAAGATCCAGCAATCAAACAGCGAGAAGGGCCAAAAGATTTAGAGAAGTCAATTCTAAAAACTTTACCAAATGGTAAAATCTGGCAAATCAAAGACCCTCTAGAATCAAACACAGAAGAATTGTCTTTCTTAAAACGCACCTCCAAACCATCCTCAAGAAGTTACGAAACAGAAATCAAATTGAAGTTCAAGTTTTTAACCAAGGCAACATTTTTCAAAGAGAAATGGTCTGAAATGAAAATTGAGCCGATGCCACTTACTTTCCCTTGACCACTGTTCCCGAAAGTAATGTACTCTTTAGAGTTTGGGGGAGTGAGACTGGAGAACCATCTACGATGTCCCGTCATGTGACGAGAGCATCCCGAGTCCATGATCCAAACGTCCTCCAGTCCCCGATCCTGCACAATCAGTGGCTGTAAGTGGGAGCAAATGGTCCGGCACCAGGTTTAGCAAAAGAGCTAAACCAGTGTCGAGCCATCTGCTCAAAAGACGGAAAGCAGAAATCATCATGAGAGTTCGGACCAAAACGCGGCTCAAAGCGCGGTCCTCGGTTCTGCCTAAAGCCTCGGCCACGAGATCTAGGACCGTAGCCAAAACGGCCGGGAATTCTGCCGGAATGACCACCACCAACTAGAGCACGGGCAAGAAAGTCGTCTCCTCTACCACCACCTACACGACGCGGCCTAGCCTCCAGCCTCTCCCCGCGTCGAGGAACACGCAGTCTACCACCCTGTTGGTAGAACTGCTCCTGACCACCACGAGCTCTCTCAACCCGCTTCCTCCTGAAGCAAAACTCCGCAAGATGCCCGTCTCTCTGACAGTACTCACAATGATAGGTGGGCTTCTTGGGATGTGGTTGAGGCTTGGAATTCTTGGGCTTAGTGGTGTTAGGTGTAGTCTTCTTGGGTTGGGAGGATCCAAGAAGAGAGTCAAGAGAAGTGTGGAGGTGTTTGAGCTTTGGAACCTAGATGGGCTTCTTGGGTGGAGCTTTGGGTGATCACTCCATCCTTGGGCTGACAAGCCTGGGAAGACTCAGTGGAGTGAGTCTTAGGGTATCTCTGCTCATGAGTCATTTTACTCCACTCCACTGCCCGACTAATGGCCCTCTCAAAGTCAGCCTTGGTGTAGGTGTAACCTACCCCAAAACCATCCTGCCTCTTGAACTGCTGGATCATCATGCCGAGTTGTGTCTCTCTGGCACTGATCCAACTCAGGATAGAACGGAGGTAAAAGTTCTCATTCTGAGAATCAGCTAGCTCCTCTCTCAAGGAAGCTAGAACCTCCACCTGAGACAAACAGGTCTCACACTCACTTTCTACTTGGACAGACTTTTCGGCTTTCAGCTTGATCAACTCCATTCTAAGAGACAAACAGTTCTCACAGACAGTGGGTGGAACTGACAGTGTCTCAAGCTCTAGCCTAGTCTGCACTAGCTCAGCTCTCGCTCTCTCCAAATCTCCCAAATGCTCATTGCCCTTGGCTTTCAGCTCAGCTAAGACAGCTAGATGAGATGGGCAATCAACACAGGGTGCGACGACAGTGGCTTGAGCATCTTTCAGCTCCAGCTGAGCGCTTTCAAGCTCAGTGGCCAAAGCGTCCCTCTCATCAACCCTTTCTGTGTACCTGGACTTCAGAGTCGACAGGTCACACAGAAGCACCTCACACTTCGGGCACTCACTGCTATCACCCAAGCAGGGGAAGAAGATAGACTCTCAATTCTGCCGTTGGCTACGGCAAGCTCACTCTCTAATTCATCTATCCTCTTCTTGGCCCCCCTAAGCAGTTTACCCGATATTTTAACTCCTGACAATTGCTTTCAAGTAAATCAACGATTTCACGCTCATAAGATGTTACCTTTTCGTTGTCGTCATCGTCGGAGTCATCGGAGGAGCTCTTCTCTTCCTTATCCCCAAGAGCCATTGAACAGAAGCTCTTGCGGGATCTTCGGTGCTGGTGTGAGCGGCTCTTCGGTCTGTCCCCGTAAGCCATGAAGCAGAGGCCCGCCGGATCGTCCTTGTCCTTCCCCTTCCTGATGACGATCTCTTCATCGCTTGAGCTCGATGAAGAGGAAGAAGATGTGGACTGCTTGGAGTAGATCTTCTGCATCTCGGCGAAGAAGGCCTTGTCACGCTTCTTGTTCTCTCACCGGTAGTCCTTCAGGGCCTTCTTGAAGAATCTGGTCTTCGGCTTGCCCTTGTTGAAGGAAGAGCTGTCGTGCTTGCTGAAGTCATGGAAGCCACCACCAGTGCCCTTCTTGTGTCCATTACGCTTGGGGCAGTCAGCGATGAAGTGTCCTAGATCACCACACTCAAAGCACCTGGATTTTGTGCCGTGTCTCTTGAACATTCTCTTATCATAGACACGACGCACCCGGTTGTTAAAGAGACACAAATCATCATCTCCCAAGGACTCAAGCTGGTCCTCAGTGATAGACATCAAAGAGAACCCAACACAGCTCACAGAAGAGGGATCAACAGAAGGTGTAGCAAGGGCCAGGGATTTTGATCCAGAGCCAGTGAGATTTGATCTCAGCTGGATATCTACCTCAGTGGCCTTTAGCTTGCTAAATAACTCAGAAATAGTCAAGGTATCGTAAGAAGTGCTCTCAACGATAGAGGATACCTTGATCTCCCAGATCTTTGGGTCCAAGGTATGAAGAACCTTGAGCGCCTGCTCGTGATCTGAGACTAACTGAGCACCCTCAGCCTTGTTGTCCCGAAGCTTGTTAATGATCGATTGAAAACGACCAAACAAAGCTTCAACAGATTCACCCGGCTTTTGTGTGAAGTTCTCATACTCACACCGGTAGGTCTGATAGAGCCGAGCCTTGACCTGGGCTGTTCCCTCATGGTGTGCCTTGAGGGTAGCCCAGATCTCTCTCGTAGTGGAGAGATGGCTCACACGCTCAAACTCAGTGGGACCTAAACCAGAAAAGAGAATGTTCACAACTTTATTATTGCTCAGATGTCGGGCAATGATACGAGGAGTACCATGCTCAGCAACTGGCAAAATAACAAATGTATCATGAACACAGATGTCCCAGATGTCCGAGCCTTGGCTCATAAGATAGGTTCGCATGCGAGTCTTCCAATAGTTATAGCCATAGGCTTCCAAGGACGGGACCTTGCCAGGAGAAGTCATGATCACTACTAGGGTTTAGAACCGGTTAAGGTATGGAAAAACCCTAACTAGGCTCTGATACCACTTGTAGGACCAAAGTAGCGACCAGAGGGGGGGTGAATGGGCGCCTTAAAAATTCTTTCGAATCAATGGCCAGCTCCCAACACCCAACGCTTCTCAAAAGACTAGGCAGCAAAGTATGAACAGATTGCCTATGTCTAAAAGTATCTAGCCTAGAAATAACAGGTGTCAAAATCAGAGAAACACCAAAGCAGTGCTAATAGGAAGATAAACAAAATATTCAAGACATGGCAGGTTAAACTTCTCAATGGATGATCTAAGTGTATATAAAGTGAGATGAGAAGTTACTTTTCAAATTTGTCTCCTGTTCGAAACTTGTCGAAGTCTGCTTCGCTGGTCGAAGCCTGCTTCGGAGTTGCTTGTCGAAGTCGAGCGAAGGTTGACGTGCCGAAGGTTTGTTTGGTCTAGCCTAGTTCGAGTGTGGCAGTGAGCGAAGTATGCTTCGAAGCGAAGTACGAGGGTGTCGAAGCTTGCTTCGGACAGCGTACTTCGAAACCTAACCTTCGATCAGAAAAACTCCGAACACGATGCACAGAAAAACAACCTTCGAAAGAAAGCCGAAGCCAAACACGCGACAGCAGGACGAAATCGAAGCTAACACTCAACCTTCGAAGCTAGCTTGGTCGAGGTATGACAACCGAAGTTGTGACCTTCGCTCCAAGGGTTAACTTCGAAAGACAAGATCCGAACTCACACTGTAACCTCTGAAAATGACAGCAGGAAGGAACTCACGTCGAGTGAAGTCTATCAGAGAGACAAGCTTCGAAGCTAACTTCGAAGCCTATCGAAGTTTTGACTTTGAACAGCTCGAGACAGAGAACACCTTCGCTAAGACCGTCGAAGTATGTCAAGCTGACAGAGCACAAAACATACTTCGAAGCTAGAAACACAGTATACAAAGTGAATTCGAAGTTCAAGCGAAGCCCTCGAGGATGTCAGATTGAAGCCTGCCTCACGAAGCTAAGGGGCTTTGAACAGAGAAGGAAGCTTCGCTAGAAAACAACCAGAAAAGGGACTTTGACCATGTCAACTCGATCAAAAAGCTACACAGGAAAAAGCAAGCCTAGAGTACTAGTGTACTATTGCTATAGAGAAGTAGTACTACTAGCAACCAGCAAGAACTAGTACTCTCCACGTGAAGAACAGAAGCAACCGAGACACATCTTCTCAAGAAAATTAGCTGTGCACGTGAGACGAAGCCATGAAATTGCTGCAGATTTGCTGCACGCGAACAGAGAATAGAAACTTCACTGCATCAAGAAGAACCGAATAAACGCAAGACAAAATGCCATGAACAGAATGCCTGGCGGCGCACAAACAGGAGAGAGACAAACGCAGGGAACAAAGAGGAATGACCCAAGGAAATGATTGAAAAGTGAATTCAGCAAAAGGGTAGCATAACCCTAGGGATTGGGGCCCTATTTATAGGCTGCCCAACACTTAGGAATATTCCACCAGCCCCTTAGGGTTTTTTACAGACGCTAAAATAAAGGAAAAGACTCAACTACCCTTAGGAATTTTTACAGACACGACTGACTGACTGTGGGCCTAGAGATACAAATGACTTATCCGGAAGCTAAGCTTTCGTAGCGACTACGGCTTCTCTTCTGGACAGTTCGATACAAGATCAACGGTTGTCAGTTTTGCGCCGAAACTGACAAAGCCTCCACCGGCTTTGCACCAGGTACCCGGATTGGGCCAGCCCAATTCCGCAGCTCTCTCAGCCCGTCAATCGCTCACCGCCCGTGTACCTGAGTCAATCCTGGTCAATAGCCCAGTGGGTCTTCTGCTGCTCCTAGCCCATGTACCCGGATTGGGCCAGCCTGACTTCGCGGCTCTCTCAGCCCGACAGTCGCTCGCTGCCCGTGTACCTGAGTCACACACGGCCGATGAAGCAGCAGATCTCCTCTCTTCATCTGTCCTCTTTGACTATCGTTGACAATGACTCATCACATCTGGAGCCATGAGGCCCACGCTATTCAGCATGGCTCCTCACTCGGAAGATGATGTCACACGGGTGACAAATAATCAAACCACGTAAACTTTTTAGTAACAAGTGATAACTTCTTAAATCTTTTAAGGAGGTGTTTGGATTGGGGGCTAAACCATCACATTCGAATGTTTAGATACCATTTTAGAGTATTAAATGTAAACTATTTATAAATCTCATTCATAATTAGAGGATTATTTGCGAGACAAATCTAATGAACTTAATTACGCCATGATTTGATAATGTGATGCTACAGTAAACATTTACTAATTATGAATTAATTAAGTTTAATAAATTCATCTCGTGAATTATCCTTCGATTCTACAATTATTTTTATAATTAATTCGCATTTAATTTTTCAAATTGATATCCAAACATCCGATGTAACACGGGCTAAAGTTTAGCATCTTATCCGAAGACCCCTCTCTCTAAGTATATACGATCCATCAGTCTAACGCGGCGAGCTCGGCCTTGGAGTCCCGAGGTCCCAGAACACCACCTCCGACACGGCGGTGCCGTAGCCGGCTGCCGTGAACTTGCTCACAATTGCCTCGTAGTCCATCTCCCACGGCAGCGCCAACGCCAACGCACGGTTTAACTCCATGTCAATGGCGTGGAAGTTGTTTTCAAGCCTTTCTTAGAATCTCCATCGTACTTGTTATCATACTTATTATCCTCTAAAATAATAAATATGATCTAAAAAATCACTATGTTATACTTGCTACTTGACTTGTTATTTTAAGAGACTTGTTATTCCTCTCTCCATACTTGCTACATCTAGCAAGCCAACTAAACTTGCTATTCCAAGCTTGTTTAATTATTTTCATTTTCTTTGTATGTATATAAATTGATAAAATATAGTTATATTTAAATAGAGAATCATATTTAGTAAGTATATTGGAGTGAATAGCAAAATAGCAAGCAATTTGAATAAGAAAGTTTGCTATTGTTATGAATAGCAAGTCAATGTAGATGTTTTAACAAGCCAATCAAACTTGTTATTCCATTAAATATTAAGATTGTTTAATTGTTTTTACTTTCTTTGCATATATATATAAATTGATTAAATATAGCTCCATTTGAATATCAATTCACATTTAGCAAGTACATTGGAGTGGATAGCAAAATAGCAAGCCAATTGGAATAGAGAGACTTGCTATTGCAATGAATAGCAAGTTAAAAATAAAAAGTACAATGAAGATGCTCTTAGTTCTTAAAACATTCCATTGCACTTGTTATCACACTTGCTAAAATTACAAGTATGGTCAAAAAAAATATTCTTTTGTATTTGTTACTTGACTTGTTATTTTAAAAGGGTTTAAAATTCTTCTCTCCACACTTGCTATATCTAACAAGCCAACCAAACTTACTATTCTATTGAATATTAAGCTTATTTAATTGTTTTTATTTTCTTTGAATGTATATAAATTGATAAAATATAGCTACATTTAAATAGGAAGTCATATTTAACAAGTATATTGGAGTGAATAGCAAAATAACAAGTCAATTTAAATAGAAATGCTTACTATTGCTATGAATAGTAAGTCAAAAATAATAAGTATAATAAAGATGCTCCTACTCAAACTATTTTTTTTGGAGGGAGGGGGGGCTAAAATGCTAGTTGAGGTAGATGTTACACTAAAAGATGATTTGCCGACTTGATCTAATAGTTCGAGTATAAAAAACACATTTAATACTAAAAATTTGATAAATACTTCATCCGCATCAAAATACAGCACCTTTTACTGTACAAAATGTCCTAAATGTACAACATAATACTAGGAAAAAATATCTTTTTTTGTACCATTTTTGGATTTTATTTTGGACCCATACTCACCGACCTCGAGTAGGATATTACGATCAACTTGACTATATTTCAATGAAACATCAACAAATCAACCATCTGCTACAATGGCAGCAATTTAGCTTTAAGACCAAACACAGTAAACTGAGAAAAGCAACAAGACAATAATGATATGAAAGAATATTCAGTCTGCCTGAACGAAGATGATAACATCAGTAGTAGCTGAGTCTATTTACAAAAGGAAACTGATCATGATCATATGTACAAAGATGAAGCCACAAGCAACTGGGAGGTCTATAAATTTCATTTCAGTATATATACAGTTGAGAGTTTCTCCCTTCATTTCAGCAGCCATAGGCAGGATCAGGAAGGTGTTTCAACGAATAGTGTCAGGTATCATCGCAACCGTCACCAGGAAGTACTCACATCCTGCAGGCAGATTATACGGGTTCAGCATGGAAGCGGGCGACCTCTGGCCACCGCTGTCAGGGCGTGAAGCTTCCATCTGGTCGCCATGCGAAGGCGCCTTTGCTATGAGCCGTTCGATGTGCACAATCTGCCCAATAATGTAAGCCAGGTGCCGTGGATGGTGCTCCGTGAATAGGGCCACTGATTCCTCTGATAGGAAGTAGTTTGAGCAGTTCCGATTGATTGCTTCGTAATGCCCAGCAGGGTTTTGAACAAAGACCGCGAGTTCATGAACTTTGAAACGGCTGAATGAGATCTTCTCCTTGCTCACCTGTTCAATAGTTTTGACAATCCAGGACAGTGGCTTATTATTGCAATCAGCATAATTTAACAGATTCAAAGTAACCCATAGGGTAAGCAGTAATATGAGCTTATTGCTTAATACGGAATTCAAACTCAAGAATCTTCAAGTAACACAAATCCATATTTAAGCGCCTCTTATGCATTCATTCATTTTGATAAATGCAGGACGTATTTCAACCTTTTATCAAGCTCGGTAATCAGGACTCAGGATGCTGACGTCAGATGGGGCATTAATTTTCCCTATTTCATCTTCTACTGAATTCAAGTAAGGTATCTCCTTTGTATGTAAATCATGGCTTCAGAAGTTACAAAGCATACCTGTTTCTCCAGTTGAAGCTTACTATATAGATTTTTCATCGAATCTTTCTTCTCCTCCAGCTCTCTTACAAGAACTCTGTGTGCTCCTTCGATCCTTGAATAGCGTTCTAGCAGCTCAGAACTCTGTCGTGACAGAAAACCAACTTTGTCTGCCAGGATCTTGATGCATTGTTGAAACTGAATGGTCGAATCACCTTCATCCTTCTTTACACTGTTTCAATAAAATAGTATTACCAAGGAGCCAGTAAATACGTTGTTTCGATAACTCTACCACAAGAGTGTATCCAAGGGAAGAAAAGCCTAGTACTTCTATAAATAAGTAACAAAACTCTGCAGGGGAAATTCTGAGCAAAAGGCCAACAATATATAATCTCAATCGGTTTGGCAAACCAATTGTTCCCTGTAAGCAGATCAACTTTCATAATGCCCTCACACAACACAGTTAAGTAGAAGCACGCAAAAAAATGTCTGACTAAATAACTTCTAACATCTCCTAGCTCTGTTTACTAAAAAGTCTGCAAAAATGTCTGACACTCTGGCTAAAATGGCATCTACAGTAAGACAAGATACATCAAATCTGCACATGCTTCCAAGAAGTTCCTCTGGTCATAGGATGCCAAAACTCATCTCTAATAGCTTGGCTATGTTGAGCCAAGATACAGTAAATCTGCACATGCTTCCTAGAAGTTCCTTTGGTTCATTCTTTTGTTTTTGTTGTCAGTTTCATAGGCTGTCAATTCATGGATCTCTAATAACTTAGCTATGTCTGACACCACAGCGAACTTAAGGTGAGACAGTTCGTAAAAGAAATGCAGAACCGGCTACTGCACAGTGCACATATAAGTTTAAACAAATGAGAGCAGCAAAATACCTTGCTAATGAGAGGGCTAAAGCACGCAGTGAGTCCGCAAAGCCAGACATGCCTGGTGCAGCGACACAGCTATTTAGTCTCTCAAACAGACCATGTATCCTCAGAGCAGATGACCTCAGGGCATCATACTCGACAGCCCTTCTGTCGGCTGAACATTTATTGGTACGGGCCTCTTCTCTTGCTTCATGTAAGCAGTTCTCCAGTTGCACACAATTCATCTATATTAAAATTTGTAAAAGAAACAAATTCAATTAGAGCATGAAAGAAAAGCACTGCTGTTTTCTTTTTCTTGGAAATAATTCTACATCCTACATGTCTTACCTGAGACTCGTCAAGGAGACCCTGGGTGTGTTCAAGCTCTTTCTTAAGAGAGTTGACCTCACCCACCAAGGCATTAAGCTTACCTTCAGTTTCCTCCAACTTTTTAGATTTGTTTTCCAGAGTATTTTGCAATTCTGACACAAGAAGCTCCTTATTCCTCAACTCTAAGGTATGATGTTCGTTAGTTCTGGAGTTTAAGATGCTAAGAGGGTCTTCTATAGGAACACCAGAAGTATCAGTCATAGTAAACGGTGTTGGTATTCGTCCTTTGTTATCAGAATTGACAAATTTATGTTCACTGTCCTGTGGCAATTCTGCCATGAAAGCATCCAAATTAGTGCAGCCAAGCAGCTGCAAATTCAGTGCACCTGAAATGTCAGTCATATTCTCATCCCCGCCTTCTGTTTGTTTAGACGGCTGTTCATATGTTGAAGAGGCCTCATCCATAGCCACACTTGATTCATCACGTACTTGGGTCTGCCTTCCTCCAGATGAGTGATGCAAGTTGCAGTCATTAGCTTTAAATGCAGAAAGAAGGGAATCAGATGCGTCTTTGCTTCCAGAAGTCATGTGCCCTTGTATGTACTGGTTTGCTAATCGCTCCTCAAGCTCCTGGATACGCTTCTCATAGGATAAGCATTGCTCCTGCTTTTCTTTAAGCATTGACTGAAGATGGTTGGCATACTCGTCCTTTGCAGAAAGTGCTGCAGCTGTTTTTTCCCTAGCATCTTTCAATACATTATCAATTTGCCCTTCATCAATAGATTCATATCCATATTCAGCGCCAAAACTGCAGAGAACTGCAATTGCAGAAGCAAGTTCTGCTTTTAATCTGGCATTCTCGACTTCCAGTTTACTAGTTCCAGCAATATCTACAGTGTTACAGCCCCCCAGAAAGTCTTGGAAATCCATCTTATCATCAGCATTCTGAGGACATTGCTCGGATTTACTCAAACTCCCACTGATACTAGAATTGCTCAAGGAGGACTTTGGCAGCTGTGATCTCTCAGATTTCAGAAAAGAACCCACCAATGATTGGGGTGCAAATTTTTCCACATCATCGACATCAATTGGGAGAAGATTGCAATCAAATGGAGCAACTGTCACATCACACTGGCTAGGAGAATCAAAAAGTCCCATGGAAACCATGATATCTTCTGGAATGTACTTACTCCATGTCCTTAAGAAGGCGTCTCGTCTTCTTAACTCAGTTTCACGCTCCATGGCTAGCTTTTCAGCAAGTTGTCCAGCCATGCCAGTATAAAGCTTGAAGGAAGACTTTCTTCGTACTACTTCAGCAAGACAAGCCCTGTACGCATGACCCAGGCCACTGACAAGTTTTAGGTTATCAAAATCTCTATCTTGATGACCCATCACCTCTTGGAATGCATGAAGTTCATTCATCATGTCCTTGATACCAATCTGAGCAGATTTGACTCTTTGCATGCTAACATGTACCAAAGTATTCATTTCGTTCTTCTTGGATTTGCATTTCTCAAGCAACTTTGTAAGCATGCGATCAACAGTACGGACACTGGGCAAGTTGTCTTTTTCATGCACTTCATAGATGCGACCAACTGCAGAAACTGCATCATGAGGGCGTAGGGATGCAGAAAGCTGGCAGTTTGAGCAGTCATCAACAAGCTTTTTGAAGTATCCACGTCTTTACTGCAGGACAGTGAGGGCACAATATATTTCATCTTAGAGAGGGATGTAACATACACACACAAGTATCAACATTGTTCATTGAGAATGGCTGAGAATTCTTGGTTGTGCTAAGCACTTTCAACTAGTGTGGAAAAATAAAGGACATGGAATAATTTAACAAATGAAGCAAGTATGACGATAGGCTATTCCTTTTGCAAAACCATCAATTAACCATGATGAAATCTTTCCTATTTTTTTCCTAAGCAGTTCATAAGCCATTCAGGAGAATAAAAAGACCCGCTCATTCATGAAAATTGTTGTATCATCCAAAATTAATATATGTGATGATGTCACCATTCTTCTGCAAGGGTTTCCTGAAGATTTACAGTACAAAACAGACCACAGCTATAATCCAAGCCGATATTAGTAAAAAGTAGTTGTGAGAGGAAGGTCAGACTTAATGTGCAGTGACATAACTCATAAGTACATAACAGAAGCATATTTTCAAATTTTGCCTATGTACTTTAGGGGTTGTTTGGATACAAGGTTTTACTAAAAACAGTTTAAATTAATCTTGCTTCAGATACTACTCTCAGATAACAGAAGCATAAGGTCTGTTTGTTTTCTGTAACAGACTCGATAAAAAACGGTTTTCCACAAAACAGTGAAATAATCTCTTGTCAAAAACTACTGTCGGATGCTTTTAGTAAAACATATTATTGTTATTCTTCTGCAGGCACAAGTACTTTGCTATTCTACAAAACCCGTATTTTGTATTTTTGCCACCAACACAAGATTCCATGTAATTCTATAATAACAGAATAGCAACCTTAATCTAATTTTTAGGAAAAAAAATCATATTACTTGGTTTCCTAAGTTTTTATTGTCCTCATTCAAACTACGATTTTTATTGTCTTCATCCAAACTACAAAGGCACAACATAATTTTAGATATTCAGGAAAGCCATTATTGATAGTAGTTCTGAGAGGCATTTAACACATAAGCAACATAACTAGATAAAACACATGTTTGAAGCCTCAAACTAACCTTAGAGACTGCATGATGCTCTTCTGGTCACCGATGTATCTCTTGTGATCCTTTATCACTGCATCAAGATCTTTGCATCCACTCGAGCTCATAACATTAAACAAGTTATCTAGCCTCTTCTTCAGTTCCATGAAGTTTGCCTTCAGCTGTGAGACCTTCACATCAAACTGCTTATGTGAGCTGAAGCACCCATCTGCCAACTTCCTTAGGTCATTCTCCTTGATGAGGTCAAGCAAGGTTCGTCTCCCCTCGCTTTGCAGCATCGGGTGAAGCCTCACAGCACGCAGCCTCTGCACATCCCTCTCGAAATTTGTCAGCATCTCCCCATGTCCACGGTGCTGCTGCGAGAAGCACTTCACAAAATCTGAATACCGCTGCGTGAGCTTACGGGCAGTGTGCTCCAGGTTGCTCCGGGCAGTGTCAAGCGCCCGCTCCTGTACCTGACCTTCCCGCAGCAGCCGCCGGCACACCTCATGCTTCGCCACACTGGATTGATAGACCGTATTTGCCACCTGGAAGTGGTATCTGAACGTGGTTTCATAAGACACCAAAGCCTTCAACGCCGGGTCAGCAGACGCCTCCAATGGCGGGGAGTCATGCGGCTGGGGTGCCGGCGGTATAGATGGTTCAGGGATGTCGATAGACTCCGGTGCCGGCCGTGGTGAGTCAGCATGGAGGCGGACCTTGTTATAGAGGAAGACCTCGCGGTCGTCCCGGGGCAGCTTGTAGTAGGCGAGGTGGTGGGCGCCGTCCAGCGAGGTGTTTCCACAGAGGAGGAGCTGGTCGGCTGGCGGGATGCCGCAGAGGCGCTCAATGGAGCGCTGGATGGCCTCCACGGCCGTCCCGCCGCCGCACTCGAACTCGAAGCTGTGGCCGTTCTCCGCCACGTGCACCAGCAGCTTCTGCCCCAGCGGCACCGCCGCGTCCTCCGCGCCGGCGCTGCTGCCGCCCGTCACCGCCGACCCGGAACTCATCTCCTCGGCAAAGTTTCCCACAATTTTGTCAACCCAAAACTCGATCTTTTCCTTTCCTTATCTGCTCAGCGCAGTTCAGATTAAATCTGCAGTTCTACCATATCCACCAGACAAGGCAACCACCGGACCCCAGGCCTATCCAACCACGCCAAATTCCCAATCTCCCAAGGACACGCAGCTGCTGCTGCCGCCCTTACGCCTCACGGCCGCCTCGGATCAATCCCACCCAATTCCTTATCCCTCCGGCGAGAAGCGGCCGAAAGGCGGCGGCTTTCTTGCAGCTCCGGCAAGGGGCGTGGACTCCGAGGAGGCGCTCGACGATTCTTCGCCTAATTCGTCCGGTTCACCAACCCCGCACGGATTTCTCGACGATCGAACGGACGGAAGCGGCCTCCAATACGCAATCCGAGTCCTCCGCCAAGATGATCCCGATTCCGTCCGCGCTCGGTCAGATCACCGAACGAGAGGGAGGGGGGAAGAATCCTATGTGATTCCTTTTACTTCTTCCGGGAGGTGGAACGATTCAGCAGCGGCACCACGAAAGATGAGGACGAGGAGACGAGGAAGCACAAGAAAAAAAGCAAGATTTAAAGGGGGTGAATAGAAAAATGGACCAAGCTACCTGCTACCGTGCGGGAGTAGTGTTGCGGGAAATTTTACGGACGAGTCCTTCGAGATTGCCGAATTTACGTGGGAGTGAATGATTGGAGGAGAGCTCGTTGCTTCTGGCGTAAGGGCATGTACAACCCTGACATTGCTGCACGGTACTCCAAACATAAGACATAGCTAAAACACAATATAGTACAGTGAGCGTGTCTAAAACCTGTGTCTTGCTATATTCATTGCACCAATCAGAGCATTCAATAAATTAAATTGACCAATCAGTTAGTCTTATGCCTCGAGCATAGAACCAAGACACAATATCTTCGTTAAGAGACGTGTCTTGAGTTTTTTTACATTTACCCCCTTAGACACACCCGAAGACACAACTCAAGACACCCATTATACATGCCATAAGGGTAACGCGGCGTGGAGAAACACAGTCTTGCAAATGTCTAATTTTTTTTCTCCAAACTTGAATATTTGGATGCGATTTTAAAGACTTAACTACGATGAGTCAATGACACCCGTTGAAATCAATAAACTTGATGACAAATTAGCAAATGCCACTGAAATTTATGGCAAAGTACCAATTTTTCCTTTATTAATAAATTAGGCAAAGTAGAAGTGACCAGTTCAAGTTCCCAACTTCCCCGGCCGTTAATAATAACCAAATTAGTTTACGCATACGGAAAAGCACATTCTGTTACCCAAATTTCGCATCTTACTAGTTGAGTAGTTTAGAAGAAGAATAGGAGCGAGAAAAAAACTAAAAGTTGTAGATATTCACATGGAAGAACTATACTAATTCAACTTCAACGTCAAAAAACAACAAAAAAATCATACATGGTCCTACTTTTGGAAAGCTGAAAATGAAAATTGGTTTTCGGATTAGTTCAGTTGTTTGAAATAAATAAATTTTAAATTTTATCTCGGCTATGAGTAAAATGAATAAAGGCTCTTTGAAACAAATTAAAATAATCGGGATTATTTGGTAAGCACGGGGATGATTGATTTGGATTATGATTAATACTTAAGTTGTCTGTAATTTTTCTATTTGAAACATAACTCATTTCTATTTTAATCATGTCTAGTAATAATAACCAAATCAGTTTACGCACCCAAAAAGAGCTCATTTCGTTTTACCGTTACCCAAACCTCACATCTTACTAGTTCTAGACTAGTTTAGAAGAAGAATAGGAGTGAGAAAAAACTAAAAGATGTAGATATTCCCGTGGAAAGAACTAGGCTAGTTCAACTTCAACGTCCAAAAATAACAAAAAAATCATCTGTTGTACTATTTTTGAAAAGCCGAAAACTAAAACCTGTTTTCGGATTAGTTTAAAATAAATAAAATTTAAGTTCTATCTCAGCTACGAGGTAAGATGAATAAAGACTCATTTGAAACAAATTAAAATAATCAGGATTATTTGTTAAGAACAGAGATGGTTTATTTTGATTAGTTATAAGGTTGATCATGATTAATACTTAAGTTAACTATAATTTTCTATTTGAAACATAACTCGTTTCTATTTTAATCCCGTCCAGTAATAATAACCAAAATAGTTTACTCACATAGAAAGAGTCCATTCCGTTTTATCGTTACCCAAACGTCGCATCTTACAGGTTGTAGACCAGTTTAATAGTAGAATATGAGTGAGAAAAAAAACTAAAAGATGCAGATATTCTCGGAGAAGAACTAGGCTAGTTCAACTTTAACGTCAAAAAACAAAAAAAAATCATTTGTAATCCTACTTTTGGAAAGTCCAAAACGAAAACCGATTTTTGGATTAGTTCACGTTGTTTGAAATAAATAAATTTTAAGTTCTATATCCACTATGAGTAAAATGAATAAAGACTCTTTTGTAACACATTAAAATAATCATGCTTATTTGATAAGCGGAGAGATGATTTATTTTGATTAATAGTTATATGGTTGATTATGGTTAATACTTAAGTTATCTATAATTTTCTGTTTGAAAACATATCTCGTTTCTATTTTAATCGTGTGCAGTAATAATAACCAAATTAGTTTACGCACGCAGAAAGAGCCCATTTTGTTTTATCGTTGCCGAAATCTCGCATCTTATTGGTTGTACACTAGTTTAGCAGAACAAGGAGAGTAAGAAAAAAACTAAAATATGTAGATATTTTTGAGGAAAAACTAGGCTAGTTCAACTTTAACGTCAAAACACAACAAAAATCATTTGTCGTCTACTTTTGGAACGCTGAAAACTAAAACAAGTTTTCAGATTAGTTCGTGTTGTTTGAAATAAATAAATTTTAAGAATTCTATCTCGGCTACGAGTCAAATGAATAAAGACTCTTTTGAAACAAATTAAAATAATCAGGATTATGTGATAAGTAGAAAGACGATTGGTTTTGAGTATTAGTTATATGGTTGGTTTTTGGATTAGTTCGCGTTGTTTGAAATAAATAAATTTTATGTTCTATCTCGGCTACGAGTCAGATGAATAAAGATCATTTTGAAACAAATTAAAATAAAGGTTAGTTGGATCTATGCCATTACAATTTTACGACTTTGGAGAAATACCAATACAATTGACATATTTAGATTCATGTCATTACAATTTGAGAAAACTCTGAACTATATCATTACAAATTTAGAGAATTCTGAAATATGTCATTACAATTTTAGAGAATTCCAAAATATGTCATTACAATTTGAGAGAACTACATGACTGAGCTGAAATTATAATGGCAAAAATTTAAATATGCGAATTGTAATGGTATTTTTTTAAAGTCACAAAATTGTAATGGCATAGATCCAATTATTCCTTAAAATAATCATGATTATTTGATAAGCAGATAGATGATTGATTTTGATTATTAGTTATATGATAGATTATGATTAATACTTATGTTGTCTATAAATTTTCCGTTTGAAACATAACTCATTTCTATTTTAATCATGTCCAATAATAATAATAACCAAATTAGTTTACGCAAGAAGAACATTTGTTTTACAGTTACCCAAACCTTGCATCTTACTAGACTAGTTTAGGAGAAGAATAGAAGTAATAAAAAAAACTATGGCCTCGTTTGGTAGCCCGGTTTTTCACAGGGATTCCGGCCTTTTCCCTGGACGCGAGGCCCACGGGGCTATATTCCTTGAGCTAATTTTTTTGTCTATTTGGAAGCCCAAGAGATGGGAAATTTTCAGTCTATTCCACGTGATTTTTCCAGGAAAGCAGCCCACGCCACCATAGGTCAGGAAAATTTCCCTGTGATGCCACCGCATCCATCTCTCCCAGGGCATCACTAAGCTACTCAACCCTCCCCTCGCTGCAGTCGCCTCCTCCGTCCTCCCCCCACGATATTTCCTTTTATCCCAAATAGCACAGGGGAAATTATCCTGTCCATATATTTTTTTGACATAGAAATGAAGGGGTTAGATGTCACTAAAAAATTCCCTTTGGGGCAAAATTCCTTGGTTTTTTATCCCTAGCTGCCAAACATAGCCTAAGTTCAACTTCAAGTTCAAAAAACAAGAAAAAAACATCTGTGGTACTACTTTTGGAAAGCCAAAAACTAAAACCAGTTTTCGGAATAGTTGATGTTGTTTGAAATAAATAAATTTTTAGTTCTATCTCGGCTACAAGTAGAATTATTAAAGTCTCTTTTGAAACAAATTAAAATAATCATGATTATTTGATAAGCAGGGAGATGATTTATTTTGATTATTAGTTATATGGTTGATTATGATTAATACTTAAGTTATCTATAATTTCCTATTTGGAACATAAATCATTTCTATTTTAATCTCATCCAGTAATAATAACCAAATTTGTTTAATTACGTAGAAAGAGCCCATTCCATTTTATCGTTGCCCAATCCTCGAATCTTACTAGTTGTAGACTAGTTTAGCAGACGAATAGAAATAAGAAAAAAAAAAGATGTAGATATTTTCGGGGAAAAGAACTAGACTAGTTCATCTTCAACCTTCAAAAACAACAAAAAATCATTCGTGATCCTACTTTTGGAAAGCCGAAAACTAAAAACAGTTTTCAGATTAGTTCGTGTTGTTTGAAATAAATAAATTTTATTTCTATCTCGACTACTAGTCAGATGAATAAAGACTCTTTTGAAACAAATTAAAATAGCCAGGATTATTTGATAAGCAGAGAGATGGTTTATTTTGATTAATAGTTATATGGTTGATTATGATTAATACTTAAGTTATTTATATTTTTCTGTTTGAAACGTAACTCGTTTCTATTTTAATCATGTGCATTAACAATAACCAAATTAGTTTACTCACATTAGAAAGAGCCCATTTTGTTTTACCGTTGCCCAAATCTCACATCTTACTGGTTGTATACTAGTTTAGCAGAAGAATGGGAGTAAGAAAAAAACTAAGGGCTGGTTTGGGAGCCCAAAATCTCAACCCATTCCCTGAGGATGGGCTGGGATTTTAGGAATCCCGGCCCATCCCCAGGGAATGGGCTGGGATTTTGGGCTCCCAAACCAGCCATAAAAGATGTAGATATTCCCGGGGAAAGAACTAGGCTAGTTCAACTTCAACATCAAAAAAACAACAAAAATCATCCGTTGCCCTGTTTTTGGAAAGCCGAAAACTAAAACCAGTTTTCACATTAGTTCACATTGTTTGAAATAATTAAATTTTAAGTTCTTTCTCGGCTATGAGTCAGTCAGATGAATAAATACTCTTTTGAAAAAAATCAAAATAATCATCATTATTTGATAAGCAGAGATATGATTTATTTTGATTATTAGTTATATGGATGATTATAATTAATACTTAAGTTATCTACAAGAAACATAACTCGTTTCTATGATTCTAATCATGTACAGAAATAATAACCAAATTAGTTTACGTACCCAGAAAGAGCCCATTTCATTTTACCGTTGCTCAAACCTCGCATCTTAATGGTTGTGGACTAGTTTAACATAAGAATAGGAGTAAGAAAAAACTAAAAATATGTAAATATTCCTGAGGAAAGAACTAGGCTAGTTAAACCTCAACATCAAAAAACAACAAAAATCATCCGTGGTCGTACTTTTGGAAAGCCGAAAACTAAAAATTGTTTTCGGATTAGTTCGCGTTGTTTGAAATAAATAAATTTTATGTTCTATCTCGGCTACGAGTCAGATGAATAAAGACTCGGGGGAAAGGTACCGCACTAGAAACAAATGATGGCGATTCCGTTAGCAGGGCTCTCTCGATCTTCTTCGTCGGGGAATCATCTTCGTCGCAGCCGCCAAGTGAGTTTGGTGGCGCGGATCATCAACTGGGCCGCGAGAGTGAGGTTTTGGGCCATGGTGTTGGTCGTGGGAAGGAAGTTCGGGATTGTTTGGATCAGTCCAACCCAACTAGGTCCGTCGAGACATGTTCAGAACAAGGTAAGCGGTGGCTGTGGTATCCAAAATTCATTCCTCTCTCTACTTCAAACCTGCATCTAGGTTTCCCCGCGAGGTTCTCGGAGGTGCGCCGCTTCGGCGCCAACGCTCGACGACTAATGCGGGCATCCCCTAGGTTCTTTGATTCCCGTACATTTGCTTCCGTGGTTGAGGGGTCGGATATGGAGTGGTTTGGGGGGGAGGAAGCATGCTGTGGATAGAGGTGGAAACTGGGGGCATGGAACCCGGAGGGGTTCGGCTGAAGGGGGCTCTCATTCCCGTCCATATCCCCGAAAGGAGTGGGGGGTAGGACTAATATGCCTATGCAAAAAGAGCCTCTCCCAGTTCATCTTCGAGGAGGTGACATTGGGGATCTAGGGTTTCCAAAGAGGGATCAATCTTTGAATAATAGAGGTGAGGAACTTGTTTGCTATAAGTGTGGATTGAAGGGGCATCATTAGGTTCAATGTCTGAATCCTATCATGTGTTACAATTGCAAACAGGCAGGGCACTTATCATCTAGCTGTCCAAACTTGGCAAATCAAAGTGAGAGGAAATCTTTAGTCCCGTTGGCTATTTAGTTTTGCGTTTTGGTTTCCCTAACAATGGTTTTTATTATATCCAAACCAATTCCAAGAAACTTAGTAGTGATGTGGAGGCAGTGATGGGGCTTCTGATGGTTGAAGAAGGGGAATGTTCGGAAGACAAGATTTGCATAGATTTGGATCATTTTTTGAGATGGATTATGCGTGGAAAGTAAAGCAAACTGATAGTATGCAGTTTTTGATCCAAATCCCTTCTAAGGAGACTAGGAGGGGATTATCTCGGCTTGAATCTGTTTGTTTTTAGAAATTTAAAATCAGAGCTAAATTGGTGGAAACAGAAAGGGTTATGGACTCAATTGGGGTGCTTAAACATGTGTGGATCAAGGTTTTAGGTGTTCCTTCCATGGCTCGATTTGAGGAGGAGATGATTAAGTTGGTAGTTTTGGCAGGGAGACCTCTGGAGGTGGATAAAACTAGCTTGTGGAAAGCAGGTCCTGTGCGTATCAAGGTGGCTTGCAAGGATCCTGCAAAGATTAGGGGTACATCTGAGATTTATTTTGATGATGTGGGTTACAATATTACATGGATACTTGAGGATGATGTTGTTGTCTCATATCCTTTCAAGCTTGACAATAGCAAAATTAAATTGGGGGGGACAGATTTGATAGCAACTTAACTAACACTCACATAAATATGGGTGGTGAGAAAATGGATGTGTCTGATGGATCTTCACACAGTGATAAAGAAAAAGGGGCATCTGCCAAAGATAAAGTTACTGAATCAGAGAATATGGATGAGAGGGAGATGGTTTTCGAAGAAGAGGACAGAGTTAAAATTCCATAATTTAGAGAAGACATATTAGATGGGGATGATGATAGGGAATCTGAGGAGGGCATTTGTATGGGTGTTGGGCAGTACAAGGAGACTCTTGGAGCGATGGTTCTCAGATTGAACCATGATGATCAGCTTCTCTCTGTAGCTGCTAAAGGTAAAATGATTCAAGTGGATGATAATCAGTGGGGGTTGGTCCATGCAGATTCTTTGAACCTAGACGTGATTATGCTTACTAATTCTCCTGCTATGGGTTTAATAGAGTGCCAACCTACTGAGATTGGGGTTTTACCGGGCAAGAAGGGGATTAGAAAGAATAAAACTCCACTAGTGGCTAAGAGATTCATCTCAAGGATTAAACGTGATGGAATACCGATCCAGATTGAGGCTCAACAACGCGCGGGTAAATTGAATGATTTGTCAGGTATCTCTAGATACACTTCCTTTTCTAAAGTGGATGTCAATGTGCTTGCTGATATTGCTTTAGATGTTGGTATTGTATTGGGTAATAATAAACATGGAATTGGGGCTAATATAGATGTTTTGAAAGCTAAAGAGATGGCATAAGCTTTAATTTGTGCTGCCAAGGATAAAAATGCTAAAGCTTCAGATGTTCTTGATCTGAATTCATCTTCTAACAGTGAAGCTAGTTGTTAGACCTTAGTCCAGTCTTGTGTTTAGAGAATAGATGATGAGCTTAATGAGGGATTGTCCGTTCAACAATGTGTTAAATGAAAATAATCTTTTGGAATGTGAGAGGTTTGGGTAATGGGGGAGAAAGAGGTTGCTTGCTGATCTGGTTAGTAAATACATGTGTGATGTTTTGTGTATCCAAGAAACAATGAGGGAAAGTTTGCGTCAGAAAGAATTAGATTTTTTGTGTAATAATAAAGATTTTGGTGGTTGACCAAACCTTCGAATGGTCATTCCGAGGGTTTATTGCTTGGGGTTAATTTAGAAAAGGCGTCAATTAGGGGGAGTTCTTTGTTAGTGTGACATTAACAATGAAAACTTTGAATGTTTCTTGGGAATTGGCGAGTTTCTATGGTCCTCCTCATGATGAGGGCAAGGTTAGATTCCTGCAAGAACTTTCTAAAAAAATGAGCAATCATCAATGTCCTGTTTTAGTTTGGGGGGATTTTGTCTAGGGGATTCCTAATGCTAGGTGTATGAGGGCTTTCAATGGCTTTATTAATGACTTAGAGTTAAGAGAATTGCAAAAAGTGGGTTGTAGATTCACTTGGACCAATAAATAGAATCCCCCACTAAAGAGGTGTTAGATAGAGTTTTGATATCTACTGATTGGGAAAATCTGTTCCCTTTGGTCCAAGTTCAAATTTTGCCTAGAGTGGATTCAGACCATAGTCCTTTATTAGTAGACTTGGACAGTCAAGTTAGTAGGGCTGCTAAAATATTCTGATTTGAGAATATTTGGCTTCAGCAAGAAGGTTTTAAAGATTGGGTGATCTCTAATTAGCCTGTTAGATATGAGAATAACATTATGGATTATTGGCACAAGTTGAGTTGTCATCTTAGGAAAAAATGAGAGGTTGGGGGGCTAACATGATGAGTGATATGCTAAAACAGAAAAAAACAGCTTCAAATTGATCTGGAAAAGTGGAATGATAAGGCGATTAATCATGATCTGTCTGTTGATGACTGGGAGTGTAGATATGCAGAAAAGAACTTGATGCATCTCTATTAGAAGGAAGAGGTGTATTGGCATAATATGAGTGGCCAACAATAGATTTTACAGGGGATACAAATAGTGCCTTTTTCCATAGTATAGCAAATAGAAGGAAAAGGAAAGCTAAAATCATGTTCTTGGAGCATGAGGGGGGAGTGATTACAGACAAGATGGCTTTGTCTCGTCATATTTGCATGTTTTATAAAAATTTGTTTGGCTCTTATCATAATCACATGTTTCACCTGAGTGATGATATGTGGGGGGATAGGAGGAGGCTTTCTAGGGAGGAAAGCCTCATGTTGAGTGCTCCCTTTACTTTAAATGAGGTAGATCTACTTGTTAGAACTATGAAAACTAACACAGCTCCTGGACCTAATGGGTGGTCTATGAGTTTTTACAAAAATTTCTGGCCTCACTTAAGAGGGATCTTTAAGGAAATGTTAGATTGTCTTCTGGAGGGGATCTAAACTTGGCTAGAATAAACTATGGTGTTATTACCCTTCTTCCAAAATGTAGAGATGCTAATAATATTAAGTAGTATAGGCCTATTTATCTTCTTAATGTCTGCTATAAAATCATCACCAAATTTCTTACTAATAGATTGTCTCACGTTGCTTGCACTATCATTGACCATAGATAGGCAGCTTTTATTCCTAGAAGAAATATCATGGAAGGGGTGATTACTATTCATGAAGTGATCCATGAACTGAAATGTAGAAAACAAAAGGGGGTGATTCTGAAAATATATTTTGAGAAGGCGTATGATAATGTCCAGTGAGGTTGCTTGATGGAGGTACTCCAAAAAAGGGTTTTAGTGCTAAATGGATTGAATGAATGAGAAAAGTCATTGAGGGGGGGAAGAGTGGTTGTTGATGTTAATGGTGATCTAGGGGGGTTTAGAACGTACAAAGGGGTAAGACAAGGGGATCCTCTGTCTCCTTTGCTTTTTAATCTGGTTAGTGATGTTTTGTCAGAGATGCTTGTCAGGGCTAGTGAAAAGGGTCATCTAATTGGTTTGGTTCCTCACTTAATTGAGAGGGGATTACTCATTTACAGTATGCTGATGATACTATCTTGATGATGGACTTTTATGATCAGAACTTGGTAACAATGAAATTTTTGTTGTATTGCTATGAAATGTTATCTAGTTTGAAAATAAATTATGAAAAGAGTGAGGTCTTTGGGGTTGGGCTTTCTCAAGAAGAGATTTCAGGGGTTGCATAAGTTTTTAATTGTAATTTTGGGGATTGGCCAATGAAATATCTTGGAATGCCCATTAATGTTTCCAAACCAAAAAATTCAGATTTTGAGGGGTTGTTTCTAAGATAGAGAAGAAGTTAGATTCTTGGAAAAATGGTCAGCTTTCTTATGGTGGGAGAATGCTTTTGATTAATTCTTGTCTGAGTAGTATTCCTATGTACACCATGGGGTGTTTCCTGCTTCCAAAGAAAATTTATCAGAAAATCGATAGGATTAGATCGTATTTTTTGGGAGGGTGTGTTGAACAAAAAGAAGTATCATATGGTTAATTGGTGGGCGCTTTGTGCTCCGAAAGAGATTGGAGGTCTAGGTTTTATTGATATTAGAGCCAAAAACTTAGCCATGTTGGGTAGATGGATATACAATCTGGAGAAAGGGCATTCGGGCATTTGCTATGAGTTGTTGAGGAAAAAATACAACCTGTATAGGGGGTATTTCAGGCTGATATGAATGGGGGGCCATTTTTCTGGAAAGGCTTGAAGAAGGTGAAATTCTGGGTTCGCATGGGCAGCGGGTTCAATGTTGGTAACATCTCTAGGGTTTCTTTTTGGAATGATGTTTGGACTGGAGATGTCCCGTTGAAAGTCAAATTTCATAAATTTTATGACATGTGTTGTCATGGGGGGCAACAGTTGCTGAGACAGTGGGGTTTTTTCATAGAAATGAGTTGTTGAGGAGATCATTGAGATTATAAGATCTGGAAGAATGGCAAGAGTTCTGTTGTATCTTCCATGAGCTTGAGAGTGACGATGGCTCCGATGAAATAACATGGCTTATTGACAAAAAGGGTTTTCATCAAAATCAATTTATCAGATGATAATTAATAGGGGGTGGATTATGTTGGTATGAGGGTTTGGAAATGTGGTTTACCTCTTAAAGTCAAAATCTTTACATGGCTCATGTTGAGAGGGAGAATTCAAGTAGGGAAGCAATTAAAAAATATTAATTGGAGGGGGATCCCAATTGTAAAATTTGTGGGCAAATGGCATCAATGGACCACTTGGTTTTCAAGTGCCCTATCTCGCAATTCTCGTGGGTGCTGGTTAAGAAAACCTTGCTATGGGATCTTGTTGATCTCACCAGAAGAGATTTTATAGACATGTTGGGTAGAATGAGAGATTCTAAAAAAGTTATGATTGCAATGTTGGGTAGAATGAGAGATTCTAAAAAAGCTATGATTGCTGTTCAAGTCTTGGGGGCTGGTTCTTGGGCTATTTGGCTTGTGCGGAATGAATCTGTTTTCCAAAACAAATTGTATTTTAATGTATTTTAGGTTGTTCATAAGCTAATTATTTTTATCACTCAGTGGTTTCCGATGGTCTCAGTACGACTGAAGGAGGAAACAACAAGATGTGTGGGCTTGCTTCGTGCAAGGCTGCATCAACTCATCAGTCTCGGGGAGCAAGCAAATCAAATGCCAAATAAATGAAGTCGGATCGAGCTGTTGTGAATACTCTGTGTCTGTTGATAGCAAAAAATGGCAGTGATGGATAGATTATCAAAATATCAATTTTTGGTGATTTGGGACGAAAGTACACATGTCCAGGGTCTGTCCGAAGCCCTACAGGGCCGAAGTCCATTGAGCTATGGGCTCCGAAAGCCTCTAGCCAGCCCATGGGCTTTGGTTAGGAAGCCTTCGGAGGCCCACGCTGCCGAAGCTTCGAAAGCCTTCGGAGGCCCACGCCATCGAAGCTTCGGCCCGAGGAGCAAGCCTCGACGGGCCTAGCCGAAGCCCACGCTACCAAAGCTTCGGCCCGAAGAGCAGGCCTCGACGGGCCTGGCCGAAGCCCACCTCGGCAGAGATAGAGTTGTACGCGTTTCCAGCTTAATCTCTATCTCTATCTGGCCTGATTAATAGCAGATTAGATTAGGAGTTAACACCCTATAAATAGAGAGGCATGGCTGGCGTGGAGAACCCCCCAACTCAAACCAAACCAAAGACCATGCTTTGATCGTATTTACTTTACCTTTATTTTCCTGTACCTCTTCGTGGGTTTGCCTGGAAGCCCTCCGTCCGCCACTACGGAACAGTGGTAATCCTTGTTACTTCGCCTATGAAGTATCCGTTAATCTACATAATAGATTGTTATCGCCTTGTTACTTCGCCTTTGAAGTATCCGCTAATCTGCGTAATAGATTGCTACCTTCGCTACTAGTGCAACACTTGGCAAAATTCGGTTCTCAGGCCGAATTGGTACTTCGCATCATCTCTATTGCAGGTTCGCACGTTCGGAGCCACTTCGCCGGAGGTGTCCGGAGCTGAGAGATCGATTCCGGAGGTCCCCAGGACACACTTCGATGAGACCGCGGGCTTCGGCAACAGGCTTCGCCAGCAGACTTCGTCACCTTAAGCTTCACCACGACCATACTCCGCACCGGACGAAGTTGCACTCGCGCGTGGCCCTCGCGTCACTATTCTGTAGTTTGCTGTATCGGAGATCTTACGCCGAACCCCGCTGTTCGGAGGTGATCACCGCGTCTAGATCCGTCTGGAGCCCATCTTCGATCGGATCAGTCTGAACGCCGAAGCACCCTTCGGCAGAGTACTTCACACCAGACGCCGACGGTACCCTTCGGTGACCCCTTCGCACCAGACTTCGAACCAGACGGGCTCCTACTGGTTTGCTGATTTTATTTTGTTTAATCTATCTTTTTTAGCTAATTGGATTATTTTGTGTAATCTGATTGCTTGGCGCCTCCACCCCCCTTATCACTATTAAGGGTAGTCGGAACGCGATGTCGGTGCCACATCACGCTTAGGCCTGTCCCTAAGTATCCATGCATTTTTGGATCGTCGGACTGACCCAAGTGCGGGGGCACGTTTCCGTGTCAACACACTTTTTGGCGACTCCACTGGGAAAGCTACGCCAACATGATGAGTACGTCTACATCGGCCACTGGTACATCTACATCGACTACTACGTCTACACCGCCGATGGACACAATAGGAGGCACGGATATCGACAACCGCAACATATTGTCACCTACACTTGAAGATATCCCCGCAACAGACCGAGCAGAGATCGAGGCAAAGTTAAAAGCGCTCCAAGACATGATGCTCAGGTCCAGGTAACACCTGTATCGCCTTGTTTATCTTCTTTAGAAATTGAGCAAAAAATAGCCGCATCAGTAGTTCAAGCCGTTAGCGCTTCGCTAGCCAACTGTTTAGATTCGGCAGTCAGCTCCCAAGTAGAGGCAACTCTTAGAAGGTTCGACTTCACTGAGGCCGTACCCCCGGTTCCTATATCTAGTGCACCTCCGGCAAACCATGTGTATGGTAGGACTAACGACAACACTGGCGCAATCATGTCTCCTGCCTCATCACTTATGGCTGAGACCAATCATTATACGTTCGGTCAAACTAATACTGCATACCACACACCACCTGCGCCAATACTCGCGCTACCCGCACCACACGCGCAGGCGCCCGGACACGAGCACATTGTACAAATAACACGTAGGGAAGAAGCACATGGCCGACATGCCGACATCCCACCACGTGTCGTGCCTCCACATGAGAGGCGCGCACAAGCAACATACCAAGATGATATAGAGGAGCAGGTCCGCGCACTATTTAGGGAGTGTGCTGGCTTCGTGCCCAAGGGACGTGTTAGGGTTTACCGTAAACCATACCACGACCACCTCAATACAGTACCCTACCCCCGTGGATATAGAATCCCTGAATTCACTAAATTCGATGGTGAGGGTAGCAAGACTACACTAGAGCACGTTAGTCAATTTTTGGCGCAATGTGGAGAGGTTAGCGGGATAGATACCCTAAAGGTTAGACTATTTTCTCTCTCGCTATCCGACACTGTTTTCACTTGGTTTTCGGCGCTCCCACCGAACTCCATCCACACGTGGGACGATTTAGAGCGGAAATTCCATGATTATTTCTACACAGGTGAGACAGAACTTAGGCTTTTGCACTTGACATCGGTTAAGCAGAAATCTGGTGAGAGCGCCTTTGAGTACATCAAGCGTTTCAGGGATACTAGAAACCGATGTTTTAGCCTTAATATTTCAGAAAGGGACTTGGCAGAATTAGCTTTTAACGGGTTGCGTTCCGAACTTAAATAAAGGTTAGATAACCAAAACTTTTTAGAAGTTAGCCAAGTTTTACAGCAGGCTCTGGTCCAGGAAGGCCGAACCAAAGACAAGAAATTTATTAATACGTTTAGCAAGCCTAGGGCCGAAATCCACATCATGGAACGCTCTGATGAAGAGGAGTCAAAGGAGGAGGATTCAGTCGACATGTACGCAGCCGAATGGGTCTGGAACACTAAGAATAAACCCATCACCTGCTCCGAGTTACTACCATCCCCAACAAAGAATCGACTCAATGAGGTCAAGTACTCGTTTGATATAACTAAGTGTGATAAAATATTTGACTTTCTCTTAAAAAGCCAGCTTCTCAAGTTACCTAAAGGTCAAGTCATTCCACCTGCCGACGAGTTAAAGAAGCATCCATACTGTAAGTGGCATGATTCGCATTCTCATAATACTAATGATTGCAATGTTTTTCGACGGCAGATACAATCGGCCATAGAAGAAGGACGATTGAAGATAGACCATGATCCAAAAATGAAGCTGGATAAAGATCCTTTTCTAGTCAACGCCGTTGATGTAACACCCCAATTTTTCAAAGAAATAAAAATATCATTTAATCCAATTTCCTGGAATAAATTATTTTGGAAATACCTTTAATGCCCTCCTTAACCTTTTTGAACTAGAACCTAGATAAAATGACCAAACCAGGGGCTAGAAAATTTTGTACATGATCCCTAGACCAAGATATATTTTTGAGATTTTTTACAAATTTTTATCAACCTTGGAAGTAGCCCAAATATTTTAATCCATTTTCTATAATTATATTTAATCATAAATGCATTGAAACAGTAACGGGCCCTCCCCTCCCTTTCTCTCTCTCCCGGCCGGCCCAGCCCACTCCTCCCCGCGTGCCCCGTCTGACTGCTAGACCCCGCCAGTCAGTGACTCCCTCTCCCTTCGCGCACGCACCCGACAGCCCGACCCCACCTGTCGGCGCCAACCGGCTCACTTCCTCGGTCGAGCCCGACCCCACCCGTCAGTCTCCTCGCTCGTGCGTTCGCGCTCGCTGGCCGGTGGCCCCCACCTGTCGGATCCGTCTTCCCCGCGAGATCCGCCCCCGAATCCCCCCTCGCCGGCCGAAACCCTAACTCCACCTCGGATTCGCTCCCGCCGGCCCCCTCCCTTTAATCCGTCGATGACATTGAATTCACCGCGTTCCCCCGACCATTTCCCCCATTACTCCACCACGTCATCGCCCCCGGATCGAGCGCACGCATGCAAGGCAGGAGCTTGTCGGCGTTGAAGAGAGACTTTACTCTCGGCCTCCCCCGATTATGCCCCCTCTGCCCCCGCCGACGACCCTATTTAAACCCCGGCCACCCCCTCGTCCAGCCCACACGCCCGATCGCACTGAGCACGAACCAGAGCGCCTCATTTCACGTTTTAACATCCTCACCATCGCCTTCGCTCCGATTGCCTCTCGCCGTCACCGGTGACCCCCTCCGCCCTAGGCGACCCCACCATTGTAACCGCGAGGACTTCACCGACCTCGGCCACCCCTCCATCGATGCATGGCCTCGCCGGCTCGCCATCGCTGACAAGGTCCCGAACTACTTCACCGCCCCCTCTCATCGCCGGCCACGCCCCGTCGACCGTTCGCCACCGCAAGGGTACCCTCGTGATCCCCGTAGTGCCCACTTTCCATTTTAGGCCTTAGACACGACTGCTGTCGCTCGCCGTGGCCTCTGGCCCACTCGCCGTCGCCGGAGAAGACGACCGACACGGGTTGAGTACTCGTGCCGTGTCGGGTTGGGTACCCTCGTGATCCCCGTAGTGCCCACTTTCCGTTTTAGGCCTTAGACACGACTGTCGTCGCTCGCCGTGGCCTCTGGCCCACTCGCCGTCGCCGGAGAAGACGACCGACACGGGTTGAGTACCCGTGCCGTGTCAGATTTGATCCTGGCCGTGCGATCCAGATCTGACGGTACTGATTATATCCCATATGCGGCTTAATCTGCGCCGTCGGATCTGAGTGAAGGGGTATGTTTTAATCTCGTGCGTCTGTTAGTTTTTAAAACCCGCATTTAATCTGGATCGTCCATCGCGTACCGATTCGACGTTTTAATCTCAGCCGTCCACGTCAACTTAAACGCCCCGCCTCGCCCTCACGCGTTGGATCTGGATCCAACGGTCCAGATTGGGCCGGACCACGCGCACAGTGTGCGGGTTCACCGTGGGCCTGGCTCACCGTGGACCCGAGGCGATTTAAATTTAAAAATAAATTCCAGAAACTATTTTAAACTTGTAAAATTCATATCTGGCGCATTTTAACTTCAAAAATTACCATTCCAATTTCAGAAAATTTGTAATAATATCCTCTACAATTAAATTTGAGCAAAATTTATATTTATCCATTACCTGTTAAAATAATGAAACCACCAAGTTTTCTCTGAACCTTTCATTTTAAATTAATTAGAAAACTTAAAATGAGATTATTCACCATTAAAACCCCTTTTATGAGGAACAATAATTAAACCAAATCAATCAAAACCTATATGCTTGTTGTATGGTTTTAGATTGTTTAAATTGAATGTTGTATTTATTTTCATTTTATTTATATTGGGAAGACCACGATGCCACCGAGGAGCCGGAATACTTCCCGGAAGTTCCTTCCTCACCTTTCGCTGAACAAGGCAAGTCACCAAACCAATCTTTTGAGCATATTGGACCCATGTTTTATTAAACTATCGCTAAAACACATAGGATATACATGCATTAGTCAAATGAAACCCTTACAATATATTTATTTAGGATCCCCCGACCTTGATGTGCAACCCAAGCCATGCTCTCTAGCCTAAACTCCTTGTCATCATATGATTAGTATTATTAGCTAGTGTCCAATGTATTGACATGATTGCTATAGGATTAAAAATGAGTCGTAGCGATTGGTTCTACTCTATGATCCCCGTTATTCTCATCTTTGGAATTCTGTCGGTGTTGGAGTTGTGGTTGTGAGTGAATGCATGGTGGGTTTTGGGTGCAAGCTAGGGCATTGGTCGGTAGCACCCGGGGCACTATAAGGACCGGTCTACGGGATCCGTTGCAATACACTTCCGTACTAACGACAAGTATAATGGGTAAGTCCTAACTAAGGTATGGAGTGTTCCAAACCGAGGCCACCATTTGGAGATGGGTCAAGCAGCACCTGCGGGTGGCTTGTACCAATGTGGCGCAAAAGGGGGTGCGACGTTAGCCGGGATGCGGCCCGGCGCGCCGGCGAAACCTAGAGCGGGTGGTTATCGCTTGGAGCATTTCATGCTGAGGTTTTGGCACGAGTTCCCATGGTATGGGTCATCTCGTTACACCTTAGTGTTTGGGATGAGTGCGTGCCTTGTGGGTACAGTAGTACATCTCTGATCAGAGTCTTAAATCTTTTCGAAAAGCCGAGCCCACGGTCAAGGGTGGGTTGCGTGACATCCCACAGTTAGATTACTTTTGATATGTATGTGCATGATGGTTGACATATGAGGACTGTTGTGTGAGGAGGTAAAACGTACTCCTCGAGTTAGGTGATATCATGATGCTCATGTTTATTATTCCGCATGATAAAATTTGATTACACTAAATGCAATAACTGAAAATGTACTTTTCCGCACTCTTAGCCATTATCCTTCCATTGTTATTACCTTGCATTACTATTGCATTTGTGGTGGCTTGTTGAGTACTCTTTGTACTCATACTCGCTGAACACCTCAGAGGATGCCTACTACGAAGACGGTCTGGAGTAGCGACCCAGTCAAGTGAAAAGATCTTGAAGAAGGCGTTCGTCATGCATTTCAATTATTTTATTATTGTTTTTATTAAACTCTGATGTAATAAATATGGTCTGCGCACCATGAATATTGTCGTGTGTACGATTGTCGCATGATGAACCTCTTGTATTATTGTTTTTCTTATGAAATTCAATAATGTTCCGATTTTGATAAATCGGGGCGCCACAAGATGGTATCAGAGCCGACTTGACTGTAGGAAGCCAAACTGACCAGCCTAGCCCCTAGCTACAGAAAATTATTTCTTGAAAACATACTTTATAAACTTTGTTCCTCTCCTCACTTTTCTTCAACTTGTTGTTTTTGTAGATGCCTGTTTACCAAGTGCACAGCTACTGCCACCACTTCGAGGGCTTCGTCAGAGAGCTCCGTATGATGCTCACATTCCTCGGGTTCCTCTTCGAGCCCGAATTCCAGGGGGTGTACATGGAAGAATTCACCGGGCCTTGCGACGTCTCCCTCACCGTCCACGGCTCCGGAGAACACCTGCCACCCTACACCACCCACTTGGGGGCCCGACTTTCGACGTCGCGTGCCAACGAGTCGCCCTCCAGGCCCTTATGGAGTTGAGGATGATCTACGATGATCGTCTTCAGAACTCGTCCTTTCGGCTTGTGCCAAAGTGCACTCCCAGTGCCCACCGTAGTATCTACATCGGAGTTCACTTCGTTCGTGATCTGGTCATGGCCCGACAGTCGCGTCTTCTTCAGGCCATGGACGACCTCCATACTGAGGCGTTGCTCGACGCCGACGAGCACCATGAGGCGGTTGAGTTTCTTCGTGAGGAGACGAAGAACTTGATCCAACAGAACGGCGAGCTGCAGCGCAAGATCATGCAGCTACAGAAGGACATCGCGGAGATGGTTCCCCTCCTCCCGAGGAAGAGGAAGACCATCCGTGAGCCTGCCCCTCGCCCCAAGAGGATCCCGCCACACCCCTCCACCGCTGGACCATCCACCACCAGCGCCCCTACACCACGCCCCGGCCTCGTCTCCGACCCAATCATCGAGAACTTTCTCGAGCCCACCATCCCTCGGGAGCCGCGTACTCGTGGTTCCGAGAGCACGGAGACCGCCTCTGGTGGCGAGTAGGCGCTAGCTACCGTTGTTTGAGTTATAATAATTTTATGTGTATGGTGCTATCTACAACAACTTGTGTTGTAGGTAGAATAAGAGCTTGGTTGTAATGAACACTTTTTACCACTTGGTTTACATACATGCATGAGCCTTATGAGCTATTTTTGATTGTATTGTTGTTTCATCATCTTTTTTCCTTATAACATCGTATATTCAAAAGATGGCCGACCACCAGAACACCGGTTCCAACAATGGAGAAGGAGGAAGCCGTGACGTGCCCGAGGGTGTTGTACCCAACTGGGGTGCAACGGGTCCACGACAGTCTGGGTCGCCATCCGCTAACCATCCCACCTTGGCGGAAATGATGGCGAACCAGAACCAACTAATCATCATCCTCCTCACTCAAATGCAGCACCAACAAGCTTATTTGGATCGTCTGCAAAATGGGGAGCTTGCCCCTCGCGCACCAGCACCCGCACCCGCTCCCCAACTCTCGGAGTTCCTGCGTGTGCGCCCGCCCATCTTCTCTAGCACCACCAACCCCATGGAGGCCGGAGATTGGCTCCGCACCATAGGGAAGAAGTTGGACCTCCTCCCCTACACCGACCGGGAGCGAGTGGCATTCGCCACTCACCAACTCCAGGGTCTCACCGCAGAGTGGTGGGACAACTACCGTGAGTACCAGCCTGTGGACCACGTGGTGACATGGGCGGAGTTCACTATCGCCTTTCGCGCCGCCCACATCCCCGTCGGTGTTATCGCGGTGAAGCAGCAGGAGTTCCGCGACCTGTAGCAGGGCAACCGGACCTTCATGGAGTATCTCAATGAATTCAACCGTCTGGCATGTTACGCGCCAGAGGAAGTACGGACCGATGCCCTCCGCCAAGCTAAGTTCCTCCGGGGACTTAAGGATGAGCTGTCCATCCAGCTCGTCGCCACCGACTACGCCGACTTCCAACGGCTAGTAAATAAAGCGCTCATCCAAGAGACTGAGAAAAACAAGTTGGACCTCAAGAAGAGGAAGATGATCGCCTTCAAGCATCAACAGGCGAATTCCCAGAGGCCCCGCTTCGTCCCTCTGCCACCAGTGCTCGCCTACCATCCTCAGCCCGCCTACAGGCCACCTCACGCCGCCGGTGGATCCAACGCCGGGCATCCCCGTCCCGCTCCACCAGCTCCGGCCGCTCAGCCAACACCCGCCGCCAAGGCTCCGGTCTTGAAGGATCGCCAAGAGAGGCCGGTCGTCTACTTCAACTACCGGAAGGAAGGGCACTATTCGCACCAGTGTCCTCATCCCAAGTAGCCCCAAGGCGCGACACCCAACCAGGCGGTTCATGCCCGCGTTAATCACATCACCGCGGAGGAAGCTCAGGAGGCTCCCGAAGTCGTGCTCGGTACGTTTACTACAAATTCCGTACCAGCTATGATTTTATTTGACTCTCGAGCAACACATTCTTTCATCTCGGAAGATTTTGTGAAAACCCACAACTTGGACGTACTCCCTCTATACGTCCCCATGATGATTGCCACTCCAGGCAATAAAACCTTAGCCCACCTATACAGTCCTAAGGTTAAGGTAGAGATACAAGGAGTATTGTTCCGAGCCGAGCCAATCCTCATAAAGTGCACCGGACTTGACCTCATCCTAGGGATGGAAGTGTTGATGAAGCACAAGGGAGTGATCGACTGTGCCAACAAGTCTGTATCCGTGACCAACCCCGAAGGCGAAGCCGTCACTTTTCGAATGACCAGCCGCAAACCCCCTGAAGCATCTCTTCACTCTCTAGCTCTTGAAGAAGTGCCCATCGTCAAGGAGTTTATGGACGTCTTCCCAGAGGATCTACCAGGAATGCCTCCCAAGCGGGACATCGAATTCAGAATTGAACTTGTCCCCGGGACCACTCCAATCTCCAAGCGCCCATACCGGATGGCCGCCAATGAATTAGCCGAAGTCAAGAGCAACATCGAAGACCTAGAGCAGAAAGGATACATCCGACCGAGTACCTCACCCTGGGGTGCACCGGTCATCTTCGCTATGAAGAAGGACAAGACCAAGAGGATGTGCGTGGACTATAGAGCCTTGAACGACGTAACCATCAAGAACAAGTACCCATTGCCTCGGATCGATGACCTGTTCGATCAACTGAAGGGATCCTCGGTGTTTTCCAAGATTGACCTCAGGTCAGGTTATCACCAATTGAGGATTAGAGAAGAGGACATCCCCAAGACTGCCTTCACCTCCCGCTATGGACTCTACGAGTATACTATGATGTCGTTCGGACTCACGAATGCCCCTGCCTTTTTCATGAACATGATGAACAATGTATTCATGGAGTTCTTGGATAAGTTCATCGTGGTATTCATCGACGATATCCTCGTCTACTCCAAGACCAAGGAAGAACACGAAAACCACCTCCGTCTGACCCTCGGAAAGCTAAGGGAACAACAATTGTACGCCAAATACAGCAAGTGCGAGTTTTGGTCATCATAGGTAAAGTTCCTCGGTCATGTTATATCTGCCAGAGGAATAGCAGTAGACCCAACCACCGTGGAAGCAGTGACCAACTGGCTGCAACACACGACCGTGACCGAGATCCGGAGTTTTCTCGGATTAGCTGGATACTACCGCCGGTTCATCGAGAATTTTTCGAAGATCGCCAAGCCTATGACCAGATGCTACAGAAGGAAGTAAAATTTGAATGGACCCCAGATTGTGAAGAAAGCTTTCAAACCCTCAAAAAGAAGCTCGTGTCAGCCCCTATTCTGACTCTGCCAGACATCCGAAAAGACATCCACGTCTACTGTGATGCCTCTCATCAAGGATTGGGATGTGTCTTAATGCAAGAAGGGAAGGTTATATCCTACGCCTCCCGACAGCTAAGACCACATGAGCTGAACTACCCAACCCATGACTTGGAGTTAGCAGCTATGGTTCATGCCTTGAAAATATGGAGACATTACCTTGTGGGGAATCGGTGTGAGGTCTTCACCGACCACAAGAGCCTCAAGTACATATTCACCCAACCGGACCTGAAACTCAAGCAAAGGAGATGGTTGGAACTCATCAAGGATTACAACTTGGGCATCCATTATCATCCAGGCAAGGCAAATGTGGTGGCAGACGCCCTTAGCCGAAAAGGGTACTGTAATGCCATCATGGTACAGGACCAAGCTTCTTTGCTATACAAGGAGATGGAAAGGCTGAATTTAGGGATCACCACCCAAGCGTACCTCGCTGCCTTGGAGTCTAGGCCTGTCTTAATAGACCAGATCCGAGAAAATCAGAAGGAAGACCCGGACATCTTGGAGATCCAGCAGAACATGCAGAAGGGTAAAGCCCCCGGATTCTCCGAGGACGAGCATGGTACCATCTGGTTCGGAAACCGGATATGTGTGCCCAACAAACCTGAGTTGAAGACCCTCATCCTTCAAGAAGCCCACTGTAACACCCCAAATTTTCAAAGGAATAAAAATATTAATTAATCCAATTTCCTGAATTCTATTATTTTGAAAATACCTTTAAATACCCTTCTATACCATTTTGAACTACAACATAGAGTTAATGACCAAACCAGGAGCTGAAAATTTTTGTATAAACTCCCAAGGCCAAAATACATTTTTGAGAATTTTTATAAATTTTTACCAAGCTTGGAAGTAGCCCTAAGATATTAATCTATTTCCTGAAATTCTTTTTATTCAGAAATGTTTTGAAACAGTAACGGGCCTCCCTCCTCCCTTTCTCTCTCTCCCGGCCGGCCCAGCCCGTCACCCTCACCCGCCTCTGGCTGATAGCCCGACCCCACCTGTCGGCGCCGATCGCCCCTCTCGCCGCCAAGGACCCGAACGCCTCCATCGCCTCCGCTCGTCGCCGGCCTTGCTCCGTTGACCATTCGTCGCCGCAAGGGTACCCTCGTGACCCCCTAGTCACCCTCTTTCCGTTTTAGGCCTTAGATTCGACCGCCATCGCTCGCTGTGGCCTCTGGCCCGCTCGCCGTCGCCGGAGAAGACGACCGGCATGGGCTGAGTACCCGTGTCGTGTCAGATTCAATCAGCGTCGTGCGATCTGGATCTAACGGTACTGATTAAATCCCATGTGTGGTTTAATCTGTGCCGTTGGATCTGTGCGAAGGGGTACGTTTTAATCTCGTGCGTCCGTTAGTATTTAAAACCCGCGTTTAATCTCAGCCGTCCATCACATACCGGTTCGGTCTTTTAATCTCGCGCGTCCATTTTCACTTAACACCCCCGCCTCGCCCTCGCGCGTTGGATCTGAATCCAACGGTCCAGATTGGGCCGGACCACGCGCACAGTGTGCGGGTTCACCGTGAGCCTGGCTCACTGTGGACCCGAGGGGATTTAAAATTTAGAAATAAATTCCAAAAACTGTTTAAAACTTGTAAAATCCATATCTGGCGCATTTGAACTCTAAAAATTGTCATTTCAATTTCAGAAAATTTATAATTTTATTCTCTACATGTTAGTTCAATAAAAACAGTATGTTACTTTGGACATTTTAGGTTTATTTAAATAGGTATTCAAATGCCCTTAGGGTAAAAATATAAATTCAAATATCTAAACTTCAGTAAAATTTATATTTATTCCTTTCTGTTCATATACTGAATACCACTCATTTGACATGAACTTTTCATTTTAAAATTTATTAGGAAACCTAAAATGGGACTACTCACTTTTAAAACCCCTTTTTATATAGGACCACCTTTCATTATAATTCCTTCTAAAATTATTTATAAAACAAATTTCAGAAACTTAACAACGTGGTTTTCATTCAATTAAACCAACTTAAACCTATGTGCTCATTGTGTGATTTTATATTGTTTAGATTGGATGTTGTATTTATTTTATTTTACTTTATTTATATTGGAAAGACTACGACGCCACCTAGGAGCCGGAATACTTCCCGGAAGTCCCTCCCTCGCCTTTCGCTGAACAAGGCAAGTCACCAAACCACTCTTTTGAGCATATTGAACCTATGTTTTACTAAACTATCGCTAAAACACATAGGATATACATGCATTAGTCAAATGAAACCCTTACAATATATTTACTAGGATCCCCCGACCTTGATGTGCAACCCAAGCCATGCTCTCTAGCCTAAACTCCTTGTCACCATATGATTAGTGTTATTAGCTAGTGTCCAATGTATTTACACGATTGCTATAGGATTAAAAATGAGTCGTAGCGATTGGTTCTACTATATGATCCCCGTTATTCTCATCTTTGGAATTCTATTGGTGTTGGAGTTGTGGTTGTGAGTGAATGCATGGTGGGTTCCGGGTGCAAGCTAGGGCATTGGTCGGTAGCACCCGGGGCACTATAAGGACCGGTCTGCGGGATCCGTTGCAATACACTTCCGTACTAACCACAAGTCTAATGGGTAAGTCCTAACTAAGTAATGGAGTATTCCAAACCGAGGCCACCATTTGGAGATGGGTCAAGCAGCACCTGCGGGTGGCTTGTACCAATGTGGCGCAAAAGGGGGTGCGACGTTAGCCGGGATGCGGCCCGGCGCGCCGGCGAAACCTAGAGCGGGTGGTTATCGCTTGGAGCATTTCATGCCGAGATTTTGGCACGAGTTCCCGTGGTATGGGTCATCTCGTTTGGGATGAGTGTGTGCCTTGTGGGTACAGTAGTACATCTCTGATCAGAGTCATAAATCTTTTCGAAAAGCCGAGCCCACTGTCAAGGGCGGGTTGCGTGACATCCCACAGTTAGATTACTTTGAATATGTATGTGCATAATGGTTTGACATGTAAGGACTGTTGTGCGAGGAGGTAAAACGTACTCCTCGAGTTAGATGGTGTTATTGATATTCATGTTTATATTTCCGCATGATAAAATTTGATTACACTAAATGCAATAACTGAAAATGTACTTTTCCGCACTTTTAGCCATTATCCTTCCATTATTATTACCTTACATTATTATTACATTTGCGGTGGCTTGTTGAGTACTTTTTGTACTCATACCCGTTGGACCCCACAGAGGATGCCTACTATGAAGACGGTCTGGAGTAGCGACCCAGTCAAGTAAAGATCCTGAAGAAGGCGTTCGTCATGCATTTTAATTATCTTTATTATTGTTTTTATTAAAACTCTGATGTAATAAATATGGTCTGCGTACCATGAATATTGTCGTATGTACGATTGTCGCATGATGAACCTCTTGTATTATTGTTTTTCTTATAAAATTCAATAATGTTCCGATTTCGGTAAATCGGGGCGCCACACCCACGATACTCTATACTCCATACATCCCGGGAGTACCAAGATGTATCAAGACCTGAAGGAAAAATATTGGTGGGTCAGCATGAAGAAGGAAATAGCTGAGTATGTGGCCAAGGGCGACACATGCCGGCGAGTCAAGGCAAAGCATCAAAGACCTGCTGGAATCCTTCAACCCTTCAAAGTCCCCGAATGGAAGTGGGAAGAAATAGGGATGGACTTCATCACGGGACTGCCCAGGACCCAAGCTGGCCATGATTCTATCTGGGTGATCGTCGACCGACTCACCAAGGTAGCTCACTTCATCCCCATCAAGACAACTTACACTGTTGCCAAGTTGGCCGAGTTGTATATGACCCGGATCGTATGCCTTCACGGAGTTCCTAAGAAGATCGTATCTGACCGTGGGGGTCAGTTTACCTCCAAGTTTTGGAAGAACCTTCAAGAGAAACTCGGCACCCGGCTGAACTTTAGCGCCGCCTATCATCCTCAAACCGACGGGCAAACCGAAAGGGTCAACTAGATATTGGAGGATATGCTTAGAGCTTGCGCTCTAGACTTTGGCGGAATGTGGGACAAGAACTTACCCTACGCGGAGTTCTCCTACAACAATAGCTATCAAGCCAGCCTGCAAATGTCCCTGTTCGAAGCACTTTACGGGCGTAAGTGCAGAACACCGTTGCTCTGGGATCAGACCTGAGAGTCATAGCTATTTGGGACGAATATTTTAAGAGAAGCTGAAGAGAAGGTCAAGATCATAAGGGATCGATTAAAGATAGCCCAGTCCTGACAAAAGAGCTACGCCGATAACCATCGAAGAGACCTAACCTTTGAGGAGGGCGATTATGTCTATCTCCGAGTCACTCCCCTCCGTGGCACTCAAAGGTTCAACATGAAAGGCAAGCTAGCACCCCGCTACGTCGGACCCTTTCAGATCCTCCGACGGCAAGGAAAGTGGCATACCAACTAGAACTGCCTCCATCCTTGGCAGGAGTTCATGATGTGTTCCACGTCTCGCAGCTGAAGAAGTGTCTCCGTGTGCCCACCGAGCAAGCCGATCTTCAACAGCTCAACGTTCAAGAGGACTTGACCTACATCGAGAAACTTGTTAAGATCTTGGAAACTAAGGAAATGATAACCAGGAGCCGTGTGGTTCGCTTCTACAAGGTTCAGTGGGACAACCACCCCGCCGAAGGGTCTACATGGGAAAAAGAAGACGAGCTGAAAACCCAATACCCTGAGCTATTCGAGTAGCGTTCCAATCTCGAGGACGAGATTTTTTGTAAGGGAGATAGGTTTGTAACACCCCACTTTTTCAAAGAAATAAAAATATCATTTAATCCAATTTCCTGGAATAAATTATTTTGGAAATATCTTTAATGCCCTCCTTAATCTTTTTGAACTAGAACCTAGATAAAATGACCAAACCAGGGGCTAGAAAATTTTGTACATGATCCCTAGACCAAGATATATTTTTGAGAATTTTTACAAAATTTTATCAACCTTGGAAGTAGCCCAAATATTTTAATCCATTTTCTGTAATTATATTTAATAAGAAATGCATTGAAACAGTAATGGGCCCTCCCCCTCCCTTTCTCTTTCTCCCGGCCGGCCCAGCCCACTCCTCCCCGCGCGCCCCGTCTGACCGCTGGACCCCACCAGCCAGTGACTCTCTCTCCCTTCGCGCACGCACCCAACAGCCCGACCCCACCTGTCGGCGCCAACCGGCTCACTCCCTCGGCCGAGCCCGACCCCACCCGTCAGTCTCCTCGCTCGTGCGTTCGCGCTCGCTGGCCGGTGGCCCCCACCTGTCGGATCCATCTTCCCCGCGAGATCCACCCCCAAATCCCCCCCTCGCCGGCCGAAACCCTAACCCCACCTCGGATTCGCTCCTGTCGGCCCCCTCCCTTTAATCCGTCGACGGCATTGAATTCACCGCGTTCCGCCGACCGTTAACCCCATTACTCCACCACGTCATCGCCCCCAGATCGAGCGCACGCATACAAGGCAGGAGCTCGCCGGTGTTGAAGAGAGACTTTACTCTCGGCCTCCTCCGATTACGCCCCCACTACCCCCGCCGACGACCCTATTTAAACCCCGGCCACCCCCTCGTCCAGCTCGCATGCCCGATCGCACTGAGCACGAACCAGAGCGCCTCATTTCATGTTTTAACATCCTCACTGTCGCCTTCGCTCTAGTCGCCTCTCGCCGTCGCCGGTGACCCCCTCTGCCCTAGGCGACACCACCATTGTAACCGCGAGGACTTCACCGACCTCGGCCACCCCTCCGTCGACGCCTGGCCTCGCCGGATCACCGTCGCCGACAAGGTCCCGAACCACTTCGCCACCCCCTCTCGTCGCCGGCCACGCCCTGTCGCCCGTTCGCCACCGCAAGGGTACCTTCGTGATCCCCGTAGTGCCCTCTTTCCATTTTAGGCCTTAGACACGACTGTCGTCGCTCGCCGTGGCCTCTGGCCCGCTCGCCGTCGCCGGAGAAGACGACCGACACGGGTTGAATACTCGTGCCATGTCGGATTTGATCCTGGTCGTGCGATCCAGATCTGACGGTACCGATTAAATCCCATGTGCGGTTTAATCTACGCCGTCGGATCTGAGCAAAGGGGTATGTTTTAATCTCGTGCGTCCATTAGTTTTTAAAACCCGCATTTAATCTGGATCGTCCATCGCGTACCGCTTCGACGTTTTAATCTCAGCCGTCCACGTCAACTTAAACGCCACGCCTCGCCCTCGCGCGTTGGATCTGGATCCAACAGTCCAGATTGAGCCGGACCACGCGCAAAGTGCGCGGGTTCACCGTGGGCCTGGCTCACCGTGGACTCGAGGCGATTTAAATTTAAAAATAAATTCCAGAAATTGTTTTAAACTTGTAAAATTCATATCTGGCGCATTTTAACTTCAAAAATTACCATTCCAATTTCAGAAAATTTGTAATAATATCCTCTACATGATAATGCAATAAAAAAGTATGTTTACTTTGGACATTTCATGTTTATTTAATAAAGTATTCAAATGCCCTTAGGGTAAAAATACAAATTTAATTATTTAAATTTCAGCAAAATTTATATTTATCCATTCCCTATTAAAATAATGAAACCACCAAGTTTTCTCTGAACCTTTCATTTTAAATTAATTAGAAAACTTAAAATGAGATTATTCACCATTAAAACCCCTTTTATGAGGAACAATATTCCATTTTAGTTCATTTTAAATTATTTATAAAATGAATTTCAGAAACTTAGCAACTTGCTTCCTTTAAACCAAATCAATCAAAACCTATATGCTTGTTGTATGGTTTTAGATTGTTTAAATTGAATGTTGTATTTATTTTCATTTTATTTATATTGGGAAGACCACGACGCCACCGAGGAGCCGGAATACTTCCGAGAAGTTCCTTCCTCACCTTTCGCTGAACAAGGCAAGTCACCAAACCAATCTTTTGAGCATATTGGACCCATGTTTTATTAAACTATCGCTAAAACACATAGGATATACATGCATTAGTCAAATGAAACCCTTACAATATATTTATTTAGGATCCCCCGACCTTGATGTGCAACCCAAGCCATGCTCTCTAGCCTAAACTCCTTGTCACCATATGATTAGTATTATTAGCTAGTGTCCAATGTATTGACACGATTGATATAGGATTAAAAATGAGTCGTAGCGATTGGTTCTACTATATGATCCCCGTTATTCTCATCTTTGGAATTCTGTCGGTGTTGGAGTTGTGGTTGTGAGTGAATGCATGGTGGGTTCCGGGTGCAAGCTAGGGCATTGGTCGGTAGCACCCGGGGCACTATAAGGACCAGTCTGCGGGATCTGTTGCAATACACTTCCGTACTAACCACAAGTCTAATGGGTAAGTCCTAACTAAGGTATGGAGTGTTCCAAACCGAGGCCACCATTTGGAGATGGGTCAAGCAGCACCTGCGGGTGGCTTGTACCAATGTGGTGCAAAAGAGGTGCGACGTTAGTCGGGATGCGGCCCGACGCGTCGGTGAAACCTAGAGCGGGTGGTTATCGCTTGGAGTATTTCATGCTGAGGTTTTGGCACGAGTTCCCGTGGTATGGGTCATCTCGTTACACCTTGGTGTTTGGGATGAGTGCGTGTCTTGTGGGTACAGTAGTACATCTCTGATCAGAGTCTTAAATCTTTTCGAAAAACCGAGCCCACGGTCAAGGGCGGGTTGCCTGACATCCCACAGTTAGATTACTTTTGATATGTATGTGCATGATGGTTGACATATAAGGACTATTGTGCGAGGAGGTAAAACGTACTCCTTGAGTTAGGTGATATCATGATGCTCATGTTTATTATTCCGCATGATAAAATTTGACTACACTAAATGCAATCACCAAAAATGTACTTTTCCACACTCTTAGCCATTATCCTTCCATTGTTATTACCTTGCATTACTATTGCATTTGTGGTGGCTTGTTGAGTACTCTTTGTACTTATACCTGTTGAACACCTCAGAGGATGCCTACTATGAAGACGGTCTGGAGTAGCGACTCAGTCAAGTGAAAAGATCTTGAAGAAGGCGTTCGTCATGCATTTCAATTATTTTATTATTGTTTTTATTAAACTCTGATGTAATAAATATGGTCTGCGTACCATGAATATTGTCGTATGTACGATTGTCGCATGATGAACCTCTTGTATTATTGTTTTTCTTATGAAATTCAATAATGTTCTGATTTCGATAAATCAGGGTGCCACAGTTGACCTCGGCGAAAAGAAGGTGTTGATTCCGCCAGAACAGGCCGAGTCTGCTAAAGGGAAAGATGTAATTGTTGGAGAACCGCGCACTCTCACACTCGTGCCAAAGAACCCCGAGGTAGGAGTGTGGAAACAGAACGTTAATACCCCTTCGTCTAAGGCTCGTGAGAGGCCGAAGGTGACATATGATATGCTGTTGAACAAGCATCGGAGAAGGGCCAAGGAAGAAGGTCCGCACGCTAAGCTAAAACAGCCGAAGGGGCCAAGACCCTCGAAGGGTGGCTGCGGACCGAAGCAGGCGAACCCTCCGAACGAAGGCTTCGGGCCATGGTGGCCTGATGCTCTGCACGGTGGTTCCGAGCCACAATGGCCGAACCTCTCGTACGACAACTTCGAACCCCAGTGGTCGGGTCCCCCATGCAACAACTTCGACCCCCAATGGCCAAACCCCGCATCGTGGTGGACGTCCCCGATAGGAGGCTTCGGCCCGCACTGGCCGAACGTACCTCCGGCCTGTCAGGACCCTTCGCTGGTGTGGTCCGAGATACCTTCGACTTGGCTGAACCCCCCTCCGGGTAACGGGTTCGGCTCATAGTGGGCAAGGCCACTAGAGCCACCGATGCCTCCGCCGTACGACTAGGCGGGAACCTCGTGGGCTCCGTACGTATCTGGGTCGGAGTACCCTCCGCAGCCTAACACTATGCCTTATTTCCCTTCGGAGCATTATGGATGGCAGGGGCAAACAGACGCAACGGAGGGGGCATCATCCACAAACTGTCTGTGGTGCCTCTGAATCGGACCATGCAGAGCGAAGCCGAGGGGTGCGAGCACGCGGAGGCTGAAGTCAGGGAGTCCGAAGCCATAACCATCAGGGTTGGGTCTCAGGAAGTCCAAATCCCGAAGACTTTGTCGCCGAGGTCTGACGGAGGTAAGTCTCATACTTCGGCCGAGCTCTACGCCGAAGCCTGGTTCGATCGGCCGAACGAGGCCAGCCCGTTAGACGGGGTTCGCAGCGAAGCCCCCTACGAACACAGAGTGCCCAAGGCCGAAGGGCACAGCGCCACTTCGACCAGAATTAACAGAAGTCGGATAGTAACGCCCGGCACCAGGCCTCAGCCATCTTGGGCTCCTCCAGGCATGTCCAAATCACAGAAGAGACGCCTACAAAGGCTGTGGGCACAGGAGATGCGTGAGAAAAAAGCTAAGGCCGAGCGCGATGCTATCTTCGAAGCGATCCGCCCTCGGCCAGCTACGAAGCAAGTATGGAGGGAGCAGCCGGTTGAGATAACCAACCCGGCTCCTAGTCCGAGCGATGACGATGACGACATGCTCGACGACGATTACTCGCCCATCTCTGAAGGGCCCGCACCCCAGGCGATGGACATAAACATCGTCACATTACATGACGAGTTCATCCTGCCGCAGGACGAGGCCGAGGTCGCTCAATTGAACCTTGGCCCGCGCAATGCCATCTTCGAGAAGCCCGAGGACTCAACTCGCCATCTAAAACCCCTCTATGTCAGAGGTCACATCGATGGGAAGCCAATTTCCTGGATGCTCGTCGACGGCGGCGCCACTGTTAACCTAATGCATTGTTCATTGTTGAAGAAACTTGGCAGGGACGAAGATGACCTGAAGAAGACTAACTTGATGCTCAACGGCTTCAACGGCGAGAGCTCCGATGCCAAGGGAGTACTCTCTATGGAGTTGACGGTGGGCAACAAGACATTGCCAACAACATTTTTCGTCGTCGACGTACAAGGTAACTATAGCGTGTTGCTCGGACATGACTGGATTCACGCAAACTGTTGCATTCCCTCTACCCTACACCAGTGCTTGATATAGTGGGACGGCGATGAGGTGGAGGTCATCCCCGCCGATACTTTGTCCCAAGTAGCTTTGGCCGATGTTTCGGTTGACGCCGTCCATAACAAAGTAGAGTGTCTATCAAGTAGAGATCTTTCGGATTATGACTTTGTTAGTGTATCCGAAGGACGGTTTGTACCAGTGTCTGTAAAGCCGGCTGGAGTAGCACGGCTATTTTTGTATTAATATTCATGTCTAGCAAGGATAATCTAGATTGGCTAAAGTCTCGTGTGGAGCAATATCGGTCTAATAAAGACGGTATTGCCAGGGCCATCGAGGACTTTAGCGAAGTGGAAAAATTAGGGCAAGGTTTTGCGTTGGCCGATCCCTTGGAGGAAGTTGATATAGGTAATGGTAGCGTCCCAAGGACGACTTTTGTAAACCAACATTTACAACCCGATGAAAAGGCTGAAGTAATAAAGTTACTTAGGTCGTATGTCGATTGTTTCGCATGGGAGTATAGCGAAATGCCAGGGCTAAGCCGTGAGCTCATGGAGCATTGGCTGCCCATCAAGTCTGGATTTAGGCCTTATAAGCATCCTCCCCGCCGCTTTAATTCGGCCGTCTATGACTGAGTTAAAGAAGAAGTGGAGCGACTACTCAAGGCTGAATTTCTTAGGCCGTACAGGTACGCGAAATTGGTTGCTAACATTGTGCCTATAGAGAAGAAAGGGAGCGGCAAGATACGGGTATGCATTGATTTCAGGGATCTGAACAGAGCCACTCCAAAAGACGAGTATCCGATGACGATAGCCAACATGCTGATCAACGATGCCTCGGGACATAAGGTACTAAGTTTTCTTGATGGCAATGCTGGTTATAATCAAATCTTTATGGCCGAAGAGGATGTCTATAAGACTGCCTTTCGCTGCCCTGGTTTTGTCGGTTTGTTCGAGTGGGTCATCATGACTTTTGGTTTGAAAAATGCCGGCGCCACGTATCAGCGCACTATGAACTTGATCTTTCATGACTTGTTAGGAGTCATGTTAGAAGTTTACATCGATGATATCGTGGTCAAATCGGACGCTATGGGAAACCATTTAACCGATTTGAAGGTTGCTTTCGATAGGATGTGACAGTATGGGTTGAAGATGAACCCACTTAAGTGTGCGTTTGGTGTGTCGGCGGGTAAGTTCTTAGGTTTCATGATTCACGAGAGAGGCATCGAAATTGATCCTAAGAGAGTTGAAAAGATTAGAAACATTGCAGCGCCGACATGCAAAAGGGATGTACAAAAGTTGCTAGGCAAGCTGAACTATTTGCGTCGCTTTATATCCAACTTGTCTGGCAAGATTGATGCCTTTGTCCCCATACTCCGGCTAAAAAACGAAGCCGAGTTCACTTGGGGGCAAGCCAACAAAGTGCTTTCGAAAAGATCAAGGAGTGCTTGTCATCACCGCCTGTGGTGAGAGCACCTAAAGCCGGGATTCCATTTCGGTTATATGTCGCCGCTGAAGATAGCGTGATTGGGGCCGTGCTAACCCAGGAGGTGGAGGGGAAGGAGTACATCATCACATTCTTTAGCCGCCGCCTGCTGGACGCCGAAAGCAGGTACGCGTTTGTGGAGCGATTATGTTTATCACTTTATTACGCGTGCACCAAGTTACGCCATTATCTTCTCCCCACCACATGTGTTGTCGTTTGCCAAACCGATGTTATAAAGCACATGTTACAGAAGCCGGTTCTAAGTGGAAGAATCGGAAAATGGGCTTACGCGTTGATTGAATACGATTTGGCCTACGAGCCCCTAAGAGCGATGAAAGGCCAAGTCGTAGCCAACTTTATAGTTGATCATCACATAGATGTTAGGAGTGATGCTATTGCTCTAGTTGAGGTAGTACCATGGAAAATCTATTTTTATGGTCCGGCTTGCAAGAGTGGCCAAGGTATTGGAGTGGTTCTCATATCGCCTAATGGTATACGCTTTGAAACCTTGGCCCAACTAGAGTTTTCTTCCACTAATAACCAAGCCGAATACGAGGCTTTGTTGCTAGGTCTTGAACTACTAGAGTCTGTAGGCGCTAAACATGTTCACACATATGGTGATTCGTTATTATTAGTACAACAAGTAGCTAAGAATGCTCAATGCTTTAATGGCTTGCTGAATAGCTAATTGGACAAATGTCTAGACATAGTTGCTACTTTTGATGATTTCAAAATATCTCACGTATCAAGAGAAGCCAATTCAGTCGCCAATGATTTGGCTCAGCAAGCATCTGGCTACCAAGTCAGGAGAGGAAAATTTTCTGTATTGGAGAAGCCAGTGTTTAGTCCAATTGCTGAAGCCAGTAAAGGTGGGCAAGCGCACACCTCGGGTCGAACCTCTCGGGTCGCCGAAGGCCACCGCACGCCGAAGCCCCTGGATCGGAGTGCTCTGTCGATCAAAGGATCTGGCACGCCGGAGCCCATAGTGTGAAGCCTCCCGGACGGAGAAGGCTCCTCGGAGTCCGAACCTTCCGAAGAGCTTCGGCCCGACACACTCCGAATGACCACCTCGGCCAGGCTTCGGCAGGAGCTGGAATGGCTCGGGGGGCACCACAAAGTCAGTATTTTAGAAGCTTTTTCAGAAGGTGAACCAGCGAGGCCCTCTGAAACCTGTAAGGGCGATTGGAGAGTCCCAATCGTCCATTATTTGAGGGACCATAACCAAAGGGTCAATCGGAAGGTTTGGCGGCAAGCGTTCAAATTCGTGTTGGTAGACGACACATTGTATCGCCGAACCATCGACGGAGTGCTATTGAAGTGTTTAGACCATGAGCAGTCCCAAGTGGCTACAGGAGAAGTCCATGAGGGGCTTTGCGGCACTCACCAGTCGGCCCAAAAGATGAGTTGGATGCTCAAAAGTGCGGGTTTTTATTGGCCGACTATGACTGAAGATTGTTTCAAGTACTACAGAGGGTGTGAGGCATGTCAGAAGTTTGGCAACATCCAGTTAGATCCTACCTCATTGCTCAATCCTATTGTCAAGTCATGGTCGTTTCGATGTTGGGGTTTAGACTTCATCGGCTAGATCTACCCTCCTTCCTCAAAGGGGCATCGGTTCGTGTTGATGGCGATATATTACTTCACCAAATGGACCGAGGTCGTACCTCTCAAGAACATGACTCACAATGAGGTACGTGATTTTATTTTAAAGCACATCATACATAGATTCGGCATCCCTCAAACTCTTACTACGGATCAAGGTAGTTCATTTGTTTCTAAAGAAGTAAGGGACTTCGCCGAATACTATGGCATTAAGTTGATAAACTCTTCACCTTACTATGCTCAGGCCAATGGCCAGGCCGAGTCTAGTAATAAAACCGTGATTAAGCTTATTAAGAAGAAAATTGAAGAGTTTCCTAAAAGATGGCATGAAGTGCTTTCTGAGGCGTTATGGGCTTGTAGGATTGCAAAGCACGGTGCCACCAAGGTCAGTCCATATGAGTTGGTATATGGACAAGAAGTCGTTCTGCCTGTAGAGGTAGATCTTGGCTCCTTAAGAGTGTTAAATCAAGACGGCTTATCGGTCAATGAGTATGAAGCTCTTCTGAAGGATAATCTGGAGGAAGTGACCGATAAGAGACTAAGGGCTTTAGAAGCCATAGAAGTAGACAAGAAGAGAGTAGCTAAAGCCTACAATAAGAAGGTTAAACCAAAATCATTTCAAATAGGAGATTTGATATGGAAAACGATTTTGCCTTTAGGCACGAAGAGTCCCAAATTTGGCAAATGGTCACCTAGTTGGGAAGGTCCTTTTAAGATAGCTGAAATCGCTCCCGGCAACGCATACGTGTTGGAATCCCTGCAGGGAGAGCGGTTTCGAAGAACTTTGAATGGTAGATACTTGAAAAGGTATTTCCCAAGTGTGTGGCAAACATCATAAAGCGTCGGAAAGCCGATATGGATGATATCATCTTCAGCTCATTGTGCTTTTAGTTCACTAGTTCACTAAAAGGCAGGGGGGCATGTGTTGATAGCAAAAAATGGCAGTGATGGCTAGATTATCAAAATATCAATTTTTGGTGATTTGGGCCAAAAGTACACATGTCCAGGGTCTGTCCGAAGCCCTACAGGGCCGAAGTCCATTTAGCTATGGGCTCTGAAATCCTCTAGCTAGCCCATGGGCTTCGGCTAGGAAGCCTTCGGAGGCCCACGTCGCCGAAGCATCGGCCCGAGGAGCAAGTCTCGGCGGGCCTGGCCGAAGCCCACTCTACCAAAGCTTCGGCCCAAAGAGCAGGCCTCAACGGGCCTGACCGAAGTCCACCTCGGCAGAGATAGAGTTGTACGCGTTTCCAGCTCAATCTCTATCTCTATCTCTATCTGGCCGGATTAATAGCAGATTAGATTAGGAGTTAACCCCCTATAAATAGAGAGGCATGGCCGACGTGGAGAACCCCCCAACTCAAACCAAACCAAAGCCCATGCTTTGATCGTATTTACTTTACCTTTATTTTCCTATACCTCTTCGTGGGTTTGCCTGGAAGCCCTCCGCCCGCCACTACGGAACAGTGGTAATCCTTATTACTTCACCTGTGAAGTATCTGTTAATATACGTAATAGATTGTTATCGCCTTGTTACTTCGCCTGTGAAGTATCCGCTAATCTGCGTAATAGATTGCTACCTTCGCTACTAGTGCAACACTTGGCAAAATTCGGTCCTCAGGTCGAATTGGTACTTCGCATCATCTCTGTTGCAGGTTCGCACGTTCGGAGCCACTTCACCAGAGGTGTCTGGAGCTGAGAGATCGGTTCCGGAGGTCCCCAGGACACCCTTCGACGAGACCGCAGGCTTCGGCAACAGGCTTCGCCAGCCGACTTCGTCGCCTTAGGCTTCGCCACGACCATACTCCGCACCGGACGAAGTTGCACTCGCGCGTGGCTCTCGCGTCACTATTCTGTAGTTTGCTGTATCGGAGATCTCACGCCGAACCCCGTTGTTCGAAGGTGATCACCACGTCTAGATCCGTCCGGAGCCCATCTTCGATCGGATCAGTCCGAACGCCGAAGCACCCTTCGGCGGAGTACTTCGCACCAGACACCGAAGGTACCCTTCGGTGACCCCTTCGCACCATACTTCGAACCATACGGGCTCCGACTGGTTTGCTAATTTTATTCTGTTTAATCTATCTTTTTCGGCTAATTGGATTATTTTGTGTAATTTGGTTTCCTGGCGACTCCACCCCCTTATCACTATTAAGGGTAGTCAGAACGCGACGTCGGTGCCACGTCACGCTTAGGCTTGTCCCTAAGTATCCGTGCACTTTTGGATCATCGGACTGACCCAAGTGCGGGGGCATGTTTCCGTGTCAATAGTGTCTTTTGGTGGATGCTAGATGTGTGCTGGAAAATTCTGTGGAACTGGGTCTGTTTTGGGCTTGTTTCAGTTGATGTGTGTGTTAGTTTATGTGTTGGGAAGTCTGGTGTGTGGTGGTAGTTTAACTTTGGTGCTTCATATGCACATTTTAGTCTTTCTTTTATCTGTGATGAAAAAAGATTAGGTGATTGCTGCTAGTTGCTCTGGTGTAAGTATTGTAAGTCGTAACTCCGACAGACCTTTTGTTTTTGGTTTCGTATCTGCTTTCGAATAATGCAGGGCTATCTCGTAATGAGATGCCTTTTCTAAAAAAATGAATAGAGACTCCTTTAGTAAAAATAACCGAATTAGTTTACGCATGTAGAAAGAGTCCATTCCATTTTACGGTTGCTCAAACCTAACATCTTGTGGGTTGTAGACTAGTTTAGCAAAAGAATAGGGATAAGAACATAACAAAAAGAGGTAGATATTCCCAGGGAAAGAACTTGGCTAGTTCAGTTTTAACGTCAAAAAAAACAACACAAAATCATTTGTGGTCCTACTTTTTGAAAGCTGAAAACGAAAAGTGGTTTCAGATTAGTTCGGGTTGTTTGAAAGATGAATAAAGACTCTTTTGAAACAAATTAAAATAATCAAGATTATATGATAAGCACAGAGACAATTGATTTTGATTATTAGTTATATGCTTGATTATGATTAATACTTAAGTTATCTATAATTTTTCTGTTTGAAACATAACTTGTTTCTATTTTAATCCTGTCTAGTAATAATAACCAAATTATTTAACGCATGCAAAAAGAGTCCATTCCATTTTACTGTTGCCTATCATCTTACTGGTTGTAGACTAGTTTAGCATAAGAATAGGAGTAAGAAAAAATATGTAGATATTTCCGGGGAAAGAACTAGGCTAGTTCAACTTCAACGTCAAAAAACAACAAAAAATCATCCGTAGTCCTACTTTTGGAAAGCTGAAAATGAAAACTAGTTTTTGGATTAGTTCGCTTTGTTTGAAATAAATAAAGTTTAAGTTCTATCTCGCCTACAAGTCAGATGAATAAAGACTCTTTTGAAACAAATTAAAATAATCATGATTATTTGATAAGCAGTGAGATGATTTATTTTGATTATTAGTTATATAATTGATTATGATTAATACTTAAGTTATCTGTATATTTTCTGTTTGAAACCTAACTCGTTTCTATTTTAATCGCAAGATGTTAATAAATTATCTTGGTGAGTCTACATATTTTGTGATGTACATACATGTATATATACTCACTCTTCAGCTGATTCAGTTGTTTAAGATATAAGGTCACTTTCTAGTTATTGAAGAGCACCGCACGGTGGACTACAGAGTGCATGTGCGGTACGAGATTTTTTAAAATAATATATATACATATACAAATGTTATTCCACATCACGGGTGTAGAATAACTATTTTACTGATAAATCTATTACTGAGAAAAAAATAGTACCCAATTATTATTCTACTGAGAAAATCTACTACTGAAAATAGTCGGTATAGAATAGATATTCTACACACGTGGTGCAGAATAGTGCTCCCGTTAAAAACTATGTTACACGATATAAAAAAATTATAAAAATAGACTCCTATCAGCTTAGTTGTCAATCTAGTCCGTGTAGCATAGAGCTGCCGTTGATGTGTCCATCTAGGAGCCTAGAATTTTTTAAAATAATATTTTAAAAAAAAATTATCGACGGATAATTTGTCGATCTAAACTTCTTGGACTTAAATAGATAAATGAAGTGTCAAAATGTGTGAGACATGTCGATCTAGTCAGGTGTACTTAGATTGGCTCGCCAAGATCCGATCTAGGTCACGTGGTCAAGATCAGACGCTGATAAGCCGACAGAAAGCTATTTTATAATTTTTTAAAATCATAAATTTCTTGTTAAAAATGTATTATTTTAAAAAAAATCTATCATACATCTCTTCGATTTGTAGCCAGGTGAGGCCATCATTTTCGAGCCCATGGCCCACCGCTTCTCCGGTTGCGGATAGGAGCCTCGAGATCTTCTATGGTCGTTGGTGTGGCTCCCGAGCAGTGGCAGTGGAACACTTGAACAGCTAAATACAACACCAAGCCGTCTGATATAATTAGGTGTTGTTTGGTTATTAAGGCCTTGTTTAGATTGTACTTACTTATTTTTAGGGACTGAAATTTGCTTATTTAGTAGGGACTAAAGTTTAGTTACTAGGTTTTGATGTAGAGACTAAAATACTATACAATAACCACATTACCCTTAATCGTCGTTACCCTTATCTTTTTTTATCCTCCTAAAAAATCATAAATAAGGGTAGATAATGTCTATGGTACATTTTAGTTCCTATAAGCAACCTCTTTGTGACTTATGGACTAAAGTTTAGTCCCCATAAGCAAAGTTGTTTGGGATTTTAGGGACTAAATGAGACTAAACTTTAGTCCCTAAAAATAAGCAAGGTCAATCCAAACGTGCCCTTAGTCCAAAAGTTTAGTCTCATCATGTCAGATGTTTGGGTGATATTTTAGAGTATTAAATGTAGACTATTTATAAAACTCATTCATAATCGGTGGATTATTTACGAGACGAATCTAATGAGTCTAATTACGTCATGATTTTATAATATGATATTACAGTAAACATTTACTAATCATTGATTAATTAGGTTTAATAAATTTGTCTCATGAATAATTCTCCGATTCTGCAAATATTTTTATAATTAGTTCACGTTTAATCATTTAAATTGATATTCAAACATCCGATGTGATTATGACTAAACTTTAGTCCATGTAATCAAACGCCCCTTATATAGACAACACGCTTGAGCAAATGGTATTTACAAGGGTAGTTTTAATTTACGGTGTCTACAGATAAACATTATAGAGTGTTTTACTCTTTTTTCTTTATATACCATGTTATATTATAGAGTATTTTTTTACTCTTTCTTTTTCTTTATACCACTCACAAAACTATCAAGAGATAGCTTTCTTAAAAAAAATTGTATCCAATCATCTATTTTCCTTTTCGATTATCTCATCCTCTCTAACAGCACGATTGGTCAGCTGCTATTTATAACTTTTTCCTCAAGTGTCCTTCCTATAGCTGCAAGAGGCCGAGAGCAATCCTGTTTCATCATGTCTCGAAATACTATGATATATTTGTTTTAGCTTTTAAGTTATCTGATTTTAACTAAGTTTCAATATACCTATTAACATTTATTTTATCAAATAAGTATATTAATATCATATATTTTATTTAATCAAACTAATTTAATATTGTAGTTGATCAGAATTATAGAAACTTATAAGAAAGTTAAATGATTTATAATACTATAAAAGTCCGTTAATTTTTAAGTGACGTAGTTGATTTTTATCTTATCGTTTGACCATTCGTCTTATTCAAAAAACTTTTTGAAATATAATTTATTTTGTTATAATTTATTTTATTACTGAAAGTACTTCAAGTATAACTTATATTTTTGCATATTTACATAAATTTTTTGAATGAGACAAATGGTCTAACGTAGAAATAAAAATCAACTATGTCATTTAAAAGTTAAGGGAGGGTCTATAAAATAGACGGAGTAAGGCCCTCTTTGGTTCTTTAGTCCTAAATTTTAGTCTCGTCACATCGGATGTTTGGATGCTATTTTAGAGTATTAAATGTAGACTATTTATAAAACTCATTTCATAATCGGTGAATTATTCGTGAGACGAATCTAATGAGCCTAATTACGTCATGATTTGATAATGTGATGCTACAGTAAACATTTGCTAATCATGGATTAATTAGGCTTAAAAAATTGTCTCGTGAATAATCCTACAATTCTGTAATTATTTTTATAATCAATTCAAGTTTAATCCTTCAAATTGATGTTCAAACATCCGATGTGACACGGACTAAACTTTAGTGAGAACCAAACACCGCCTAATACTAATTCTCTCTGGTTGTACTATAGTTGACTAAAAATGTAGACACCTACAATCTCTTTCCTCTATGTCATAAAAATGTAAAAAACTTTTTTTCTACAATCTTGATCATCCTGAATCAAGAATTATTATCCATTTAATATCTCTTACGTATAACTTCACAATAGTAATTTTTAATTCGTAAAGGACACTTTAACTTTTTAATGTTATACCAATTTATCAACTTCAATATAAAAGTATTTTTTTGGATATATATATATATATATGCTTTTGAGAGGATGTGGAGAGAGCAACGATATGTACTTGTGCCTAGGAGTCTCACATTGACATGGGCATTGTTAGGGATTGCAATCTGGTATGGTAGATATGAGTACTCGTATTCGTATCCACGAAAATTTTTCATGCCCATATTTGTATTTGTTACCCGTAACAAGTAAAGACACACGTCCATACTCGATACCTACGGGCACTGTATACACATAGGTATACCCGTTTACTCGCACGGAGAAAACAACAATCAATATTTCAACATTCCACAATCAACAAGATTTCAACAAACAAATTTAACAAATGAAACAAATTTAAGTAAAATGAAACAAAATTCATTTGGGCAGAAAAATTCTTTTCTTTCCGAAGAAAAGAATATGGATCTCTACTACTGAGGGCGGAATGCTGGCTAGAACACTAAAGGAGCAATATAGGGAGGAGTCTTTTGTTATTATAGCACTCAAAACAACAGTCTTCTCTAAAATAGCACACATATCAACGACTTCGCTAAAATAACACTTTTGAGGTAGGTTATTTACTATTCTAGAATTTTGACCTAAATTCAAATTATTCTTTATTCCGTGCCATCGGAAATTACCTTTTTACCCTCGTCTTCCCTGATCAACATGCGTGTTGGGCGCTGCTGCTATGCGCGCGGCAAGGGTGGCTACAACGAAGACATGGCGCGAGATAACGGCTTAGGCCCAGCGCAGCGTGCGGAGTTCTGACTCTTGTCACGCCACATCGAGGGAAGAGGGCACTAGCGCGCGGGCGGCGACGATGGTCCTTGCACATGGTGAGTGCGGAGGCCTGGCGCGTGGCGAGGGCGACGACGACAGAGACCTAGCGCACGATGACAACGGAGGCCTGGTGCAGCGTGCAGAGTTCTTACTCCTAGCACGCGAGCAGTGACGACGATCCTTGTGCGCGGCGAGGGTGGAGGCCTAGTGTGTGGCGAGGGCGGCGAGGGCAGAGATCTAGCGGCTGACGTAGTTTCGGTTGAATTCAGTCCAAAATTCTAGAATAGTAAACGACCTCACTCAAAATTGTTATTTTAGAGAAGCGTTCATTTTGAGTGCTATTTTAGAGAAACCCATTGTTATGAGTACTATAATAGCAAAAAACTCCATTGGGAGCCCCCATGAGGGAGGTGTGGGGCTGAGGCACCGGGCAGGGGCCTGGCACAGGGCATCGGTGGTGGAGGACTGACACGGGGAGTGAGCGACACTTGGAGCTTTGTCTAGGGAAATGACGCAGGGAACTCGGCCGAGCCACTAGGGGAGCCGGGGAGGTTGTCGGGGGGACCGGCGTGGGAGGTCTTCTAGGCTGCTGAGAAACACGTGGAGAGGTCGATGGGGTCTAGCATGGGGAGGTCGCCCATGGCACTAGCACGGGGAACTTGGGGACTGGTAAGCTCGGCGTGGGGAGCTTGTAGGGTGACTGGTGCAGGAAGGAGATGCTCCGATTTGAAAAATGATTTCTATACTTAAGAGGCTATCAAATAAATGGGTGAAGTAGGTATGGATAGTAACCACCCATACCCATATTAGTTTATTCGTTGGGTATGAGGTATGACACAATATCATACCCATGAGTATGGAATTAAGAGCATACCCGACCCTAATAAGGTTTATACCTGCGCTTAAATGGGTAATCAAGCACAATTGTCATCCCTAGGCATTGTCCATCGCAGATTTAATCACTTAATTTTTAATACATCTTATTTATAATTTTTCAATACTAATTTCATATTTGTAAAGAACACTTTGACTTTTTTACATTCTACTAATTTATCAACTCTATTATAAAAATAATATATTTTGGAAATATATATGCTTTTGAGAGGAGATGAAGAGATCTTCGATTGAAATGGTCATTGTCCGACCTAGATTTAATTACTTACTTTTAAATATTTATCATTTATAACTTTATAATACTAATTTATTATTTGTAAATGTCACTTTAACTTTTTAATGTTATACTAATTTATAAACTTTAATATAAAAGTAATAATTTTGGGGAATATATGTACAATATGGTTGGCCCAATAAAAGAGTTCAAATGCAATGAAAAGAGTAGCCATAGTACATGAATTCATGGTATGTCCATCTATCAAGACCACACAAGTAATCGGCTCAGAACCACCCTAGAAAGAGTCATTATCAAAATACCCAAAAATAGATGTGAAGTACTCATCGCTTGGTATATCATTTCTTACATCCAAATCTAAAGGAATTTATCACATGAGGTGCGTCAATACATAAATGTATTGGTAAACACCTACCCACACATTGGAAAAATATATTTATAATTACAATCTGAGATAAAAGAGTGTTGCATTTATAATTATTTTGATCGTAAAGCAAGTTTTAATTCATAATAGTAAATAGTATTAAGTTGTAACATTATTTGTAAATCAATGTGTAAACAATAGTAATAACATATATGTAATAAAATGACACCACATTTGTGCCTTCCATGGAAGCAAGTAAACATTTCACTCTCGGTTGTCCCAACAAAAGAAAGTTAAACACTATTTACCACCATACCATATTTTACAATTTACTCTGCAATTCTCAAAACTATACTAGTATAATTTCATCAAGCCGCTCATGATCGTGAGCACGAATAATCGATTAGTTTTAACACTCTACAGAGGTTGTGCACTTTACCCATATAGTGCAAGCTAGTAACCATGTCTACCATGTCATGTGATAGCAATCGATACTCATTTCTACTAGCTCATGATGAAGTTACTTCATTGCCCAAATCTTAACCTTGTATAAGCCCAACAAGTGTATATCCACACTAGGAGCAACCCTAGTGCCGCTAGACTAGAGGCCCTCACCAGTACTAACGTCATGAGATGAACCAACCATTCACTCAATGAGGCACCTAATCTATTATATTGGGTACGCTTATATGCCCATACATGGGTATCTCCTACAAACAGTCTAGTTGACCCTACTCCTAATACCACAACCTCCCAATGCAAGGCCAAATATTGAACAACTTTATAACTAAGGTCACCCTATAAATAACATATGTGGTTGCACCATGATTCTAAGTTGTTGACATATAGTTCAGTCCTTATCGACCCATGCAAACACTTTCCCCTGTACGCAACTACCACAATATGCATACCACTTACTGCCCAAGTTTTCACCCACATAGATAAAAAAAGAAAACCCTTTGCATAACACTTTAAGATAGCCAATTTGAAATACTGATCATTATGTTGTTGTATCTACCATAATTTCTAAGCATGACTAAGCAATAGTTATAATAGTACCTCCGATTTACCCAAATTGTGCTCGAATATAATCTACCCCAAATCATACGTATACAAAGAGTAAGAGATTGGACTTAACAAGGTAAGAAATACAACAATTAGGACAACTCTACTGAAACCCACATTTATAAATCATCACATACAACTTTATGCATAATAAAACATTTGCAAAATATATAGGATACAACATGTTGTTGATGGCCTAGGAGCCCATTACGAGTTGCCGCATGGTCAACAGAAGGTCAAGAAAGATCCGGTCAAAGAAAGTCAAAGAAGTCCGTCCACAACAACTGCATGATCGAAAGGGGGCCAATGGAGATAAGAGCGGCAGAGGTTACAGATTCATCCGAAATCGGTTGGATAGGTTATTTGGACGCCAAGTCTATGGACTATAAATATGTATCCCATAGGTTATGTTAGTTTAACTCTCGTTCAATCTACAATCGGCGCATCGCCACTCTTGTGCTCCAAGGTTATCCGACGGGACTCGCGCTCTTAGAGCTGGGCTGCATCAGTTTGATCTCGAATGAAGAGGTGAGCCCCACCACCTCTGACTTTCGTGTCAACTAGGTTAGTATCCTCACGGATGCATCGGTTCAGTTCGATCTCTGGAGGAGAACAGTGAAATAGCACGGTCGCTGGTTGTTCTTAGTGTATTTGGCTAGGTTTAAGGCTGCATCAGTTAGGTTTTGTCACGCCCCGATTTAATAAATCAGGACCTTTATTGAAATTCCATAGAAAATCAATAAAAACAAGACATTCATCATGCGATCACAAATAATACGAGCAATCATTCATGGTTCGTAGACCATATTAATACAAAAGTGAATAAAGATGAAGAGAAACTAATAAAACAAAGGGTCCTAGATGAACGCCTCCTTCCATTCTCGCCTTGACTGGGTCACTACTCCAGACCTTCATCCTCCTCGTAGTAGACGGGCTCTAGTGGTGTAAGTCAATGGGGGTGAGTACAAACATACTCAGCAAGCCACCGGATGCAAATATAATGCAGAGTAATAACAAGGGAGATAGTGGCTAATTTTGCGGAAGAGCTTAATTTGTAAAGCAATTAAATGTGATCAATTTATTAGTACTGAAATGTAAACATGTGTATGCATCATCATCTTCTAACTCGAGGGGTACAGTCAGCCCCACCTCGTTCAACAGTCCTTACATGCCATGAATAACTCATTCATTCAAACAATAGTAAACTAACTGCGAGTAGTCACACAACCCTCCCTTGACCGTGGGCTCGACTTTTCAAAAAGATTAAATACTCTGATCAGAGGTGTACCACTGTACCCACAAGGCACGCACTCATCACTTACACCAAAGTGTAACGAGATGACCCATACCACGGGAACTCGTGCCAAAACCTTCCATATGGTCCTCCTCGACCCGACAGCACCCTCTTATGGGTTTCATATGGTGTCCCGACGCGTCGAGCCTCACCATAACCCCCCCTTGAGCCACTGTCGGTACAAGTCACCCGCAGGTTGCCCCTTGCCCCCTCCACTATGGTGCATCGGGTCAGATTGTTCCATACTTTCAGTTAGGACTTACCCATTAGACTTGTGGTTGGTACGGAAGTGCTTTGCAACAGATCCCGCAGACCGGTCCTTATAGTGCCCCGGGTGCGACAAACCAATGCCCTAACTTGCACCCAGAACCCACCATACTCATAACATAGCCAACTCCAACAGAGTCCAGAGACAAGAATAACGGGGAAATTTCATATAGTAGAATCCAGCTATCTACGACTCATTCTTTTTATCCTATAGCAGTTGTGCCGGTACATTGGACACTAGCTAATATTTTTATAGTAGAGTGACAAAGAGTTAAGGCTCAATAAGCATGGCTTGGGTTTGCACACAAGGATGGGGATCTAATAAATATAAGTGTAGGGCTTGATATTTGACTAATGCAATATTATCCTATGAGTTATAGCGATAATTTATTAAAACATGGGCTCAATGATGATCAAAATGGGGGTTGTGACTTGCCTTTTAGGTGAATGTGGAACCTCGGGATAGAACTCCGGCTCCTCGACGAACTCGTAGTCTTCTCGATACGGAAAAAGTAAACATAACATTTAATAAACAATCAAAATAGCACAAAGTATAAACTTACAAGTTTATGGTTTTATATAAGGGGATTTAATCCTTTTTTATTCTGATGTTATGCTGAAAAGAATATTTAAAGATTAATTTTTAGGGATTTTCCTGATTATTTATTGAGTAATGAATTTTATTCCTAAAGGGATTTTAGTTAATTAATTAATAAGATTATTTTGGGCAACAGTAGCATACTGTTTTTATGGCATTAATATGTAGAGAATAAAATGCTGAATTTAATAAAATTTGAATGGTGAAATTTGGAGTTAAAATGAGCAAGTTATGAATTTTCAAAGTTTAAACATTTTTCTGGAATTTTATTTAAACAGAAATTAGGCTTTAGTCCACGGTGAGCCAGGCCCACGGTGGACTGTTTCACTATGCGCGTGGACCAGATCGATCTGGACCGTTGGATCTGGATCCAGCGGCCAGATGCGAGGCGGAAGGGTTAAATGATTTTGGACGGCCGAGATTAAAACGTGCGAAAGGGTATAACGTGGACACACGAGATTGATCTGAGGGTTTAAGTTTTGATCAACGGCTGTGATCGCCTGATACCACTTTGACCAGATCAAGGGCCCGGATTAAATCCCGAAGGGATTTAATCTTAGCCCTTCCATCTGGATCGTGCGGTCAGGGAGCCATCCGGCACGGCACGGGCGTAACGGGCACGTATCCCCCTTCGTATCCGGCGACGGTGGGCTTGGGTGTGGTGGCGACGGCGCCGACGAGGGGGCTAGGCCCTAGCTCTATGCGAAAACGGAAAGAGGAGGCTAAGGCGGTCTCGACCATACCTTCGACGGCGACGAAGGGCTACGGACGGCGACCGGCGGCGAGGGGTAGACGAGGACGACCTTCGGGTTCGACGGCGGCGAGGCGATCTGATGGCGTTCATGCCCGTCGAAGTCGATGCCGAGGACGGGCGATCGACGACGGTCTTGTGGGTGGCGGTGGCGTGGACTGCGGGGGCCTGTGGTGCCGGTGAGGGGCTGCCAGAGCCGAAGCAGAACCAAAGGACGAAAATGGGTGACGACGCTCTAGAGATGTGATGGCTAGGGCTAAGGGGGTGTAGGCAGAGGGCGGCGACCCGAGGGGCACTTATAGGGTCACCAGCGACGGATACGGTAGGCTAGAAGAGGGAAACCCGAGGAGGGTTTCTATTTTGCTCCGGCGAGGGTTTCCTTTAGCTCGGCTAGCTTCCATATTCACGGATCCGCGTTGGCTTTGGATGGAATGGGGTCGCCAGCGTTCGGGGGAAATGAATCCGGAATCGGATCAATGAAATCAGGCGGCCGAAGGCGGATTTGGGAAGGGTTCCCGCCGGGAAAGGAAAGGGGGATCCCCTTCCAAGGAGGAAGACGAATCTGACAGGTGGGCTCCACTTGTCAGCGGGCGGACGGAAACGAGAGCGCCGACAGAGGCGGGCGCGTGTGGCTGAGGAGTGGGGCCGAGCGAGGCGCGGGTGGGAGAGAGAGGAGGGAGGCGGCGCCGACAGGTCGGTCCCACCTGTCGGTGAGGCGAGCGCTGGGCTGGGTTGGGCTGAGGCAGATTGAGGGTTGAGGCCCATTTCGATTTAAAATTGTTTTCTGATTTAAAATAATTCTAGTAATTCATTTATTTGATTAAGGGTTGAATCGCTGATAATAAAAATTTGTAAAAAATCCTAAAATTATGTCTTGGTCTCTAGATTATTTCATAAATTTTCCAAAGCCAATTTCTGAATATTTCTCCCTGTTTGGCTTTAATAGGGCTCTTTTAGGGTTTTCTTTAATCAATAATTCTAGAAATTCTTTTAATAACATATTTCCTTTATTTTATTTATTTTTAAATCTTGGGGTGTTACAGGTTTAATCTCTTAGATTGAAGTTATCTAGGTTTGATAGCTTGAGACTTCATCGGTTAGGTCCGACATCTCTTGCTGTTGTATCTTTTTCATTCCATATATTGTTCATCTAAATAAAGTTTGCCTGATCTGTTGATATATTGTTCAGATCATCATGACTAGCTATTGTCTCGGTTAGGTTTGATCTAGTTATTGTGATGATTTCCATGATATAGATTTGCTATCTGGCATATTTTATTTATTTCTATCAGAGTACATGCTGATAGGTTATCTTCAATTTATCTCTGTATCATGTTCACCGTCAAAGGGTGTCCATCAGCCTATATGCATATTATGTTTTTCTCCATTGGTCGATGGCACGCTCGCTCGGTTGGGCTAATTTGGGCTATCGGTCGTCCGACCGATCATGCGCTACTTCACGGCTTTATCCTTTATGCTACAGTCATCGGCTTGCCAGCCGATCAACTATGCTACTAACGTCTATTTTTTATGATTCCTTATCAGTTGCAGGGTCAAACTGATTAACACGCCCTAAACTATTTTCTAAGATGTAGGACCTGCACTGGAGTCAAGCAAATCTCCTAGGCCCACGTGTTTCAGTGTGTGACTAAAAAGCATGCCAACACACGTTCAAAGGAGGGATGAATATGCGCTTTCCTTACTTAGCAATTTTCTCAACTTCTTCTTATAAAAAACAAGTTATTCGTCTAACAAATTTAAATGGATGATTCAAATAACTTCAAATAACACCAAAAAATAAAGTATGCTAAAAATTGCATGATGTTCTTACAACAAGTAGTGTTGGATCCTAAATGAATTTAGGTGAAATTATTTATATTTTTAATGTTCTTACAACAAGTAGTGTTGAATCCTAAATGAATATAGGTGAAATTATTTATATTTTTAGATTAAGCATGATAAAAATATTGAAAAATCAAAGTATGTATATAAATAGATGTGGGTAGTATGCCTTTATGAAATTACATTTTGATGCATCTAGGCCTCTAATTTGTTTTGATGTATTAATGATAATAGTAATTAAATGCTACTAATATTGTTGCTAAGATGGATGTAGATATCAAAATCTAAAGTGGCATTGCATCTCAATAAAATTTTGAATAAATCATTCTTTCTAGTATCACTTTAGGCTCAAAATGTGCAAATTGCATATATTTCATATTTTCTTGAGTATATGTGTGACGTACTATCAAGAAGGATGTGTTGATCAATAATACAAAGCTTAGTTCTCAAAGAAAAATATTTCTTAAAAAGTTTTGGAATTTCCCAAGTTATGTTTTGCCTTTCCAACAAAGTCTATCAAAACATGTCCAGACAATCCGAAAACTTGGTTATGTTGGATTTTATTTGCATGTCAAACTATTTAGGTTCAAGACGGATAATCCAAAAACATGCTTTTGTTTGATTTATTTTGCAAAGTTGGACTGTCCACATTTAAGGCACATAATCCAAAAAATTGTTTTTGTTTGGCTTTTTCTTGAAGCACGGAACATCCAAAACTATCCATATGATCCAAGGATATGTTTATGTTGAATTTATTTTTGTGAGACATAACATCGAGATTTTTGCAGGATGATCTTGAAATTACTCTATGTTGAATTGTATTCCATGGCCTAGAGCATCTGAACTTTGATCGGATGGTCCAAAAACATCTTTCTAGTTGAATTTATTTTATCTCAAAATATCCAGATTCAAGCTGGACTATTTGAAACATCAATTTTGTTTTAATTTTTTTATTAGTTCGGATCATCTAGTTAAGTCTAGATTGTCCAGATGAATAGTACATGATTTTTGTCCTAACAACTAGATTTGAGACATGAGTATAAATATCTTTTCTCTCAAATAATCATGGTACGTGATTCCAAACCCTAGAAGACCACACATTTTAACTCTTTCTCTCTAGTTCTTGATTTTTGATTGAAGCGTGAGAGTTGATTGCGATATCTTCGCAAACTTCTCGTGTTCTTGACCGATCCATACTTTATAAGTTGTTGTGGCATGCACATCATGTTCTTTGTGGTTTTCTTGATCACACATCTTGGATCACGTCAACAAATCTGTTTCTCTTAGAGGTGATCCCTCCTAGATGGCTAGACGTCAATCCACAAGCACCCAAGGATCATGGTTGACCAGATACGTTTGTACTTGGTCTTATCTCGACTTCAAAAGAGGCAACATAATGGAAAATCAAGGCTTGCAGTGGTGAGCGTTCGGTGATGATTAAGGTTGAAAGAGACCCAACCCTTTGGGGTTTTCTCAATAGAGACGTAGGATCATTGGATCCGACCTTTGGTGAAAAATTATTTGTGTTCATCCTTGTTTTTGCTAGTTGTATTTATTTGTGTACCTCGGCCTTGGGCTTGCTAAAGATCTTAGTGAATTTCTTATTCTTAGCTCAGCCTTCCTGGACTAGAGCCTGCTGCAAAACTTGACTAACTTCTAAGAAGTTCTAGCCCTCTAGCTTCTCCTTAAGCTCGGAATGCAAACCATTAAATGCTAAGTCGGCCAAATCCCTCTCGGAGATGTTCAAGCTAAAACATCGGTTTCTGGTGTCTCTAAACCGCCTAATGTAGTCGGAGATGCCCTCATTATATTTTTGTTTAACTGATGTAAGGTGCGAGAGTCTAAGTTCAGTTTCTCCAGTATAAAAGTAATCATTGAATTCCTGCTCTAGCTGGGCCCAAGTCTGAACGGCGTTCGACAATAGCGCCGAAAACAAAGTGAAAACAATGCTGGATAGCGACAAAAAGAATAATCTAAGCTTAAAAGCATCTAACCCAATAGCTTCACCACATTGTGCTAGAAACTGACCTATATGCTCCCATGTGGTCTTGTTACCCTCGCCGTCGAATTTGGTGAATTCAAGAACCCTAAAACTGTGAGGATATGGAATCATGTCATAATGGTCTAGGTACAGCTTATGGTAAACCCTAGTCCAATCCCGGGGTGTGAAGCCCATGCATTCTCTAAAAAACGCACGGATACACTTTTCTATGTCGTCTACGCATCTCTCCTGTGCGTGTCTCTCATGCGGAGGTGCGACATGTGGCGGTATCCTGACGTGTCTGCCATTAGGTTCCCCTTGATTGCCCTCGTCCCGTGGTGGCTTGTAGTATGCAGCGTTGTCTAGCCTATGCGGGTGTGCGGGAACAGGTGGAACATGCAGAACGTGTAAAGGCAATGTTAGCGCGGGCGGAGGCGATGCATAAAAGATGGCAGGGATGGTCTGGGCGGCCACAGGGCCGGTCTTACCGAAGGTGTACTAGCCGGTCTGACCGACCATAGTCGGCAGTGCACGTGAGCTAGGGTGGCATGCGTCGGTCTGATCGGCTTGGTGGCCGGTCTGACCGATAGGGTAAAACCCCATCTTGGCCGCGGGTGGTGGGGCCGTAGACGTTATATTTTTCCCCGTACTCCCATCGGTTCTACTGTGAATATGACGAACAGGGGGTACGCTAGATATTGGGGTTGGAGAAGCGTCCTCAGAAAAGTCGAATCTCCTAAACATAGCCTCTATCCTAGAATCAACCTTGGGCCCTAGACGATTTGCAAAAGTGGCACCGACCGCTTGATCTACTATGGTGGCTATCTTTTGTTCAATCTCCAGGGAGGATAGTGAAGAGGATGATGGTGTTACCTTTCTTCTAGAGAAGTCGGGGATGTCGATATCGCGCTTGATGAAGCCCACACGGGTCTTGGTAAAGCGGCCAAGCATGAGAGCGTGTAGCTCTTTTGTCTTGGCCTCGATCCTTGCCTTATCCTCTTCGGAGAGCTCATCGAGTGTGGGGAGGATGATGTTGTTGTTGTTGTCGATCTCCGCGCTCCCCACCATGTCCACCGGCGTAGAGGGTACCGTTGATTTAGTCGTGGTAGTCGTACCCTTCGCCGATGTAGATGTTCTTTGGTATATGAATCCCAAACGAAGTCGCCAAAAAGTGTGTTGACACTAAAATCAGTTGACCGAGTGCCAACAACACCGACACCGGTTCGATAATCCAAAAGCACATGGATACCTAGGGATGACCCTAAGTGTAACATGACGACGACGTCACATTCCGATGACCCTTGATAGTGACAAGGGGGTGGAGTCGCCAGGCAACCATATCACACCAAAAGGCATGATCCAATTGGCCGAAGTGTAGAAAAAGCAAGTAAATCGGCCAAGCTAGGGCCGGTTCGACCGAGGTGTGAAGAGCGGTCAGACCGACCTATAGGGGCCGGTCAGACCATAGGTAACCCGTCGGTCAGACCACTCGGGCAGAAAGGGGGGCGCTGGGAACCAACTGCGCACAGTCGGTCAGACAGGCTGTGCACCATCGGTCAAACCGATGCGTGACGGCAATAGGATGACGGGGCATGCCGGCAACGGGGTGACGGTCCAGCACGGCATGGTCAGATTGTCGCTATGCCGCCGGTCAGACCGTCAAGCAGGGTAGTGGGTCCTTTGGCTTGCCGACGATGATTCTGACGAAAAGGGCACGGTGCAGGGGACTTTGCTGATGAAGGTGAAGGCCTTAGCTCCTGCAAAATAAATAAAATCAAAGATAATTCGGCCTAGAGACCGAATTACCAAGCGGTAAACGTAGAAACCAATAAAAAACGATAGGAATTCGTTACATGGATTAAACGGGTGATTCACAAGCGAATCAACAAGCCTTACCACGATTACGACGTGATGAATGGAGAGTTTACAGTGCAAACTCACAAAGATGTATGGGCTAAACTAGTCCTAGGGCAAGGGAAGTAGATTGGAAGGTAAAAATGCGATTCAAGGAAATTAGGGTTTGATCTTGTAGATTAGATTGAAGATGACACTTGAATCGGTCTTGCCCCTATATTTATAGGGGTTGGTATTTGCGTTCCTAGGCTCTAATTTAACTAGAAAACAAGTCTAAGTCGTTACAAATGGCTTAGAGATAAAATTATCCTAAAAATAGATAATTTGTCTCGGACTCAGGTTGGGCCGGTCTGACCGAGCCTATATGGTCGATCTGACCGGACCCAGTCTGGTCAGACCGGCATATGCTAGGAAATTGCATATTTTCGGCCAAAAATACTAATTTTGACATTTTAACAATTTTGTCCATTAATGTCACTTTTTGAGTCTGGTCAGATCGGCCATATGCCAGGAAATTGTATATTTTCAGCCAAAAGTACTAATTTTTACATTTTAACAATTTTATCCATTAATACCGCTTTTTGTTATTAACAACAAGAAATATTTTTTTCTTTAGCCCATACGAATAAAGAAGACGTACAAATAAAGGAGCTAGCTACTTTACCTATTGTACCTAGGAGCTCCCGTGCCAGGCATTGTCCGGCCTAGATTCAATGACCTCGGCGAAAACATTCCAGACCCACGGCCCAGTCTACTACTGCCTCTCCGAGCCAGCCCAGTACAATCCGGCTCAGTTACTGGCCCCGGTCGCTTCGGATTGGACAGGCTAGTAGGCCAAAACCCACCCGCCCCGTCACCACTCACGACCCGGGTGAGCGAGTCCCAGGTGCGTCTCCGCTGCCCCAGTCCTACACCCGCCGCCGCGGCGGCGGAAGCCCAAACCCTAGCCACTGCCCTCCCGAGCCGCCGCCTGATTCGCCGGCGACCGTCAAGTAAGAGCGCCGCCATGATTTTCCCCTCCCCTCCCCTCCTCTCGTGGAATAATAGGGTTCGTTCGGGTGGGTGTTGCGGGGCGGGATCGGTGTCCGGTTCTAGATGACGTTGCTCGTTCGCTCGGGGATGTGATTTCCTCGGCGGCGGCGCTGAATTGGAGCCTCAGTGTTCTGCGCGCGATTTTTTTTTCAGGATTTCACCGGGTGTTGTGGATTTTACGGTCTGCGGGTCCTTCAGCGCACAAGTTTCTGTGGATGGTCGGGTCTGCTTGTGGTTGATCGGGATCTGTGCGTTGCGATGGGCTGATCTAGGTTAAGTTCCTAGGTTATTTTTTTTTGGAACGGACCATTGCTATTTTTTTTAGCATGAGTTGATGGTTGTGAAAGAAAGGCTTGGCGAGCCAATGGAAAGCTAGCTACTCAAATAGAGATGAAACCTAAGTTTGGGTTTCAACTCTAGCCTAGCCCAACTTGCTTGGGACTGAAAAGCTTTGAAGAAGAAGTTGATGCGGTAACTCAGTAACTCACTCCTGTCTGTGTGTAGTTTTTTCTGTTTGTAGCTAGATATGACTATTTTCTGTGACTTACAGATGGACTTAATAATAAACTTTTGATGTGCTCACTACTCAAATGACAAATTCTGATGCTCTGGTGATGATATCATTCTAGGATGAGTTCAAAGAAGGTTCCATTCCACCGACATAAGGAGAACGAGGAGGCGAGGAAAAAAGTCAGGGTTCAAATCTCTTTCAACATTTTTTTTTCTGGAGACACCCCCAGTTGTATTTTCTACATGGTCATTCCATTCACAACTGATTTTAACTGCTTTTCATCTGTAAAGAGAGAGCAAGATGAAGCGGCACGTGTGTACGAGGAGTTTGTCGAGTCATTCAAGGGTGATAGCTCATCTGGGTCAAAGTTTGTCCGAGGTGGTGTGATTGATCCCAATGCCAAGCTGAGGGTTGATTATGAAGGTTAGTGATAGGGATCTTATTTTCATATACTTTGTTGTAGTTGGTTTCCCTCTTTGTAGCTTGAAAATCATGATGGATATATGCATTGTTTCTTCTATTGCTCCAATTAATCAAGAGACCGGCCTTTTTATTCATTCGGCAATGGCAGGTGGAAAGTCCAAAGATGGGGTGTCTGTTCCAAAGAAGGGCAGTAGGTAAACGACAAAAATACTCGATTTCTAGAAGAGGGTACCTTGTGGTACCACTGCTTCATCCTTAGATGGCCATATAGCCAATATAATCGAAATTCAGACACCAAACACGTGTTGTTTTTAAATGATATTCCCTCCGTTCCACATTATAAGTCGTTTTGGCTTTTTCAGATTCATCCACAGATCAATGTGTCCAGATTTATTGATCTGTGGATGAATATGAAAAGCCAAAACGACTTATAATGTTGAATGGAGGTAGTACATTTATTCTATATTTTGCCACATATTTTGTTTTTTGAATTGTCTGCTTATTTATCTATGAAGTTGTTACCAAGTATTGAACATATTTGAAAGATAAGAAGGGTTGTTGAAAGAAGACAATAGTTGCCCATCTTGCATCATAGTTTTTTTTTTTTTTTTGCAATTTGCACTTACATTTATGTTGTAGTGCTGACTTGCTGTCTATGGTTGCCACACCATCATGAAAGTTCAAGTTATTGTTGCTGACTTATAGATCCTATCACATCATTAGAGGCCTTAAATTGCTGATATTAATCTCCACAAGAAAGTATAACTGTTTTCTTGATGCATAAGTTAGATTCCACGTTTCATAGTTGTTATTTGCTGTTTTCTTTTGTTATGATAATTACTCACTCCCAGTTACAGTGACTATGTGATATATATTTTTGCTTGTGAACTGTAACATAGCAAATGTGTGGGATTGAGACGAATACACATATAAGGATAATGATGCCTCATATTGTATGTGTTCTTAAAATATTTCAAAATTCATTGTATTTGCACCTTAAGGGTGATGTTTTAATTACCAGTGATTCAATGAAGCTGATTATGGTCTGTAGAATCTTGTGCAAGGTCTTAAGACCTTATGATTTGCATGTACTGAACTGCTGATTGCTGAATAACTGGTGCATGTATTAGGGATTTAGGGTTTTGTTTCTAGTATCACAAATTCACAATATCATTGAGGCTACAGATAAATGATTATCTTTCTCTCTCTTCTATAACATTATGTAACTTGACTAATTTCATCTAGTTGGATTCCTGGTGTTTTTACTAATTCCATATTTCCCCTAAGAATTCTGCTGTTATGGGTACAAAACAAGATTTTCTCAACTATTTTTCTGAGGAAATTGAAAAGGAGACTTAGTTGTGTAATATTTGAATTTCTCTATGCACTCATCTTAGTGTAAGACAAATGCTATGTGATTCCATTAAATCATTGCAGGCAGTGCAAGCGCAAGCTTTACAATTAACTGTACTCTCTTCTCTATATAGTTTCTTTGGTTAATCTGTTAATATGATTTTAGAAAGAGAATTTACAGAAGTATATTATGGTAAAAAGTGCCGTTATTTGAACTGAGAATATCTGAAACCTTGTCAAGAAGGCTGTAGGTTTAGTAGTGGCTCACCCATGCTAGTCATTTTTTTGGCACACTGCTTAGTTTTGTTATTTTTCATAACCCCATGTCATCTAGGCGTACAAATGATAGATACCTTATATGTAGCGTAATTTTATCCAGGTATGTTCCATCTTTTTTGCCACCATCATTTGGGAAAGAGCCAGAAAAAAAGGTTAGTACACTTCCAATATTCACGTGGATGTCTCAGTAGGTGCTATAGTTCTTCGGTTAAGCATTATCTTGATGTGCAGAAGGAAGAGGAGCGTCCAAAGGAAAAGGAAAAAGGAAAGCCACGGACAATAGACAAGTTCATGGAGGAACTTAAGTTTGAGCAAGAGCTTCGAGAAAAGCGTAATCAGGAACGTGGGCAATGTCGTGATGGTCGACACAATGACACATCTGTGGTATGTGCTAATATACTCAAGTATATGACAAAGTAGGCCTTTATTTTTCTTGCACTAGACATCACTTCAAGAGTTCAAGAACTTGTGGAGTGCTTTATATCATGTTAGTTTGTTGACTAGTATAATGCCCATGTGTTGTGATGGATGGCGAATAAATATACTATATAATAATTCCCCACAAAAAAACTATAGAATAAAAAAGATGTAAAACAACATCAAATGTAAAAATGTATAACTGATCACATTAAATCAGTTAATGTCCTGCATATGTACACATGCAAACAATCCATCTTTTTTGGGGGAAAACTAAAGCAATGATTTCAGATCGTCTAGTCGACACTAGTCGTAGGGGTACTGACTAATCGATTAGTCGTGACTCGTGACTAAGCGTGACTAATCGCAGATTAGTCGTTATACCGTGTAAAGAAAAGAATTATACTATACAGATCAGAGAATAAGAGTAATAACTACTTTAGACTTTTTTTATTTAAAGACTAATATCTACAAGGAATTTTTGCTCTTATGCCACAAAGTTGAGTGGTGTTTACTTTTTTGCCACGTCCTGTGTGTTTGACAACTGGGCCCAAGAGCCACATGTTATACACTCATATGGGGCAAAAGAGCAAATTCCACCAACTTATGTGTGGCATGAGAGCAAATCTCCCTATCTACAACTGTCCGGACATTGCCCAGAACAGAGCTATAATTATAACTGCTCACTGTCTAGCCACTGCCCAGAACAGAGCTATAAGCATAGCTGCTCAGAACCCGTGTAAACAAAGCAAAAGCAAGTCAGCTAACAAAGAGTACTGAGACATGAGAACAGAACCTCGCCAAAGCCGCCACCTCACCGGTGTGGAAGTCTGCTGCTGCCTCGCCGGGCCAGGAGCGCGCCAGTGTTCTAAAAGGCGCTAGGCGCTAGTCGGGCGTTGCCTGGCCGCCTAGCGCCTAGGGGCGCCTAGGCGGCGCCTAGGCGGCGCCTAGGGGCGCCTGGGGCACCTGGGTTAGAATACTCTCAATATAAAGACAACACTACATTTTCTACTAAACTGCAAAGTGCATGTGCAAATCGGGATGAGAAGAGTGGTAATGGACTGCTGGAGAGTGGAGAGTGGAGACCAGAGCGGAGGGTGAGCGGCCATGGCGCACGAGGCCGAACCGCGTCGGAGAATGGAGACCAGAGCGCGGCCGGAGTGGGGCGCGCGTGAGGCCAGACTGTGTCGCACGAGGCTAGAACATTGGACCGTGGCGAACGGCAACGAACAGAGCCCAAGAGTAGCTAAAAAACCCTAAACACAGCCGGAGTTTTTTGCTTTTTATCCCCCCAAAACCGGTTTATTACTATAGTCACCATTGCCATCCAGGGCGCCTAGGCGCCGCCCAGGGCGCCTAGGCCGCGGTTGACCCGCCTAGGCGCCTTGACCGCCTAGCCGGCCGCCCAGGTGCTCCGCGCGGCGCTGGGGTGGCGCCTAGCGCCTAATCCCGCCTAGGCGGGCGCCTAGAGACGCCTTTTAGAACACTGGAGCGCGCAACTCCACCGCCGCACCACCGAGCCAGGGGCGCCGCTGGCTGCTGCCGAATCTGGAGCGCTGTCGGCCGCCACACCTGGATCTGGAGTGCTGCCACCGCCGCCTCCGGATCTGGAGCGCCGCCGCCTCATTCCCTCTCTCCTGTTCGGCTGTTCTCGTGCACACTGCTGCTTTTCTCCCAGCGCGCTGCTGTTTTTCTCGCCGCGTGTTGTTGGCTTTCCCCCCTGCACACGCAACGCTTTTCTCCTGCGCGCGCTCGTTGCTTTTCTGTCGCGTGTAACCATGCTTTTCCCGCATGCCATCCTTCCGCCCGCACGCCATACAAATTTTCAACTCAGCTAAACAAGCCAGCCATCTATTAATCGGCCGACTAGTCGTGATTAGTCGGCCTATCATGTTTCTAGTCGGACTAGTCGTTCATCAGCACCTGATCGCTCCAAAAATACTGATCAGACCGACTAATCGCGATTAGTTGGCCGACTTGTAATCAGTGAACTAAAGTAATCTGGCTAACAATACATTCATGTCGGTATATGCAGCCACAGAAGATCATCTGGAGTAGGGATTGTGAGGTGTAGAACACAAACACAGCATCATCCCAACTCCTTTTATAAGAGTTATTATAAAAAATGTTTAGTTAAATGACTAAAATGTAGAGCACTGTTTTTATCACACTTTTCTTCAACTTAACTGTTCTTTTAGTTGATTTCTAGCTAATTTCTTCCAGGTATTTGTCTAGAAACCTCTGCAGCACTATAAGCTTGTTACTATTATTTCTATATTGATTAACCGATGCTTGTTGCTGTATCCTGCAGCCCTCTACCCGTTTTGATGAACAACCAGATGAATCTGATCCCACTGGGAGATTTCCAGGATCATTTGATGACGGGGATCCACAAACCACAAACTTATATGTTGGGAATCTTTCTCCTATGGTTGGCATTCTCCACTGCACATCTTCTGTTTGAGGACTTTATGTGCATCATGATTATACTAGATTAACGATTTTATTGTATACTATGATACAGGTGGATGAGAATTTTCTTTTGAGGACTTTTGGTCGTTTTGGACCTATTGCTAGTGTCAAGATTATGTGGCCTCGAACAGACGAGGAACGCAGAAGGCAAAGGAATTGTGGTTTTGTTGCTTTCATGAATAGAGCAGACGGACAGGCAGCCACAGATGAAATGCAAGGTTTCTATACATTTTCATGTAGTTCAGGGATCATTTTTCTCCATTTCTATGGGTGCATGAAAATAATTAAACTCTTGATTTCAGAAATACTATTTGTGCCCTTGTTTTTGATGTATTTAAATGGCTCATCTCAGGTGTTGTTGTGTTTGACTATGAGCTGAAGATAGGGTGGGGCAAATCTGTTGCTCTTCCATCACAAGCGCTGCCTGCTCCTCCACCAGGGCAGATGGCAATCCGAAATAAGGAGGTGCTAGTTTTTCTCCCTTTTGTTGTGTCAAAGTTTCCATGTTGAACTGTTTTTATTATATTTGGCAAGCTCTAAATAGGATATACTGTTATTGTGCTGCCCGCAGTAGTTGGCATTGATTACCTTACTCTTATATTTTATACAGGGTGGTACTGTCATCATAACTGGTTCTGGTGGTCCACCTGTTACATCTGTTAAACCACAGACCTCAGAGCTGGTAGGGATTCTTTACATAATCTTTTTCTTATTGCATCTGTTTATTTTTATGGAATGCCTTCCTTTTTTGCTTCACTGGTTTTGTAGCATTGTTTAAGTGCATCTGTCCTTGTAGGGGTCTTTGTATTGGGCCATCTTGTTGAATATTACCTTGTTTTGCTTTGATGAATCTTTGTTGGATCATGAACGAACAGTTCATAAATCATGAAACACTGATTTCCATTTTATTTATTTTTCTAAATGTTTAAGTGCTTGAGTTGTATAGATTAATTGGAACATTTACCATTTTCTTGCGTACAAATGGTTATCTGGAATATTCTTTCATATTTCCTCAGTTACCACTACCACATCAATTATGTAGGCCTTTCCAGTGTGCTACTCATCCCTGTCTTGAATTTAACTTTGTTATGGTCTTACTTTGTGAGAGCATGTACAATACCAGCCACCAATGGCAGGCACCATGCATACTTGTAGTGTTGCTACCATAGTACCATTGTAAGTATGATCGCTAAGATGCTAAGTATGGTGCTTTTGTGCATCAGCAAAGCTACCACCTCTGCTAAGCAAACAAAAACACTTAACTGAACATATGACGAGGAAAATGGTCAGTTTTCATAAAACGTTTGTAATTGTGCCATCATGATTAACTTTAAATGGTAGTGTAATAAATCCCGCTGTAGAGACAAAAATAGATGAGTGTCATAACAATTATAGCCAAAAGAATTATTAAAAAAGAGGGTGATAAGGTAGGCCTTATCACTCTAAAAATTGTTAGCTTGTTACATGATGCTGTTATGTGCAGTAGCACAATTAGTTAGATAAGATTAGTTAGATTAAGATAAGATTAGTTATTTTTGTTTTAAAGATAGAGATAAGGTTAGTAGATTAGATTGTATTAGGCCTATAAATACCCCTTAAGGGCTATGGAATAAACTAAGAAAAATGAATTATTTAGTTTCTTCCCTGCTCCCTACCAATTTGGTATTAGAGCAGCCAGGTTCCCAACCGCAGAATTGATGCAGGTCCTTGCAGATTTGTAGAAGGCTGTCACCGGCCTCTCGGCGTACTTGGGATTGGCTCTGGTGGCCTCCACGCTGCCGAGTTTCCCCCACGGCACAACGGGTTCCCCCACCGCATCGTCACCTTCGCCGCGAGCCGCCTCTGACTCTAGGAGGGCCACCGGAGAGGCCCTCAACCCCATCCTCATTAAGAAGGTCGCGAATCAGCAGGGCAAGGTGACCCTCGTGGGGTCGTCTGTGGACGATGCAACCCTCACGACCAACAAGCGCGCCATGGCATAAGGTGCCCTCATCGCGTCGTCGCCAGTTGTGGAGGCAGAAGCACAAGGGGGAGGAAGAAAGGGAGATGCTGCCACGGGGCAAACCCTAGCCAAGCTTCTGCTCCCTCCGCCACGGGCCACCTCCGCCCCCGATACGCGCCCCGTGATGCGGAAGTCGAAGCAGTCGTGGGTGCGCTACGCCGTCGAGATCTGGGACCTGATGAAGGACCTGATCTGGTTGGCGATGCCACGCGCACCGACTTCCCCTCTCTCACGCGTGAGGATGTTGTCCCGCACGGAGGGGTGTCGCCACCAGCTGCCACGCGGGCTTCCTGTGTCCTGCATGGAGCAGCAGCGTTGCTCCCCTGCGTGGCGCCAACGGCTTTGGAGGGGGGAGTGTGGGGGCGGCGGCGTCTTTGAAGGGGGTCGCGTGCCTAGTCAGCGGCTTCGGAGGGGGACGGCGACGGATTCGAAGAGGGCCGCCCGCCTCGCCGGCGGTTTTGGAGGGGGATGATGGCATCTTCGGAGAGGGAAGGCAGTAGCACCGCGCGTGACCTGGGGGAGGCAGTGCGCCTTGGGGCGTCGTCGCGCGGCAAAGGCCGCCGGACGGTGTGGAGGCCAATGCAACGGCGTCCGATCCGCTGCGCGAGGCGTGTAGGGCCGGTGGGGAAGACTGGCATCTGCTGGAGGAACCGGTGGGGATGACTGCTAGGTGGGCCAGCAGTGGCAGGGAGGCCAGTGCGAGTGCTGGTGCATCTGCCATGGGCGCAGTGCATGGCTCACGCGCTCAACAGATTGGGGCACAAAAATTGCTGCCACAGAAAATCCTGTTCTGCCACAGAAGATCCAAACTGTTCAGGAAGAAAATTGCTATGCACACCCTGTTTTATGTTCACAGAAATCAATTCATCAGGCAGTGGATGTCATCTTATCCAGTTTTCAGCTCGAGGACGAGCTGATTTCCGAGGGAGAGAGAGAATGTTATGTGCAGCAGCACAATTAGTTAGATACGATTAGTTAGATTAAGATAAGATTAGTTATTTCTCTTTTAAAGATAGAGATAAGGTTAGTAGATTAGATTGTATTAGGCCTATAAATACCCCTTAAGGGCTATGGAATAAACTAAGCAGAAGGAATTATTTAGTTCCTTCCATGCTCCCTACCAGATGCCCATACCCCAAGCCTTAATATATAACTCAAGTAGGCATTCCATGAAGTTGTCCTGTATTAAAGATATTTGCAGTTAGCTTGAAACTAAATGATATCCTGTAATTTTTAACCAACATTTTGGTTATTCTAATTTCATTTGCTTTAACAGGTACTCACACCAAATGTTCCTGATATAGTGGTTGCTCCGCCAGATGATGCGCATCTTCAGCACGTGATTGACTCAATGGCTCTTCATGTACTTGATGGTGGATGTGCTTTTGAACAAGCTGTGATGGAGAGGGGTCGAGGAAATTCTTTATTTAGCTTCTTGTTTGATCTTAAATCAAAGGAGCACACATACTATGTTTGGAGGCTGTACTCATTTGCTCAGGTAATACATTGATGCTGTTAAATTTTTGAATCTATCTCCTCTATGATCTAGCATATTGTCTTTTTTTTTTGAAGTGGTGATAGTAAAGCTGTTTATCTTAATTGCCCTGTCTTTTCTAGTGCCTCTGATGCAATGCAGCTGAGTGCTTTTTATAGTTAATTTTTTTGAGGTTAGCAGGAGAGGCTCCTACTAAAAATATATTAAAACGATGCAAGGGGGCGAGCCCCAAAAGAGAGATACAGGGGGGGTTACAAGGAATCTAGCCAGCAGCGGGTAGAAGTCCTGAGGGAGGGCGAGAACCGCCGAGATTGAAGAGAGAAGGATACAAGAAAAATATTCAGCCAAGCCGAGAAGTCCGGCATTACATTGTGAAAAATACATTGATTCCTAAATAACCAAATGGACCAAGACGCAATTAATACAATGTCCATAAAAAAGTTTTTGCGAAACGTTCGCTTGGCCATGAGTAACTTGTCTTCAATTGGGTCAATAGCTGGCCAGTTGATGTGGAGGAAGTTCCAGCAGCGGCTGCTGAAAGGCACTGAAAAAACAAATGGGCGGTGGATTCATCCGCCCAGTGTTGCAGAGGCAGCAGCTCAAATCTTGTTGCTGAGGCAGAATACGTTTCTGTCGTAAGATCACCTTTGAGTGGATTCTATTTTTGAGGAGTAGCCAGAAGAAAACTTTGATCTTCCTAGAACTCTTGGCTTTCCAAAGCCAGGAAAAAACAATGTGGGTTGGGAGTTCAGCGAACTGATGTCTGTAAAAGCGGCTGGAAGAATAAATTGGGGTCCCCCAAATGAAAGTCCAATTGTCAGGGGTCGGATCATTGTCAATGTTCCCCAGGATGATCGAGAGGAGATTGAGTTCCAGGAGAGCCTCTTGGGAAAGAGGGAGAAAGAAGTTGTCCTCTAAATGAGCGTGTCCCAAGAAATGGCTGTAGCCTGTAGGAACAGTTGGGGATCTTGGAAAAAGAAAAGAGCCGTGGGAAGGCAATCTTTAGCGGAGAATTGTGCCAGCAGTCCTCCCAAAAGGTGACTGAAATACCTCTGCCAGGCAGGGGACGAGCAATACCCCTGAAAATAGTGGAGAGCTTAAGGATCTCCTTCCACCAGCGGGAGCCTTTTGGGGGTGCGAGATGGGGAGCCAAAGAACAGTTCTGGTAGTGCCGCCAGACCAGAAGGACCCAAGGGGTGTCAGCTATTGAGAAGAATTTTTGGGCCTGTTTGAGCAAGAGAGCCACATTTTGGGTTCTAAGATTGATGACCCCAAGTCCACCTTTGAGCTTGGGCAGGCAAACATTGCTCCAAGCAACCCTTGGGTGGGAGGAAGAGGATGAATTGTATCCTCTCCACAGGCAGTGACGACGGGCCCGATCAATATGATTAATAACCTTGACAGGAAGTTTAAAGGTGCACATGGTATAAGTTGGAAGGGCCGAGAAAACAGAATTGACCAGTTGAAGTTTCCCAGCCAAGGACAGGCAAAAGTTGGTACTAGATAAGCAACGCTCAATTCTGTCCAAGAGGGAGCTAAAATCTCTGAACCTAGGCGCAAGGGTGCCTAGAGGAAGACCCAAATAAGTAAACGGGAGGGACTCCAATTTGCAACCGAAAGAGGCTGCCAAGATGCAAGCGTCTTCATTGGAAATGTTAAGAGGGATGAGGCTGGATTTGTCGAAGTTGACCCTGAGACCAGAGACAGAGGAGGAGTTTAGGAGAGCTTTGAATAAAAAGATGTTTCTCTGGTTTGCTCTGAGGAATATCATGGTATCATCCGCATATTGGACGATGGGGAAGTCGTCGTTGGGATTATGATAAGTAGGTGCGTCGAGGAACCCCATAGCGGCGGCCCGGTTTATAATGTGCTGGAGGAGATCGACAGCAACAACAAAGAGGAGAGGTGAGAGGGGGTCCCCCTGTCGGACACCCCTTTTGCAATGGAAGAACTTGCCTGGTATACCATTGAGGAGGACAGCGGAGTGTCCCGAGTCAAGAATGGCGTGAATCCACTCCATCCATTTGTGGGGAAAGCCCAGATGTTTAAACATTAGAAGAATAACATAGTGTTCAATGGTGTCAAAAGCTTTTTCAAAATCAAGCTTTAGAATGATAGTGCCAGCTTTGGAAGATTTGCAGAGATGAGTGTATTCCAGGGACCAAGCAATGCAATCTTGAATGGACCGAGCTTTGATAAAGCCATATTGATTTTTGTGGATGATAGAAGGAATGATTGGTTGTAAGCGATTAGCCAAAATTTTTGTGATAATTTTGACACTAGTGTTAAGAAGTGAGATGGGCCTAAAGTCCTTTACCAGGGAGGCCTGTTGAGATTTCGCAATGAGGGCAATGTAGGAACCATTAAGCGGCGAGAGTAGGCCAGGGGAAGGGAAAGAGGAGAAGGAGCGACCAAGATCCAGGAAATCGTGTTTAATGATGGGCCAGCAAAATTTGAAGAAGAGGCCGTTAAACCCGTCAGGCCCAGGGGCCTTGTCCGAGGGCAAGTGGCGAATCACCTGGTTGAACTCGTCAGCCGAGAGATCAGCAGCCAGGTGATCCAGCCCAGGGTGGCTGGGGACTAAAGTTTGAAGATTAAAGCTCATAGCGGGATTGGAAGAGAAGCCCATTTTACTAAGGAAGAAGTCAAGGAAGGCCGAGGCCTTGTCTTCTGCAGAGTAAGCCCAAGTACCTTCAGGAGTTTGAATGACAGGAATAAGGTTTTGGCGCTTACGAGCACTAGCAGCTGCATGGAAGAATTTAGTGTTCTCATCGCCCAGTTTCGTCCACCTCACCGTATATCGCTGCCGCCAATATATGTTTTGGAGTTGGAGGAGATTTGCGATGTGGTTTTTGAGGATAGTTCTAAAGATCTTTTCAGGATGGGAGAGAGGTCTAAGATCCTCAGTATGATCAAGGAAGTGGATAATAGCGGTGGAGTTGTTGATACGTAGGCTAAGAGGGCCAAGGTCAGAGTGCCACTTGGAAAGCCTTTTTTGGAGCACACAAAGTTTATGAGCAATTCTGGAAGCGGGGTTCGAGGGGGAAGAGGAGGAATTCCAACTGGAAGCAACAGTGGGAAGGAAGTGAGGGAGTTTTGTCCAGAAGTTCTCAAAGCGAAACAACGAGGAGCGGGGTATGGTCGTGGCTATACGAACAAGGCAAGGACAGTGGTCAGAGGAGGAGTTAGGAAGGGCTTCAAAGTGAGTAGCGGGAAAGGAGGAAATTCAATGAGCAGAGGTTAGACACCAATCAAGATGGACCAGAAGAGGAGGAGATTGCATGTTGCTCCAGGTGAAAGCTCGACCCTGAAGATGGATATCCATGAGGCCAAGCAGGCTAATGGAAGTATTGAAAGCGTTCATGATAGCAAGATTAGCCCCCTGCCTATTGCGGTTTTCAGGAAAACGGTACATGTTGAAGTCTCCCATGAAAATTCAATCATCGTTCGAGGGGATGCTAAGGGAGTGCATCCAATCAATGAAGGCAGGTCTGTCACGATTATGGCAAGGGCCATAGACATTGGAGAGGGTCTAGATACTGTTATCAGATGCGCTCCTTAGGGTGATCGTGAGGTGAAAGGAGGAGCTAGAGTGAAGAGTACCCACGAATTGAGAGCTTTTCCAGGCCGTGAGGAGGCCGCCAGACGCTCCAGCAGAGGGATGGAAGAGAAAGCAGTCGAAACGCTTAGGGAGGAATTTGCGAACCATCGTCTGATCAAAAAATTCAGTTTTAGTTTCTTGCAGGCAAACAATGTCCGCACAGTTGGAGGTGACAGTATTACGAATAGCAAGACGCTTGCAAGGAGCGTTAAGACCACGGATATTCCAGGAGACAACACGCTATTCACGAGATTTAGGCATATTAAAACAATAAATAGCAGCCCCAGGAAGATTGGTCGGACCCAGACCAGGGCTGAAGGGTGGAACCCTCCCAGCTGATACGAGCAAGTTTAGAAACAAAGGATAGGACGAAGCCTACCAACAAAAACGTGGTAAACGACCAAGAGTACGAAATAACACAGTCCGACTAGGGAAGTAAGTAAGCACAAAATGGCGCCCCCGCAAGGCCAGGATGTCGAAGGAAGGCGCAGGAGTCTTGTGGTAATGAAGCTTCATAGGCGGACGATCGGGACAAAAGACCTAGGTTTCCCTGTGCAGCTGAGCAGCACCAGGGTGATCTCCCATGGCGTGGTCCTCAAAGTCACTGGATGTAAGAATGGAGTTAGTGACTTTGGACTCCTCGACGCCACAAAGGTTAATGGCAGAGAATTGAATCTGTGAAATGGAAAGGGTAGGGCAGGGGTTACTTGACCTTGATATGTCGATGAATTCTTTGATGCTTGGGTGCTCTGAGAGGGTGAGGCCCTTGCGGGAAGACTTGAAGCTGTTGGATTTGAGGCGCAGTCGAAGGCTTCGCCTTAGCCCTTTGTCCGAGAGAGGCGTCAGAGCAGAAGGTTGCAGTTGGCCGGAGTAGACGAAGGGGAAGGGATCCTTTCCAAGGTTTGCTGTCTGGGACGGCGCCTGGTGTAGACGAATTTGATAGGCCTATCCTCCCTTGCCCATGGGACGGGAGGAGCCAGGGGAAGGGGAGGCCTGTTGGAAACGATGATCTGGAAGGGGGCGCCGTCTTGAGTTGGAGGAGATTGTGGTGCTTCTTGCGGTGGGAGAGGTTGAGACGGCGGAACTGGCAATTCCACAATGCGCGCCAAAGAGGAGGCGGAGGAGACTCCTGACACGGCCACACTGTTCTACGGCTCAGCCTCGGCTAAGTCTCCCATCTCCGGGGGTTCCTCAGCGGCGAGATGCAGGAAGTCGAGCAGATCATCCTGGTCCGCTTCGGCCTCGAAATCATTGGCAAAGTTGTTGTTGTGGGGAGGTTGCTGCTGCCAGTGATTGGCCAGAGGGCCAAAATCTTGTTGATCCGCCCAAAGTTGAACCCATTCCGGCTCGCCGGGTTGAACCGGGTCCAAGAAGGGATGTGGGTTGCCGTTGTCGGGAGGTGGCGGAGCTTCGTCCCCGGGCCACCTATTTGCTAGGTCCGATTGGAGGAGGTAGGCAGGGAAAGTCCAAGATCGGCCAGCGCCGTCCATCTCTCTGCCATGCTTTACAGTGAGACTTCTTGGCACGTCCAGATCATCATCGTAGAGGACTTTGATCAGAACTCGGGCCAAACTGGGGTCTTGGCTGTGCCAGAAGAGGAGTTGGCCGAATGACGAACAGATTTGCTGGATAAAGTCTAGGGTTTTGAGGTTTAGAGGGAACCCTAGAAACATTATCCAACCCGCGCAAGCAAAAGGAGCCGTGCGGCAGTTCAAGGCCTCATTGTGCTTTACGAACCGAACCAGGCGCCCGAGAACGAAGATTGGGGGGAGTTGACAAGGAAATCTCTTTCGACCAAGCTAGTGAGCTTGATTCTCTACTCCGAGAGGGTGAAGGTTGTAACGCTCAACCCGGAGCAGGAGTTGGTGCACCACTTGCTGGCGGATGGCGATCAAGAAATCCGATCTCTCCGCCGGAGGAATGTGGCCATTGGACTCCGCGATAGCATAGCACTCGTGGCGAGGGATGATCTCGCCCGAGATAGCAACAGTGTTTCTTTGGCGGCGAAGCGGGCCACCACCATCGCGGAGAGAGCCTCTGAACGGGACGAAGGGGAGAGGGTTCGCCGAAAAGTTGGCCATGGAGACAAGGGGAGCTGGGGGGAAGCAGGAGGGTTGCTGGAAAGGAGAGAGGGCTAGAGGCGGAGGAGACGAGGGTGGAAAAGGCGGGGGAGGCGACTGTCCAGCTTCCGAGGCAAACCCCCGGGAGGAAAGAAGCGAAAAAACCCAAGAAATAGAAAAGGAGGCCAGGAACAAAGAGGGGGAAGAAAGGAAGGGAAGGGGGGTAGGGGAAAGCGATGACATTCGCGGGGGGCAACATGAAAGAAATTCCTGACGTGGGCAATTAATGCAACACGACAGGGGGGTGCAACCCGCGTCAGTCGAGCGCTCTGGCATCGAGGCGGCAATTCGAGGGAGGCCAATGGCGAGATCACCTTTCAGACGGGTGAAGATATGGTCTAGAGAGACTGGGTCCTGTCGGGGGAAAGGGGAGACCGAGGGATGTCGCCGGGAGTCCAGGGGGTCTGGGTCGAGGCACAGGGGAGAGCGGGAAAAGCGTCCAAGGATGGACGGCAGATTAGCGTTGAGTTTGAAAATGGTTGATGGCAAACGGGAACTGAGTCGACGCTTCACGGCAAGGTCTCGACGGGGGAGGAGACCAGCGAAGCAAGAAGGAAGAGGACATCGAACAGAACCAACGAGGACGAAGGATGACAACGGGGGTAGGCGGGAGGTGGAGGTCCAAAACCAGTCTGACGAGAAACCGAAGAAAAAACAGTAATAGTATCCGAAAAGGAGACCTTTTTGGCAGACTTGAGGCTGAGACGGCGTCGAGGAGACCTGGGGCCAGTGGGGAACTGGGTAGGCAGGGGACGACGACGGGCAGTCGAAGGGGAACGGGAAGGATGAAGGCGATGGAGGGAATTCCTGCGAGCAGGGACCCAACTCCTTTCTTCCTCAGCAAGCCAACGCAGGACCTCTAAAGGCCAGTTAGGGCCACCATCTCGCCACAAATGGAAGTAAACATCAAAATGATCCGTTGTGATCCTGCGGAGACGAACGACGGATAGGCCAACAACTTTACTGCTGACAGAGAAGCGGAAGTGCCTGTCTTGCACCTCAGCAACGTGAAAACCAGCCGGGGATCCCCCGAGGGCAGCAAGGAGGGCAAAGCTAACCGAGTCCACCGAGAGACGAAAAGTAAAACGGCGGAAAACGGCCAGGAGGAGGAAAGAGCCCGCCGGGGAAGACGAAGGATGATGGACAGGGAGAGAAAACCGCGACAACATGGAACGTTGGAAGTGGGCTCCATTGGAGAAGTCCCAAGGGGAAACCAAGTCCCGGAGGGCCGGATCCTGCTCGAGCTCCACTAGGGGAAAAAGAGGCCCCATGGCGGGAGAGATGGGAGGGAAGGAAGAGCAAACAGGGGGGAGCAAGAGGAACTGACCCGGACGGGGAGATCAAGGGCGGCGAGGCAGGGATGGCCAGCGGTAAGCAGCCGCCCCCAGTGCCAGCCAAGTCGCCATGCGGGGGGCGTGATATAGTTAATTTTCCACTGTATATATTTTGGAAAACAAACATCAAATGGCAAAAATGTTTTTCTTGTCATGGGTTGGACCCATGACAGGATAAACATCACTGAGAAGATAGCCGGGTGGCGGCGGCTGCTAGGGATGACTAATGAGATGTAGACTTAGGTTAGGGAGAAGAACATTAGGATGAGAAATTAGACGCTTTCTTTATTGCTTCTCAATTGAGTACAAGAGGTCCCTTTATATAGGAAGAACCAACATGACATCTAAGGAAACCAATCTAATCTTTATATCTAATTTCTAACTAAACCAATATCTTCCTATTTAACCTTACCTGGTAAAGACTCAATTTAATCTTACCTTTAAGGACTCGATCTAATCTAATCTAATTTTACCTTTTAAAATATCAAATCCCTAATTATTGCTATAGTACCCGTGCGATACTGTTCACGTGGGCTGGGCCTAGGAGCCCGGCCCACTAGGCCACTATCTATGACATTTTTGTTTGAATAAATTTATTTATTAACGCTAAATCACACACAACAGCTTGCTATATTATATCACGTGTTCTGAGTAAAAATTAAATTTTACTTGCCTGTATACTGTATATCTAGTACACAATATGTTAGGCTCACCCCACCTAGCCAACCCAACCATAAAACCTAGGCGTTATAGTGGGAGAGGTGGGAGCTTTTATCCATAGTCCAACATTCCTCCTACGGCGTGCGAGCCCGACGTAGCCCGCAGCAGGTTCTAGAGGCCCGGCGTAGCCCGCAACAGGTCTCAGCACACTAGATAGGCGCAGGGGAAATCACGCAGCAGAAATGCGGAAATGCGTGGCCAGGGGATTCGAACCCAGGACCTTGGCTCTGATACCATGTTAGGCTCACCCCACCTAGCCAACCCAACCATAAAACCTAGGCGTTATAGTGGGAGAGGTGGGGGCTTTTATCCATAGTCCAACATGGCAAGTACCCCCCTCCCATGCGCGCCATACTAAAGTGTAGTAGTTCTATATTTTGGAGAATCCCCTTGCGTTCTCAATGGAATTTTGTCTTGGTCTCCTAGCATTGTGCTGGAAAAATATCTTTAGATCCAGCCACTTATGTTTTTGCATCTATGCATGAATTGTCAGATGCTTGGAAATAATTGAAGTGATAGGATCCCAACATTTAACTGCTTAATGTGATATTGGAATGTAGGGTGATACTTTGCAGAGATGGAGAACAGAACCATTTATCATGATTACAGGAAGTGGAAGGTAACAGAGAGTGTATAATTGATATTGATATTCCAATATGTGTCCATCCTGTATGTGGTGACATGATATTGCATTATATATGTTATTCCAGATGGGTTCCACCTGCTTTGCAATCCAGCAGAAGTCCTGAGCGTGAAAAAGAATATACTTTTGCAGCTGGTAGAAGCAGGGTAAGAGATTGCTGTACCTTGCTGAAGACATTTTGCTTTGCTACAGTGCAAATGTTTTTGTCCTATTACAATACTAATTTACACTTTCTTTCTTCAGCGTGTTGAAGTGGAGCGTACATTGACTGATTCACAGCGTGATGAATTTGAGGACATGCTACGTGCATTGACATTGGAGAGGCGTCAGATAAAGGAGGCTATGGGCTTTGCTTTGGATAATGCTGATGCAGCTGGAGAGGTAATGCCTCCCTCATGCCTGATTTGAACCAATCGGCCAATTTTCTCCCTTTTTCTTTCTTTTGTGTTGAACTAGAGATCTACTGTTTATTCTTCTTGAGGTTACCTTTGTTTCATAATTTTTTGCTAGCATCCATCTCTCTCTCTCTCTCTCTCTCTCAACTAGTTTACTACTTTACTCGAAGAATTCTATGAGTTGTATCAATATTAAATTCAGCTGATAGATTGATTGTGTGGACTCAACTCTGAAGTAATTCATGCTGTAATGATTCACATCATAGTTGTCATGGCGTCACCTAGGCGACGATTAGGTGTCAGGGCAGCCAGCGGCGGACGCCACAGTGGACGACTCGCCATATGGGAGTGTGATGTCCGCCTCAAGGATCCTACGGTTGCAAAATAGCTCCACAAGGATGCCAAACGGCGGCGGCGATGGAGTGCTTAGAGAAGGTAGAAGCCCGCTGTTGGATCAGCGTCCCAGCCGCTGGATCTGCGCCCCGGCCGCCGGATCCGTGCTGCAGCCACGTCGGGACTGCGTGCCGCCGTCAGGGCTGTGCGCCATCTGCCTGTTCCGCGTGGGGGTCAGCCTCTGAGAGAATATGAGAGGGAAGAGAGATGCAGAGAGTCAGAGAGAGGATGCGTGGAGACTGGAGAGTGAGAGTGTGCCTGGGTTGAAGACTGGAGAGTGGCTAGGTAGAAGTTTGTTTTATCACTTATACGGACCAGGACTCTAGAGGGCAACAATAGAACTGAAAGCTCATGAACAAAAAATGTAATTATGTAGATGTTGGCATATTTACAGAATGAACAAAAAATGTAATTATGTAGATGTTGGCATATTTACAGAATTAATAATAAGCTTATGTAGTTAACTGAAATTACTGAAAGCTAGAGAGACAGATTTTATACACTGATTGAACTAATAGAAAAAAACTTGGTTTGTGCCAACTGCCAAGTGTCAACCAGAGAAAATGCTGGCATGATTTCTCTTATTATCATATTAACTTATCAGTCAATCTACTAATTAGTTGATTAATCTCTAATATCTGATCAATCATCGATTTTTCTAACACTAAGTATTAGTGACCTAAGTAGTATCAAGTTATATGAATTGATATATTTTCATGTTTATTCCCAACATAATTTTGCAATTGTACAATACTGTTATACTACTGCCATATCATTTTTGTGAAGTGAGTGTGGCGTTGCCTCGCCGCACACTATACTCGCCTAAAAGGTGTGAAGGTGATCTGGCGCCTCGTCTCGTCGCGCCGCCGTAACAACTATGATTCACATGATTCACATGAACTAACAGTTTAAAGCCTACCTACCCTATTTGATGTGATCTGGTTTATGAGAGTAAAGAATGGAAAATGGGTAAAACTGCTTACAAGTCTAGTGGACATTGATTGATGATATGCTTTCTTTTGTTATGAAACTATTAGCCATTATTAGCTAGAAGCCTAGAATGATAAAGATGCTGTCAGATCGGGTGGTACATTGTAAATTTTATAAGCAGTTCTACCTGACCATCTCTATTTTTACTGTTGCATCCATATTCCATCATTCAATTGGGACTTGTTTATTCCTTGTCTGAGTTGTCTCCTTGAGAATGTTTAGAGTGGTGCATACTGACTTTTGATACCTTCTGGTCTTTGTTTACGACTGTATACATTTTGTTGTCTACTGGGGTTAATTAAGACTTCAGACTTTAAGAGGACATGCTGACACATAGTGGATGCTTTCATAATCTTGTACAAACACATCTGTTATAATTTTTGGTGTTTTCATTTTTTTTGGTTTTAAAAAACACTTTTTTGTAGTTCACATAATGTGAGTACTCATTGGTGCTTGTCTTGTATGTTCAGATTGTTGAGGTTCTTACAGAATCTTTGACATTGAAGGAGACACCCATCCCAACCAAGGTTGCTCGGCTTATGCTAGTGTCTGACATCCTTCATAACAGCAGTGCTCCTGTGAAGAATGCTTCTGCATTCCGAACAAAGTTTGAGGCTGCTTTACCTGATGTTATAGAAAGCTTCAATGACTTGTACTGCAGTATCACGGGAAGGATTACTGCTGAAGCTCTGAAGGTATGTTGTATTGCTTTTTTTGTTGAGTACATCATTCTATTTCTTTCTTCATGTTGTCACATGATAACATCATTTTATTGTTGCTCTGCAGGAGAGGGTTTTGAAAGTTCTACAAGTATGGGCAGACTGGTTTTTATTTTCTGATGCATATCTGAATGGGCTAAGAGCTACCTTTCTTAGATCAGGCCACTCTGGTGTCATCCCTTTTCACTCTCTATGTGGTGATGCACCGGAAATTGAAAATAAGGGTAACTCTGAGGATGGCAATGATGGATTTAGGCTCAACGAAGATGGTGCCTTGGCCACAGGAAAGGCAGCAGCAACGAGGGAGCTGTTAGGGCTTCCGCTAGCTGAACTTGAACGCCGTTGTAGGCATAATGGCCTCTCACTGTGTGGTGGTAAAGATATGATGGTTGCCAGGTTGCTTAGCTTGGAAGAGGCTGAGAGGGAGCGAGTACATGAGAAGGATGCTAGCATTAAATATGGACAAAGAGAACCACATAGAACTGGAAGAGATGACATTGTTGTGAACGCATGTGATGCTTCGAGACTAGGAGAAGGTACTGGGGATGGTGAATCAGACCCATCAGACATGTTGGGTCTCTCTCGTCATTCTATGGAAGCAGGACACAAACGCTCTAAAGAATTCACATCTGCTGAACCTGTTCCAAGCAAGAAGCGAAAGGTTGATCCTGTTTTGCCAGCTTCAAAATGGAGTCGAGAGGATGATGACAGCGATGATGAAGATAGAAAAGGTGGCAGAGGCTTGGGATTGAGCTATTCATCTGGTAGCGATATTGCTGGTGATTCTGGGAAGGCTGATGTGACAGAAGTTACTATTGATCACTCCATTCATCACCCAGATACTATTTTCGATGAAGAACATAGGTACCTTTCTCCATGATTTATCATGTTGACATTTTGTTACTGTCATTTGTCAGACAAGTTCATCTTTTAATTTAATTGCAATTGCATTATGAACTGCAGGAAAAAGCTGAGGCAGATTGAAATCGCTGTCATGCAGTATCATGAATCTCTCGAGGAGAAGGGTTTGCGAAACACAGAGGAGATCGAGAGGAAGGTTGCGAGCCACCGTAGGCGTCTCCAATCAGAATATGGCATATCTTTTTCAAATGATGGTGCAAAAAGCAGACATTCTTCTGGTATGTAAGAATGCCACACGGACATCATTCTGCTTGTTAGATAATTGCATTTTTGTTGCTTTTGAACATACATCGTAGAATATATATTTTAATAGTTTGCTACCTTTATTATCTGTGTGAGCATCCTCTTGAAATACCCCACTTTCTCAGAGAGAACATCGTCGGAGAGGAAAGATAGGCATGATAATGTACATGATTCTTCAAGGAAGCGCCCCCAAAGCCTGAGCAGGAGCCGCAGTCCTCCAAGGAAATCACTAGAAAGAGACCGAGAGCACAATCGCAACAGAGACACAGACAGATCGCATGGTATTGATGCTGGGAGAGACAGGGTACGCGAAAAAAGCGCAAGTCGAGGGAGGGATGATCACTATGATAGAAGCAGAGACAGGGAAAAGGACAGGAGAAAGGGAAGGTGATTGATGCCTGAAAATCTCCTTGTGAGTTCATCTCTTTTCCTGAATAAGGCGCCATGTGATATCTCATGGCATCAGCTAAGACCTGCTGCGTATATATGAAGAGTATCTGGCTTGCCACATGCCTTGAAGATCCTGTGTAACGGGTGCCCCACTCTTGTAGTTTGAAGAACAAAAACAACCTGTGAAAAAACAAATTCTGGGGGGACGACCGCAGCTAACGACCGCGCTTTCGAGACAGAAGCAGCTGGGCGTTGCTTTGACGACATTTCTCTCTCCCACTATTTCTCATGTTTATTCATGGACGAGATTAACGAGTGTAGTCCAGCTAAGCAAACTTTTCATTTAATGATTTCTGCTATGTGTCAACGCTGTGCTTGCTGCAGCGTTTTAACGAGGTATGCTCCTGAGGAGCTCGAAGATTTGTAGGGATCTAGTTGTGGTATGCATGGTTCAATATAAACTTTGTTTGGTCTGAAAATAGGATTTGTATGGCCAGTAAACAGGCGTGGTACTAGTCGAGATCGACGTTATTTTCTTGCGATCTCGCATTAAAGATACACGAACCGAACAATTTTTTTATTCCACGTTAAGCACATTAATATTAGGAAAATTTATTACTTAGACGTGTTTTTTGTTTTAGTTGCTAAGTTCGGTTTGGTTTGGGTTTGAGGATGTGTAGGGTGATTTGGATGTGATCATATATGTGAAATGTTTAGTTGGATGGATATGATAAGATATGATATTTTTTGTTTGATTATGTGGATATAATTTGGATAAGATAAGCTTAAATTTAGCAAGGCTTACTTGTTAAATATATTTTTAATTAAAAAAATAATTATGTAAGATTTTATTTTATAGATTAAATTGTAATCAATACAATGATATAATTAGATCATAAATTGGATAAATGATTTGAGAGTAATAATTATTTGAACATTTATAAATAAAAAAATTAAATGTGTAATAATCAATCAAGAGATATATATGGGTAGTGAATGAATTTTTCTCTCGGTTGTCATTTCATTCACCTTGATGAGATGATCACGTCTCATTTATAGATATCTATCTAATCAAATAGATCTTAATTGTGTGGATACCATGTATGTAGCTTGCTTGCTCCATCTTTTGCATTTTGCTCCATCTTCCGCATTTTGCTCACCTTGCTTGCTCTATCGGTTCCCTTGCTTATCGCCAGTCTACTTGCTCTATCTTGTCATCTTTCCCCCACCTCTAGATCTGGCTGCTCCTTGTTTTTTTACTCGCTCTGCCCGCTTGCACCACTTACCTTAGGGACAGAGGTGTTGGTCGCCATTGGAATGTTGGGGTCTATGCCAACGAAGGAGACGAAAACAATAGTATGTAGTCGCTAGAAGCAATATGGAAAGCATCAGTAGTGAGCTTGATAGTTAAGAGGAATGGAGAGTGTTATGCGTGTAGAAAGCATAGAAGAAGAAAGGAAAGATCAACATATGCTTATAGAGTGGGGGCGACGCCTCGACAGTCAGGTCAAACTGATCCCGACAGATTTGGTAGGGCCACTTGCAACGTTCGACAAAAGTGCAATAATGAGTATGGTTTTCTAAAAATGCTGGATTGTTCACGGGTCCGAGATTGGATGAGACAAAATCTTTGGCGATTCTGTTTAATGGGGCCATTACCAGACTATGTGGAATGAAGCCTGGTCCGACACAATCATGGCAAGAGAAGTAAATGCGTTGAACCATGCAATATCCAACACACTACTCCATGGTCGAAGAAGAAAAGGCAAGGAAGAAGATGAAGAGTCACAATATAGTATGAAAGTGGTGCTCTGAAGATATACTGCAAGATCAAAAGGCGTCGGAAGACGGAAGGTTTTGGCTACTAGTGGAAAGTTTGAAGAGGCTTTTTGAAAAGACGTGGTGTAGAAGTCTTTAATGAGTGATAATTTCAAAGAATTAGTTACCCTTATGCTCCGAAACTAGGGGGCATGTGTTGATAATGAAAATTAGTGAAGCCCAAGTCCAACATCATAATCAATAGAAGTCAAAAGAGTTCGGTCAAATATTGGTCAAAGAAGCCCATCCGTATTGTTATACATGGCTGGATATGAAGAGCTGATAGAGATGGAGAAGATAGTGATGAAAATAGAATCAGTTACAATCGTACTAGACGACAAGTCTTCAGACTATAAATATATACATAGTAGGTACAATAAAAAAGAGAAATCGACAAACAACAACAACAAACTACTCTAGGCGCATCACCACTCTTGGTTTCTAAGGTTAATCCCTATGGGACTTGGCACTCGGAGGCGGGCTGCATCGCCTCGATCTCCGGCGAAGAGGTGAGTCCTGCTACCCTGACGATCGTATCGACTAGATCGGTGTCTTTCGAGACTGCATCGTCCCGATCTCTTGAAGCATTGGTTTGGTCAGTACGATCGCCAATTTATCTTGGTGTATTTGCTAGGTCTAAAGCTACATCGTTTCGATCTTTTGAAGCATTGGTTTGGTCAGTACGATCGCCGGTTTATCTTGGTGTATTTGCTAGGTCTAAGGCTGCATCGTTACAATCTTTTAGATTGATGTAAGTTAGGTATCATAGTTTGAGGTTTCATTGGTTGAGTCCGACATCTTGATCTATTATATCTGATTTATGTTGTGCACCGTACCATTCATTTGAATAAAGCATACCCGATATGTTAAATTAATATTAATTGTTCGTGATTTAGCAACTATCTTGGTTAGATCTGATCTTGCTATTATGGTGATTTAATAGTATGGATGTATTCTCTGGTATGTTAGATTTAGTTTCTATCCGAGTGCAAGCCGATATGTTATCTTTAATTCCACATTACATCTTATTGACGTTGGGGATTATTCATCGGCCCTTGTGCGCAACGCGCTATTCGTACGTTGTGGGGCGTCCGGATTTAATAAAATCCAAACATTATTGAATTTCCTCAGAAAAACAATAATAACAAGATGTCCATCATGCAACAACGTACATACGGTCAATCATCTATGGTTCACATACCACATTATTACATAAGTATAAAATTTAAAAGAAACTATGAAAATAAAACTACACGATGACCATCTCTGCCAGTCTCACGTCCTTGACTGGGTCGCTACTCTAGACCATCCTCCTCATAGTACGCAGTCTCTGAAGTGTTTTCCAACGGGTATGAGTACAGAAGTACTCAACAAGCCACCGAGAATGCAATAATAATGCAGGGTAATAACAAGGGAATGATAAGGGTTTAAAGTGCGAAAAAGTACATTTTCAAGTTGCATCATTTAATGTGGTCAAATTTAATTGTGCGGAATAATAAATATGAACAATGCAACATCATCTAACTCGAGGAGTACATTTTCCTCCTCGCTCAACAGTCCTTACAAGCCAAGTCATCATGCAACACTCATAAATATAAACTAACTGTGAGATGTCACGCAACCCGCCCTTGACCGTGGGCTCGACTTTTTGAAAAGATTTAAACTCTGATTAGAGGTGTACTACTGTACCCACAAGGCACACACTCATCCCTCACACAAAAGTGTAACGAGAAGACCCATACCACGGGAACTCGTGCCAAAACCTTAGCATGAGATGCTCCAATCCGATAACACCCGCTTTAGGTTTCGCCGGCGCGCCAGTGTACTGGACAACGTCGCACCCCCTTTTACGCCACGTCGGTACAAACGACCCGTAGGTGCTGCTTGACCCATCTCCAAGTGGTGCCTCAAGTTGGAACACACCATACCTCAGTTAGGACTTACCCACTAGACTTCTGGTTAGTACGAAACTGTATTGCAATGGATCCCGCAGACTGGTCCTTATAGTGCCCCGGGTGCGACGAACCAATGTCCTTGCTTGCACCCGGAACCCACCATGCTAACATACTAAACCATAACTCCATATCTAATAGAGTTCTAGGGGTGAGAGAAATCATGGGGATCATATAATAGAATCAAGGGAAAATTACTCACATGCCATTATAATTTTCAGAAATTGCCTACATGCCACTGTCAGTGACTGTGGCGGCCCCCATCTGGTAGTGACACAATGATGACATTTTGACAAATCGTAAAAATCGTAATGGCACAGAAAAAAATTAACCCTAGAATCAAAGTATCTATGACTCATTTTTATCCTATAGCGGTTGTGTCAATACATTGGACACTATCTAATAATACTATTATTACGGTGACAAGGAGTTTAGGCTCAATAGCATGGCTTAGGTTTGCACTTCAAGGTCGAGGATCTAAATAAATATAATGTATGGCTCTCAATTTGACTAATCCATTTATAACCTACGGGTTTTAGCGATATTTTCAAAAACTAGGTTCAATATGCTCAAAAGTTTAGTGTGGTGGCTTGCCTTATTCTGCAAATGGTGATGGGGGACTTCCGAATAGTATTCCGGCTCTTCGACGGCGTCGTAGTCTTCATGACACACAAAACGAGAAAAACAATCAATTTAAACATACCAGGATAAACAATACAATCATTTAGTCTAAACTGGCTAAAGTTGTGGAAAAACAGAAAAGAAACTTTCCAAAATTAAAATAAGGAATTTTGGAGTTATACTAGGGTAAACATGAATTTTTAAAGATTAAAACATTACTTTTGATTTTATTTTTGGATAATAAACAGTACGAACATGTCAAGTAAATTGGTCCAGAAAGTAGAGAATATAATGGTGAATTTTCTAAAATTTGAATGGTAAAATTTGGAGTTAATTTTAAGAAGTTATGAATTTTTGAAGTTTAAATCAATTTCAGGAATTTAATTTAAATCCTAAACAATCGCCGGTCCACGGTGAGCCGAGTCCACCGTGAACCCGCACACTGTGCGCGTGAGCCGGATCCAGTTCGGCCGTTGGATCAAGATCTGGCGGCCACAGAACGCGCGAGCATTTTAAATGAATTTCAACGGGTGAGATTAAAACACTGAAACAGTACGCGATGAATGGCCTAGATTAAAAGCAGGTTTTAAATAAAATTGGACGGACGGGATTAAAAGGTACCGCTTTGATTGGATCATACAAACCAGATTAAATTGACTAGCGATCTAATCGTGGCCGTCCATCACGGATCGTGCGGTCGCGGATGAATCTGACACGACACGGGTAATTTACCAGTGCTGGTCGTCTTCTCCGGCGACGACTGAAGGGTGGCGATGGGCTAGCGGCGACGGCGATGGATGGAGGCCGGATCTAATGTTTAAAATGAAATCAAAACAGTGTGGCAGTCAAGAGAGTGCCAGAGATGGGGCTCGGGGTCGTCGAGGCATGGCCGACGTCGAGCGGGTGCGGCGAAGGTGTTCGGGTTGTCGGCGGGGACAGCGCTTCGGCGGTCTCCGGTGGAAATGGAGTGGTGGCCGGGGTCGGGGAAGCGTCGGCGATCACGACGGTGTGGTCGACGGCGGCGGAGGAGGGCTCCGACGACTACGAGTGGTGGCTGGAGTGTGAGCCGAGGAGTGGCGCCAAAAAGGGAGTGTGGGCGTTCTGTTCGAGCGGGGGCAAAATTTCACGCGAGGGCCTAACGCGGTGGTGGCCGAGGGTCTTATAGGGGCAATCGGCGGTGTAAATGGCATGTGTATACAAGGAAAGCCGAGGAGGGGTTTCCATTTTCTCCGGCGAGCTCTTTCCTCACATGCGTACGGTGATCCCGGGGCGATTACACGTTGGCGTTAAGGGGGAAACGGTCAGCGAATCACGGGGGAGTGAATGCTAGCATTAATTTCATGGAAGAGGGCCGACGACGAGGAGATTGCGGAGCTAGGGTTTCAGCCGGGGGGATTTGGGGGCGGCGGCGACACGGGGAAGATGAAGCTGACATGTGGGGGCCGTTGTCAGTGGGCGGACGCTGGCACGGGTGCGGCAACGGTCGACTCTAACGAGTTGGGTCGAGCTCGGGCGGGCGGGGGGTGGCGCCGACAGTTAGGGTCGGGGGCTCTGGTGCGCGTGGAGAAAGGGAGTGGACGCTGACGGGCGGGGCCCGCAAGGTAGTGAGGGCGCGGGGTGGAGCTGGCTGGGCTGGCCTGTGGAGGGAGAAAGGGGGAGTGCAGCCTAAGGCTGTTTAAAATGAATTTCTGAATAAAAATAATTACTGAAATTGATTTAAAATATTTGGGCTACTTGCAAAGGTGATAAAAATTTATAAAAATTCTCAAAAATAGGTCTTGGTCCCTAAATCATAACATAATTTTCTCAGGCCTTGGTTTGGATTATTTACCTAGATTTTCATTTATTTGGGCATTTTTAGCTTTATAGGAAATTCAAAAATAATTACTTTTTTAGAAAAGTATAATTAAATTATATTTTTACCTTTGAAAATTTGGGTTGTTACAAACCTATCCCCTTTACAGAGAATCTCGTCCTTGAGATTCGGAAAGCTTCTCGGATAACTTGGGGGTATTGGGTCTTTAGCTCTTCCTCTTTTTCCTAGGTGGCTTCCTCGATGGGGTGGTTATCCCACTAAACCTTGCAGAAGTGCACTACTCGGCTCCTGGTTACTCTTTCCTTGATTTGTAGGATCTGAGCTGGTTTCTCGATGTAGGTTAGGTCTTCTTGGATATTGAGCTAGTGGAGGTCTGCCTATTCGGTGGGTACTCGGAAGCATCTCTTTAGCTGAGAGACGTGAAACACATCATGGACTCCTGCCAAAGATGGTGGTAGCTCCAACTGATACGCAACCTCTCCTTGCCAACAAATGATCTGGAAGGGTCCAACATAACAGGGAGCTAACTTTCCTCTCATGTTAAACCTCTAGGTACCTCGGAGGGGAGTGAATCAGAGGTAGACATAATCTCCCTCCACAAAAGCTAAGTCTCTTCGTCAGTTATCGGCATAACTCTTCTGTCGGGACTGAGCTATCTTTAGCCTATCCCTGATGACCTTAACCTTCTCTTCGGCTTCTCGCAGAATATCCATCCCGAATAACTGTGATTCACCGGTCTGATCCCAGAGAAGTAGTGTTCTGCACTTACGTCCATATAGCGCCTCAAATGGTGACATCTACAGGCTGACCTGATAGTTGTTGTTGTAGGAGAACTCTACATATGGCAAGCTCTTGTCCCACATCCCACCGAAGTCTAAAGCGCAGGATCCAAGCATGTCTTCCAACGCCTGGTTCACCCTTTCGGTCTGACCATCGGTCTGAGGATGATAGGTTGTGCTGAAGTTCAGCCTAGTGTCGAGCTCTTCCTAAAGATTATTCCAAAACTTGGAGGTGAACTGACTACCGCGGTCGAACACGGTCTTCTTTGGAACCCCATGTAGGCATACGATTTGGGTCGAGTATAGCTCAACTAGCTTCGAGACGTTGTACGTTGTCTTGACGGGAATGAAATGAGCCACCTTGGTGAGTCGATCGATGATCACCCAGACAGAATCATATCCAGCTTGGGTCCTTGGTAGTCCCATGATGAATTCCATCCCTACTTCTTCCCACTTCCATTCGGGAACCTTGAGGGGATGCAATAGTCCGGTAGGCCTCTGATGCTCTGCCTTGACTCGCTGACAAGTGTCGCACCTTGCGACATACTCAGCTATTTATCTCTTCATGCTAACCCACCAAATTTCTCTTTCAAGTCTTAGTACATCTTAGTACTTCCGGGATGTATGAAGTACATTGTCTCATGGGCTTCCTGGAGAATGAGAGCTTTCAGCTCGGGCTCTTCGGGCACGCATATCCTGTTTCTGAACCACACGGTACCATTCTCATCTTTGGAGAACACAGGGGCCTTACCCCTCCTCATATTCTTCTGGATTTCTAAGATATCGGAGTCTTCCTTCTGTGTCTCACGGATCTAGTCCATCAAGATAGGTCTTGCTTCTAGTGCAGCGAGATACTCCTTGGTGGCGATCCCTAAGTTCAACCTTTTCATTTCCTTGTATAGCAGTAGGGCCTAGTCTTGTACTATGATGGGATTACAGTATCCCTTCCGACTCAGAGCATCCGCCACTACGTTTTCTTTGCTTGGATGGTAATGGATGCCTAAGTCGTAATCCTTGATCAACTCTAACCATCTTCTCTGCCTGAGGTTCATATCTGGTTAGGTGAATATGTAATTAAGGCTCTTGTGGTCGGTGAAGACTTCACACCAGTTACCTACAATGTAATGCCTCCATATTTTCAGGGCGTGAACCACTGCTGCTAACTCCAAGTCATGAGTCGGGTAATTTAGCTCGTGGGGTCTTAGTTGACGAGAGGCGTAAGATATCACCTTCCTGTCTTGCATCAAAACACACCCCAATCCTTGGCGAGAGGCATCACAGTATACGTGGAAGTCCTTTTGTATATCTAGCAAGGTTAAAATTGGGGCTGACACAAGCTTCTTCTTGAGGGTCTGGAAGCACTCCTCACAATCTGGGGTCCATTCAAACTTCACTTCCTTCTGCAACAATCTGGTCATGGGTTTGGCTATCTTTGAAAAGTTATCGATGAATCTACGGTAATATCTGGCCAGTCCCAAAAAACTCTAGATTTCGAACACATTTGTTGGCTGCAACTAGTTGGTTACTGCTTCCACGGTGGTTGAGTCCACTGCTATTCCTCCGGCAGATATAACATGGCCGAGAAATTTCACTTCGGACGACCAAAACTCGCACTTGCTGTACTTGGCATACAACTGTTGCTCCCTTAGCTTTCCCAAGGTCAGACGAAGATGGCTTTCATGTTCTTCCTTGGTCTTGGAATAGACGAGGATATCGTTGATGAACACCACAATGAACTTGTCCAAGAATTCCATGAAGACATTGTTCATCATGTTCATGAAGAATGTGTGGGCATTCGTGAGTCCGAAAGACATCACATTATACTCGTATAATCCATAGCGGGACGTAAATTCAGTCTTAGGGATGTCCACTCGGATTCTTAGCTGATGATAACCTGATCTAAGGTTGATCTTAGAGAACACCGAGGATCCTTTCAACTGGTCAAACATGTCATTGATCCGAGGCAACGCGTACTTGTTCTTGATGGTCACCTCGTTCAAGGCTCTATAATCTACGCACATCCTCTTGGTCTTGTCCGTTTTCATGGCGAAGATGATCGGTGCACCCCAAGGTGAGGTACTCGGTCGGATGTACCTCTTCTGTTCAAGCTCCTCAATATTTCTCTTCACTTCAGCTAGCTCAATATTCCTGGGCCACAGGTACTTCTTCTAATGTCATCTGGTGAAGCGACACTCCTTTCGGGCCGCGCGTAGCCATCTTAAAGGTGATAGAGACTCCTCCGAAGCTGGTCACGGTGACGAACTTGCTAGCGCGGTCTATCATTCCCTTGTGCTTCATTAACCATTCCATCCCTAGGATGAGGTCTAGTCCCTTGCAATCTATAAGGACTAGGTTGGCCCAAAACAACACCCCTTGGATTTCTATCCTTATCCTTGGGCTGAATAGACTAGCTAGGGTTTTCTTGTTGGGGGTGGCGATCATCATGGGTGCGGGCAGAGGGAGTACTTCTAGGTTATTTACTCTCACAAAATCTTCGGATACAAAAGAATGGGTTGCCCTAGAGTCAAATAATACTACTATGGGTATGAAATTTGCTATGAACATACCGAGCACGACTTCGGGGGCCTCTTGGGCTTCTTCAGCGTTGATATGGTTGACTCGGGCGCGAACCACCTGGTTGGGTGCAGCGCCTTGGGGTTGCTTGGGGTGAGGGCACTGGTGGGAGTAGTGCCCCTCCTTTCGGTAGTTGAAGCAGACGACCGATTTGCCATTCTGGTCTCTCAGTAATGGGGCCTTCGCGGCTGGTGCCGGTGGGGCGGTTGGAGCTGGTGCAGCGGGGCGAGGGTTCCCGACACTTGAGCCACTAGCGGTGTACGATGGCCTGTAAACAGGTCGAGGATGGTAGGTGGGTGCTTGGGGCGAAGGGATGAAGCGAGGTCTCTGGATATTCCCCTGGTGGTGCTTGAAACCGATCATCTTTCTCTATTTGAGATCCAACTTGTTCTATTCGGTCTCTTGAAGAATAGCCTTGTTTACCAACCGTTGGAAGTCGACATAGTCTACGGCGATGAGCTGGATGGAGAGCTCATCCTTAAGTCCCCTAAGGAACTTGTCCTGATGAGCGGCATCCATTCAAACTTCCTCTAGCGCATACCGGGCCAGACGGTTGAACTCATGGAGATACTCCACGATGGTCCGGTTTCCTTGTTGTAGGTCCCAGAACTCTTGTTGTTTCACAGCGATGACTCCGACGGGGATGTGAGCGGCTCAGAAGGCAATGGTGAATTCCACCCACGATACCTCGTGATCCTCGGGTTGGGATTCACGATAGTTATCCCACCATTCTGCGGCGGGTCCCTAAAGATGGTGAGCGGCGAACGCCACTCGCTCTCGGTACGAACATGGGAGGAGATCCAACTTCTTTCCAATGGTCCTGAGCCAATCGCCGGCTTCAATTAGGTTGGTTGTGCATGAGAAGACGGGGGGCTTCACACGCAAGAACTGAGAGAGTTGAGGCATGGGGGCGGTGCGGGGGTTACTGATGAGGGGCTGGCTCTATGTTCTGCTGCTCAAGATGGTCCAACTGAGCCTGCTACTGCTGCATCTACGTCAGGAGGGCGATGATCAGCTGGTTCTGGTTAGCCATCATCTCCGCCAGTGTGGGATGATTGGCATTATGTAGCCCTGATTGGCGCTAGCCCGTTGCACCCCAGTTGGGCATAACGCTCCTGGGTAGGCCGTTGGTAGCTCCCTCCTCGTTGTTGGAACCCGAGTTCTGGTTGTCAACCATCTCTGAAGGCAATAATATTCCAAAGTATATAAAAAAAGAGACTTAGAAGATGTTTTACCAAAATAAATCATGGCTTATTATAAGTGGCACTAGATTGTTCATTACAGTTAAGCTCTTATTTTATCCCATCTACAGCAAAAATCGCCATATATGGTACCACAATCATCAAACAAAATGAAGCAATCAATCGAGGACTATCGCCTTATGTAATCTACTAATTGCCTGAGGCAGTCTCAGTGCTCTCGGAACCACGAGTATCCTGGGAAACGTTGGGCTCGGTGAAGTTCTCGACTAGTGGGTCGGGGATGATGGCGGGCCTCGGAGCAGCGACGCTGGAGCTGGATGGTTTTGCTGGTGCTAGCGGCGGAGTGATCCTCTTGGGTCGAGGGGCGGGCTCCCGGATGGGCTTCTTCTGCCTCGGGATAAGAGGGAGCATCTCCGCGATATCCTTCTGCAGCTGGATGATCTTGTGTTGTAGCTCGCCGTTCTGCTGAATCAAGCTCTTCGTCTCATGATGAAGGAACTCAACCACCTCGTGGTTCTCCTCGGCGTTGAGCACGACCTCGGTGTGGAGATCGTCCATGGTTTGGAGGAGGCAAGTGTGCCTGGCCATGACCGAGTCGTGGTTAGAGAGGAAACCGATGTAGATGCTGCAGTGGGCGCCGGAGGTACGCATCGGCACAAGGCGGAAGGATGAGTCCCGAAGACGATCATCGTAGATCATCCTCAGCTCCGTGAGCGCCTGGAGGGCGGCGCGCTAGGCAAACGACGTCGAAGGTCGGACCTCCAAGTGCCATCGTGAAGAAAGGCAGGTGCTCGCCGGATGCGTGGATTGTGACGAAAACGTCACAAGGACCCGTGAACTCCTCCATGTACACCACGTGGAACTCTGGCTCGAAAGTGAACCCGAGGAAGGTCACCATCATCTAGAGCTCCCATATGAATCCCTCGCAGTCCCGGTAGAAGCTGTGGACGTGGTGGACATGCATCTACAAATAAAACAAGTTTAAAGAGTAAGGGAGAGGAAAAAATATGAAGTAAGTTTTTATGAAATAATTTTGCAAAGCTAAGTGTTAGGCTGGTCCGTTTGGCTTCCTACTGTCAAGTCGGCTCTGATACCATCTTGTGGGGCGCCCGGATTTAATAAAATCCATACATTATAGAATTTCCTTAGAAAAACAATAATAACAAAATGTCCATCATACGACAATGTACATACGGTCAATCATCTGTGGTTCGCAGACCACATTATTACATAAGTATAAAATTTAAAAGAAACTATGAAAATAAAACTACATGATGACCATCTCTGCCAGTCTCGCGTCCTTGACTGGGTCGCTACTCCAGACCATCCTCCTCAGAGTACGTAGTCTCTGAGGTGTTTTCCAATGGGTATGAGTACGGAAGTACTCAACAAGCCACTGAGAATGCAATAATAATGTAGGGTAATAACAAGGGAATGATAAGGGTTTAAAGTGCGGAAAAGTATATTTTCAAGTTGCAGCATTTAATGTGGTCAAATTTAATTGTGCGGAATAATAAACATGAATAATGCAACATCATCTAACTGGAGGAGTTTGTTTTCCCTCCTCGCTCAATAGTCCTTACATGCCAAGTCATCATGCAACACTCATAAATATAAACTAACTTCAAGATGTCACGCAACCCGCCCTTAACCATGGGCTCAGCTTTTTGAAAAGATTTAAACTCTGATCAGATGTGTACTACTGTACCCACAAGGCATGCACTCATTCCTCACTCCAAAGTGTAACGAGATGACCCATACCACGGGAACTCGTGCCAAAACCTTAGCATGAGATGCTCTAATCCGATAACACCCGTTCTAGGATTCGCTGGTGCGCCAGCATACTGGACAACTTCGCACCCCTTTTACGCCACATTGGTACAAGCCACCCGCAGGTGCTGCTTGACCCATCTCCAAGTAGTGCCTCGAGGTACACCCCATACCTCAGTTAGGACTTACCCACTAGACTTGTGGTTAGTACGTAAATGTATTGCAACGGTTTCCACAGACCGGTCCTTATAGTGCCCCGGGTGTGACTAACCAATGTCCTCACTTGCAACCTGTTGACACAAAAGTATGCCCCCGCACTTAGGTCAGTTCGACGGTCCAGAAGTGTGCGAATACTTAGGGACAAGCCTAAGCGTAACACAACACTGACATCACGTTCTGACTACCCTTAATAGTGGCAAGGTGGTGGAGCTGCCAGGTAATCAGATCACACAGAAATAATCCAATTAGCCGAAAAGAAATATATTAAATAAGATAAACCAGCAAGCTAACTAGAGCTTGACTGATTCGAAGTGTACTATGCGAAGGGGTTCACCGAAGAGTACCTTCGGCGTCTGGTGCCGAGGATCTCGCCGAAGGTAGTCTTCGGCATTCAGACTGATCTGGCCGAAGGCAAGCTTCGAACAGATCTCGACGCGAAATCGCCTCCTAACAGCAAGGTTCGACGCGAAGTCTCTAACACGACAAATATTCCAAATGCAACGCACTAGCGTGATTTCATCTAGCGCGAGGTACAAATGTGGCGAAGCCTGACATGACGAAGCCTGCTGCGGATCATGTTGGCGCGCGGGACTTGGTTGGACCGACAACAGCGAGACTGCCCAGCATGGGTAGTCGAAGTAGTATTCCCACCGAAGGGTGTTTCAAAGCTAGAGCTTTGTGATTGATTTGTGTTGAGGGGTCCCATGAACCGACCTCATCCCTATATTTATAGGGGCTAGTCTTATTATCTCTAAGGTTTAATCTGGTAGGATTCGACCTAATCAAGCTTAGGGATAAAAATTAGCCAGAAACAGACTCAAAACTCTATCTCTAAAATCCAGCCTGAAGTGGGCCTTCGGTAGGGCCTGTCGAAGCCTGCTCCTCGGGCCGAAGCTTCGGCGAGGCAGGCCTCCGAAGACCTTCGGGCTGAAGGCAACATGCCACTAGAAGGCTTCCGAAGCCCAAGGCTCAATGGGCCTTCGACCCTATAGGGCTTCGGCCTGATCCAGGACATGTGTATTTTCGGCCCAAATTACCAAAATTGATATTTTGACAATCTTGATCATTTAATGCCATTTTTTTGCTATCAATACACCCAGAACCCACCATGCGAACATGCTAAACCATAACTCCATATCTAATAGAATTCCAGTGGTGAGAGAAATCATGGGGATCATATAATAGAATCAAATGATCTATGACTCATTTTTATCCTATAGTGGTTGTGTAAATACATTGGACACTATCTAATAATACTATTATTATGGTGACAAGGAGTTTAGGCTCAATAGCATGGCTTGAGTTTGCACTTCAAGGTCGGGGATCTAAATAAATATAATGTAAGGCTCTCAATTTGACTAATGCATTTATAACCTATGGGTTTTAGCGATATTTTAAGAAAACTAGGTTCAATATGCTCAAAAGTTTAGTGTGGTGACTTGCATTGTTCGGCAAATGGTGGTGGGGGGACTTCCGGGTAGTATTCCAGCTCTTCGACGGCGCCGTAGTCTTCACGGCACGCAAAACGAGAACAACAATCAATTTAAACATACAATGATAAACACTACAATCATTTCATTTAAACTAGCTAAAGTTGTGGAAAAACAGAAAAGAAACTTTCCAAAATTAAAATAAGGAATTTGGAGTTATACTGGGGTAAACATGAATTTTTAAAGATTAAAACATTACTTTTGATTTTTTCGATAATAAACAGTACGAACAGGTCAAGTAAATTGGTCCAGAAAGTATAGAATATAATGGTGAATTTTCTCAAATTTGAATGGTAAAATTTGGAGTTAATTTGAAGAAGTTATGAATTTTTGAAGTTTAAATCAATTTCTGGAATTTTATTTAAATCCTAAACAGTCGCCGGTCCACGGTGAGCCGAGTCCACCATGCACCCGCGCACTGTGCGCGTGAGCCGGATCTAGTTCGACCGTTGGATCAAGATCTGGTGGCCACAAAACGCACAGGCGTTTTAAATGAATTTCAACGGCTGAGATTAAAACGCTAAAACGATACACGATGGATGGCCTAGATTAAAAGCGGGTTTTAAATAAAATTGGGCGGCCGGGATTAAAAGGTACCACTTCGATCGAATCGGACGAACCAGATTAAATCGACTAGTGATCTAATTGTGGCCGTCCATCACGGATCGCGCGGTCACGGATGAATCCGACATGGCACGGGTACTTTACCTGTGCCGGTCGTCTTCTCCGGCGACGACCAAAGGGTGGCGATGGGCTAGCGGCGACGGCGATGGCCGGAGGCTAGATATAATGGTTAAAATGGAATCAAAAAAGCGTGGCGGTCAAGAGGGTACTGAAGATGGGGCTTGGGGTCATCGGGGTGTGGCCGGCGTCGAGCGGGTGTGGCGAAGGTGTTCGGGTCATCGGCGGGGACGGTGCTCCGGCGGTCTCCGGCGGAAATGGAGTGGTCGCCGGGGTCGGGGAAGCGTCGGCGATCACGGCGGTGTGGTCGACGACGACGGAGGAGGGCTCCTGCGACGACGAGCGGCAGCTGGAGTGCGAGCTGAGAAGTGGCGCCAAAAAGGAAGTGTGGGCGTTCTGTTCGAGCGGGGTCAAAATTTCATGCGAGGGCCTAACGCGGTGGTGGCCGAGGGTCTTATAGGGGCAATCGGCGGTGTAAATGCCAGGTGTATACAAGGAAAGCCGAGGAGGGTTTCCATTTTCTCCGGCGAGCTCTTTCCTCGCATGCGCACGGTGATCCCGGGGCGATTACGCGTCGGCGTTAAGGGGGAAACGGTCAGCGAATCTCGGGGGAGTGAATGCTGGCATTAATTTCATGGAAGGGGGCCGACGACGAGGAGATTGCAGAGCTAGGGTTTCGGCCAGAGGGATTTGAGGGCGGTGGCGACGCGGGGAAGACGAAGCTAACATGTGGGGGCCTCTATCAGTGGGCGGGTGCGGGCGCGGGTGCGGCAACGGTTGACTCTGACGGGTGGGGTTGGGCTCGGGCGGGGGGAGGGGGTTGGCGTGGACAGGTGGGGCCGGGGGCTCGGGTGCGCGCGGAGAGAGGGAGTGGACGCTGACGGGCGGGGCCCGCAATGCAGTGAGAGGCGCGGGGTGGAGCGGGCTGGGCCGGCCTGTGGAGGGAGAAAGGGGGAGTGCGGCCCAAGGCTGTTTAAAATGAATTTCTGAATAAAAATAACTGCTAAATTCGATTTAAAATATTTGGGTTGCTTGCAAAGGTGATTCAAATTTATAAAAATTCTCAAAAATAGGTTTTGGTCCCTAGATCATAACATAATTTTCTCAGGCCTTGGTTTGGAATATTTCCCTAGATTTTCATTTTTTTAGGTATTTTCAGTTTTATAGGAAATTCAAAAATAATTCCTTTTTCAGAAAAGTATAATAAAATTATATTTTTACCTTTAAAAATTTGGGATGTTACATACGTCCATCAGTCCGATGGCGTGTTATATACATCGGCCGATGGCATAACGATCTCGATGGTTTGGTTTTTGTTATTGGTTCAGTAGCCGATAAGCGCCGGTATTTACGACTATTTCTTATAACCAGGGTCATCGGCTCGATAACCGATCAGCGTTTCTACTAACATTTTTATTATCTCTTATCAGTTGCATGGTCAAACTGATTGATATGCTCAGAACGTTCTAAGATTATATTATCTGCATTGGAGTTAAACAGATCCCCAGGTCACGCGTTTGACCAAAAACGACACCAACACTATTTTGAAATATCACTTATTTGTTACAATTTTTTTATTATTGGAGGTACTTCAATCATAACTTATTTTTTACATATTTGCACAGTTTTTTTTGAATAATACTAATAATCAAATGTTGTGATAAAAAGTCAATGCATAATTTAAAAATGAATGTAGGCTCGTAGTTAGTTTTGGAGATAAAATCTAAACCATAGAGAAAAGTTATAAATTATAAAATACGAGTGCGCAGACGTAAAAAACACAACACACCAAAAAATGTTGTGCCGATGCTTCACTGAATTAGCGATAAATAAGAGGACGTTTTTGCAAGAATGATAGTTCCGCTCGGGGGACGACGCGTCGCCGTGTGGAGGTGGTTACGCAGCTCAAAACTCTGCGGCGATAGTAGATATATGGGGTGATACTTCTCTTTGGTTTGAGTGATGATGTGAAATCAAATGGAACCAAACGATCTCAAAACAGAATATTTTTTGTAGATGCTGAACCGTGTGATACTGATTTTTTTTGGGTGAATAAGATGATTTCGAAACATCCCGATACACCAAACCAAACGCTACCGTGGTGTGATTCTAATCTAACGTGTACGTAGCAGAATATTTGCAAACAATGTTGTCCATTGGTACCGTGGTCTGCTAGGTCCCCCCAAGCCAACCGTCCGAGACTCCGAGAGAAGCAGACGTCCCAACAAACACCCAAAAGACGCATATCAAAACACAAGCAGCTCACTAGTGACTAGCTCAGCAGCCCACAGGTTTTGCGCTACGACGTGTGACCCAATGTTGTTTACTGAGATATCTCCTCTTGATCCATCCAGATTTTCTTGTTACGCCCATAACACACACCAATTTCGATTTGGAAAACTTTCGCTTCGTCGTCTACTCCACGGTCCGAATTAAAGTTCATCTGGTCCGTCTCCGTCCCCAACTTCAGCTAGATATTTTTAATAGCTAGTTAGTCTAAATATCTAACTAATAAGAATTTGGAAAATAGGTGTTTTTTAATTTTTGTATTCTAATTTATTTTTAAATTATATAGCTATTGATTCTCACATTCTGAGTCGAAATCTATATTATTTATTTCAGTTTCAGATTTTAGAAGTAACTTGCGATCCTAAAGCTGAATATTACACGGCCTATCAACTTCTCTTTTCACGGCTTGCGGTCTTTGCACGATGACGAGGTTATTACTCACCCCATCCGTAGATATTTTCTTAAATCATGTTTTCTCTAAATTTTAACCAATTTTATATTATAGAAAATATACCAATAATTATAATATTAAATCAACATCACTAAATCCATCGTACCTATGTATTGATATAGTATTTATTACCTATAGTAGACGTTAATATATTTTATTTTAAAATTAATCAAAATTAAAAACTTACTTTTATTTTTTTGGCATAATATGAAGCTGAGATATGAGATATGTCAAGTAGTTTGCCCGTTTGGATTAGCTTTTATCACATTAGGTGTTCTAATACTAATTAGACGAACTAAATATTAGTTAATTATAAAACTAGTCGCATAAACTATAGTCTAATTCGTAAAACGAATCTATTAAGATTTTATCACATCAGGTGTTGCTACACTAAATATATGCTAATAATGAATTAATTAAGCTTAATAGATTGGTCTCACAAATTAGCTCAATGCTTCTGTAATTAGTTAATCGTTCTAATTAAAATCTTAACACATCCGACGTGACAATTAGGTGGAATTATTAGAAAAGATAAGCGTGAGAAGAGTCATCAAACCAAACCATGACACGGCATGTAATGCGGCACATAGATTCATGCTTGTACTCATACTTTGCCCTCTTATTAGTTTTTAATGGCAAAACGCTTTGCTCACACCGATTCTTACGCGACGAAGAATTTTTTGTATTATCTTTTGTAATATATACTCAATATGGAAGAGATAAATTACTTGTATGTGATTGCTACGTTCTTCAAAATAACTAGATCCAATGTATATACCACCCTTGAAATTTATAACGGTTTAATTTTTATATACAAGACGAGTTAACTTTTGGCTTCTATCAATCACAACAATTATTACGTATCAGCAAAATGGCATTACCAACATTGTTATCTACTCTGCTTATCTATGCTAGTGAAAAAATTATGCCTGATATCATAACAAAAAACTATAATACTTTCGGTAACTCCATCCAAAGTCTTTACTAATTAATACATATTACATATTCCATTTGTTTCAGAATGTAAGTTATTTTGATCTTTACCAGATTCATCTATGTGTCTATGTGTCCAGTTTCATCAATTCATAGATGAATTTGACAAAGGATAGAATGACTTACTTTCTGGAACGGAGTTAATAACACATTACTTTGTTAATTTATCACCGTTAAGAATATCATACTTATATATTATTGATTACAAATGATATCCTACACCGACGTGGAATGCGGGTCGGGATTGGGTGGGGCATAGGGACACTGGATGAGGTGGGCACGATTGAGTTGATCGGTGTAGAATAACATTCTACACCCGTAGTGTAGAATAACGTTCTTGTATTATTGATTTAGATATATAGTTTTACATGTTTTATGGGATAAATAATATAATTAAAAAGATCATCTTGATAATAATAAATTATCGATTTTCTTTTCATCAGGGGGTGTTTGCATCAAGGGCTAAAATTTTAGCCTCCATTACATCCAATGTTTAAATACTATTTTAGAGTATTAAATATAAACTATTTACAAAACTCATTCATAATCGGAGGATTATTCACGAGACGAATCTAATGAACCTAATTACACTATGATTTGACAATGTGATACTACAATAAACATTTTCTAATTATGGATTAATTAGGCTTAAAAAATCTGTATCGCGATTTAGTCTCCGATTATGCAATTATTTTTAAAATTAGTTTACGTTTAGTCCTTCAAATTAATATTAAAACATCTTATGTGACATGTGCTAAAATTTAACCCAATCCAAACACCCCCAGTGTGCGTAGCAATTAGCGCATAAATCCCCAAAAAGGCGGCGTATCACGCATGGCATGAGAGAAAATATCCAACCCCCGAGTCCACTTAGAGTCTTGAGCTCGCGATTCGCCTCGCCGCCCGGATCCGCGTCCAGGAGGCCACAGATTCCGATCTCGTCGCCGCGCACCGCCACCTCCCGTCCCGTCGTTTCCTGGCCGGGCGCGCGCAAGGTGTAGATCAGGTAATCAGCTCGCTTCCTTCCTTCCACGCGTTTTCTGCTTGTTGGCTCGGTGCCGGGGTTGCAGTTCTGGAGGTGGTGGTGGTGGGTGATGTTGTCTCGGTCGACCATGGGTCACCAGTCAGCCGCAGCTCGCATGGCTGTGTTCTCTGTTTCGTAGTGTTCATCCGTGCCTGAATTGCGAGCTGTTAGTTTGGAATCGGTACCTGGAAATGGTTAATGTGTTTGTGTGGCTGTGGCATGGTGGATGGTGGCCAGGAACAGTCCTCGATCCCGAGAGGATGGGTCAGAAGATTTGGCATTAGATCGTTAGGATATTTGGCATTAGATTGTGGCCGTTGGGTGACCGTGTCAGTGCATCACTATCACTGCGCGACGTCTCCGCGAGAGGAAGGAGAGAATGGCAGGGTCGTGGAGGCTGGAGCTCATGCTTGTCTAACTCAAGAGCAGGGCTGGGGTCCGCGGTTATGGGAGACTGCAGCGCGGCCATGGCAGCCAGCGGCTAACAATAGGGCGGGACTACGGTGGAGGCAAGCCAACTTCGGCACGACGGCACCCGTGACATGACACCAAAAAAGATTGAAAGTTAATATGTGATTTAGTTTTTTTGGGGGGAAGAGTTGATTGTTTATGGGTTTAGAAGTTGATTGTTTGATTGATTGGCTAGGCCGAAATGGGGCTGATGGGATTTGCTCCCTAATTTCTTCGCTAAGCCCATATGAGTTTCTGTGGAACTCAAGGCCGCCATACCTAAAATTTAGAGATGGGTCCGCCACCGGTTGTTAAATTGTGTCATTTTCATTGTTTACTGGCCATAGATACGAATTTACGTTGAAGATGTGCTGGTTGTGGCTAATACGGAGCAGTACAGGTGATTGATTTGGTGTCCAAGAAAGCTAACTTATCTTGTGTGTCAGTACCAGTTGGATGGTGAAACCTCACCAAACTCTGTTGTTTTAAGGGAAAGAAGGTTATTGTGTTGTCATAGCCCCTTGATTTGTTTGCAGTGTGTATTTTATAATTCGGAGTAGTCTCATTTTATTTTTGTGTTACATCTAGAATCATTATTGTGGTACAATTATGGATGTTGGTTGACTAAAGTGTCCTAGTTTACGTGCAAGCATGTGAATTGGGGATTCCTGTTGCTGTGCAGGTATAACTGTTTTTTTTTTTGTATTTGTATCCTTATGCTGCAATAATTGAGTTTCTCGCATGAAGGGCTTGATTGCTTGAAATGTTCTTATGAGAAGTGGGAGTTGGAGACTATCCTGTTGTGTTCTAGCTGGTAGTACATGGCATGCATCTGAGTCTGTTAGGTTGTTGTTTCTGTTATCTCCATCATGTTACATTGGCATTGGTGTTTGATACACCTGTTACGTTGCAATTTGGATGATTGTGCTCTTGATTGTTTGGTTTATGGAGTTGTTTTACCATTTTTATTGTTTTGTCTCTATTTGGGCTCATTGCGTGGCTTCTTTTGGTCCTCTTTTCGATAATGGATCGCCATCTTGTTTTTTCCAGTAACTTTCTAGGCCAGAGAGAAACTTTGGTTCAAGCTTGCAAATTGGATGCATTGTAATGTTTATGAGAAGGTTGAGAAGTACCTGATATAGCTCCTGTATCTGTCATAAACAGGCGTGTTTACTGGTGTAAGTATCATTTGATGACACGATTGATTCCTGCTGTCCAATTGTACATTTATACTGTTGTATTTCCAACTTTTAGTGGTAAGTTTGTTTCTGTATTCACGAATTAATTTTCTTAGGTACAGATTATCAACATGGGAATCTACCTCAGTACACCCAAAACCGATAAGCTATCTGAAGATGGGGAAAATCATAAGCTTAAGTTTGGTCTTTCGTCTATGCAAGGATGGCGTGCAAGCATGGAAGATGCTGTGAGTTTTCCGCTCCAAGGCTATCATTGCTTGATGCCACTTATCAATATTGGCACTGATCTCATTTGCTAAATGAAAACTTGATAACATTACGAAGATATGGATATCCAACTTTCATATCATGATTATAGTAAGTTGCTAAAAAATAAGGTCGATGTCCTTGAGGCTAGTAGGGTAAATATTTTAGAACTAAACTTTCTGCATTGGCATGGTAAGAACTGCTGCTGTGCTACACCCAATGTAGTTGTGCTCTCAGAAAGAAGCAATCAACATCTCTAATTTTACCCAGAAAAGATGAGAGATCCAATCTAATACCACAATGTTAGTTTAGTGAAATGATAAAAACTAGGTTTACTATGGTCGATTTTTCCTATCATGTTTTAATCAGGATGCATAAGCCCTCTTTTACCACCCTGTCCATAATATTTCAATTTACTTTATAAATCAATCATTATTGTGTCAACATCAGAGATGTTTTTTTATTTGTGCTGGTGCATTAGTCCAGTGACGTAAGCTGGTTATACATAGATATAGCAGTAAAACATGCATTGGTGATAAGCATTTAAAATATTATGATACTGTTCATAATGTTTTGCAAATTTCTGCAGCATTCAGCATTGCTGAATCTTGACAATGAGACATCATTTTTTGGTGTTTTTGATGGCCACGGAGGTAAGCAGTACTTGCAAAGATCAATTATCTTATTCTTTGCTCATCATACTCATGTGGGCTGTCTTACATATTTGTAAACCCATATGTTGAGTGTTGCACATATTGCATATGTCCTAATAAGCCAAAAGTGCTTTAAATGTTGTGCTTCATCATATCCCTTGTTTTTATCAGGTAGAGTGGTTGCCAAATTTTGTGCAAAATATTTACACTCTCAAGTTCTCAGAAGTGAAGCCTATTCTGCTGGTGACCTAGGCACTGCTGTTCATAGAGCTTTCTTCAGGTATATGGGTCATTAGATTACCATACGAAATAATATAAGAATTTAAAACTTATTTTTAATTAATGCCAACACGAGGATGATAATGATTCTGTTGATGTACTACTTCAGAATGGATGAAATGATGCGAGGACAGAGAGGCTGGAGAGAACTATCTGCACTTGGAGATAAGATAAACAAGTTTAGTGGTATGATAGAAGGGTTGATTTGGTCCCCAAGAGGCAGTGACTCGAATAATAGACAAGATGATTGGTCTTCTGAAGAGGTATTTATGCAACACAAGCGGAACACCAATTTTTTCTCTCCCAAAACAAGCTCTCATTGATATTCCATTGTCAGGGACCCCACTCTGATTTTGCTGGGCCAACATGTGGAAGTACAGCATGTGTAGCTCTAATAAGAAATAACCAACTTGTTGTGGCGAATGCTGGTGATTCCCGTTGTGTTATTTCTAGGGCTGGCCAGGTCTGTTATTATTTTTCTTCATTCTAGTTGTAGTTACTTGTAAATGTATGTATGGCAATCTGAGCAACTGTTCTTTGAGTGTGTTATAGGCATACAATTTGTCACGAGACCACAAGCCAGAGCTTGAAGCAGAGAGAGAAAGAATACTAAAAGCAGGGGGTTTCATCCATATGGGACGAATAAATGGAAGTTTAAACTTGACAAGAGCAATTGGTACATATATTTTACTTGCTCATTTGTTAATAGGCGGCATGTTACTTTGTGGCTTATGCGCGTGCCTACCTTTTTTGTAGGAGATATGGAATTTAAACAGAACAAATTCTTGCCTCCTGAGAAGCAAATCGTCACTGCGAATCCTGACATCAACATTGTAATCCCTCTGAATGCTGGATCTACCTTCAATTTCTGCAGTTAATCATGATTGGCTTTGATCCTGTTAGTCTATCCTTTCCTAATCTCATAAATAATTGTTCTTAGGTGGAGCTTTGCGATGATGACGACTTTCTTGTTTTAGCATGTGATGGCATTTGGTTAGATTCTCTACATGCAGATTTTCATTTACAGTTATATCATTCTTTATTGTTTTTGCATGTAGCTGAAGGGCGTAATTCCTACTTTCTAGCTGTAGTTGAAGTTATTTTGCTTCAACTTACCTAAGGCTGTGGATAGAAGTAACAATATTGTATGATGAACAGGGATTGCATGTCAAGCCAACAATTGGTGGATTTCATCCATGAGCATATACAGAAGGTGCGTTGAGTTTTTTTTTTCCAATTCCAAATTCCAATGGTGAACTTTGGAGGATATTATGGTGCTTATCAATTAAGTGCTCGTGGTGTGAAAACACAATGCAGGAGAGTAGCCTTTCTGCAGTTTGTGAAAGAGTGCTCGACAGATGCCTGGCTCCATCAACCATTGGAGAGGGATGTGACAACATGACCATGGTTCTGGTCCAGTTCAAAAAACCTATTAGTCAGAACAAAAAGCCCGACGTGGGAGAGCAATCTGCAAAAAGTGTGGAAGAGATCGAGATCGAGTGAGTAGTCCTTTATGCCATCCCTTTTCTGTAACCACTTCTGATAGCACTAACCCGAAAACTTTGTGACTAGTAGTGCTACCTAGGAGAATGGCTCTTGATGCCGGCGATCATACAGACATTTGCTTTCATAAGCAGGCAGAGCGAAGCAGCAGTTACTGTACATAACAATCATATTCCAAATGCTGCGTGTGCTCCCATTTCTGCCCAAGAACCTGAGATAAATGACACTGGCTGGAGCAGCAGTGAAAACGTGATGCGCGATTTTTGTGCCGTCACCCACCATTTTTACTGTGCCAAAGTTGTCTGCCTCAAACTCGTCAAGCTCCTGTATTCTGTTTGTTTGCATGCTGTAAACTTGCGCGAGGCGTTTCTTTTTTGGTGGTCTTCGTGTGCTGTGATAGATAAGTCGATTGCATTTCCTGCATTATTGTATCATTATATTATGCTTCTGGTCATTTTATCATAACCGAATCCATTTTTATCATCAACTGTCAGTTAGTTGTTACTTTGTAATTCTACGGCCAGGTGCCAGCGAAGTCAGTGCCGTCAGTCTGAAGTGTCAGTGTGCTGCTGTTTCTGTTCGGCGTAGTTGGTGAAAGTATATGACTGCTATGAGCGAGTATTTTTGTTTTTTTTTAAAAACCAAAATGCATGCTGGAGTTTAGGTTCGTTTCAGGCTTGCTTATATCTTAACTTGGAACGCTACAGAAAAATCAATAGAAAAATAATAGAAAAATTGTTGAAACGATGTTTTAAAACCGTTCCTAACTTTTTTGCATTAAATTCATTTGTTTAAACCCTTAAATAATTAATCTATCTTACATCTTTCGTAACCTGTTCCAAATGGACTCTGCCATTAGGGATGAAAATGAATTGGATACAGAGAGATACTAGCGATATCATATATATTTTTTTCATATTTTTTAGGATTTGAATTCGGATACTCCAAATGTAGAAACAAATGTTATTGAATACGAATATAATTATGGATATTTGTCCGAACAAAATAATAAAATTTCTCTAAATTTAGAATTTTTTAAAGTTATAAATCTTTTAAAAGATTATCTTTCTGTTTAAAATTCTAGAGAATAATAGATTTTAAATCTTAAAATCTTCCCTTTCTAAACTGTTTTTTATTTTTTCCCTATTTCTCTTTTTTTCTCATATGGCTGGAGTAGGAGGAAGACGTGAATAAGAAATAAACCTTGCATAAACATACAAATCCTAAAGTAGATTGTACAAAATAGAACTGAGTTTAATGTGTTTTTATTCCAAATAATCGCGATATCATATCCATTTTCATATTAAAAAATCTGAATCAAAATACATATCTGAATCTGTTTTTGAAAACTTACCTACAGCTTATACCACTTTCAACTGATAATGTGTACTTGTCGGGACACAAGATAACAATCGATGGAGAAAGCTAGGACAAGATTCACGGATGCAATAGGTAAACGGCCGTCCAGTGTACATATGTAGTTACAGGTACAGTATATATATATATATATATCAAGGGCACTCGCCTGAAATCCTTAATAAGATTCGCCGGAATATCTATAACTAAGGTAAGCATCGTGGTTCAAACACAAACCACGCAAACGAAGGCTAGTCACCCATCTCTACATGGATGCGACCACAGCAATCGAGACGACAAATACGTCCTAGATTTCACCTTGGATTAGTAGAACCGTGCGACTTCTGTTTTGCCTTCTCTATCAGTGGCTTCAACTGCTGCTTCTCCTCGAGAATCTTGAGGAAATTGAACAAGAATGGCACGTAGTTGTGCTTCCTCCGGTTGCTCTCGGTCTTCCACTTCTTGCACTTGTCCTCCTCCATTATGATCTTCTCAGTTACAGCCTCAATGAGAGCTGCAACCTCTGCGAGTGATTGCTCAACAGACGGCGCATGCCTATTGGCAGATGGGTCACCCATTTGTGCCAGGAGGTTCTCCCTCTTCCTCTGGAGCTCCTTGAGCTCTACAGTGTACATCTCCTTCCGGTTCTTTATGATAGCCATGACACTGAACCTTATCTCATTCTGGGAGAACCTGTCAATGTGTTCCTGAATGACAGGCTGCACCATCTTGAGCCAACCAATCTCACCTACACCACCTGGGCATTTCCCCAGGCTTATTGGCCCTTCCTTTAGTCCATCAAGCTCATACAGGATGCCGTCCACAGGAATATAGTTAATGAAATGGTAGACATCGTCATCCTTGATAGATGCTTTCTGCTCCTCAGTGACTTCTGGCCTTGCAAATGAATTACTGGACAAACGGATGTTTTCACAATTGACTATAGCCAATCCTTTGAGCTCTGGTGGCAAGTCCTTTGCAAACTCCTTTAGCTTTTTGAGCTCTTCACTAAGGGTGATGCCTGGAGAGTTCAATATAACAGAAAGGATAGCTTGGGTGGCACATGCATTGTTAATTATCTGCAAGTGAAGCACTGGCTTAATCACAAAAAGATGCAAAAAGCAAAGAGCAAAGACAGCATAAATACAATAAAAAAATGATTCTGACCTGACTGGCAAAGAAAAGGTTTGGTATTGGATCTTTGATAATAGGGCGCTCATCTTTTTCTGGAGGTCGCCATTTGTACAGCACTATGAGCCCATAAACTGGCCTGGGAAGCACCAAGAGATGTTGGTATGGTTGGTTTAGAAAAAAAATTGAAATGTATGGTGTTGCTAGCAGGTATTAGGATCACATACTGAAGATCATTGAGGGCATCCAGATCGAGTGAGTAGAGTTCATCAACCTGTTGATGACGAATAACAAGGAATGCCATATGTCACAAGTTTTTGAGGGCACAAAAAATCCAGGGTTAATTATTTCTATGCCATCATTATTTGTCAAATTTCAGCCCGTGCCATTACTATTCATGTATTTGCTTCCATACCATTACTAATTCGTGATAGTGTTTACAAATCATCCGATTAATCGCGATTAATCGGCCTGGTCGTTTTCCTGGCTCCGACTAGGTGCTCTGATGCAACCAGAAGCAATCAGAAATCCGGTCGTCGACTAGTCGACCGATTAGCGACACTTTGGCCACCAGGGGATAAGGGCAACCGATGGCACACGACGGGGAAGGCAGGGGCCAGCTGCCAGCGTTGCCATGTAACATGAGGAGGGGGTTGACGATGGCGCATAGGCCACGGCGGGAGGAGTGGGCCGACGGCGGTGGTGTGCCTTAGAGCGGGAGGGGCCACCGGCAGTGCCGGCGGGAGCATGAGGAGAAGGCGGCGCCGGTGGGAGCGTGAGGAGAAGGCGGCACCAATGGGAGCGTGAGGAAAAGGCGGCACCGGTGGGAGTGTGAGATGTGCGGCGCATAGGGGGTCTGTGCGGCGGCTGTGACTTGTGAGGGAGATGGTTGATGTGAGGACTGAGGAGTGAAGCTAGGGTTTAGCTAATGGGCTTGGGCTTTTCAGTTTTATTTTTGGGCTGATAAGTAATGGTCGGAAATTTGGCCCATGCCTAGAAATTTATTGTCATATACTATATTGTGTGTGTGTGTATATATTATGTATATGTCCTAAAATATATGGGATAATTAAATGGACCGACCAGGATCAACTAATCGCGGTTAGTTTTCTAGTCGGTACCATGGCGACTCGGTTCGACTAGATGATTTGTAAACATTGTGTGATACTTCCTCTCATGCTATTTTCTACTCTCCAATGCATACAGGCTCACCACTTTTTCCGTACTGCCAATCTTATCCCTATTTAGCTCTTTCTCTCTCTCCCTGTTATCAGCTCTCTCCCCCCTTTAACTGCTCGTCGGCGCTGCTCCTGCGATGTCCTGAGCAGTCTCGACAGCCCCACGTGCCCCACTTGCATAGGTTGCTGTGGCGGCTGCCAAGGAGGAGAAAGCGGAGAAGGCAAAGATGGACTATAAGGAGAAGGACGGTGTTGAAAAGTTGTCGGGGGTGGCAGCCACCACCGCCAAGAAGAAGGCTCAGAGGATGAGGACGGACAAGAGTCAAGCGTTTGCTAGGAACGTGGGCCCAAATCATAAGATAGTGAAGGCCTCAGAGAGTGTCAAAGGGACGAAGAAGTCCAACAAGAAGGGTAGCAGAGGGGGCGGGAGCACGGTGATGGCGGTAGGCAAGATCGCCAAGAAGTGAAATGTCGTGGACTTCCTGAACTAGATGAACTAGAACGGATCACCGTTGATGGAGAGGGTCTCGTTCCTAGAGACACTGAAGCTCTCGACGGCGACGGAGCAGAAGAAGTCTTCGTCTTCATACGGTAATGGTGACAGTCGAAAGGAGCACAACGGCTTAGGCTCCAAGAAGGCCACCATATATTTGAAAATGGTGCTACATATGCAAGCGGGGCTACGGGCCACTGAGGCTGACTGGGATGCTAGGGCCGCTTAGTACACCGTGGGAGCAGCGCCGACGAGTAGTAAAAGGGGGAGAGAGAGAGCTGAACATGGGTAAGATTAGCAATATGAAAAAGGTGGTGGGTCTGTATGCGCTAGAGATGTAGAAAATGGTATGAGAGGAAGTATCGTGAAATAGTAATGGCATGGAAGCAAATACGTGAATAGTAATGGCATGGGCCGAAACTTGGCAAATTATGGTGGCACAAAAGTAATTAACCCCAAAATCTAAAATGTCATAGAAAGAAGCAAAAGTACAACCAAACCATGACAATCAATTCCCAAAAAATATGCTAGTACATTGCATGCACGCCCTACCATATGGTTTATCAACAAATTTTTGCCAAACTGGTTGTATTTGAAAATCATAGTTCTATTCTATTACTTGTGTGCTAAGCAAAAACTAGAATTCAAAAAAATTACATCAACCAGACAAATGGTTTAATATATGGAGGAAAAAATCAAGTATTTTCTGGAACTTCTAGAGCATAATAAAGAACGAGCTTAATAAACCGAGGGTAGGTGATTGCTTACTTGAAGACCCTTCAGTTGCATCTGTTGCAACAGTTCAGTAAAGACACCTATAAAAGATATATAAATGGAGTGTTAGGTCCTACTTTATTGAGAGAAAAAGGCCAAGTGGCCAACATTCACAGGGGAAACAAAAATTAGAAGTGTGCTACTGAGCCTATAAAAGATATAGGCTTGGCTTTTCTACAATTCCAATGAAATTTGAGTTAAATTTAGTATGAAAGGAAATGGATTTCCTACTAGCTCAAAATGAACACACGGAAGTATCATAAAAAATATTTTCTTTAAAACCCACGTACTGCGAGATGTAAATTATGAGTATTTATTGTATCATTCATAGCCACAGACCCACAGTCTAAATGACAGCCTCCTGTGCAATGTATGCCTTATTACTAATCGACTACAAATGACCTGAGCAAAGCTGTGAAACAGGTGTAACTGCACACATCTCCAAACTCCAATCATTAAAATATTAAATACTAAACAGTTAAATAACAGATAGGACACAAGGTTCAAGAGTAGACTTGGTAATCTGAGATGCCACTAACACCATACATGATGCTTTTTGGATGAAGACAATACAGATCATCCACAAATGAGATCCTAACATTAATTATTAAGAACTAGAAGCAAAATAGCTAATAAGTACCAAGCATGTAACCACCATGGACGATCCTCAGCATGTCACATAGTAGAGTACTAGAGTATATTAGGACAAGTTGAGAGGTTGAAGGAACACTGCAGAATGACCCCCAATAACTTCAGGAGGAGGGGTGCTATCCTACATTCCTACCATTTAATTAGCTACGTTTTAGTAAAACCACAAGACTCTACTAAGGGTAACTAAGTGGTAACAAAATGTATAGATTCACGGAGCTGGAAGATCAAAAAGGGGGTATGATAAAGGTTTTGATTCAAGGGTAGACAGAAGCAGTAACTCTAACTTCTCTAAGTAGAGAAATTCCTTGTAGAATGCGCAGAGAAAACATGGTTTAATTGTTCACACAATACATAACCCATCTCTTTTGTGTATCACTGCTTCGTAAAAGTAACTGAAATTTACCAGGATCATTCTCGATTGCGGCCCAAGACATGTCGAATAACCCTATGCAGGTCTGCATATACAATATGACAGTACATATACATTAGAATTAGAGTTGAGCAGACAAAAAATATGGTAAAAGCTGTATGCTATTGCAAAAGCACAAATCTTCAGCTAAACAAGCGAGATAAAAGAACAAATCTAAGCAAAGCGAGGCACGTTAGGGCTTCCCTACCAACGCCTGGATTCACCAGTCCAACTTGCCCCGATCCAGTATAACCTACTCCAGAAAGATCTCGCACTAGAAGAACCACCTTAGAGCGCGCGCCAGCCGCCGGCGAGAGCCCGGTGGGGCGAGGCCGGGCGGGGGTGGAAGCAGGCGCCCGCGGTGCGGCGGCCGGTCTCGCTATAGGAAGCGCGCGCTTCAGGCCGGAGGACTCAGCGGCGACGCGGCGCAGCGAGGGAGAGAACTCGGCGGCGGCGGCGACGGCGGCGTGACCTCGTCGTCTCAGCGTGACCTGCGCTAAGGAAGGAGATAGTTGGGCCTATCGGCTGTTTGCAGGATTTTTTAAATAATACATTTTTAAAACAAAATTGCAAATTTGATATTTTAAAAAATTACAAATTTAACATTATATTGGCACTTCGTCAGATCTAAACCGATCAAATTAGATCGGACGACCACAACCATTTGTCAACCCATGGTTGGCAAATCTAGGTCTGGCCCTAGATCAGCAAACAATGTACCAACATAAGCTATATAAACTATATATTGGGATTTTTTTTAAAAAAATAATATATATTTTTTTAAAATAATTCAAATTTGTACGTCTATTTGAAAAAATTATAAAAATAGCATGCGGTCGGCACTTGAAGTGTCGACTGGAGCCATATCAACATTTAATTTGAATTTTTTATAAAAATATTATTTTTTTTAAAAAAAACCATCCATCAGCACTTAAAATATATCATGTGCCGATCTAGATTGGTTGGTCCAGATCAACACTCAATGTGCTAATAGGGCATGAAGCCAACCGATCTAGGCCGATTGGTCTAGATCGGCTAATGAAGTACCGATCTACGCTCGAAAGACCGATATAAGGTTATTTCCACAAATTTTCGAAACCGGGTAATAGATTTAAAATTTATTTTTAAAAAATGTATCATTTTAAAAAAACATGTTTGCAGCACGTGCAACATTTCAGGCCCAGCCCACTAAGGCCCAGCTCGTCCGCCGGCTCACTACTTGGGCGGCCCGTGAGGTGTTATTTTTGCAAAAAGATCCTCGCGCAGGATCGCTATCAATGGAAGCGATCCGGACTTTTGTCTGTATGAAATAAGACGTAGAACTTGTAATAATTTGACATGTTCTAAATGTTGAACATTTGATATGTTCATTGGAATAAACAGACTAGCATAAGAGCATCTTATGTCTTATCTATTTTCCTATACTTAAATTTAGAGAATTTGCTTTAAAAATTATGCTCCAATAGATTTCCTATTTCATTCTCTACTCTATCTCGTTCCTTATTCCTCTCTTCTCATTCCTCAAATTCAAGAAACAAAACTTACTCCCTATCTCAAATTTTGAATTGATAAATTACTCCATGTTTGCTAATGTACTAGTTATTCTTCATTTAGCATCATTTTATTAATTGCAATTGAAATTCCTACAAACGTAGGATAAGAAAATGATCCAAACATATTATTTAATTTTTTTTTGATATGAACTGTAATCTATACTAAACATGTTTATGTTTTATTCTTATTCACTTATGCTCTTAAACAAACTTGTATATATATTGTGATTAGATTTATAATTTAGTTGTTGTTTTAAATAAAAATGACGATTCAAAAATATAAAGAATGAGTTTTAGGAAAACTAAAACGACCGAAGTTGTATAGAAATAGAATATTTTAGATCCATTCTCTATATAAAAGATATAGAGAATAAATTTTAAGAAAACTGTTGTTGGAGATACTCTGACATAACTAACCATTAACCATGAGTCGTATTATGGCCTCAGTTCTTCCATATGTACTCTATGATGTATTACTTTCGCAGGTTTGACCTGCAAAGATTTACATTTTTAAAATGTAAAGAAAAGCACCAAAATCAAGCAACAATTTTTAAAAATTCCTCAAATTTGCAGTTTGTCATTGCCCCGTTCTCTCACTCTTCCATTTCTCACCAACAATATCCTCTATCCAAAAATAATCGAGCTTTCGGCACTTCCCCTTTCTTCCGCCGCGGCTCCACCGCCGTCGTCGCCGCCGTAGTGATAGCGACGTTCGTCTCGCCGCAGATGGCGCCGTCCACCGCTCTCTCTCCGGTGGCCTTCAAGTCCTCCTTCTCGCCGCTCTCTTTCAACCCGACACGTAAGCCCGCTCTTCCCCCATCCTCTCTCCTTCCCCTCTTCACGGCGGGTCAGCCGTAGCGGCGCTCCCCGTGGAGGCGCCGGTGGCTGGAGGCGTCCAAACGCATCCCCCAGAGCCTAAAGAGATCGCCGATCTCGTTTCCGTGCGGCCGCCGCCCCGGACCACCGCCGGCCTGGTGTTTGGGTTACGGGTGGCTCTAATTAGTGCGGGTGCGAGCTGGGTTGCGGTCGCGGCTGCGTGCTTGCGTTTAGGGTTTCACTTGGCGATAAAAAACAGGATTTTTCGTAGGTTTCATCTGAGTTTGATGTTTTGCGCAATGTGTGTGGGAAGATAGCTGCCGTGGTGCCGTTCTAGGTAGCAGCTGGATTTTTGTTACGAAGGTTGTTTCCTTTGCAATTGTTGCCTATTAATTAGGGTCCTTGGAGAAATCAATTTCAACCTTGTTCGATTACTTATCATCTAAATTACAAAGATGTTTCAGTGTTAGACAGGCCTGGAAGTTTTTATGTTAGAGATCTGTTTCATTTAGTGGTTGACTGGTTGTGCCATTGTGGACATATAGTTCTGGAAATAGATTTGCTTTAGATCATTATGCTTTGTTTTCCATTTATCTCTTTGTTCAAGGGAGTAATGTAAAATGGAGTCTTATAATTGATTTAGGCTTCTGTTCTTCTCTCTTTTATTAGGGGCATAATTTTGATCTTTGTTCACCATTGTGGACATGTTGATCATTTATATTAAGTTAAGAGCAATACCTGAACATTTTGAACCTGTTTTTTATTTGTTGTTCAGGTAGTAGGATAAACACCGAAGGTGCATTCTGTTTGCCATGTTCCAATAGGAAAAGAACAAACAATAGACCCTTTCGCGTGTACAGTTTATTTGGAGGAAAAAAGGACAAAGATGAGAACGGTGAAGAGGCACCATCAAAAGTAAGAAAGTTAGATGCCTTTACTGTTTATAATCTTTCAATATTAAATTCTGTTGTGCTCCCAGTAGCTAAAGAATATCTTCATGCATGCCTGCTAAAATGAAAATAACTGCATTTTTTTGCTGGATGCCTACCTTAAGCAGTTCAATAATGTGTTCTGTTTGTATTTTATCTGAATATTGGATTATGCTCAACTGTTCAAGATAATGCATCATTAGTGTTATAGAGCTATCTAATTTATTTTTTCTTTTACATTACCTTGTTTCTCATTGCAAAATAGAATGTGTTATTAGTGTTATGGACATAAACAATTTACTTTCTTTCCTTTTACATTAGCTTGTTTCTCATTGCAAATTCTGTTGAAATCTTAAACTCCTGTGGAGAATAATTGATGATAACTCATAATGTTGATATTTCATTTGTACCAAATTGAAGTTTTCATCAGTATTTTAGGGTGATATCAAATAGTTCAACTAATTTGTACTTTCGCTAACATTGTACTGTTATAGTTTCTCTAGACAATTGCATTTTCCTTCCAATTAATGGTACCAGTCAGAAATGATGTACTTTTACTTTGTTTGGATACTTCAGTAATGCTTTCTGTTTCATTGATCATATCAAAACCAAACCAAACCTGTCCGTGTACAGTTCTCATTGCAATAGTGTATAGTTGCCTAAGATACATGAGCCGAACTCATTCTGTTCTTTTGTTTTGATGCACAAATATCCAGTGCAGTTTCTACTTTGTATCTTTGTGTTTAACCATCTCCTAGGCAGGAATTTTCGGAAACATGCAAAATCTTTATGAAACTGTAAAGAAGGCCCAGATGGTTGTCCAAGTTGAGGCTGTCCGAGTGCAAAAGGAGCTTGCAGCGTATGCATTTGGATATCTGAGTAATCTTTGATGTTACTGCAAAATAGCACGTCAGTGACTCTTTTACCTCTTATTTTAGGACTGAGATTGATGGTTATTGTGAAGGTGAACTAATCAAGGTATGCTTGGGATTAGTTGAGTGATGTTATCCTTAATTGAACTCTTGCAAGCTGTATGTTTTCTCGTGCCTTGAACTTTGAAGTGTGTATTGAAAAAGCCTGTTGACCTAGGCTGTAATGATCACAGCCTATCACTCACAGCCCCCATCAATCTTTGTTTGCCTGAGCCAAGTAGCCATTGTCTACAGTAAAACCGATATATTCCCTTGTATACTGAAGTATAGCATGTAGATTTTATGATCTTAACAAGGTTGATCTCTGCATGAACTAAGCAAAATCGTCTGGTATCTATTTTATCTTTGGATAACATTCAATTGAAACCGTATTGCTTTGGCACAAGATTACTGTCAAAGCCGTAGGCAGTAAGGCAACTATAAATCATGAATTGACACATGATGGCATAGGCTGTTGCAAGATGAAATTGATATGTGATTACCATTTGAAAAGGCAACTTTCTTAAAGCATTTGAAAATCAAGATTATTTTTGTCTTAACTTTTAAAATGACAAAAATAATGTGACCAGACCTTGCAAACTTTCAGCATTTTACCCAACATTCATAAGATCTGTGCTATAGCCACTTTGTAGAGCCTTGTTGTCGAAGTTTGCTAGGATTTGTTTGTGCTTATATATTTAGCAGGGCTATCCAATTATTACATTATTTTACTTATCTAAAATAGAACATCAAATGCATGTACTTCCAGTGCAAATATTTGACCTGATTCATTAACCAGGTAACACTTTCTGGGAACCAGCAGCCCATAAGAGTTGAAATCACTGAAGCTGCAATGGAATTAGGGGCTGAAGTATGTATTGCCTTTATCACTTTGATTATTTTTTTTGAAGATTTTTTTGCAAGTTCATATTCACATGATTGTTAGCATGAGTCAACCATTTTTATTGTCCATATATGATTTGATAAATATCTTATGGTTGTACCGTTAGCAGACCTAAACAAAACTGATTTGTTGCTACATATGTATATATTTTCCCTGCAGAAACTCTCTGAGCTGGTGAATGATGCCTACAAGGATGCACATCAGAGGAGTGTCCTGGTGCGAATCCTGCTATTAGCTTGCGCAGAAATGGAAAGACGTAAATTGTGTTCTAAACTAACTCGGTATATATACTAATAACCTGCAGGCAATGAAGGAGAGGATGGCTGATCTGGCACAGAGCATAGGAATGCCTGCAGGCCTTGGTGATGGACTCAAATGATAATGTGGACACGGTACATGAATGTTTCCAATAAACGAAATCGCATCTCAATTTTGTATACTAGCTGTATTGAGTCATCAGTTAAAATTTGCGGCGACTACTGTTAGCTGTGCAAGAACTGTAATCGTGAACATATGTTTCCTTGATCATCGGCACACCATAATGCATTGGTGCAAGTGTGCTGTTTTACCACTGATGCTGTTGGTGTTCTCTCTGACCTAAATTACTAACTGCAGAATGGACCTAAATTTCTGCTTGTGTGGAATTTATCTTCTGGGAGAAGCTGGTGGAAGGCGACTTGCAGTTCTTAGCTCATTCTGAAGTTTGCAAAAACTTTTACCTGCTGCTAATGCGACAATCTTTATACGTGTTGCAATAACTGGCCGCCAAATGGTAAGATAAAAAAAAAAGCAAAGATCTATCTATCATCCACCTTTTCATCAAATCAGTAAAAGGGCTTGCAACCTAGCTAGTGCTGGAAGCTCCCACTGCACACACCTTTTCATCGAATCTACTTTCTAAAAATTAACCACATTATTTACCACTGCGTACAAGATCTTGTAGCAATGGTAATTAGTGCGCGTAAGCTAGCCTCCCTTAACACGAGAGAATTTGAGAATTTGCTATCCAGATCCATTATCATTAATTCAAGTGGTTATACATGTCAGTCTTATAAAGTGACATTATAATCAAAGAAAAGAAAAGCCAAGACACTTTCTCCGTGTCTTCGTTTGGCCGGTCACTAATGATCGGTTAGAAAAGATTTGTCACTAAGGAGAGTTTTTGCTATTGCGAGAAGATCTAGAACACACCTTTCTCATCACATCCACCAATTGATTAATTTGTTAAATTAAGCAACACTACTTTGCCACCTTCATCTCATTTGCTAAATATAACTCTTCAATTCTATTCCAGCTTATCGTCACCCTAATTAAAAGCAAATAAGATCTAGCACACACTTTGATCATCAAATCCACCACTTAATTTGTTAAAACAGCAAACTTTACCACCTGTATCTAGATCCTTTGCTAAATTAAACTCTCTTAGTAGTTAGTACTAGCTTATCATCACCCTAATAAAAAAAGCCAAAGCTATTAATTCCAACTCCTTTAAAACCATGCGCCCCCTCAAGATATACCCAAGCAAGGGAGATACCCTTGTCATCCAATGAAATGGATGATTCCCTTTTGAGATAGCCGTACGTTTATATATATTCTCCTGTGCTAAATTAGGGTTCATATATATATATATATATATATATATATATATGCTAGTGTGTTGTGTGTGATGTGAAAGGAGAATGTTGGTACGTAGCCATGTGTAAAGTCTCTGTTTTGAACTGGACACGTTTCCAGTCTTGAGAGGCTGAAGAGATAGCTATGAATGAATTTATGAAAAGAAAAAGTATAATTCACCCTTAAAGTATTGAGGTTAATCTACTTAATTAGAGCTGGATAACGACTCGTTATAGCTCGTTATGTTAATGAGCTAGCTCAGCTCGGCTCGTTAATGTAACGAGCAGAAAATTGGCTCGACTAGGTCCAACTCATGAGCCAACTATTTAAAATATGATTAAATAATAAATAATCAAATAATCACATATCAAGCATCAAAATATGAAATAAATAGAATACATAAGGTTTCAAAAATTAAACATCCATAGTTCCATCATTATTTCTATGATTACATCAAATTCATCACACATATATTTGTTCTATACTTTTATACGATGATTCTATAGGTCGTAATAATAAATTTATAATAGCAAGTAAATAAGTAATAACTAGATACTAACAAGTAAAAAATAAAATAATGAGTCTCATACTCTAATATGGTGTTTTGTTAGTGCTTTAATAGGTTGGCTTGACTACTTATGCTGAGCTCGTTAAGCTCGTGAGCCAGCTCAAACTCGCTCGTTATACTAACGAGCTAAAACACCAGCTCAGCTCCAGCTCAAACTCGCTCGTTATACTAACGAGCTAAAACACCAGCTCAGCTCGTTAGGAAAATAAAACGAGCTAAGTCGAGTCGAGCCGAGCTGGTTACAAGCCGAGCGAACTAACGAACCGAGCGAACTGACGAGTTATGAGTTTTTTTTCAGCCCTATACTTAAGAGTTTTTTTTCAGCCCTATACTTAATGCACTAAACTATGAAATCAGATATTTCATCTTTTGAAGTAGTACACATATCGGTTCAAATAACTTTTCTATAGTAGTTTTGCAAATAGTTTTAACCACGTGACTACGAGTGGAATTTACGACGATAAGGTCGGTTAAGAATTTTTTATTAAGTGTAACATCTTGAAAAGGAATTGAAGCATAATATGTAATTCATAGTCTTGCCAATAATTAAGATAAAACCACATACAAAACCACTTTTGGTATTATTTGAACCAATTTATATACTTTAATAGATAGAATATTTGATTTGATAGTTTAGAAAGTTAATTAGACATTTTTTTATTTTTAAAATGGGAAATTGGATCATATATATATATATATATACCCTTTATTTAAATAGAAATTGAGAATTTATCTTACGCATTTCACTGATATATAAGATCATCTCAAATCAATTACATAACATATGATCAGGAGAATAAATCTTTAATTTCAGAGAGTATGTTAAATAAACAAGGGATATATAGATCGACACGTGGCACACATGTAGCTTAGATGCCTTCTGTTTTTAATTTGTATTTTTATTCAGAGAACGTACACGGAGCAGCAAAGGTGTTAAGCTTTATTTGGGAGTGTTAACCCCAACAAAAGATGTACGATGGAAATTAATATTAATTAGGAGTATGTTAAGAAGATACAGACGGATTGAGACTCTTGACAAGTCTAAATATCTTGGAACAGATCACATGCTTTCCTAAACAAATCAACTTGATTAATTGCTAATGAGCTAATGATTTCCCTTATTTAAGCATATGAGCTAAGCAGCTACCCTATATATATGTAATTATTGTTGATAGTTTGATGAAAAAGCTATGTGGTTTTGTAAAAGTCATATATTCTCATATCTAAATCGATCAACCGTTTTTGTTGGTCTAATACAATGTTCTAAAAGTGGGCAATAAAAAATATAATGTTTATTATATTTCCCAAGATTATCTCTATTCAACAATCAAATCATGCTGCAATTTATGCTACAAGAATTAAACCCAATTGATCTTTTACCATTTATCTTCTCTTGACATAAATTCATGTAAACAAAGTAGTTACTATTTTTTTTTTCAATAACAGCTATGCTACTGCCAACTTGCAAGAAGTAGCATTGGTGTTAAAGTACACAACATAATCTAGTTATATTAGCCTCTTTGCATTGACAATGACAAGATCTTACATTTTTTATATAAAGAAATTAAGCTTTGTTAATTGAGTGTTAGTTACACCTAGACGATATAACTGCACTGAATATACTTTTAACTTCTGTATAACTAAGATCCACGCAACAAAATGCACACACACATACATAACTAACAAAAGACGAGGAATAAATAAAGTATTAAGGAGCGTCAACCCAAAAACTAGATCCGCACCTATATATGCTCCTCATTATAACATTTCTTGTCCATCTTCTCTAAACGATTAACTATAAACGGAGCTAATAAATTAGTATAGATACAACCTACAAAGGAGAAGAAATAGTTTTTTTAAAGATCATGTCATTTTTGTATAACCAAAGATCAGTCAGTTAGGAACTACTCCTAACAGGGGGATGCATGTATGCACATTTAATTAGTGGTACTACGGCATGTGGCTGGCATAATGCAGGATTTGGTGCCGAAATTTCGTGCCTTGTTCATCAGATCGACGGAGCCATCGATCTACCTGAGGTTGATGTTTCTCTGTGGCTCTTAATCCTGATTGGCCCTGCAGCTTTCCCAGAGACTGCTTGGAATGCATTCTTTTCAGGAGTTTGTTAGCCTCAACAGATTAAGCATTTAAGCTAATGCTTCAAGTAGATTCTAGGAGTGTTCTGCTGCTCCATTGATTCAATACAAAAATGAATATAAAATTATAAATATTGCAAGTATGTTGATGTGTAACAATAGTTGTAATTCTTATGTACATATATCAGTAGAAAAAGGTAAAAAGTAATGCAAGACTCTAATGATTCAAGCTACCACCCTCCTGAGGGAACATGCTGTTTGCTAACATGAACCTCCACAATTTAAATAAGAAATATTTTGTAACCAAGCGACTGGCAATATTCTACACATGTATCTATATTTATACCTAAGTAGTCCTAATTCAGTTAAGAAAGAAGTGTTTTAGTCTCTAGGCATTCATCATCAGTACCATGTTTCCTTCATCTATAATACATCAGATTAGCTAAGTAAAGAGACCAATATGGTAGAAATGTTGAAGGACACCATAAGATCATACTTCCTAAACCCAGATACAACATTTGGTCCCAAATTGACTGAGGAGTGGTAATAAGTTAACACATACACACACGGCGCGGGTTCTTGGCAGCACAAAATCGTATACCAGCACAGTGAGAACCCTGACCGAGCAAACAAATGGAACCAAAATTCAGAGCAATCAAACATACACGGGTTGTCCCCGTCGAGCGCGAAGTTCACCTCGTCGAGGCTCTCCATCATCTCCCCGTACTCCTCCACCTCCATGAGCGTCGCGGTGGCCGCCACCGCTGGCTCCGCGTAGTCCCCACCTCCTCTTCCTCCCATCCCCCGCCGCCTCCGCTGGGACGACGGCTGGGGCGGATCCTCGCCGAAGTCCCACATCGACGACGACTCCTGCGACGGCGGCAGCGGCAGCGGCTGCGAGGCGAGGTCGTCATCCTCCCCGTCGAAGTCGAACGCGTCCTGCGACGCCGAGAACCCCCTCCTCCTCCTCCTCCTCCCTCGCCGCCGCCGCCGCCGCCGTCCGAGAAGGACCGAGATCTGCGTCCGTAGGTGCGCACGATCATGGCGTCTCCCTGCTGCTCTCCCCAGCTGCGCGTGCGCGCATAGGAGAGAGATTTGGGCGTCGCCTCGCCTCGGACTCTCTGGGTCGCGTGGGTGGAGGCCGGGGAGGCGGGCGGAGGCGGCGGGAGGCGGCGGAGGCGGCGGAGGCGGCGGGAGGCCGTGGAGGCGGCAGAGCCCGTGGAGGTGGGCGGAGGCGGCAGGATGGAGGCCGGGGAGGCGGGCGGAGGCGGCAGGATGGAGGCGGGCGGAGGCGGCGGGAGGCAGCGGGAGGCCGTGGAGGCGGCGGAGCCCGTGGAGGTGGGCGGAGGCGGCGGAGGCGGCGGAGGCGGCGGAGGCGGCGGGAGGCCGGGGAGGCGAGCGGAGGCGGCGGAGGCCGTGGAGGCGGCGGAGGTGGGCGGAGGCGGCGGGATGGAGGTCGGGGAGGCAGGCGGGGAAGAAGAGAGAAGGAAAACCTAGGGTTAAAAGGCATGGGCTGAGAAAAAGAGGCGCGGCAGCGAAAAAAAAGCGCGTGTATTAACTTCCGTCGGCCACATCTAAAGCCGACGAAAGTTAATTTTAACTTCCGTCGGCTTTTATGCTGGCCGACGGAAATTAAGGGATTTATACCGGGCGGGGAAAATACCTCTATCTTCCGTCGGCCACTGTGAAAAGCCGACGAAAGTTAGCTTATCTTCCGTCGGCTTCTTTAGACCGACGAAAGTTAGCTAACTTCCGTCGGCTTTTGGAAAAGCCGACGGAAAATAAAATAGCCGACGAAAACTTTCTGTTTTCTTGTAGTGTTAATGATGGATTAGGTTTGTGTACTTAACCTAATGATGGATTCAGGGAGGAATTAGTTTGGGGACAAGTGTAGTTGACAGTCTTGCCCTTGAGGATTCTAGCTAGTGTGTTGATTACTACAACATGTAGTAAGTAAGTAAGCCTATCACAAGTACAACACACAGCACACATGTTGAAAACACAAATGCATGTATAAGGACACATAATTTGGAAAACACAAATGATGGATTTAGGGGTTATGTCAGGTTGGCTGCAATAATTATTTGTTTGTATGTTCATCCAACTGGCCTTGCTTCATAGAAAACCAGCAGCTAATCTTGCAGCTGTTTCTGATTACAATTTACAAGATAGTACTAGTACTAGCAGCAAAATATATATATAGTCGACAATGTCCATTGTATACATGGATCCATTCTCCGTCAGCCAATCTCAGAACAACATTCAGAATTCACAACCGTTTTGATTCCACAAATATACACTCGATCTGACATGTAGCCGTCGATTTCTGATCAAATAGTTGGAACAGGTAGGCATCTCTTTGAACAGAAAAACGGATGATCCATGAACAGCACGATCAGTCACTCTCTGAAATTACCCTTTTTATCTTTCTGTAGCATGCAAATTAATATAATATTGTTGAGCACTTCAGCATTAAAAAAAAGGATTTGAAGTTTTCTTTAGAAAACGGCATCATTCGCCCAAGAATGACGTGTGTGTCAAGTCAGCGTGGTAGGATTTGAACTTAAAATTCTGTATTTGTCAGTTGATGGTTTCCGTATATATTATTAAAAAATTCTATACGTGACTGGTTTAATTTTTTGTCTTCTTATATGATTGTATCATTATCGTCGATTCCAGCGTTAATTTGTTCTAAATGACAAAACTACCCTAAGCTCGTAAGTCGTAACGACACATGGAATCAGAGATGTCCAAGTGATGTGCAAGGAATCACGTCGCTACTAAGAATGTGGTTCTGAAAAAACTGTTATGAGCTGTGGGTGGTCGTGAACCGTAGAAAAGCTACGGTGAGCTGTGAGTTATAGAAAAGCTGAAAAACTATTTGGTTGGAATAATTGCAGATTTATATTTTGGTAGTTCATGATGTTTAGTTACATTATTGATGTGTAATTTTACATATAAATCATTCTAATCATAAAATTTTATAATCATGAAATTTTGTAATATTTATATTAAAATTATATATTTTTAAACTACACTAAAATGATGTATTTTACTAAAATTTCACTTTTTCAAATTTTACATGAACTGATATATTTTAATAGTATGGTAGGTAATATTCATTCAAAGTTGAACTGATAAGCTGTAAAATATATGTTATACCAGCTTTCATATTTGTACTATGAGAATCTACATATTTTGAAAAAACTAGGTGACCAAACAGCTGTTTAGTTCAAATTTCAGCTTCCGAATCAGAAAACTGGTTCAAAAATTTAAAGACGCTGAATCCTTACCCGCTCCTCAGTCCCACCCTGATTTCTTACATTATAAGTTGAGGATAGTTTTATGATTTAGAAAAAAAACTAGCATCTACCAATACTGAAATTGACCATAATGGTATGAGAGGATACAAAAATTGAAGTGATTCGTGATATATACGAAAACAATAAAATTTTAATAGTATATATAGAAATCGGTGAATTTTTAGTGAGATATACGGAATTTTCTCTTTGATTTGAACTATGCGGGCAAGAAAACTGAAAAGTCGTCGCAACGATCACGAAACAGTGGGCAGGAGAGACAGACCGGCTACACCACTCACAGGTCAGCGCTGATACTTTCTGCTTGCTTGTGCAGCATATTGTGTATACATACATACCACTGTCACGTAGTTACTCTCAAAATTAAAAGATCTTTTAAACGACAGTCTAGATTTTTATTTCGGGTTATAAAAATTAACAGATGAAGATTTTTTTAAAAAAAACTATATTAAAAGCCGAGGAAAACCAGTTTCTCTGTATTGTCGCTGCTAGTAGATAGTCATTATCTAAAGCTCTTATATCATTTCTGATGTGACTATATACGATGAGCTGCCTTATGTTAACTGGTTCAGACTTAAAAGAGTGAAGCCCTATTTGGAATGAGGGGAAATTTTCATTTCCAATTCGATCTAATGGTAATTAATTGAGTTGCTACTCGTAGAAATTTTCAAAGAAAGCCATGTGAAATTAGTCGGCCCCGAGTCTGGCATTGCCTTATCCCAATTGGTGAATACCATTTTGCTAACTTAATTGCATCTGATAACATTGGAACATGATGTTATCATCATGATGAGTAGCTAGCCACCACATCCCATTTTCTTCTGTATTATTCATGCATGCATGCATGCATGAAGTCATCTCCAACTTCCAATCTTGCTTCTATTTGACAACCTTGCTAGCATCTAAAAGAAACAACAAAGCTTGGCTAGCAACTGGCACAACTAATACCACACCACCCCCTTCTAGACATGAAAATAAAACTATTCATAATCCTATTAGTAGAAAAACTCATCTATAATATTTTAAAAGAAATTAGTGGTGGTGACCACCACAACTTCTCACATCAAACTAAGATGCAACTCTACCTTTCATGAGCAAATTAAATTCATTTGGATTCATTGCAGATTTACTTGGATTTGTTGTGACTGTTTGGTACGGATTCAGCTCCTCCAAACTAGAATCCAGGAGTTGAAGCCCTACCGAACATCCCCCTAAAACTTTAGTTTCAGTTTCGCTCGTCTCTATTTAAATAATATTCTTTTAATTTATAATTTTTCGTTGTAACGCAAGGGTACTCAAGTAGTATTTTGAGGCTTTCTAAGCTTATTTATTTCTTCATATCATCTAATGATAAAAATATCCTAAATAATGATATTATTAATTAAACACCAAATAAAACAAGTTCATAAACAACACAATATTTTCACTATACTATACATATAGTAAATTTATATTTCATAAACCGCGTGTTTAGAACAAGACAACGAGTTTCTTAAGAGTTTTTGTTTGAAAATCAACTTATTTAAATTGTTAAACCTAAGATTACTTATGAATAAGAGGAAATTTATAGAAGGGGGGCCTAAGACGAGGACTACTTGAACAAGTTTAACCATTCGAAAGACTAATTATAATTAATTAGGGATGAATATAATCTTGCCATTGAACAATGCAAAGAGGCCGTCCATTGTCTGAATATATATAACAAGTAAAACGTCATATTCATGTAAGCCTGCATGATATGGAGGGACACATGCTGATCTATGAATCGGTGTTGTTAATTACATCTTAGTTGGCTAGACGATACATCAAGAGAGAGAGAGAGAGAGGATAAAACTATATTACATATCGAAAATTTAATTAGATCTTATAAGTTCTTATGAAGCATATTGCGTAACACTAGTAATTCACTGTGGAATTATGTTCCTGGCATGCACGCATTTCTTCCCAAGTGGACAAGTATATATGTATATATTTCAGTATTTGGGAGTTCTAGAAAAGAGCAACTAGATAGTCTACACATTACTTAATTACATAATTACATTATGCAACCGTGTATCCATCATGTAATACAATTTGGCAAGCAATTCAAAAGCGTTTCATCGTTGACGCTAAAGTTAATAATCATGTTTTGTCACCTTGTTAGAAATCTACGTGACGTTGCAATTGGTTCGTTTAGTACGTACACCGCATGCAAAAGCATTATATTACTCCATCTATTTAAGTTTATGATACGAACTGATCAACATACGCTACGGGAAAATCAAAATTCGCCGAGTGTCAAATTATTTGTCGAGTGTATTATTTCGGGCACTCGGCAAACATGTGTTTACCGAGTGTATCTTCAAAAAACAAAAAGCAAACTAAAAACACTCAGTAAATCAATCGTTTGCCGAGTGTTTTTTGAAGATACACTCGGCAAACAATGATTTTAACGGGCACGTCACGACGCGGTGCTTCCGCGGTAAATTTTTTTTTAGGATTTGCCAAGTGTTTTTTGAAAAAATACTCGGCAAAGACAGTTGGTTTGCCGAGTGTTTTTCAAAAAACACTCGTCAAACATTTTTTTAATTATTTTATGTGAAACCATGTTTCAAGTCTATATGGTATTTGAAATATCTTTTTAACTTGAATTTTTTTCTGCACTCACAATACAACATATATGATCCTTGTAAAAATTTCATTTTTTAGGTCATTTAGCTATTTTTTATTCATTAATTATGTTTCTAGGATTTAAATTGAAATATATGAAATTTGAACTACAAGTGCCTAAAATAATGAACCAAAAATTATAGAAAAATCATATTCATTTTTGTTAGTATATTTTGAGTTCTTATACACTAAATTGAAATAAATTTTGACAAAAATAGGTTGCGACACTCTATCGGCAACATAGACCTTAATAGTTTTTTAATTCTAAAATATCAAATGAAGTCCAAAAAACATAAGATTTATCATGGTGTTATTATATGATACATAGATACTGTATTAAAAATTTAAAAAAGTTTTGATAAAGTTGTAACGTATAGTGTTTAGAAATTGGAGATTTAGAGAGGAGGAATTAGAGTTTAGAGAAGAAATGAGATTGGTTTGAAAGCAAATTAATGATTAAATATTTATTTCAACTTGAATTTTTTTGCATTCAAAATACAACATATCTTATCCCATAAATGTTTTTGGTATTTTTATAAATCAGTTAGCTATTTTTCATCCATTAATTGTATTTCTAGGATTTAAATTGAAATAGGTGAAATTTGAACTAGAAGTGCCTAAAATAATGAACCAAAAATTATAGAAAAATCATATTCATTTTTGTTAGCATATTTTGAGTTCTTATACACTAAATTTAAATAAATTTTGAAAAAAATAGGTTGCGACACTCTATCGACAACATAGACATTAATAGATTTTTAATTCTAAAAAATCAAATGAAGTCCGAAAAACATGAGATTTATCATGGTGTTATTATATGATACATAGATATTGTGATAAAAATTTAAAAAAGTTTTGATAAAGTTGACATATATAGTGTTTAGAAATTGGAGATTTAGAGAGGATGAATTAGAGTTTAGAGAAGAAATGAGATTAGTTTGAAAGCAAATTAATGATGAAATCTTTGTTTGAACTTGATTTTTTTTGCATTCAAAATACAACGTATCTTATCCCATTAATTTTTTTGGTATTTTTATAAATCAGTTAGCTATTTTTCTTTCATTAATTGTATTTTTAGGATTTAAATTGAAACATGTAAAATTTAAACCACAAGAGCATGAAATAATAAACTAAATTATCAAAAAAAATCATATTCATGTTTTTATATTTTTATGTATTACCCACAAAATTTTTACAAATTTTGTCAAAGAAATTAATTAAAAAACAAATTTGAAAAAATAAAAAATTGTTTGCCGAGTGTCATATTCAAGACACTCGGCAAATATTTTATAGTTGCCGAGTGTTGCACTCGGAAAAAAGAAAATTTCGTTCCCCGCACTTTTTTCCCGCAATTTTTTCACTCTCTCGAAAATTTCACTTTCCCGCCTTTTTCACTCCCCTCCTTTAAATTTCCTCCCCCTCCCCCACATACACGCCTCCCCTTCTTGCCGGCCCCGCATCGCCGGCACTGCCCGTCCCCACCGGCCGTCGGTCCCCGCCGCCGGTCCCGACGCTGCCCGTCCCCGCCATCTCGACACCGCCTGCCCCGACGCACCGGCGCTGCCCGTCCCCGCCGGCCGCCCGTCCCCATCACCAGTCCCCTCATCCCGACGCCGCGCCGACGCCGCCTGCCCCGACGCGCCGGAGCCACCCATCCCTGCCGCCCCTGCCATCCCGACGCCGTGCCAACGCTGCTTGCCCCGACGCGCCGACACCACCCGCCCAGACGCACCAGCGCCGCCCGTCCCCGCCGTGCCTCGCCGCTCCCCCGACTCCACCCCCGCTCCGCACGCCACATGTTCGACGAAATGACGTCGCACGGGGACGTCCTGTTTTTTTTTTTATTTTCAGTTATTTTCTTTGCCGAGTGTCAAGTTTTGACACTCGGCGAAACCGCCGTGATCTTTCTTTGTGTACCATGAAGTGGATTTTGTTCGCCGTGTGTCTATTGTGCCGCTCGGCGAAGGGTTCGCCGAGTGCCCAAAAAAACACTCGGCAAAGCTTGGTTCGTCGATGACATTTTTACCGAATGGTGTTTGCCGACTGCAACACTCGGCGAAGCGTTTGTGAGTGCCTTTGGCACTCGGCAAACACAGTGCTTCCCGTAGTGATAGAACCTTGATCATTAATTTTTCACAGTATATATATCACCCACAACTATTAAATTAATATCAAATGAAAATATTTTTATATACGAATTCAACTGTATATATCGTATGCACAACACAAAATATTTTTAAAATGCATCACGTCTTATATTTTTTGGACGGGGAAGTATTAGCAAATAAACACCGTGAATTTGTAGCAAATTAATGAACATCCTTTACTTTTCAATCACACTATAATATGTTACCATAGGAAAACCACTACTACATAAAAACAACAGTTTGTTGAGTACACGGGTACTCGACGAAGCTCATTATACACTCGGCGAAGGGTTTACCAAGTGTCACACACATGACGCTCATATTCACGGTGCATGCACAAACATGACGGTAACCAAGTGTCAAAATTTGGCACTCGACAAACAAAAAAATTAAACAAAAAATAAAAAAAGAGGTGGCATTTCGTCGAGTACATGGCAAGTGCGACGATGGCATGGCGATGATGGGGTGCCACGGTTTGCCAGTGTTTTAAAAAAGTGTTTAAAAAAGACTCGATAAACTTGAAAATATTTTTTCCATGCAAACATGCCGTCGCATTGTCCGTTGGCACCATTTTTTCGTTTTTTTTCCCAGTGTCTAAATTATTGTCAAGCGTGCTACGCTCTGCTTATTTCTTTGTGTTCCTACAGAAATTTAAAATTAAACTAAATTTACTATAGTTTATTTTGCAAATGAAATTAAGGTTAGACAAAACATGCTATATCCTATTTTCATGTTTCCTATCGAGCAGCTCAATTAGATTAATATAAAACTATTTGACAAACACCGTTTAAAAGCAGCTAGTACATATATACCAAAATATATTATCATAACACATCGTAATAGTACCACGGGCTTAAAATATGTTTTATTTTTTAAAAATAAAAATCAGCGGTCTGCTTTTAATTTCTACCGCATTAACTGTTACTCTCACGTTAGAGTGCTGAACTGTTAGGGCAAACCCAATTTATAGTGTCTATATGTGATGTTTTGAACGAAAGACAATACGTTTTTAATGGGAAATATCCTACGCAATTTGCAATCGTGTAATCGTGCGATCTGATGCATCCAATCAAGATCCAACGGTTACATATAAAACCTAGTATTTTTTTACTTTTTTTATATGTAACCGTTGGATCTTGATTGGATGCACCAGATCACACGATTGCATGATTGCACGATTGCACATGATATTTTCCCATTTTTAATGAATAGTTCTTTAATGAATATTTTCATCCAATCATTTATATTCTTTTTCCTTTGTTTCAATCCTTTCATTTGATTTTCTTAGTTCTCCTGAAGAGTTGGTTTCTTGCACAAGAGCAAGGCTAATAATACAGTCGGCTATTGACTTGCAGCCTACCTTTCAGTCTATCCATATAGTAGCTAGCTCTTCAACATTAATACATGACTAACTTGTTTCTCTCGTAGAATTTTTTGATTTTTGTGTCTAAGCTGGCTACAAGCTTACAACCCATTTTTTCCTCTCTACTTATAACTTGCTTACAACTTATTATTATACTTGCTCTGAGATCTAGTTTCCATGATTTTTATCTCTCTTTTCATTAACTTATTTGTCACATCAACTTTTTACTTACATGACATTCTCTTTAAAGTTGTTGATACTAGGTGACACGGAGCATAGATAATGCCCTTAATTAACCAGCACTGAGAAAAGGCTCATTCCCATTAATTTTAAAAAATTATTAGAGCACCCATGGATTTCAGAGTCTAATGTGTCCTAAGAGGCAGTATCAATGCTATACGTTATAAATAATTTTATATCATCTATTTTACTTACAAACTAGTCTTATAACTAATTATCTCAATACACACATTATTAATTTAATATTACTTTTTTCTCACCACGCTTTGAATGACACCTAGAAATAACTAGGTCTCATGTAATACCTAGTTTTCCCCTCTTTTTTTATTTAATACATTGACACATTTTTCTTTTTTTTATTTAATACATTTACATATTTTTTTCATCTCATGTGTCATACTATTCAATATGCTAAAGAAATCAGAGATAGATTAAGGCCCTACATACAACTAACACTATATATATGCAGATATTATATCACACCTATAAAAAATTAAATGCTTTATATATATATATATATGTTGTGTGTAAAATACCATATCCCAATTGATATGATCCCTTTTGTGATGTCCTTTTGAGCCATCACCTTTATGAACTCGATCAATCCCCTAGCTTCTTCCACGTAGAGCTCGGAGTTTGGCAGAAAGATGCAGCTAGAGAAACGTGAGGCCTTCCATGAAAGCTCACATACTTTCTTAGATAATAAAAAAACAAGTTAAAAGCAAGTTCAACTGAATTAAAAGCCCTACCAACTAGCTAACCAGGAGGAACAGGTAGAGATGGTGGCCTTATATATAGATCAAAATATACAAACCTATTTATTAATGCAACAACTTGCATTATATTCACCAAGTTTGATCCATATATGAACAAGAACAAAGTCATATTCATGTAAGGAGGGACACACGCTGATCTATGAATCGGTGTTGTTAATTAGAACTTAGTTGGCTAGACGATACATCAAGAGACACTACTACAAAGCGACACAGTAGTGGCGGGCAAAAATGACCTGTAGTGGTGGGCATCCAGTCCGCCACTGCTCTAACACCACTGTTAACCTTGGTTAGCGGTGGTGGGCAGAGTGCCCGCCACCGCTGTGTCAACAGCAGTGGCGGGCACGCTGACGTCATCTGCCCGCCACTGTTGTTAGCCATAGCAGTGGCGGGCAGATGATGTCAGAGCCCGCCACCACTGTGTCAACAGCAGTAACGGGCAGATGACGTCATCGCGCCCGCCACTACTGTGTATACCCCATTACACAGAATGTTGTAAACCTTAATTCACATAGTCCCACAAACCAAAACACATAAATTATATGCTTCACACAACCATCCACATACACAACAATAAAACATCCACATAACAACAACAACACACCAACACAACAACTAACCATTGTTTACATCAATAACAACAACACACACATCAATTTACAAATTTACATATTTTATATTTCATCACACATCAAGTTTAAAAAGTTTACATCTATCAAAATTTCAAAATTAACCATTGTTTCACAAATACATGCTCATGCGGTTTATGTTTTCTTGGAAGGCCAACTCATATCTTGCACATCTTTTTTTTGCTTCTCAGCTTCAAAATTCTTATCGATTTGTTGTGCTTGCCTTTTCATTCTTCCGGCCCAATCATACAGAGTTGGATGCTTGGACACTTCACCCTTAGGATCGAAGAATACTCCAAGCTCATGAAGAACCTCATGCATCTGAAGCGGCACATCCTTGATACGATTTCGTACATTTCTGATTCTGAGAGTTGGTTCTTCTAGGCAATGGTTGATGGACCTGACGACTGCATACGTAACATATAAGTACATACGATGCAAGTTATATTAGATTAACACACAAGAAATCAACTTACTTCTTTAGTATCATCAGATACTGTCCGCGCAAACTTTCCTAAGTTTTTGCTCATGAAATCACAAGTATAATACCCACAATGCACCGAACCAGGAGATTGTTTGTGACACTTCAAAATAGACAAAGTTAGAACGATATATAGTTTGGCTTTATCAATTGAATTAAGAAATTTTAAAATATAATATTACTGGATAGTTGGTTCTAATAAGCATATCTTTCGGTCTCTATGGATCATGTGGGCCACCTAACCTTTCCACGTAGTATTTGTATGCACTCTGAATAACATTTAATATATCTTGATATTCTAAAATGTCACCTTGATTTTGAATTGACTAAATTTATCCTAAAATGTCACCTTGATGGGGAGATGCATTATATGACGTAATACTTATAACGTAAAGGAGATTTCACTACCGGAAAGATAAGGTTTGCCGAGTGCCTGAGACTTTGCCGAGTGCAATATCTCGGGCACTCGATAAAGCTAAGTTTGCCAAGTGTTTTTTTAAAAAAACACTCGGTAAATAAAATACACTCGGCAAATAAGCTACTAACGGATATCCGACGGTGTGCTTGCGTGGGCACAAAAAAGTTTTTTGGGGGGGGTTTGCCGAGTGTTTTTTGAAAAACACTCGACAAAGTTTGCAGAGTAGGTAAAAAACACTCAGCAAACCCATTTTTTTGTTTTGTGGACCATTGTTTCGAGTCTACGTGATATTTTCTACTTGATTTTAACTTTTAAATTTTTTCTACAATCAAAACACAACATATATTCTCATGTAAAAATTCCAATTTTTTTGGTTCTGTTTGTTATTTTTAAATTATTAAATATGTTTGTAGGATTTAAATTGAAATAGGTGAAATTTGAACTACAAGTGCCTAAAATAATAAACCAAAATTTATAAAAAAAATAATATTCATATTTTTAAGTCTATTTAAAGTTCTTATCAACATAATTGAAATAAATCTTGAATAATTTACGGTGTGACACTCGTTCGACAACGTGAAGCTTAATAGTTTTTTAATTATAAAAAATCAAATGAAGTCTAAAAAATATTAGACTTGTCATGGTGTTATCATATGATACATAGATGTTGTGATAAAAATTTAAAAATATTTCAAAAAAATTATCACGTAGAGTGTTTAGAAAATGAGAGATTACGAGAGGAAGAATTAGGGTTTAGAGAAGAAATGAGATAGATTTGAAATAAGTTTGATGGGTAAATAATTTTTTAAACTTGAAAATTTTTCTACAATCAGAACACAACACATATTATCTCATGTAAAAAATCCACATTTTTTTAGTTCAGTTTCTTATTTTTAAATTATTAAGTATGTTTCTAGGATATAAATTGAAATAGGTGAAATTTGAACTACAATGCCTAAAATAATAAACAAGAATTTATAAAAAAATCATATTCATGTTTTTAAGTCTATTTCGAGTTCTTATCAACTGTATTGAAAGAAATTTTGAATAATTTAGGGTGCGATACTCGTTCGACAACGTGAAGCTTAATAGTTTTTTAATTATAACAAAATCAAATTAAGTCTAAAAAACATTATACTTATCATGGTGTTATTATATGATGCATAGATGCTATGATAAAAATTTAAAAATATTTCAAGAAAATTATCACGTAGAGTGTTTAGAAATAGGAGATTGCGAGAGGAGGAATTAGGGTTTAGAGAAGAAATGTGATAGGTTTGAAAGAAGTTTGATGGATAAATCATTTTTATACTTGAATTATTTTCTAAAATAAAAACACAACACATATTATCTCATGTAAAAATTCTACATTTTTTGTTCAATTTGTTATTTTTAAATTATTAAGTATTTTTCTAGGATTTAAATAAAAATAGATTAAATTTGAACTGCAATTGCCTGAAATAATAAACAAAATATTATTAAAAAATCATATTTATGTTGTTGAGTTTATTTTTAGTCCTTATGTACTATAGTTTTATCATTTTTATCAACGAAAAGATTGTAAAACAAATTATACAAAATTTTAAAAAATAAAAAACTCTTTGCCAAGTGCCAAATTTGAGGCACTCGGCAAATATGCTGGGTTTACCGAGTGCAACACTCGGCAAACCAAAAAAATTCCTTTCCCGCATAGCTTTTCCGTGAAATTTCAAAGTTAGCGCACTTTTTTTTCAAATTTTTCACACATACTCTTTAAAATCTCACCTCCCTCCACTCTTCTTCCCTCTCCTTCCCTCCATTCTTCTTCCCTCTCCTTCCCTCCCACCGGCTCCCTCCCACCGCCACCCCGTCGCCGCTGCGGCCGCCGCCCCGGACGCCTCCCCGGCCGCCTCCTCGTCGTCGCCCCCTCCCGGCCGTCGCCTCGTCGCCGCCGCGCTGTCGCCCCCGACCCGCACCTCCCCGGCTGGCGCCACGCCGGGCTCCCCGCCCCGTCCCCGGCCAGCGCCGCCTCGGCCGGCCTCGCGCCGGGCTCCTTGACCCGCACCTCCCTGGCCGGTGCCGCGCCGGGCTCCCCGCCCCGCCCCCGTCCCACCCGGGTCCACGCGGCCACACCACGCACTGTGCCTGGCGCCGTGCCCGGCATCCAGTTTTTTTATTTTCATTTTTTTGTTTGCTGAGTGACAATTTTTGACACTCGACAAACCTTCCGTCACTGATGATTGCGCACCGTTTATAACTTTTTTTTGCCGAATGTTATTTTTAGCACTCGGCGAAGTGTTTGCCGAGTGCCCGACAAAATACACTCGGCGAACCCGTCTTCGCCGAGACTTTTTTTGCCGAGTGTATTTCGCCGAGTGTTGCACTCGGCAAAACATTTGCCGAGTGTAAACAGGTCTTCACCAAGTGCCTCTAGCACTCGGCAAACAGACAATCTCCGGTAGTGTTTGTAGTTGTATGATATATGTCGATCGATCCACGCATCCATGCAAATCATTATCACATGCACTATATATAATTAGCAAATGCCTCAACAAATAATTTATAAATCTCTCAGAAAATAATTTATCAACAGTACTATATTTTTCATATCGTTAATTAGCTGTATTAAATCACTGGCAGGTAGATAGTACGATCCCGGCCGGCCGATCGATATGCTTGTAGAATCCTTGAATTATATTCATTTGGGAAACCAATAAGATCAATGAGCTGATCAACAGCAGCTCAATTCTAGCTTCATAAGTGCATGTCACGGCCACAATATAGTATCATCGATACTACTAATCAAGTGTATGAATCAATAAATATTCGATGATAATTAAGGCAATTACACGCTTTGCATAATTAATTATATCTCTAATCAAACCTTGAGTACTAATAAGTCGGTGTGCCTAACATGCATGACTAGATAGCTTAGGACTAAACTATATATTAATTAAAGAAGTATATATCACATAGATAATCACCAACTTAATTTTCCAGCTAAACAAACCAAAAAATTAGATCTTGTCAAATATAATTCAGTTGGAAAAGATGATGAGCTAGTATCCGATCCATGTAATATACTTCTTTAATTAATATGAATTAGTATTCGCGATTTGCGTGAAATTTTGATGGCGACACACACACTCGTTTGAGGAATAAGATCGGTCGGTTGATCACACGCACCAGACCAGATTCCGAACTAATTAATAATTCAAATGCACTCACGCATTGAATCAATGATCACTCATCATTAATTTCGATAAATCGATCGAGATTTGTCTCCAGTAATTTTTAAACGGATCCCTTGGATTGGATCAGGCTTTAGCGACGATGCTTTAGTGAACACAATGGTTTTATGGAGATGAACTTGAGCACCCTGCGGATACGAACCAGAGGAGAGCCTCACGCTACGAGAGAAACTGAATTCCCTCGGCGAAGCTCAAAAAGCGCTTGGCAAAAATGTTCCCCAACTACTGTCACTCTCGGCGAATTCACTGTGTCGGTGAATAAAAGTTCACTGAGTTTTTTTAATCAGGCACTCAACGAACACTTCGTCAAGTGCTAAAGCCAACACTCGGCAAAAAAAGTAATTGATGGAAGGTGACGGACCGTTTGCCAAGTGTAGAAGTTTTGGCACACACTTAGCAAAAACAAAATTGAAAAATAAAAAAGAATGGGCTGGGCGCGCCGTGGCATAGCAGGATGTGACTGGTCACAACGAGGCTAGGCTGGTCGGCTGGGCAAGGCAGGGCAGCATCGGGCCTGGGCAAGGCAGGGCAGCATCGGGCAGGCCGACGGGGCGAGGCGGAGAGGCAAGTGTAGGATCTAGATATTGACTAGAGGGGTGAATAGGTGATTTAAAATTTTCTAAACAACCTTAACCTAAATTTCTAGGCCTGGATCAAAGATGACACAATTAATTAAACTAATTAATATTTTGCAATCCTAGATTGAAAAAGACTCAAGCAATTCTACTAAATAACAAATTTAAAGTAAATAACACAAGTGAGACAAGTAATTGTTTCACTGATGGTCGGAAGCTTGTCGGCTTCCCATGTCACCGTTGAGGCAAGTTCATCTCTTCCTCTCAATCACCGAGCCTCTAAACTCTTTCGTCAAGAAGTGGGCAAAGTGAGAGTGGATCCGAAGAAACTACTTAAGTCTCGATCACGAGGGTTGTTCTTTCTCCACTCCGGAGATGAGGAACACCGAGCCACTTACAATCACACCTGGTCTCCTCCACAAGCTTCTTGGAGAGATCATCAGACAACTCCTCCAAATCGTCTAGGAGGCAGCAACCTCCAAGATTAATAAGTTGCAAAATAAGCTTGGAGATGATAAAATGCCACTTGACTATTACAAGAATACAATACACTTGATCACTTGGCTCTATTTTCTCTCAACACCAACAAAATGCTTCTAGTGCTCAAAACGTGTGTGAGAGATGTGAAAAGGTGTTTTACAATGATCACATGTGCCAAGAAAGAATTTTTGTTCCTAGGTGAGGGGTATAAATAGCCCCCACAAAAAACTAGCCGTTGGGGACGAAATACCAAACTCTGCATAAACTTTGGTCAGACCACAACACAATTGTCGGTTAGACCGAACTTTTGCTCAACGGATAAAAAATCAACCATTATAGGTCACATCACATACACTTCGGTCAGACCGGCCTTAGGTATGGTCAGACTGACCATGAAGGACTTAGCATAAAAAATTTCACCAGCCAAAAATGCTCTTTGTATCCACTTCGGTCTGACCGGAAAAATTAACGATCTGACCAAAAACTTTTGGTCAGACCAAATAGAATACTTCAGTCAGACCGAATAGAAATACTTAGCCAAAAAATGAGACAGGAACAAAAAATTGCTCTCTATACCCTTTTCGGTTAGACCGACAAAAATGGTGATCAGACCGAACTGCGTCAGTCTAACCGAACATACCACTTCAGTCTGACTGAAATTTCCAAGAAAAGGCAAATGCTATTCTATATGAATGCAAAGTCTAAGTGGCATAAAATCAATTCCAACTTTACTTTGCAATCACTCTTAATAGTATGACAAAGATCAAAATAAAATTCTAGCCTATTTGATCACTTCATCTCCTTGATCAAATTACTAGCCTCTTTTACGTTCACTTTAACCTTTTCTTCGCCATCAACAATTTTGAATGGGGCGCTTCAACCTTTGCACTTCATGCTTGTGGACCTAGCTTATCTTGAGCACACTTGCAAAAAATAGTTAGTCCACAAATCATATTTGTCATCTATTACCAAAACCACATAGGGGTCTAGATGCTTCAGCAAGGCAGGGCGACGTCGGGTGGGATGACGGGGGCACATGGCAAGGCGATGGGGTCGGGTGGGGCAGGTCGGGGCGGCATCAGGCAGGACGGGGCGGAGCAGGATCGGTGCAACATCGGGCGAGACGGGGTGACATTGGGTGGGGCAGGTTGAAGTAGGGCCGGTGCGGCGCCGGGCGAGGTGGGGCGAAGCAGGGCCAGTGCGATGCCTAGCGAGGTGGAACCTTTGGCAGGGTAGCGAGGCCGGTCGGTGATAGAGAAGGGAGGAGGAAGGAATTAATGATGAGGATGAGGGTTTCTTTTAATGTGGCCAAAAAATATCCTGCCAAAATTTTTCTCGGGCTAGGGGTGCTGTTCAATTTTGGAGCACGGGGAAGGAAATTTTGGTCGTGTGCACTGCAGTTCGCCGAGAGTCTCAAATAAGACGCTCGACAAAGAGGTTTTCCATTTTTTCAAATTTTGTCAAATACACTTTTTATTTTTTTCATAATAAAATTTGTGAACCATTTTAAAATTAATGTGTAAGGTCTAATTTTTATTTTTAAAAAATTGTTAAATTTGTTTTTTGTTTTTTATTTTTTTAAAAAATAGATTTTACATGTTTCAATTTAGATCCTAGAAATTTAATTAATGAATTAAAAATAACAAATTGACCTAGAAAATGCCAAAAAAAATCATAGGATAAGATACATTGTATTTTGATTATAGAAAAAAATAAAGTTTAAACAAATATTTAACTATCAATTTTATTTGAAACATATCTCATTCCTTCTCTAAATATTGATTCGTTCTCTCACAGTCTTTGATTTCTCAATCTCATGTTTTTTAGACTTCATTTGATTGTTTAGAATTAAAAAATATGAAGCTACATGTTGACGATCAAGTGGTGTAACCTAGATTGTTCAAAATTTCTATTAATTCAGTGGATAAGAACTTAAAATATACTAAAAACATGATTATGATTTTTTCTATAAATTTTAGTTTATTATTTCATGCACTTACAGTTTAAATTTGACATAATTTGATTTAAATCCTATAAATACACTTAATGAATTAAAAATAGTAAACTAACTCATAAAAATACCAAAATTTTGCATCATATATATTATGTTTTATTTTAATTGTATAAACATTTCCAAGTTCATACGAATAAGTAATCATCAATTTCCTTTCAAACATAACCCATTCCTTCACTAAAACATATCTCCTCAGATAATCTCCGGTTTCATAACATCATACATGACAAATATCTCAAAATATTTTTAATTTTTTATCACATTATCTATGTATTACGTCATAACACCATGACAAGTCTCATATGTTTCATACTTTATTTGATTTTTTGAATTCACATTGCCGATCGAGTGTTGTAACATATTTTTTCAAAAAATATTTCAATTTAGTGGATAAGAACTCAAAATAGACTAAGAAATGTGAATATGATTTTTATATATTTTTTGGTTTATTATTTTAGACACTTGTAGTTCAAATTTCACCTATTTCAATTTAAATCCTAGAAACATGCTCAATGAATTAAAAATATCAAACTGATCTAAAAATGTAATTTTTTACATAGAATAATATATGTTGTATTTTTAGTGTAGAAAAATTTCAAGCTAAAACAAATTTCCAAATATTACATAGACTAAAAACATGGTTTTTTGACACAAATAAAAAAATTGTTTGCCGAATGTTTTTTTGAAAAACACCCGGCAAACCCAGAAAATTTTTTTGCCCGCCCAAGCACACCGTCGTGACATCCGTTAGTATCATTTTTTGCTGAGTATATTTTCAAAAAACAATGAACAAAAAATTGGTTTGTCAAGCGTTTATAGTTTGCCGAGTGTTTTTTAACACTCGGTAAAGTTTTTGACACTCATCAAATTTGGATTTTCCCTTAGTGTTAGCTCGAATATGCAGGCTATATATTATATCACATGGCCCATGCTTAATATAACTCAAAATATATAAAAAAATTTTAGATGATATTTAGTAGGTGCATTTGTTCATTGTTTTGTTGTTGATTCCTGTACGTATTCTAAGTGAAGAGCTATGAGAATCTGTATTACACTATGGTAATATAGGTTCGTCAGAGTGTCGTAGACACTAGGCAAAACTCTAAAAGCACTCAATGAAAGGTTTGCTAAGTGCTACACCCAACGAGGAACGCTCGATGAATCCATAGTCGAGGAATAGGAGTTCGTTGAGTGTTTTTTATCGGGCACTCGACGGCGAGGGTGGTGGAGAGGAGGGGAGGGACGAGGGGAGGGTGCCAGGGGAGGGAGGAGGGGGAAGCGTCTATGCACTGTATAGTAGCATTTAAAGGGGGTTGCAAACATTTGGCACCGAATTTGAAAAAAATGGCGCCAGATGTGAAAACATTGTGTGGGAACAATTTTTTGTTTGTTGAGTGTTTGTACTCCACAAATATAAATATTTTGCCGAGTGCCTTAAATTTGGCACTTGGCATTTTTTTATTTTTTTGTCAAATTTGTTTTTTATTTTTTCATTGACAAATTTTGTGAAACATTTTCACATTTAGTCGATAAGGACTAAAAATAGACTCAAAAACATAAATATGATTTTATGGATAATTTTGTTTAGTATTTCATGGAGTTGTAGTTCAAATTTGACGTGTTTCAATTTAAATCCTAGAAAAATGCTAATCTTTTACATGGGATAAGCTATATTGTATTTTGATTGTAACAAAAGTTTAAAATTTAAACAAATATGTAACCATCGATTTTCTTTTAAACGTAACACATTTTATTGTCTGATGTTTAGAAAACAAAGATTCTCCAATGAAATAATAAACCAAAAACTATAGAAAAATTATATTGATGTTCACGAGTCTATTTTGAATCAATTACCACTAAATGTAAGTAAATTTTGGCAAACCTAGGTTACGACACTCAACCAACAACGTTGAACTTAATGGTTTTTTAATTACATAAAACTTAATTGATGTCTAAAAAACATAATACTTGAAATGGGGTGTTATAATATTATATGTATATATTGTGATAAAAAATTGAAAATGTTTTGAGAAAGTTTTCAAGTATGATGTTTAGAAACTGTAGATTCTTCAAGGATGAATTAGGGTTTAGAGAAGAAATAGATTGAGTTTAAAAATTAATCGATGATTAGATCTTTCTTTAAACTTAAAACAATTTTATAATCAAAATACAACATAGCTTATCTCACGAAAAAATTTGGTATTTTTGTGGATCAGTTTACTGTTTTTAATGTATTAAATGTATTTTTAGGATTTAAATTGTAACATCTCAAATTTGAACTGCAAGTGTATGAAATAATAAAATAAATTATTTGAAAAATCATAATCATATTTTTAGTCTATTTTAAGGCCTTACCACTAAATTTAAAAGCACATTTGATAAAAGCTATTAAGTTTGCGAATGAAAAGCACATTTGATAAAATTTTACAAAATGCAAAAAATGTTTGCCAAGTGTAAAATTGAGGCACTCGGCAAACAATTTATGTTTGTTGAGTGCAAACACTTGGCAAAAAAACAATTTCACCTGACGTTGGATTTTTCATTTTCGCACAAAATTTTTCACCCGACGCCAAATTTTAAAAAATACAAAAATATGTTTACCGACTGTAAAATTGATGCAGTCGGCAAACAATTTGGGTTTGCCAAGTGCAAACACTCAGCAAATAAACACTCAACGCCAATTTTTTCACTAGGTGCCATTATTTAAATATCATCGACTCATTGTTGTGCCTCTCCATTGGGCTCACCATTGGGCTCGCCGCCCACTGCTTCCACTCGTCGTCGTGCCTGCCATGCTTGTCCTCATCGACGCCCTTCTCTATCGGGCCTTGTCAGCATCCTTCTCTACTGTACCCTTGTCATCGTGCCCCTGTCGTCACCCATCCCCGTCGAGTCCCCCTCGTCGTGCCCCCATCACCGCACCCTTGTCATCGTGCCCCGTAACCTCCCATCGCCGTCGAGCCCCTCTCATCGTGCCCCCATCGCCACAGGACTCCACCATGCCCCGTCTCCATCGTTGCTCGTCGCACCCCCGTCGTCATCACCACTCGCCATGCCCCCATTACCGGCCACCATTGTCTCCTCTGCTCCATCACCGACCCCACTACCTAAAAAAGGGTCATTAGTGATGGGTCATAACAGTCATTAGTAAAGGGCATCGTACCCACCAGTCGTATCATGTCAGTAATGACTTATCATCAGTGACGAGTATACACCCGTCACTAAAGGTGACCTTTAGTGACTAGCATACATCTTTACCTGTCACTAATGGTCACCTATAGTGACGGGTATAGATGTTCACATATCACTAAAGGTGATATTTAGTGACACGTGAACATTTATGCTCGTCACTAAAGGTGACTATTAGTGATGGGTATAGATATTCATGCATCACTAAAGGTAGATTTTTCATTTCAGATCTATTTTATATAGTTTTGTTTAGTTTCTTTCAGTTCAAATGAGTTAACGATTAGATCCGAGATGATCGTAGAGGGGCTTTTTTCATCATTTTTGTCATCATTCCGATGTGATTTCCATGTGATCATCATCGGTGAGGCCTCTACCCCGAGCCACAATAGAGGAGGAAAGGCGACGATGATGATGATGAAACATAGATCCGAGGTGGTCATGAAGGTGCTCTTTCCATTATTTTTATCATTGTCTCGATATGCTTTCTATGTGGTCATTGCCAGTGAGGCCTCTACCTTGAGACAAAATAGAGGAGGAGAGACAATGAGAAAGAAGGAGATAAAGAGGTAATAACAATGAAGGAGAGCAAGCAATAGGATTTGGAGAAACAATGGTAATAACTATGCACCCTTTGTTGAAGCAGTTCAATACCGATGAGCTCATGGTCGGGTGGAGCATGAAGTAATGCCAGTCGCCATCGAGTAGATTTTGTAGTGATGCCGACCACCATCGATAGAGCTTAATTGAGATGAGAATGGTAAAGATCAAGTAGAGAGAGCAAGGGAGAGAAGTTATAAAATGGTTGAGAGTAAATACTAAAGAGAGGAGACATGACTTTATAATTGTGTTCTTCTGTCCACCCAAATTTTCGGGCTAGTGTTCTTCTGTCCGCCTAATTTTTTTAAAAAAAATTGTATGTGTCGGTCTTTAGTAATGGGTCTAAATATTCACGCATCACTAAAAGTAGGTCTTTAGTGATGGGTCCAAATATTCACACGTAACTAAAGATAGGTCTTTAGTGATGGGTCTCACATGTGTCACTAAAGATAGGTCTTTAGTGACGGGTCTCAATGTTGTCCGTCACTAAAGATCAATTTAGAAATTGACAACTCATTAGTGACAGACATCATTAAAACCTATCACTAAAGGTAGGTCTTTAGTGATGGTTGTAAACACATCTGTCACTAAAGGTATATTAATGATGTGTGTCTTTTATCTGTCACTAAAATTACATCACTAAAGGTCATTTGTGTGGTAGTGCCCATCACCGGCCTTGTCACCGGCCCTGTTGTTGTGCCCATGCCATGGCGTCGCACCCACACCCTGCCTCGCTCGTCGCCATGCTTTGCTCTAGCGCGCTCGTCGTACTCTGGCATGCCCTTTTTTATTTTGCAGTGCCTTGTTTGCTGAGTACTTTCTTTTGACACATGTCAAATCAGCCGTCACGTCCCATAGCACCCGTTAGTCGTTTTTTGTCGAGCATCTACTTTCACTGCCTAAAAATAGGTCATTAGTGACGGGTCATAACAGTTATTAGTGACGGGTATCGTATCTGTCACCCTTATCACGTCAATAATGACCTATCATTAGTGATAGGCATACACTCGTCACTAAAGGTAACCTTTAGTGACGCACATACATCTATACCCGACATTAAAGGTGGACCATTAGTGATGGGTATAGATATTCACGCGTCACTAAAGGTCAATTTTTTTCATTCCAGATCTGTTCTACATTTCTTTCAGTTAAAATGAGTTGACGATTAGATCTGAGGTAGTCATGGAGGGACTCTTTTCATCATTTTTGTCATCGTTTCGATGTTATTTCCATGTGTGGTCATCATCGGTGAGGCCTCTACCCTTAGCCACAATAGAAGAGGAGAGACGATGATGATGAAAAAGAAGAAGAATAGATATAAGGTGATTGTGGAGGGGCTCTTTCCATCAATTTTGTTGTTGTCCCGATATGCTTTCCATGTGGTAATCGTCGGTGAGGTCTCTACCTCGAGCCAAAATAGAGGAGAGGCAATGATAAAGCAGAAGGAGATGAAGAGGTGATAACAATGGACAGGATCAAGCATTAGGATTTGGTGAAGCAATGGTAATTACTATATACCCTTTGTTAAAGTAGCTCGATACCGATTAGCTCATGGTCGGGTGGAGCATGAAGTAACACCGACGTCGTCGAGTATATTTTGTAGTACATCAACCACCATTAATTGAACTCGATATGAGAATGGTAAAGATCACGTAGAGAGAGCAAGGGAGGGAAGTTATAGAATGGTTGAGAGTAAATACTAAAGAGAGGAGACAGTGCTTTATAACCTTGTGTATGTTTTCGGGCTAGTGTTCTTCTTTCCGCCCAAATTTTCAAAAAATTTCATATGCATCGGTCTTTAGTGACAGGTTTAGATATTCACGCGTCACGAAATGTAGGTCTTTAGTGACGGTTCTAGATATTCACAAGCGTCACTAAAGGTAGGTCATTAGTGACGGGTCTCAACGTTACCTATCACTAATGATCAGTTTAGAATTTAGCAACTCATTAGTGACACACATCATTGAGACCCGTCACTAAAGGTAGGTCTTTAGTGACGGTTGTAAACACACCTATCACTAAAGGTGTATTAGTGATGTGTGTCTTTTATCCGTCACTAAAGCTATGTCACTAAAGACCATTTATGTGCTAGTGTTTAACACTCGGTAAACTTGTTCACCGAGTGCTCGATAAAAAATACTCAATGAAACCTTGTGTGCCGATAGTGGGTGCAACACTCGCGAACCCTACGCTGAGTGTACAAGGGCTTCGCCGAGTGTTTGTGGCACTTGATAAATATGTGCTTTCTCGTAACAAGGGATACTCGGCAAAATCTAGTTTTTCGTAGTGTTAGGTGCTACAAATCATCATTGCGAAACATAGGACCTGTTTGTTTCAGCTTCTAGCAGCTAGAGATTCTCAGTAGCTAGCTAGTCTGAGTACCTAGTGTTTTCTAGATTCTGGATTCTAGTTCATTTTCAGATTCTGCGGCTATTGATTCTCACAATCTAAGTACAGAATCTGGACCGTTTGTTTCCGTATCAGATTCTAGAAGTAGCTGCAGCTGTCAGAATTTGAAACAAACATGCCATAAGCGTGATGTGTGCATATAGATAGCTAGGAAGCTCAGAACTAATCAATAAGATATAATTAGTACTTTATTTTTATATACACAAGGGCAATGAAACACCTTTGTGCAATTGTAATAATACTAATTTCGCACAATTTTACATGGAGCTATACTAAAATTTATTTAAAAACAAAATTGAATTTGATTCCTTATACTTTATATTAATGCATATTTATTTCTTTATACAACTATATTTATGATAGAGAAAATTGGTTATTTGCCACTCTATTGGTGCGTTTTTTTGTCACACTTTGTCACACGCGTGACTTAAAAGATCTGCTTAACTCCAGTGCAGGTCCTACATTCTTACAAAAAGGGGTTCAAGACATGCCAATCAGTTTGACCCTACAACTGATAAAAAAATATGAAAATATGATCAATAGCAGAGCCTATTAGCTATCGAACCGATGACCGCGATGAGGATGGAATGCTCGTGGAATATCATGTCGACCGACCATACGACCGATGATGATGGTTGAAGCAATCGGGCGAGCATACCATCGGCCGATGGGATGGGCAGTTTACACATATAGGCCGATGAGCACTTTTTCGATGACGAATAAGATGTGGAGTTGAATTGAAGATAACCTGTCAGCTTGTACTCCGACAAATAAATAAAATGTGCCAGATAACATGTCTATATCATGAAAATCATCACAATAACTAGATCGTACCTAACCAATACATTAGCTAATCACGATATCTTAATAATATATCAAAGTATCAGGCATTCTTTATTTAGATGAACAATATACAATATAAAAAAGATACAATAGTAAGATATGTCGGACTTAAGAGATATCACATCAATCTAAGAGATCAATCTGATGCAGCCTTAGACCTAGCCAATACACCGAGAACCGGTGACCGTACTATTTTGACGTTCACCTCAAGAGATCAATCTGATGCAGCCGTGAGGATACTGACCTAGTCGATACGGTTGTCGGGGGTGGAGGGACTCACCTCTTCGCCAGAGATCAAAACGATGTAGCCCAGCTCTGAGTGCCAAATCCCACCGGGATAAACCTTAGGAACCAAGGGTGACAATGCACCGAGTAGTTATTTGATAGAGATGTGTGTTAATCTAACTAGGGGATACATATTTATAGTCCGAAGACTTATCGTCCAAGTACTCTATCTTAACCGATTCTGGTTAATATTTATATTCTCCTCATCGGCTCCTCCATACTCGGTCAGTGTTGTAATAGACGGGCTTCTTTCACTATCTGTCGCGCCCCGATTTAATAAATCAGGACTTTATTGAAATTCCATAGAAAATCAATAAAACAAGACGTTCATCATGCGACCACGTACAATACGAGCAATCATTCACGGTTCGTAGACCGCATTAATACAAAAGTGAATAAAGATGAAGAGAAACTAATAAAACAAGGGTCCTAGATGAACGCCTCCTTCCAGTCTCGCCTTGACTGGGTCGCTACTCCAGACCTTCATCCTCCTCGTAGTAGACGGGCTCTGATGTTGTAAGTCAACGGGGTGAGTACAGATGTACTCAGCAAGCCACCGAATGCAAATATAATGCAAGGTAATAACAAGGGAGATAGTGGCTAGTTTAGCGGAAGCAGCGTAATTGTAAAGCTTTAAATGAGAGCAATTTATTAGTACGGAAATGTAAACATGTGCATGTGTATCATCATCTTCTAACTCGAGGGGTACAGTCAGCCCCACCTCGCTCAACAGTCCTTACGTGCCATGAATAACCCGAACATTCACACAATTGTAAACTAACTGCGAGTAGTCACACAACCCGCCCTTGACCGTGGGCTCGGCTTTTCGAAAAGATTGAATTACTCTGATCAGAGATGTACCACTGTACCCACAAGGCACGCACTCATCACCTACACCGAAGTGTAACGAGATGACCCATCACACGGGAACTCGTGCCAAAACCTTCCATATAGTCCTCCCCGACTCAATAGCACCCTCTTATGGGTTTCATATGGTGTCCCGACGCATCGGAGCCCCACCATACCCCCCCTTGAGCCTCGTCGGTACAAGTCGCCCGCAGGCTAGCCCCTTGCCCCCTCCTCTATGGTGCATCAAGCCGGAGTATTCCATACTTCCAGTTAGGACTTACCCATTAGACTTGTGGTTGGTACGGAAGTGCTTTGCAACAGATCCCGCAGACCGGTCCTTATAGTGCCCCGGGTGCGACAAACCAGTGCCCGAGCTTGCACCCGGAACCCACCATACTTATAACCTAGCCAACTCCAACAGAGTCCAGAGACGAGAATAACAGGGAAATTCATATACAGAATCCAGCTATCTACGACTCGTTCTTTTTAACCTATAGCAGTTGTGCCGGTACATTGGGCACTAGCTAATATATTTATAGTAGAGTGACAAGGAGTTAAGGCTCAATAAGCATGGCTTGGGTTTGCACACAAGGACGGGGATCTAATAAATATAAGTGTAAGGCTAGAATATTTGACTAATGCAATATTAACCTATGGGTTATAGCGATAATTTATTGAAACATGGGCTCAATATGATCAACTGTTTCCACAGAGGTGGTCGATGACTTGCCTTGATCAGCAAATGGGGATGGAGGAACCTCGGGGTAAAACTCGGGATCTTCGACGGCGTCGTAGTCTTCTCGATACAGAAAAGTAAACACAACATTCAATAAACATTCCAAAACCAATCATACAAGCATACATGTTTTTGTTGGGTTAAGTAAAGGAGATAGGTTTTTAAGTCCTATGAATTTATTACTTAAATATTAAGGTTAAGTTTTAAAGAGGTTCCTGAATTTTATAACTTGATATAAGTATTTTTCCTAAGGAGGTTTTTATTTTCCCTTTTTAGGGATGGGTTAAAAAGGTATAAAATAGCCTTATTGTTCTTATGGTATTAAAAATAGTGAAATAAAGTTATTATGTCTCCTGAAGTTGTTATATAAGTTTTTAGGATATTTTCATAAAGTGTGGACTTTTTATTATATGAATTAATTAAATATCCTAAAAGGGATTTTGCAGTATTATTTAATAGAATAAAGTGGGCAAAGTGAACATGCTATTTTTATTGCATTAAAACAGTGGAGTAAAGTCATTAAGTTCTCTGGATTTAATATATAAATTATTAAAGGTTTTTCTGAATTATTTAATTGAAATATTAATTAAATCATAAAGGGGACTTTTCTTTATTATTTAATAAGATTATTATGTGCCAAATAAACATATTGTTTTATTGCATAAAAGTGTAGAGAATAAAAAGATAGATTTTGCAAAATTTGAATGGTCGAATTTGGAGCTAAATTGAAGGAGATATGAATTTTTGGAGAGAGTATATAAATGAAGTTTTTAATCAATTTCTTATATGATGTTTGTATTTATTGTAATAGTTATAAAAATATTAAAAAAATTCAAATAAAAAGCCCAGTGTATATTTTTAGCTTGAAGAATTTAATAAAAATTTCCAAACCCAAAATTTGAATTCTTTTTGAGATTCTTAATTCCTCGTTGTTTTAACTATTTTATTATTCATACACGATCCATATAATTTAAATTTTATTTTCTGCAATTTAAAATAAAATTTATAAAATCTTATAAAAATTTATCTTGTCTTAAGAAACTTAACATAAATTACTCATCTCAAATCCTAAGTTATATATCATGATTTGTATTTATTTTTCTCTTCTTAATTCAATATATAAAAATAGTTTTTAAAAAGGATTTTTAACGAAATTTAAATACGTAGTTGAAATGAGATTTTGACCTAATAAATCGAGATAAATATTATTAATTTGACGATAAAGGATCAAGTAAAAATAACGAATAAATTAGATTAAATGGATTATCAAGGATTAAGGAACGATACGAGAATAACCCATTATATATATTATAATCAAAGCGGGATCATTCGGTTTTGATATTGATATTTTAGGATCAATATTAATTAATAGTTGAAACGTATCGATGAACAAGATGACATAGCGGAATAGAAACAATTATGATGTGATAATTAGACATGGAACAATTTAATTGATAGGAGCAAGTGAACCAAAAGAAAATGTCTTCTCACCAAGAGGGAACAAAAGACGATAATTGCGGAGTATTGGCTTGGCGCTATACAAAGGATGACACACGGGGCGCGGGACGACATGGCTGCGCAGCCGACGTGGATGGTTTTGGAGAGGGTGGCATAGGGAGGAGGAGAGGGTGGTGTGGGGAGAATGAGAGGGTGGCATGGTTTTTATAGGGGGAGAAGGGCTATGGGAAAAATGGAAAGAGGAGTGAGAAATGGAAAGAGGAGGGAGAAATAGAAAGAGAGATAAATGGAAAGAGAAAATAAGGAAAATAGAGGGAGAAGAAGGAAAGAGGAAAAAAGGAAGGGGAATGGAGAAATGGAAAGAGGAGGGAAAAATAGAAAGGGAGAGAAATGGAAAGAGAAATGAAGGAAAATAGAGTGAGAAGAAGGAAAGAGGAAAAAAGGAAGAGGAATGGAGAAATGGAAGGAGGGAGTGTGCGTGCAGCCAAGGGAGGTGCGCAGGAAGAAAAGAAAGCAAGGAGAGAGAAGGAAAGGAAAAAGAAGGAAAGAGAAAAAGGGAAAAAGGAAAGAAAAGAAAAGGAAAGGAGGAAAATAATAGGAAAATATTTTTTCTGAAAATTCAAAATTGAAATTTTAAGAAAAAGTTAAAAGTTTTTGGAAAGTTTGAAATTTAAAATAAATTTAGAAATCTTGGATTTTAAAGAAATAACGCGTGAATATTTTAACGAATAAACGGCGGTTTGAAAAATCAATTAATTTTGTATTCGCGTCGAAATTAGAAATTCTGAACATGAACACCAAAACAAGGTTTTTAATTCATTTTTGGGAATATAAAAATAATTTTAAAGTGATTTTAATGGTATTTAAACACGCAGTTAAAATGGGATTTTAATTTCACGACCGAAAATAGAACGTTGATTCCTCGGGATTTTTGATTGGAAAAAGATATAGATAGTCAGAAATTATGATTCAAATTATATTGGAAAGAGAGTGATTTAATTATTTTTTTATTAAAGTTATCATTGAAATATTATGGATTACTATTCTAGTTACAAAAATTCTTAATAAAAACCTAAATATATTTGAGGTGGGGGAAATTTACTTGAAATTTCTCTAGCCGAATTTTATTTGGTTTTATATTATTTTTAATTTAAATGATTTATCATATATTTTATTCACACAAAAATTCTTGTTGAAATATATTTTATTAATTAGTGTTAAAGTTTTACAATGAAATGATATTGATTATATTTAATTCCTTTGCGTCGAAAATTCCGAAAAAATTTTGGGACGCAATTTAAGGCTAGGAGATTTTTGGGAAAAAATACAGTAGCTGCGATTTATTTTTAAATGAAAATTTAAGCTTGTATTTTAGATTTCTTATTTATCGATTTATACTGAATCCTTTTCTTGAAATTCATTTATTAATTACTTTATTTTATTTTTAACGCCTGATAAAATTCAGGGCGTTACACTATCTTTGACCGGATCTTCTTTGACTTCAGTTAACCATGTGGCAACTTAGTGGGTCTGGGCTTACCAAATCTTGGCGTTAACACACTCTCAACGTTGCGCTTTGCAAAATTGCCACTTTCAAGAATCACTTCGTAAAAATGTCACTCCTAACATTGCTTCTTTATTTTTGCTACCATTTTCTTGATTTCAGCATTTCTAAAATCTATTTTATATTTTTGCTGCTAGAAAAGGACTCTTTTGCCCTTGATGTCTTGAGTTAAAAGTTTGGTGACTCTCTCACTCACAAGGCACTGTGAAACCTCCGTCTTCTGCCCGCCACTGCCATCACCAACCTGCTACCTTCGCCCTTTGCGCTACGGGGCCCCACTTGAGCAAGCGTGCGACGGTGGAGGGGTGCGCTACGGAGAGGGACATGCTGTAGAGGGGGACGCACGCCCAGCGACGGTGGGGGCGCTATGGAGAGGGACGCGCTGTGGAGGGGGCGCACGCCTAGCGACAACGGGCTACGGCGGGCGATGGAGGGGGCGCGCTATGGAGGGGGGCGTGTTTGACAGCGACGAGCGGTGGAGTTCGATGGTGAGAACTCTTGTTCCACTGTAAAAATGGTGATCTAATGGTGTATATTTTTCTGTTATTAACATGTCAATTTCTATACTTGTAAATAAAACAAATGGTGACTATTTTTCATTATATATGTCTTAATAATATAATAGATTAATCTTTGTGTTAAGTGGCAATTAAAATTCTCATTGAATTTTGGTAGTTGACAAAGCATATGACTAATTCTAAGCAAGGCACATACCAAATAATTAATACTAATAACACGTATACACGTCTTGCAAGGTCGATATTTACTCTAAATAAAAGTCATTTACTTGATCATTGACTTCATCAAGTCTACTAGCTGCTAGCTATGGAGTACTTGACGAAGTCAATAGAGTCGTTCATGCATGATCGACTTCGCGGAAACATATATACACAGCTTATTTTTTTAGTGCACACACACATATAATATTATTGGATGATTAGATTAGATAACCTAATTACTCTGAATGGATTCTTGAATGCTCAAGAAAAATCAACACCCGCATGAATTAATGTTCTTAAGTTGACTTGCATATCTGACTGGAATATTCTTTCACATATCTCTCAATCATAATTCATATATAAATATCATGGATGCTTCACCAACTATAATTATATATACAAGTCGGTAATAAGTATATATGTACACCAAGTTTGGCCACTCGAATGATTCTAATTAAGCTAGCACAAGTTAGACCCTGCAAGATAATCAAACACACGACACTGCACAAGTCATTAATTGCTGGTGGAACACAAACTGGATGCAACTCTAAATTATGGCATGTTTGGTAGCATATATATAGTACAACGACTCTAAATTAGATAAAAAAAACAGCATCCTAGAGGCAATAAAATTATGAATGCACGATACATGGGCTAACTAATGTGTATATAGATTTCACTCAGTGTGAACAAAGCTATACTTTTGACTTGCTCTAATGCATAATTTTTTTTTAAAAAAAAAGATCTCTTTTTTTTCTTGAGGAAAGATTTTTATATATATAGTAGCGAGGGGTTATATGTTAATCATACTACTTGGCGACCTCTCACACTATATAATGATTGAAATTAAACCTAGCGTGGTCAAGATGATGTCAAACTTAGCTTACTTGGTTAACATGACAGTTAGTCAAAATGTGCTTTCATACATGCTTAATATCTAATTAGCATTATTGGTATTTCTTTTGCTAAGTACAACACAAGTTGTATATATACATAATGTTAATAAATTTAACTAGTCGACCATTAGTTTTTATAATTAACTCAGCAGTAGTACCATATATATAATCAAATAGCATAAATAAAATATATTTTGGTTCTGTTTATTACTCCTAATTGGTATATATAGTCAATCAGCTAGCCATAATATATGTCCAATCAGCATCGGTACCTCATTCAAGCTAAATACTACTGGTTATAAATTTAATTGTGAGATTTACTTGATCGTTAAACTTATGACGTACATTACCATATATTAAATAATAATAGAATGAGTATTCTATGGTTTTTCTTAATAAAGTACAACACATATATACATACACCGCACACCTAAATTCATGTATTTACATATATATATATGTTATAAATCATCAGATTTTTAAAATTCAAACTTCTTATTTTTTATCAATTGTATAAAAAAATATATCAACAATCATAATATAAAATTAGTTTATTAAATCGACCATTATATATTTTTTAATAGTATATTTATTTGATATTATACAAAAAATAATTAATTTTATTTAAACTACCGACACTACGGGACACGCAAAGTTTGCCGAGTGCAAAAAACACTCGGCGAAGCTTATTTTGCACTCGGCGAAGGCTTCGCCGAGTGTTGCACTCGGCGAAGGCTTCGCCGAGTGTTGCACTCGGCAAACAACACTCGGCGAAGACGTCATCGGCAAAAAAGGTTCGCCGAGTGCTTTTTTTCGGGGCACTCGGCGAAGGGCGGTTAACGGTGACGGGGGGTTTGCCGAGTGCCCAAATATGGCACTCGGCAAACATAAAAACAGAAAATTAAAAAAAAAGACGCACGCCGCCCGCGCCATTCCGTCGAACGGGTGACGGGCGTGGTGGCGCGGGGCGGGGTGGCGCATGGGCGGAGCGGCCAGGGCGAGCCGCGTCGGGGCAGGGCGGGGCGGCGTCGGGGTGGGGCGGGGCCGGCCCGGGGCAGGGCCAGGGCGGGGCGGGGCGGCGTCGGGGTGGGGCAGCACCGCGGCGAGCGGTCGGGGTGGGGCGGGGCGGGGCGGGGCGGCGTCGGGGCGAGGCGGCGTCGGGGTGGAGCCAGGGTGGGGCGGGGCGAGCGGCCGGGGCGGGGCCGAGCGGGGCGGCGTCGGGGCGGCCAAGCCGTCGTCGAGGCGAGGCCGGGCCAGGGCGGCGGCGGAGCCCGGCGACGCCGGGCGGAGCGCACGGCTGAGGCGGCGTCGCGGTGGCCGAGCCGGCGTCGGGGTGAGGCCGGGGCGGGGCGGGGCGGGGCGGCAGCGGAGCAGGGCGACGCCGGGCGGAGCACGCGGCCGAGGCGGCGCCGGGCGGAGCGGCGTCGGGGTGGTGCCGGAGTGGAGGGAGAGTGAGGAGTGAGGAGTGAGGAGTGAGGAGTGAGGAGTGAGGGGATGAGGATGAAGGGAAATTTTTTTTAAGAGGGGAAGAGTTAAAAAGTGCGGGAGATTGAAAAAAAAAGCGGGAAAAACGGCAGGAGAGTAAAATTTTGCCTTTGCCGAGTGCAACACTCGGCAAATATAAACTATTTGCCGAGTGTCTTGAAAATGGCACTCGGCAAACATTTTTTCTATTTTTTAAATTTGTTTTTCATTATTATTTTTTTGACAAAATTTGTAAAATTGAACCAAAAAATGTGGAATTTTTACATGAGATAATATGTGTTGTGTTTTTATTATAGAAAATAATTCAAGTATAAAAAATAATTTAGCCATCAAACTTCTTTCAAACCTATCACATTTCTTCTCTAAACCCTAATTAATCCTCTCGTAATCTCCTATTTCTAAACACTATACGTGATAATTTTCTCGAAACATTTTTAAATTTTTATCACAGCATCTATGCATCATATAATAACACAATGACAAGTATAATATTTTTTAGAGTTAATTTGATTTTTTTTATAATTAAAAACTATTAAGCTTCACGTTGTCGAACGAGTGTCGCACCCTAAATTATTCAAAATTTATTTCAATGCAGTTGATAAGAACTCTAAATATACTTAAAAACATGAATATGATTTTTTATAAATTTTTGTTTATTATTTGAGGCACTTGTAGTTCAAATTTCACCTATTTCAATTTATATCCTAGAAACATACTTAATAATTTAAAAATAACAAACTGAATCCAAAAAATGTGTAATTTTTACATGAGATAATATGTGTTGTGTTTTTATTGTAAAAAAAATTCAAGTACAAAAAATAATTTACCTATCAAACTTCTTTCAAACCTATCTCATTTCTTTTCTAAACCCTAATCACTTATCTCATAATCTACGATTTCTAAACACTCTACGTGATAATTTTCTCGAAATATTTTTAAATTTTTATCACAGCATCTATGTATCATATAATAACACCATGACAAATCTCATGTTTTTTAGACTTTATTTGATTTTTTTTATAATTAAAAAACTATTAAGCTTCACGTTGTTGAACGAGCGTCACACCCTAAATTGTTCAAAATTTCTTTTAATTCAGTTTATAAGAACCATAAATAGACTTTAAAACATGAATATGATTTTTACATTATTTTTGGTTTATTATTTTAGGCACTTGTAGTTCAAATTTCACCTATTTCAATTTAAATCCTAGAAATATAATTAATGAATAAAAAATAGCTAAATGACTTAAAAAAATATGAAATTTTTACAAGGGATCATATATGTTGTATTGTGAGTGCAGAAAAAAATTCAAGTTAAAAAGAAATTGCAAACACCACATAGAGTTGAAACATGGTTTCACATAAAATAATAAAAAAAATTGTTTGCCGAGTGTTTTTTGAAAAACACTCGGCAAACCATGTGTCTTTGCCGAGTGTTTTTGAAAAAACACTCGGCAAACCCTCAAAAAAAATTTTTTTACCGCAGGTGAACGGCGCCGTGACGTGCCCGTTAAAATCATTGTTTGCCGAGTGTATCTTCAAAAAGCACTCGGCAAAAAATTGATTTACCGAGCGTTTTTAGTTTGCCGAGTGTTTTTTGAAAAACACTCGGCAAACACATGTTTGCCGAGTGCCCGAAATAATACACTCGGCAAACAATGTGACACTCGGCGAATTTTCATTTTCCGGTAGTGCGATAAAAATTGAAGATGTTTGACTTAAAAACTGGTCAAACTATTTACAAAATAAACAGTGATACTAATTAACATTCAACTATATTTACTATAGTCTATATGCATGTACTAATAATCAACATTATGCATGCAAGCATGCAACTATTTATGGAGCTGAGGGAGCATAAATATTCCTAGGATTGGACACGGGAAAACACTCGATCGATCAGCAAGTCATTAGCAAGTTCCTGCAATTATATAATTATATCTAATCACTAGTACAGTTGCTCAAGAATTTAAGCTAAGATTGATCATGACAGGGGCAATTTACTAGAGGATCTATATCATCACGGACGCGTCGATCGATCGACCAAAAGTTGTTGAACACGCACAGCGCGATAAGTCCACAAGTCATGAAGTAGTAATTCTTAATTGACTAAATAGAGACCTTGCAGCTACTAATTAATTGGTATAATATAATTAGCTCTGCAGCTACTTATTACTGTATGTACCAGAATTAATGGCCATCGATCGATGATGCATGAAGGGGGGTCTCATATATATAACTATATATATCTACGACGATTCGCAAAATTAATCCCAAGTAATTCGCATGCTCTAGCAAATCAACAGGTAAACAACTGCATATATATCAATCTTTCTCGCTTCTTTCTCTTTATCCCACTGTGGTTTTTGTTTCCTCGCCTACATACCTCATCAGCTCTATGTTCACGCTATTCTTGACTTCTTGTTTAATTAAATGGTAATTAAGATTCTTTGATCTAAGATGTCAAAATGTTTGAGACAAAATCTTTAGAATTGTTGTTTGCATATACCTGAGGCTAGTGTACGTCTAAAATGAATTATTTTTATAATGAGAATTGTATCACATGCACTAGAAAAAAGAAACAATTAACAATCTTTCTGTGCAGCCATCATGTCATGCATACATATTACTTTCCATAATCAAAGCAATTTATAGCCAGTTATTAGCCTATTTTATTTTTTAATTAATTATTTTAAACACACTTAATCAATAGTACAAATTAGTTTTAACTATTACCTCTTAAGGCCTGAGTAACTGGATACCATAAATAGACCCTTTTATAATAAAAATGATATATGTGACGGTAAAGCTAGCTAGCTTTGGGGTATCTTCTCATCTATGATGGTGATTAATTATTATCAATTGCCACTAATGACAATACCAGTGGCAGTTGGTTTTTAAAGATGAGTTTCAATATCATTCATACACTACAAAACATGTATCAATTTCTTTGCCGAATATATTTTATCGGACCCTAGAAAAATATGGTTGTTTGCCGAGTGTTAGACCAAAACACTCGGCAAATAGCTTACACTCGGCAAACGACATCCTTATCAAGTTCCCGGCAAAAACACTTGGCAAAACTTTCAACACCCTACAATAAAAATAGAAAATTTGATGTGGCTAGGGTTCTTGACGACATGTGATGGACATATTATTTGCTGAGTGCCAAAAATGACACTTGGCAAAATTGTTGTTTTGGCTGAGCTAGCTACTGCATCACTTGCCCCGAGGGCATGGTTCTTCGAGTGCCATAGTTAGGCACTCAACAAAAACTCTAGTCTTTGCGGAGCCGCAAATAGTGGTACTTGACAAACCGTTATATTGTTTTCTGACAGTTGATGGTAATGTATATTTATTTGACAAACCATTATTTGTTAGAATATAGAAGTCATGTATAACAATCACTAGGACGACATCACCATGCATTTGGAACGACGCAAGCAAGTACAAGGGAACATTTTTTTTTGCAGGAGACAGTTTATTTCCTTCAGATTTCCTACGTAGATTCTGTCCCAAATAGTGCTTGTATATATGTATGACAGAATGACAGATCAACCGATCGAGACGTGCTCTACACATACTATACACTACTGTATATATATATATATATATATATATATACTGTAATTGAAATGAATTTAGGAGAAATGTTCGATCGTGACAACTGACAAATACACTAATTTAAATATTCAATTTGCTCAGCTCTATATGAATCCCTTACGGAAAAGAAACCAGGCAGCATATCTAGAGCACATTGGTTTAGCTAGGGAAAAACACACACCCAAAGTTTTCTCTAGTCAATAAAGTTATTTTTCCCCTTAGACTGGTTTCTTTAATTTTCCTGTTCTTCCATGTATATAATATCTCATTTAATTTGTCTATGAAACTTATATGAGATGCCCTAAGATTATATCCTGAGCACATATCCACACAAATGCTAAGCTAGCTAGCTTTGCCCAGAATATTTGTTGGATTGAGATGCCTAGAGAATTGATAGGTTTTGGCCTATATGTCCTATCTAATTAATCTGTGCCACTTTTAATTTCTCTTTAAAAAATCATGTGCCAATTTGATATACAGGATTGAAGCTAATAAGTGTGATCTTAGCTAGTCTATAGAAAACCAAAAGCTACACATTTAGAATTTCATTTGTTTATGCACTAGTGTTCCTATATCATGGTATATGTCATTAATTGTAGTTAAGTTAATTAGCTCTAGCTAGCTAGCTAGATTGCCAGTACTGTGGCTTGAACTTGACACAACATAATCCATAATTCCAGGATGCATATATGCATGCATGCCTCTACTAAGCATCTAGCTAAATGAGTCACTAGCTAGTTGTAATTAGGCCGGCCGGCCCCATTAATCCCAATCTAGGATAATTAACATTTGTAATTAGGGAGAGATATGGAATAGCTAGATGATGGCATATATACATGGAACAGCAGAGAGAGATGAGAGGTGTGAGAGATAGCATTAGCTAGCTAGGCCCTACATTATTAGATAAGAACAGATAGATTATATTTTATGCCAGCACTTTGCATGCCATCATACTCAAGAACTAGTTAATCTTCCTAATGATCAAATCAAACTCACATGCCATTATACAAAGGGCACCATTGTTTTCTTCTGTCCCCTTTGCATATGACCCATTATATTAATTAATCATCTCCTCCCATGGGCCCACATGTAGTACACACACCTCCTATTCTCATCCCTGCCAACCTATGTGTATAAATTCCCAGTTCCTCCCTCCCAGCTGAGAAGAAGAAACAGCAGCAGCAGCAGAATTAAGCACTCATCAGTAAGAGTCAGGAGCTAGCTAGCTATTTAGCTAGCTACAAGATTAATTAGTCACAAAGCCACAGGTTAATTAGCTTATTTAGCTACATATACTTCTTAATTACACTAGCTAGCTGGGTAGCTAGCTAGAGAGATCAGAGATGGGTAGTGAGGAGGAGATCAGCATGGTGATCAGAGTGAGGGAGTTCATCATGGAGAAGGACTTAACGGCGGTGGAGGAACTCGAGCGGCGCTGCCAGGTCGGCCTCTCCGGCGACCAAGGCGACCGCACCAGCGGCGACGGCAGCGGGAACGGCAAGAAGAAGAAGAAGAGGGGCATGTCGCTCCACGTCGAGCAGATCGGCGACCCGTTTGCCCGGGTGCGCCATGCGCCGGACCACGTCATGCTGGTAATTGGCTGCATGACATGCAGTATGACACTGTTAATCTGACCCCAGTGCATGCATGCGTGATTATGCCATTGCCATGACAGTGATGTTGTTACTTGTTAGTGCGATTAATTACTTTGCGTAATGCGATGTGATGCCATTGTCTTCTTAATTGCAGGTGGCTGAATACGGCGAGGAAGATGAGGTCGTCGGAGTGATCAAGGCGTGCGTCAGGATGGTGAGCAGAGGCAACACCACCAGCAGCAGCAAGACGAAGAAGAGGAAGTTTGTGAAGATGGCGTGTCTTCTTGGCCTCAGGGTGTCCCCAACTCACAGGTAATCGATCTACGCATGCAACCAGCCATGCATGCGTCCAAGCTTGTACGTGCCACGTCGAGCTAGCTAGCTTAGCTAACAGCTGTGCTCGTTGGCGTTGCAGGCGTCTCGGGATCGCGACGGTGCTGGTCCGGCGCGCCGAGGCGTGGTGCGCGGCGAGGGGAGCGGCGTACGCGACCATGGCGACGACGGCGTCGAACGCGCCGTCGCTCGCGCTCTTCGCGGGGCGCTTCGCGTACGCGCCGTTCCGGCGGCCGCTGTTCCTTGGGCACCCGGTGCACCGGCACCGGGCGCGTGTCCCGCGCGCGCACCGCGTGATGCAGCTGCCGCCGCCGCTCGCCGCCGCGGCGTACACCGCGCTGCTCTCGCCCACGGGCGCCGCCGAATTCGTCCCCGCCGACCTCCCCGCGCTCCTCGCCCACAAGCTCACGCTCGGAACCTGCCTTGCCATCGAGCGCAATCCCGACCCGGCTCTCCCGCTGTCGTTCGCCGTGCTCAGCATCTGGGACGCCACGCGCTCCCTCCGCCTCCGCGTCAGCGGCGCGCCACCGCTCCTCCGCGCGTCCCTGGCAGCGGCGCGCGAGCTCGACCGCCACGCGCCATGGCTGCGCGTTCCCTCCGTCCCCGACGTCTTCCGCCCCTTCGGCACCTACCTCCTCTACGGCCTCCACATGTCCGGCCCGGAGGGCCCCGCGCTCCTCCGCTCGCTCTGCCGGCACGCCCACAACGTCGCGCGCAACAACCCAGCGTGCGCCGTCGTCGCCGCCGACGTCGGGCCCAACGACCCGGTTGCCGCCGCCGTGCCTCACTGGCCCCGCTTCTCATGCGACGACGACGTCTGGTGCATCAAGAAGCTCAACGCCGCCACTGCCAACAGCAATGCCAGCGACGACGACGACGACGACTGGACGACGACGGCGCCGCCCGCCGGCGTCCTGTTCGTCGACCCCCGGGAATTCTGACCTCGGCAAACCTCCCATGAGTGCAAGCAAGAATCCACTCCATCAGTTTTGGTATCTTGAAAACGCTGTAGATACATCACCATACGTGACATGTGTATGCTGCAAATGGATGCATAAACTGCAATGCATACTTGCAGCTTGGTATATTAGATATAACAAACACCTCAGTAGATTAGTAACCTTACTAGGGGCCTCTCAAGTCTGAACCCTCAGCATGAATAGACAGATTCTCTCAAGTCAATTGATCATTCATCCTGGTGATTCACAATTGGATAATTTAACATGCCAAAATTAAACCTTCCTCAGATGCAGAGCTTCCTGCAAAATATTCTTTTTAAACAAGAACACACATGCTACATTAAAAACCTATATTAGAGGAAAAAAGATTTCACACAGCAATTTGATGGGGTCTGATTAAATGATGTCCATAGAAGAAAATATCCATTTTGGGATCACATAGTACCAACCTTAGATGGCATGCAAAGGAACTCAAATATTAATCAGTAGGACCTGCCCAGGCCCTCTTGAACCCAATCACAACTCAGATTTTGTTCAGACAACAGAACCAGAAACAAACAACATCCAAACAAAACAAGGGCAAATAATTCTGTGTGACTCAGTATCCTCCTGTTGTTTCTCCAAAACCTGGATAAGAAACAAAGCCATGTTCACTCAGAGATCGGCTCCTTTAGCGCCATCCACAAAGAGCGCAACGAAGAATAGCAAAAGAAAACAACTGGTAGGTTGGAGGAAAGGAACTAACCTGCATGAAAAAGAGGGCAAAATAAATACAAATACATGACAATTCACTACAACAATCCAAGAAACTTCCGTCGGCCAAAACCGACGGAAGTTAGCCTTTTCCCGACGGAAGAAGCTAACTTCCGTCGGCAAAAGACTAACTTCCGTCGGCATTTGGCCGACGGAAGCGTGTCGACGGAAGTTAGCTAACTTCCGTCGGCGCCGACGGAAGTTAGCTAACTTCCGTCGGCCAAACCTAGCCGACGGAAGTTACCAGGAAATCAGTAACTTCCGTCGGTCAAATCCTAGCCGACGAAAATTAACTAAAAATTCAAAAAAAAAGAAAATTTGCTAACAAACTGAATAATGAAGCGTTTATATTCATACATAATTCATACATAACAAACTGGGCACAGCTTGTGCCTTTAGTAATCAAAAGTTCAAAACAGATGCCGTAGGCACTAAATCCAACTTCACATCAATGATATGCAGGTGATGACTTAAGCTTAACTGCTAATTCAACATCTTCTTGAGGCACTAGGCAAACTTCAGACTTCAGAGGACCTTTCTTCATGGAAACTTTCAAAACTGGAGCCTGGACCATTTGGAAGCAAAGAAACATCAAAATCTTTTAAAACAAGGAATCAAACCTGGCTTCATGGGTTAAAAAATGTAGCCAGGCAAGAAACAAGCCTTCACTAATAGGCTTCTGCAAATATCTAGCCTCTGAAATGCTCATAAATAGCAACATCCAAGTTGCCCGCTGTGTAAAAAATGGGATTTCACATATATGTAGTATGGCAAAATCTCACACTATACCATGAGACAAATAACTTGAGAATCAGAAACAACACATAATATGTAACTTAACCTCAACATGGATCCACCTTTTGTACTCGTTAGGACATGTTCTTAACAACTAAACAATATAAACGATTACAACACAACTAAAAGTGCTAGCTCTTGCATGTTCCCACTGAACTAAACTACAAATAAACCACTGAATATGCTACTAGATGATACCTAAAGGGAACGAGGTCAATACAATATCACTTCTTAACCATCTTTCACTAACTTTATCTACTTTCTAGATCCTTTTTGGGATATTTCACTGTCGTCTCGGTTTTAGGCTTTTTGCCGTGTACAGTGTATATGAACTAAGTTTTGCAGGTGCAGGATAAAATGGTCAGCATCTAATACTCAAGAAACACAAAAGGTAACAAAAGGAAAATTTAGTCCATATGATCTTCAATCATATATTCATATCCTGTCAGATATAACTGCATATAACTGCTGCTCATGAGCCAAGATCAATGCTCCATCTCTACAGATCAAGAACTCCAACAATGTGAATTACTGAATTTAACACATCACTTAAAAAGTCTAATACTATGCACTTACACATACAAACTCTAGCTGATGCCTACAGTACAATAGTACAGTTACATACATCAACTGGATATAAAACTATCTTTACACAACATCCTCAGCTAAAATATCACATTGTTGCGGCGGGAGGCCGGGGAGGCGGGCGTAGTTGCGCGGAAGGCCGGGGAGGCGGGCGGAGGCGGCGGGAGGCCGGGGAGGCGGGCGTAGTTGCGCGGAAGGCCGGGGAGGCGGGCGTAGTCGCGCGGAGGCGGCGGCGGGGAAGAAGAGAGGAGAAGGGGAAACCTAGGGTTAAAACAAGGCACGGCTGAGAAAAAGAGGAGCCTAGGAAAAAAAAGCGCGCGGCTGGAAACTTAACTTCCGTCGGCCACATCTAAAGCCGACGGAAGTTAATTTTAACTTCCGTCGGCTTTAATGCTGGCCGACGGAAGTTAGGGGATTTATACCGGGCGGGAAAAAATGAGTCTATCTTCCGTCGGCCACTGTGAAAAGCCGACGAAAGTTAGCTTAACTTCCGTCGGCTTAAAGGAGCCGACGGAAGTTAGCTAACTTTCGTCGGCTTTTCGAAAAGCCGACGGAAGATAAAATAGCCGACGAAAACTTTCTGTTTTCTTGTAGTGATTGGGAGGTGACACCAGATAATAGTATGATGTTTAACTGGTTAGGAATATGATTCCCAAATAAAGGGTGGAATGCTATGGTCTAAGAGAAACCACATTACATTTGTTTCACTGGGAGTCTGGGAGGATTAGTAGTGACAAAAGGACAAGCTATATCAAAAGCCAAAATTGAGGTACATAATCATTTTCCAAGTGATATCAGAACAGAATAAAAGATATTCTGCTTGTATCAAGAAAAAGTGTGATTGTTTATGTCATGGTCATGTAAAATTTATTCAAACTATTCAAGGAACATTCTTTGATTTTTATTGTTCTAAAGAACTACCATAGATAGGAGGCTAGAAATTAAAGACAAAAGCATATTTGTTGTTGGCTATTATATGCAGACTGAGAATAAACTTATGACTAGGTCCTGACACCAGACCTAAGCTCAATAAAGACTGCAATGTGGACATGGAATACGCATAATCAGTCTAATCTGCTTCCATGAAACTATGCGCCAATTTCTAGATTTCTAACAAACTACAATTTTGCCAAGGAAAAAGGGAATCAGTCCAATCAGCTACTGATCCACTTGAGCAAAGATGAATAGATCTTATTACCAAAGGGGACAAAGAGGAAGATGTAACAGCAATACCCTTTAGGTGGCCTTGCAGGTGCACGAGGAATGTACCAAAACTTAAGAAAATAAATAACTAGTAAAAATAGTGCATATGCTAGGAGGAATATTAGAATATGATATAGAGAATGGTAATGTGTTTAGTCCCAAGACATTGTTAATTATGCTCAAATATATATATAGACTATTTTCTGAAACAGCAATTCCTTAGAGAAGGCTACTCACAAGTGATGAAAGAAAGAATATAGACCATTGGTACTCAAAGCGCAACACTAAAAGTCTAAAACAACTCCAATCCCCTCACACCCTGCTCCATGACTCCATCTGCCTTGACACAACATGGAGCAGTGAAAATAATTCAGTGCCAATGAGCCAATCAGCATTAGAAAAGGATAAATACAACTATTTCCTAAACCAACTACACAGTTAAAAGCAATGACTGTCAACTAGGTTTATTACTTACTGTTAACCACCAAGCAGGTATGATACAAGGGAGGAAAGCATGACATCTAGTCCAGTCAGCATTAAACATGTTTAAACCAAGTGGGATAGTAAACAAGCAGCACATGAATGCTGATATTCTTAGCACAGGGCCATTTCATGACAAAACAAGTCTCTATCAGGAGGCAGGACCATATTACAACTATGCAATTTTCACTTGCATTTGTATTCATCATAAAATGTCCGGTCAGAGAAAATGTGCACATGTAACACTTAGGAAGAAGCATAGAAATAAAGGTTCGACGACAATTGCAGAGCTCATAATACTTAAGCTCTAAGTATTGCATTTCTGGTTCAGATGAATAAGTTGTTTTAATAAACCATGACCAATAATAACATGGAACTTCAACTGACTGTCAAGCGCATGACTTCTGGTTTAGACGTCGTTGGGACACACATAGCATAAACAAGCTGCTCTCCCGATGAATATAGCATGTCGAAGGCAATGTGATTTTTATCTCCTGACCACCCCTCAGAGCAAGCATAAGATGGCACACTGAACCAATTTCAATGCAGCAATCTTTAGCAGTCTTACAGCAAGCTGACCTCCAGAATAAATGAGCCTGTAAATGAAACGGTTCTACATAAGAATAAGGAGCCAGCAAGGATTGGATGACTTTCAAGGTGAAACTAAAGTTAAAACAGGAGTGTTTGCTTCATCACAATTATTACACAAAACAACAACAAAAACAATAAATCACATAAAAATAAAAATAAAAAGAGTTGGTAGAAGAAAAATATTATAATGATGATTTATTTGCACAATGTAATTTAGCTTAAATAGAAATTCACCTTAATCTATGTAGAGATATTATCTTCCAATGGTGGATAAGCTAAATTATCTGTTTATTTTAATATGAAACAGAGTGGACTTTTCCTTGTTCTAATAAGAAGTGTTAAGCTAAAACGAGCTATGAATAACTTAGTCGTGTATAAGGCACTGCTAGTAATTTGAGAGAAAAAATCCCTTAGAAGACAATGTTTCAGTTTAAATGAATCTAGGACTCCATGTCCACACACAGCAAAATCACATGGTCATAATTGACTGAATTAAATAGCGACATTTGGAATATTTTATAAGCATGAAGTCACCATTAAATCACTTATTTATGTCTACTTTTCAATGTAATAGCTAGTTGACAGCATCCTTTTTGTTGAGATTTAACAGCAAAATCTTTTAATTTACTTAACTGCGTCCAAAGGAGCCCACAGTGATATCTCTTCTCAGAATGATGCCCGACCAGAAATCTATCACCCTATCTTCGTCCAGGAAAAACATGCCGCAACATCACATGACCCGATCGATGGAACCTGGATTTTATTTAATGGCACATAATAGAAATAAGTCATCAGTAGTTCAGTACATATAAGTCCAGGAGCTACAAACAGAGCAACCATCAATCACATGAAGATCTAGTTCAGGGAATGGAAGGGCACCTATGCTGAATAAGGGTCCCCCCTTGTCCTTCTAGATGCTTTCCAGCAAAAAAATAACCTTTGTGGATTTGGGCAAATGCCCTCGTCCTGTTTCATCAATACATGATCATGTCATATGCCCATTTCACAATAAATCATTGGTTTTCTCAGTGTGCGAGTAAAAATAAACAAGCCATCACTACGTACTTCCCAATTTCTGAAATCAGGAGCAAAAACCAGAAATGTGCAGTACATGCTCCAAATGGGCACTGAACTAGCCCATGGCAAGACTACACCATGGAATCACACGGAAAAAAAATCACATTTTGATGGAGTTGAAGTAGCATTTCACTGCAACGCCAAGAGAATTCACCACTACCTCCTCCTTACACTCCCACAATCCAACCTTCTTGGCTGATCTCGCTCCGGCCATCACCCACAAAGAACACCACACAGCACGCACAACCACTCTACTGCCCAGTGCCCACCACCAAGGAGCGGGTACACTTATGGCGCAAGCCGGCGTCGAATCCGGCGCAGCTAACGGCAGCCTCCGCGCGAACTCCATGCCACCCATCGTCACGCGCAGACCAAGCCCCAAGGTGAAATCTTGGGAGGAAAACGTGAAGCAGGGAGGAGGGAAGCGGACCTAGAACTTGGCGTTGGGATTGCCGATGGTGCGTGCGGCGGTGTCGTCTTCCCCGCCAGCGTGCTCAACGAAAACCTTCATCTCCGATGCGATCCAAGGCTCGATTCGACTTCGACCGCCTCCATGGCAGACTGCTGTTCTCTCCGTTTCCAATGGAACCAAGGAGAGGAGAAGAAAGAGAGGACCGGCCCGACTTTCAGCAATACATTGACCCCTAATTTGCTGCCCACATCATGCACAACGGATGGATATGCATTGGCATTTCTAAAAAAAAGAACAAATTTAAATGCTCTTATAGAATTAAGAGGAGTAAGCTGATACATTTATTCAAGAAAAACATGGTTGATGTCAGAGTGAAACAAGCTTGAACACAAACGCCAGTTATGTATGATGCACCTACTGTGTTTCCCGGAACTGTAACCGAGAGACCGAAAAAATCAACAAGAATTCGCCTCCGATAGCTGTTCTAGATGACATTCCTCATGCCATATTCAATCAAGTCACTTTAATGTATTGCAAATCTGCAATCACGGTGCATCATATTTGCAGATGAAACTATTTGGCGAATCAGTCAAGACGGCGGAGAAGATAGTCGACTTCAACATCCTTGGTCAGAGGCATTACCCACCGGTCATATAGCTCAGATAGCACTTTAGGATTAACTTTGCATTCACTGTCATCTGCACTGCCTTCGTTCTTGTCAGCACTGTCCTCCAAAGTGACATTTTGACCAAATATCCTGGCCTTCTTCTCTACTCTCTTCTTCACCTTCTCTTCAACTGCCTTGAACGTTAGCAGATTCATCAGTGCATCGGTGGCCTGTTGAACAGAAAGATACACTAAATTAAAGCCCCAATTCCTGGCATTTTCCTACCAAGAAATACTAGTACATGCTGGAGCTTAACATCTAAAGTACTTGAAACTAGAAGGTATATAAGAACAAAAGGAATTAGAATGGGACCAAAGACTTGGATACATAATTGAAAAGATGTGAAGTGTGAACATGTGAAGTACTCAAGAGTCTCACATGCTGTCATATTAGAAACAAAACAAGCTGATTAAGGAAAAGAAAATTGAATTTCTGCGTGTAGGTACATAGCAAGTTTGATGTCTACTGTGCAAATAGACATTCAAGATACATAAATACAAGAGCATCATTACGATACATTCTGCTGGTAGTATTATATTTTCAGTAGATCAATTCTAGCCGTCGATTTTAAGAGGTTGTTTGGTACTTTTAATTGATTATAATCTAATTATAACTATCATTAGCAATTTCTCATATAATACTGGCACATCTCCACCTTCAGAACTATGCTAGAGACAACGTACAAAAGAAGATTGCATTGCCAAGGTTTAACACAGAAAAAATACCACTTTAATCCTCACATCAAATTTTTTTGGACGACTTTGCTCTCTGTACTTTCTACTGCCCCTCATTAAGTTAGTAGTAGAAATTAATCTAAACCGTTTAAACATTAAAGATCAACCATTAGGATGCATTCTACTGCCAGTAGAATGCACCATAAAAATGGTCTGAATAAAAGTAGGTCAAGGAACACCAAATAATATAGAAAATTCAAAATGCTATTGAAAATTTCAATAAATAAACCAATATTATAAGATATTGAAGAAATTTTGGTAGGCAGAGTATGGGATGTTAACTCAACCTTTGCATGGATTAGTGGACTATAATCTTGAGGAGCATCTTGGAACTTCACCTCAGCAACATATTTACCATAATGGATTCTTCGTGACAGAGCCTACAAAGAGATGATCATACATTTCACAGATACATACTGATTGGGAAATAATATACCAGTAATTTATTTGTGTAATTTTTTCTTTATCATGTTCAAAGATAGAACGACCATCTCTAAGTAGCAACAAAATGGAACCTTTTTTAATGAATAACTTCATGGAACATCTAAAAGAAATAGTAAACATGCAAGTATGCAGCATGTACCTTCAGACATGCAAAATCTAATGCAACTGTTTCTGCATAGTAACCATCATCACCATCCACAGTGAATAATGGGAGCAACTCATTGAAATACATCTTCCATATTGCATCATTCACACTAACCGATGAAGCAAAAGGGTGCAAAACCTAACAACGAAACAATTAAAGCTCAGAACCTCAACAGTCATTAGTCATTGGTTCATTGTAACTGAAAATGTAAGACTAAAAGCTGAGTATGCACCTTTGGGTAACCTTTGGTAGGAAATAGAGGTGATGGAAGATCTTGAGGGAAGAATGGAACATCTTCTGGCTTTTCATAATGTCCAGCCTATCAGATTTCAGGGATGTATAATTTATTAGATTCTTTAGAGGGATTCTTGAGAACTGTAATGTAAAAATATCACACAATAAGCATAAAACTATATTTGATGCTGGATTTTATATTGTTTTGGTTCAAATTTGAAGGTTTTAATAGGATGTGCTGGGTAGGATGAAAGTTGAAAGATGAAAAGGAAAAATAATTAGTTTCCATTTTTGAAAAACATCAGAAAGATATTAAATCATTCATAGTGTATATCTATTAATAGGGGATGGCTACGCTACATACAACTTTAAGTTTCCTAACAAAAGAAAGCTTCTTAACATTCTCCCCCATCACTGTTTTTCACTTCTGAATTCTGACAACTCGCACTTGCCAGATGATTAGTGGGACAGACAGTGAGAAAGAGTCTGTAAAATTAATTATTTGTATGCACATGTATGCAGTATGATATACCAATTACCATGTCCACTTTCTTGTTAATATGAATTTGACATATTTTGTGTCATTTGGAGGTATACAGGTAGTTAAAATGAATCCATCAAGCCAACATTACTACCAGAATGCACATATTGACAATTTACCTTCGGATGAGATCCTCCAATTCATGAGCTAATGGTGGCCTAGGTAGATTAACGCCAGGAAAATCCAGGCCTTGCCTCTAAGATCTGTGTGACCGAATTTCACAGAGGAGTTGCTCGACCATGCATTTTATTATATTACTAAGGTGACTGACAAAAGTCAGTGACTAGATTAGGAAGATTAGCTTCAGAAATTCCACGAGGAAAATAAAACATCTAAATCTCCACCCACACCATGAACAAATCAGCATTCTTCCTGTACGAATTCATCATGGTGACACGACATGTCCATAAAGGAACGATTTTTATCGGGTAAAAACCCGCAAGGAAGTAGCTGGGCAGGAGCTGAACTATCAACGAGGAGACAGGATTGAGGAAGAAGAGGTCCGGTCTTGCCTTGGCGTGCAAGGCCTCGGCTTCCCTGACAAAGAACTCGGCGAGGGACTGGCCGTCGTCGGCTCCGGCGGCGGGCGCGTAGTAGGCCGGCGCGTTGCGGGGGCGCCTGGCGCGCTCGATGAGCGCGAAGACGATGGAGTCCTCCTCCCGGATCAGAGCGCCGCGCACCGCCGCCAGACTCAGCTGCTCGGCCATTGCGCTATCTCTCGATCGGCGGCCTTGCCGTGTGGGTGGGTGAAGCACTCAAGCTACTCTTTTCTCGAAGAAGGGAAAGGGGCGCTCCACTGCGGCGTCTGTTGTTGCCAGCTGTGTTCAGTGGCGAAGCTAGAACAAAATGGAGGGGGGTGCAGGAATAAAGAAGGGCTAAAATATAATTACCAAACCGAAGAATTCCATAAACAATATTTTAAGAGAAAAAATGAACCAACGAAAAAACATAATACATTACCTTTAACCCTAGTCATCAAATCTACGACCTTGCATTTTCATGAAGCGACGAACCACAGCCTCATTGGTGACTTTCAACAACTCTTCTTTCTCCACATAGCAAATAAGGCTATTGCTCATATATATATCACCAATGCGATTGCGCAATTCTGTTTTCACAATTTTCATGGCTGAGAAACACCTCTCAACTGTAGCAGTAGCAACAGGTAGCACTAGCACAAGCTTCAAAAGTCGGTAAACCATTGGATAACGTTCGTGTTTTCTAGTCTTCACCATTCTTTGAGAAAGCTCGGCAACAGTTTGTAGGTCGGAGAACCTTTCATCATCTCTCACATCATATATGTAGAGGCCAAGCTCGTGGTTAAGATCCCTCAAATTCCCAGAATCAAAATCATGTGGATAAAGCTTCGCAAGGCTCATCAAATTTTCTATTCTAAAATCCTGGAATGAGTCTCTTGGACTAAAAGCTGCTGAGCAAACAAAGCAATTGAGAGCTTGTCTCATTGAAGCGGCTATCAAGCTCTTGAAGTAGCCAATCAATAACATCATTAAAACAATCTACCTGATAATAATGCTTGTTCGTAATTCCAGATTTATGTCTCCGCTTCTTTGGATCAATATATTCGTCTTCCATTTCCAATTTGCAAATATCATTCTTGTCACAAAATCCATGGACATCGTCTAATAGCATCATCCACTTTTCTCTTCTAAGTTCATCCAATTGGTATTTAGTTGCTTTCACACATTTAATAGCATTCACTATGTCTTGATCCTTCCGTTGCAATGCTAATGACAAGGTATTTGTGATTCCTAATATAGTCAACATGAGATGCAAATAGAAGATAGAGTCAAAAGACTGAAAATATTGTAAAAGATTTGATGCTTGATCTCTGATCTTCCAATCTTTTTTATCCTTTTCCACAATTTCTAGTACCTTGATTATTGTAGGAAACATGTCAACCAAACTTTTGAGAGATTTATAATGGGAACTCCAACGAGTATCTCCAGGTCTTTGAAGACTTTGCTCTTGATTCAATCCTGTCCCAGTCTGAAGTTGCCCACAGCCTAATGCTTTACTCATTTCTTGAAGATTAATATCTCTAATCATGTCCCTTCTCTTAGATGATCCACCCACGACATTCAATAAGATAGAGATCATAGTAAAAAATTCACTAACCCCTTTATGCTTTCTCGCAATGGCAACAATCCGGCTCTGGTGCTTTCCTTTTGTAAAATCGTTCCATTAATTGATCTATCATTAGTAACCTAATATGTAAGTATGTACTAATCTGCTGATTGCATAGTTTAGAAATCAAGAATACTAGAATAGAATCTATGGAAAATTATAGAAAGAATTAATGCCTAATCAGAAAACAGAAGGGAGGGGAGGGTTCGGGCGCCTTTTTTACCACAGGTCCACTGTCCACAAATGTGGCTCGGCGAGGCGGCGGAGGAGCCAGGAGATCGCAGGAGCAAGATGCCAGCGGGCGACGGCGCAGGAGCCAGGCGATCGCCAATTCGCCGTGGGCGTGGAGCCGTGGACGCGTGGTTGGATGCTGGCGAGTGAGGGAGACGAATAGGCGATACATTCAATTAGTGTTGGTGTGGGCTGTGGTGTTGGCGTGTTTCCTTGCTGTGGGCTGCTGGTGGCCTCTGATCATGGCATTTGTGGGCTCCTGGCAGGCTGCTTGTTGCTAGCTTGCGAAGATGGGCCTTCGGGGGTGCAGCACGCTGGCCCAAGAGGGGTGCAAAAAGGGCTAAAATGTAGAGGTAAGTACTGTTTTTGTTTTTTTGGGGGGGTTCATCTGCATCCACAGCTTTCTGTTGGGCTTCGCCCCTGGCTGTGTTCACAAGCAGGTTTTGATAATTTATCAAAAAATTGACTATTTAATTATTTATAACTGATCAAAATCTGTTTTTAAGTGACGAATCAAACATATTGATGTTTTTTCTCCCGATCTATACAATTAATATTAAAAGTAACAGTTAAATATATTATTTTCTATTTTTCTTGGCATTCCGTCGCGACTTCATCACCGCCGCCGCGCCGACGACCTGTAGCCCCCCAACCCCAGCCGCCCCTGGCCATGACGCCCCGAAGCCGGTAGCCCCGCCGCCCCCAGCACCGCCGCCTCCGTCAACGCCACCCCGGCCCCCACCTCCGCCGCTAGCAGGTAAGCCTCGGTTATCAGTTGAGGCGATGATAAGTGGCATTAACGCCAGAATGACCACCAAGAGCACTATCATGACAAGCTGCCAACACCCTCTGTTGAGCCGTAATGTCTGAACCGAGCCATATACACCCACGGAAACGAATGATGCCATTTACCAAAGAAAACTCACCATCCGAGTGTGTCTCTGACCCGCTGAGACGCGCGAATAACTGCGTTGTATCTGGGTGAGAAGAATACCCATCAACTACCTCCTGTAACCAAGAAGGTAATGCTTGAGACAATGCACAAACTTCCTGCTCCAATACTCGACGGGACAGTGCATCAGCTGCATGATTCTCCGCGCCCTTCTTGTAAACAATTCGGTATTGCAACCCCAAGAGTTTGATCAGAGCCTTCTGCTGCCATGGTGTAGACACCCGTTGGTCAGACAAGTGAATCAAACTGCGCTGATCCGTGCGGATTTCAAATGGTGCTTGCTGTAAATACGAACGCCATCGATCCACCGCCATAAGAATAGCCAAGCACTCTTTCTCATATGTTGACAATGCCTGATTCCGAGGACCAAGAGCTTTACTTAAGAAGGCCACATGATGACCATCTTGGGATAACACCGCACCGATCCCTTTGTCTGAAGCATCTGTTTCGACCACAAATGGCTTAGAAAAATCCAGAAGGGCCAGCACTGGAGCCGTGATTAACGTTGTTTTCAAAACTTGAAAAGCATGTTCCGTGTCTGGTGTCCAAACAAAAACAGTACCCTTCTTCAATAGGTCAGTGAGAGGACGACAAATAATACCAAAATGACGCACAAACTTGCGATAATAGCCGGTCAAACCAAGAAAACCACGAACCTCCTTGACATTTTCAGGTCGAGGCCATTGCTGGACAGCAGTGATGTTTTTAGCATCCGTGGAGACACCCTCCTTGCTAATAACATGTCCCAGATAAGTCAAAGTCTACTGCGCAAACACACACTTGGAGCGCTTCACTTTCAGTTGATGGTGTGTAAGAATATCAAAAACAGATCGAACATGTCCAAGATGAGCAGAAAAAGTACTGCTGTAAATAAGTATATCATCAATGAAAACCAATACGCATTTACGTAAGAGGGGAGCCAAGATAGTATTCATAGTGCCTTGAAACGTTGCTGGGGCACTGGTTAAACCATAAGACATCACCTTGAACTCATAATGACCACTGTGAGTTTGAAAGGCCGTCTTGTACTCATCTTCAATACGCATTCGAATTTGGTGGTACCCTGCCCGAAGGTCCAAGCTAGTGAACCAGCAAGCACCGGCCAACTCATCTAGTAGTTCATCAATGATAGGCAGGGGATAACGGTTCTTTACTGTAATAGCATTAAGATGACGGTAGTCGACACAGAAACACCACGTCCCATCTTTTTTCTGGACCAGCAACACTGGAGACGCAAAGGGACTTGCACTAGGCTGAATAACCCCTTGAGTCAACATATCTTGAACTTGCTTCTCAATCTCGTCCCTTTGAGTCGGGTTATAACGATAAGGCCAGAGGTTCACAGGCCGAGCACCAGGAATCAAGGGGATCGAATGATCAAACTGGCGAGGAGGCGGTAGGCCCTTTGGCTCATCAAAAATATGTGCATACTCAACCAGTAAGGTTGTGACCGCTGGAGGCAACTGAACCTCCTCATGAACATCCTGAACAGCACAACAATGCAGAACTTTAGCCACTGATCCAGACCCACATAACTATTGCAATTGAGCCGAAGAAATTAACGAACAGTTGGTCACCCGCGAGTGTACACCATGTAACAGCACCGAAGTTCCTGCTACTGTAAAGGATAACAGTTTACGCTTCCAATCCACTGACACGGGACTGTGGTGCTCTAACCAGTCCATACCAAGAATGACATCATAACAAGCCAGCGGCAATACTTTAAATGAATTCTGAAACGTATGCCCTTAAATCCACCATAGACAATCTGGTAATTCTTTCTCACAGGATATCACACCACCATTCGCGACTTTCACCATGGTTGGTCCTTCCATTGACACCACACCAGACAAATGAGTGGCCAAGTGTTCAGCCACAAAGGTACTAGAGCTACCAGAATCCACAAGCATGAGCACAGGATGACCCTGTAGCTCGCCCTGCAAGCGCACTGTCTGGGCTGTTTCCTGTCCTTGAATAGCCGCCAAAGAGATAATAAGCAAGGATTCCCCATCCCCTTGTGCACTCGTGTCATACGATTGTCGACCATAATTCAACTCCACATCCCCAGCAGCAAGAAGAGACCATAATTCCTCGACCACATGTAGCTGAACCGTAGCAGAACATACATGTTGAGGACTCCATTTATCCCCACATTTATACCATTCACCACGAGCACGACGATAGGCCCTGAGTGCGGCCACCTTATCTTCAGCAGATGGAGCACGATTCTCGTCCAAAATATGATGATCTTCCTTTTTGAAACCCCTGGCCGATCCCGGGCGACCGGGTGGCAACGACAACGGTAATGCAGAACGCATCGCCGGCGGCCGGGACGTCAACCATCCATCCGTACGGCGTGCCGTCGACTTCAACACCAGCAACGCATCCTCCTGCAATAATGCCAGAGAGAGAGCAGTATCCAAATCGCGAGGACGATGAAGTTGTACAACAACGCGGATTTCATCCCGCAACCCATCCACGAAACGTGACGAAAAAAACATTGGATCTTAGTTGGCATGATGAGCTAATAACGCACCCTTAAGCTCTCCAAACTTTTCTGAATAATCAGTGAGTGACCCCGTTTGTTTAAAATGAAAAAGTTGCTTCAGCACTAATTGAAACTCATCTTGCCCAAACTTAGCAGAAACAGCCGCACAAAATTCTTCCCAATCTACCATATCCAAGTCCACATTCAAATCATCTAACCAACTGGCTGCCATCCCAACAAAATGCATTGTAGCCGAGTTCACCCAAAGCGACTGGTGCATCCCAAACACCTTAAAATAGGACTCACACTTCCTCTTCCATGTTTTTGGTTTGTCCTCATTGAAAACAGGAAACTCAAGTTTAGGAGTAGGTGCATGACCAGAAATTCCCATTCCTCCTAACCGAACTCCCCTGTCCCCATTTAATGGCGCAACAGCAGTAGGAGATAAATCGAATAACGTACCCTTGTTCGGGGTTTGATCGACAGGGGTAAAACCCTGACCAATCACTCCCCGGTCCACAGTTGGTAGGCGGTGGCCAACAGGCCGATGCAGTGCTTCGTCTCCCTTGAGCAGTGTAGGAAGTCCACCTTCCGATGCAGACCACTTCACCGGAGTAGGAAGAAGTCCGGGCAAGTTGGTCGGCCGCACCATCAACGCCGGGTTGAGCGCGATGCGATCCACTTGAGCCTTGAGGTCGCCCATCTCGCCTCGCAGTTCCTCCACGACACCTTCCACGCGCTGTCTCCATCCCGCCAACTCCCGCACCACAGGCGCCATATCTTCAATAGCAGCAGTGGACGCAGCAACGGAGTCCTGAATTGAAGCATTCTGCTCCTGGATAGTCTGCATAGCCTTGACGAGCTCTGCAATCTGTTGCTCCATCTTTTGGTTCTTCACTTGCTGTCGCGTCTGGAAGCGAGGAACCTCCAGATTTTCCAGATCGGTCACTGTTCTGATACCAAATTGTTAAGTCCGTGGCTATATTACTCAGATCATCAACAGAGAGGAGTTGGGAGGAAGAGCTTAACAAGAGGAAGGAGAAGAAGAACTATAGAAGACAGGGAAAAGAGGTAGGTTCCAGTTCTTTCGTTCCCCAACACACGCACACCAGCCAGCTACATATACCACCCAAGCATGCAACAGAATCACTTGGCCCACACAGCTGGATCCAGAAACACGTTCGGACGACGGGCCCTCATAGGACGTTGCTGAGGATCAGTGCTCTTTGCCGGCCCAATAGTGACACCCCGCCACCCCCAGCACCGCCGCCTCCGTCAACGCCGCCCCGGCCCCCACCTTCGCCGCTAGCAGGTAAGCCTCGGTTATCTAGAAGTGAAGATGGATCCAAGTGGGTTGTTCTGCCGGCTGCCGCTCATTTTGGGTTATTATCATGTTCTTCTGAGCTAAGATGGCATCTCTCGGGCGCTTTCATCCAACCAAGCGACATCATGCATCAAAGCTATATGGTGTACTGTTACCCCTTCGTCATCCAGAAAAAAATCTGTAAAATTAACTGTGCTGCGAATTTTCAGAATAGGAATTTTCATAGGATGTGCCCCCTTCTGCATGTGTGTTCAAATCTGAGATTTATCCAAAATTTTGGTAGAGTCTCCCTTATAATTTAGACATTGAGAAACCAAGGGTGGTTTCAGTGTTTGTGATGAGTGATTGACAGGATTATTTACCCTCTGTTCGAAGGGTACCTCCGAAGGGGCTTCGGAGGTGGTACCTCCGAAGGGTGTTCGGAGGTGTGTCACCGGAGTGTGTTCGGTGTTTGCTTGCTGCAGCTGCGCAGCGGAGTGTACCTGTCGGAGGGGTCCGGCAGTACGCAATGACTGGGTGTGTACCGAAGGCTTCGGTACTTTGGGCGGTACACCGGAGTGTGTGCCGAAGGTTGCTAACCCGGAGAGGTCTCCGGAGTACTGGATACACTTGTTTGCTTGTCTGTGGTGCGCAGGGACTTCGGAGGCGACGGACAGGGTTCGAGCCAGGTGAACTTGGGTCAAGCGGGTGGCTTGATGCCAAGGGAGCGGGGAGCTCCGTCACAGTGGCAGCGAAGGTGGTCCGGGTCGGTCCTCGGGTCGAGGCGTGCCAGGTGAAGGCAGAGAGTGCGGAGCGTGGCTCCGGCTGAAGGTACTCCGAGACAAAGTCCTCGGAGGTGAGGCACTTCGAAGGTACTCCGAATGGAGTGACTTCGGAGTTGGTGGACTAAGTCCTCTGCGGAGGCATGGTGTTCGGAGTGTGCTCCGGAGGGAGACACTCGAAGGTGGCCCGACGAAGGTCTCAGAAGTCGAGGTGCATCGAAGGCATGGTCCGGGTGAGGCTCGTCGAGGAGTGTGCTCGGAGTGAGACACTGCGACGAAGTGCTCAAGGAATGCTTCATGCGGAGGCCTTGGACGAAGGAGAGACTTCGAAGGGTGGTACTCCGAAGGTGGGCTTCGGAGTGAGGATGACTTGAGGTGCTTCGGCCATGCATGGCTTCGGTACACGGACGGACGGTGTTCGAGCTCGGAGTAGCTGCGAAGCCGTGGTGATCCACTCCGGAGGTGGTGGTGCGAAGGCCCAAGGGCTTTGACGGCTTCGGCTCAAAACCGTCACTGTATCGAAGGTCTTCTTCGGCGGAGCGAAGGCCATCAGGCTGCAGGCTTCTCGCCGAAGCTTCCGCACCCCTCGCGTGCGAAGGGAGGTTCCAGAAGTCAACACTGTAAAGGCTGACACTGTCTGTTCTGAAAAAGGCTGACACTGTCCCCTCTGCAGCTGACAGAGAAGCCTCCAAAATAAAGGTGGACTACCTTTTGTACCCCTTAGTTCTGTAGAGACAAAATGGATGTAAACCCTAGGGGTAAAGTAGTCACTTCCTTAGGATGAAGCCGTGGGCTATAAATATGGGGGCTCGGTAGGTAACATTTAACACTTTGAGCATTTACTGTTGAGCTCCTGTAGCCACACTTCGATTGAATACATCCTGAGTTCTTTTTCAGTGTTCCTTGTTCAAGCGGCGAAGCCCTGTTTGTTTTGTGCTTGTGCTTGAGCTCGTAGTGCATACTTCGCTAGTTTAGTGCACCGAAGCCTGTTGAGGCGAAGGTTGTTTTTCGTGCGAGGTGTGTGGTGTCAGTGTGCTGTCGCTCTGTGTAACACGAGGCAAGACCTCGCTGCTTACTAGCGAAGCCCTGATCTTTTCCCGTTGTGCTTCTTGTGTCGAAGCCCTTAGCGTGTTCCGTTTTGGGTGCGTGTAGACCTTCGCGTACGAAGCCCAGCACCCGTTGCTGTCGCCAAGTACCTGGTCGAAGTCCTCAGAGGGCTGTCCACTCTTGCGAAGGGTGAAGTGCGAAGCCTGCTCGAAGCACCCTGTGTGCGGAGCCTGCACTGACTTAGCAGAGTAGATTTTCGAGGGTTGTAAGTGGAGCGAAGTCTTCTTGGCTTCGAACTTTTGTTCCTCCGAAGCCTGTGTTCGAAGGTGTCGAAGTACCTCCGAACCAGACCTTCGAAGGTTGTGTTCGAAGCCTGTTCCGCAGAAGACAGAACAGACCCGAAGGCTAAGTTTTTAGCCAGAATTTTTTAAAGCTCCCATTCACCCCCCCTCTGGTCGCCGTTTTCGGTCCAACAATTGGTATCAGAGCGGGTTAAGATCACCAGTTGACCTTAACCGGTTTTGTGATCTGTTGGCGACATGGATAGAGGCAGTAAAATTCCTCTGTTCGATGGGACAGATTTTGCATACTGGAAGGTGCGCATGGAGGCTTACTTGTTAAGCCAAGGAAATGCAATTTGGGAGATTGTGGACTCACAATACTCCATCCCTGATACCCGCACCACTCAAACCGAAAAAGATCAGTACATTGCCAACTCGAAGGCAAGGAACATATTGTTCATTGGTTTGAGTCGGAGTGAGTTTGATAGGGTGCAGCACCTTAGGACTGCTAGGGAAATTTGGACAACGCTCACTATTTATCATGAGGGCTCTACTCAGATTAAGGCCAGGCGCCAAAGCACCTACAACCAACAGTATCAGCTGTTTGTGCAGGCACCTGGTGAATCTATAGATGCCATGTTTTCGCGCTTTGATGCTATAGTGAGTAACTTGCGATCCAACGGGACGCTTGCTTACAATGATCATGATAGGGCTATCAAGCTTCTCTATGCTCTTGATCGTAGCATATGAGAGGTGAAGATATCTAGCATTGAGGAGTCCACAGGCTATGACACTCTAACCTGTGATGAACTCTTTAGCAAGCTGAAGTCCACAGAGATTGCCAAGGCATCTCTTGCAGTGCACAGAAGCTCTTTGCCACAGCCATTGGCATTGGTTTCTAGCACTAGCCGTGGCACCACTGCAGAACCAAGCACTTCAGGCACTTGTGTTCTTGCAGATGGTTTTGCTTTGTCCTCCCTGGTCTCCGTCACAAAGGAGCAGGTGGATACTCTAGCTGATGATGAGCTTGCTCTCATTGCCCGGAGGTTCACCCGCTTTCATCATGAGAGACGGGATCAGCGGAGAAGTGGTTTTAGTGGCTGCTATGAATGTGGCGACACTTCTCACATCAAGGCCAATTGCCCCAAGGTCAAAAAGAGAGATGAGAGTGACCGCCCTAAATTCCACAAGAAGGAGAGGAAGCCCTTTGTGAAGGGCAAGCGCGGCAAGATGGCTAAGAAAGTAGCCAAGGCCGCTTCCAGAGCTTTTGTTGCTGCTCTCAGCGACATCGACACATCCTCAACTGAGGAGTCGAGCTCTGAGGAGGAGGAGTCCCCAAGGAAGGAGGACAAGAAGGACAAGAAGGGACGTGACTTCACCGGCCTTTGCTTCATGGCCGACAGCGATCACAGCGGCGATGAGCTTGACTCATCTGAGGTAAACCTATCATCTGACCAGCTTCTAATTAAATTAGATGAGCTAAATGAAGTTGTGCTAGGTCAGGATAGATTGCTGGTGCAAGCCGCTAGAGAAAGAAAAGACCTTAGACTTAGGCTAGAATCTGTATCTACTGAATATGCCATGCTTAAGTCTAAGTGTGATGATGCTGAATGTGAATCATGTTCTGTTGTCATGAGTGAGCTTGCTCAGTTGCGTTCTGTTCATGCTCAAACTCTTTCTGAGCTTGAGACTGCACAGAAGCAGCTTTTGGAGGTGGATTCTAGACCTCATGAAATTATTGATTGCATGAACTGCTCTTTATTGCGCGATAGCATTAATTTACGTGATAAGCATGTTCATGATCTAGAGGCTAGATTGGAGAGGGCCGGTAGTTCTAAGGATGTGCAACCTGTTTGTGACACTTGCATTACCCTTAAGGACCAGCTAGGCACTGTTAGAGAGCGAGCTGAGAACCTCATGTCAGAAAATGAATACCTTCTTTCTGTGGTGAACAAATGCACTGAAGGGAAGGGTAGAATGGATTTGCTCTTGGCCAAGACCAAGTTGTGTGCTGACAGAGCCGGGGTAGCTCTAGGTTTGGGTTTTGAGAGGATAGCTTCAGACAGTAAGACCAAAACTGTTTTCACCTCTCCTACCACCCTAGAGAAAGAGAGAGCTCTGTTGGACACCCCATCAGCCAAAAAGCCTACCCATCCACCAAAGAAAACCACACCTCCTATCAAGAAAAATCCTCCCAAGAAAACCACACAGAAGAAACCCAAGGAGCCTGTGAGAGTTGCTCCTATGACCCATGAGAGTGCCCCCAGGAGAGTGTTTCACTGTTCTTATTGTCAGAGGGCGGGTCATTTGGTTGGTTTCTGTTTCCGTCGCATCAAGGATGAGCGACGTGCTCAGGCGATGAGCTATCAGGACATGCATTACCCATCTTTAGGTATGCATGAGTCTGAGTTTTACTCTCGTCCTGTTTTTGAGGCTCCTCGTGCTTCTCGGAGAGGTTTTGCTCCTCGAGGTGTTCACCATGTTCCATATGGTGGTAGACCTCGGGCGAGTAGCTTTGTACCTCATCAGAGTAGGAGACCTCGACATGCTTTGCGTTCTTTGCATGTTGGTAGACCTCGCACTTTGCATCATTCTGATTATTATGTGCGTAGACCGTCTACCTTTACTGTGCCTACTACTCGTGTCACTCAGTGCTGGATGCCTCGTCATTATTTTACTCACCCCAGCACTGAGCGATCGAGGCGTTCTTATCATGTGTAGGCGACAGGTCGAGGCTTGGAGGGCACGTGGATCATGGACTCCGGTTGTTCGCGCCACATGACCGGAGATGCAAATTGGTTCTCCAGCCTCACCACAACCAAGCAAAGGGAACATATCACCTTCGGAAACAATCGAAGGAGTAGAGTGAAAGGTAAAGGTGTGGTAAGGATTAACACGAACTTCACTCTCAAAGATGTTGCTTTGGTTGAGAACCTGGGATACAATTTGCTGTCTGTATCTCAGTTGCTTGATGAGGGCTTCGAAGTGCGATTTCATCGCGATACTTCGCAAGTGCTCAATTCTGATGGCGTTGTGGTGTGTAAGATCTTTAGAGTTGGGAGAGTTTTTGGAGCTGATTTTTCAGAGTCGTCTGGTTCTTCTCATTGCCTTGTTGCACATTCGACCTCTGAGCTTTGGAAGTGGCATAGGAGACTAGGGCATATGAGCTTTGAGTTGCTCGCTCGTCTGAGCGCCCTAGGTTTGATCCGAGGATTGCCCAAGCTCAAGTTTGAGAAGAATTTAGTTTGCGCTCCATGTCGACATGGAAAAATGATTGCCGCTTCGCATTCGCCAGTCACCACAGTGATGACTGAACAACCCGGAGAACTTCTCCATATGGACACTGTAGGTCCTTCTCGGGTTAGTTCTTTAGGCGGCAAGTGGTATGTACTTGTTATTGTCGACGATTTCTCTCGCTACTCTTGGGTCTTCTTTCTTGCCAGCAAGGATGAAGTGTTTTCACACTTTCGGAGCTTGGCTTTGAGACTTTTCACTGAACTCCCTGGTGCATTAAAATTCATTCGAAGCGATAATGGCACCGAGTTCAAAAATAGTCTCTTTGTTGACTTTTGCATGGAGCATGGCATAGAACATCAATTCTCTGCTCCGCGGGTTCCTCAACAGAATGGTGTTGTTGAGAGGAAGAACCGCACTTTGGTTGAGATGGCTAGGACGATGCTTGATGAGCATAGGACTCCTAGAAAATTCTGGGCTGAGGCCATGAACACAGCATGTTACATCTCAAACCGAATTTTCTTGCGCTCAATTTTAAACTTGACATCTTATGAGCTGCGTTTTGGGAGACAGCCCAAGGTTACTCATCTTCGAGTTTTTGGCTGTCGCTGCTTTATCCTAAAACGTGGTAATTTGGATAAATTTGAGTCGCGATCTTCTGACGGGATCTTTTTGGGTTATACTACTCATGGTCATTCTTATCGTGTTTATAACTTGGAAACTAACACTGTCATCGAGTCATGTGATGTGACTTTTGATGAATCAACCCCCTCTGTTAGTTCTGCTCTTGAACAGGCAAATGAACACGACATGGAACAGACCTTGTTTGAAGAAGAAGATCCCGGAGAATTCGAGGATGATCCCCTGCTACCCTCGACATCGACCCCTGAAGCTGACCCCGCTTCATCTACTTCGGCACGAGGTCCCGAAGCGACTACCTCAACATCGGTCATCTTGGACCACTCCAACGCACAAGTTGAGGGGGAGACTGCATCCCGCCGCGAGGCTCCACATCATGTCCAAAGGATGCATCCTCCCGAGCAGATCATTGGTGAGCTTGATCAAAGGGTAACACGTTCTCACGCTCATTTTACTAATGCTGCTTTTGTTGCTTCTTTCGAGCCCTTAGATGTTAGTCATGCACTTTCTGATTCTAGTTGGATCAATGCCATGCATGAAGAGCTTGAGAATTTTGAAAGAAACCAAGTCTGGACTTTAGTTGATCCTCCACCAAATGTTCATTTCATTGGAACTAAATGGATTTTCAAAAATAAACAAGGGGAGGATGGAACAATTGTTAGAAATAAGGCCAGACTAGTAGCTCAGGGCTTTTCTCAACTAGAAGGGATTGATTTTACAGAAACTTTTGCACCTGTTGCTCGCCTTGAGGCCATTAGGATTTTGCTTGCCTTTGCGACATCCCGGGGATTCAAACTCTATCAAATGGATGTAAAAAGTGCTTTTCTTAATGGCTTCATAGGTGAAGATGTTTATGTAAAACAACCCCCTGGTTTTGAAAACCCCAAGTACCCACATAAAGTCCTTAAACTTCATAAGGCTCTTTATGGACTCAAGCAGGCCCCTCGGGCGTGGTATGATAGACTTAAGTCTTTTCTGCTTGAGCGAGGGTATTTGATGAGCTCTGTTGATAAAACATTGTTTACTCTCAAGCATGGCAAAGATTTCCTTCTAGTGCAGATTTATGTGGATGATATCATCTTTGGTGGCTCTTCTCATGCTTTAGTTGCCGAGTTTGCAGATACCATGAGCAGGGAATTTGAAATGTCGATGATGGGTGAACTCACCTTTTTCCTTGGTTTGCAAATCAAGCAAAGCAAACAAGGTACTTTTGTCCACCAGACAAAGTACACCAAGGACCTGCTCAAGAAGTTCGACATGTCCGATGCGAAGCCCCTCGCCACTCCAATGGCTACATCTGTAGCATTGGACCCTGACGAAGATGGAGAAGCCGTAGATCAGAAGGAGTTTCGGAGCATGATCGGCTCCCTCCTCTACTTGACTGCCACGAGGCCGGACATACACTTCGCAGTATGTCTGTGCGCTCGTTTTCAGGCTTCACCACGAGCTTCGCACCGCCAAGCGGTTAAGCGCATTCTAAGGTATCTCAAGCACACTCTTGAATTTGGCATATGGTATTCATCGTCTTCATCTTTATGTCTTAGAGGTTATTCAGATGCGGATTTTGCTGGGTGTAGAATTGATAGGAAGAGTACCTCTGGTACTTGTCATTTTCTGGGTACGTCTCTGGTTTGCTGGTCTTCCCGCAAACAGTCTAGTGTTGCACAATCGACGGCTGAGGCCGAATATGTTGCTGCAGCTAGCTGTTGCTCTCAGATTTTGTGGATGGTTTCCACTTTGCGGGATTTCGGGTTAGATTATAAGAGTGTTCCACTTTTCTGTGATAACACTAGTGCTATCTGTATTGCAAACAACCCGGTTCAGCACTCCAGAACCAAACACATTGATGTACGGTATCATTTTCTCAGAGATCACAATGAGAAGGGTGATATTGAACTTCAATATGTTGATACCCAACACCAGCTTGCCGATATTTTTACAAAACCCCTCGATGCTTCTCGGTTTGCTTACTTGCGTGGGGAACTTGGTATTTGTCATCCCTACGGCATTTTGTGAGGGGGAGCTGATTTTAATTGTCTTGCATATGCTCATTATGTGTGGAATTGCACTTACATCTTTTGCTATTATATGCCTGCTTTTAATTCAAAGAAATCATGTCAGCTCAGCTCTATGAGATATGTCTGGAACATTGATTGTGCATGATGTTTTATTTTCTAAAAATCAAAATTTGCTCATCACACAATCTTGTATCTAGCTTGATTAGGCAGGACTGCTTTTAGCTATCTTTTATCTACTTGACAGCAAGACACTGTTCCTTGGATGCTAAAATTTGCAACTTGAAAACCGGTGTTTTTTTATTCATGGATATTCATCAAAATATTTCATTCATCTGAATCAAAAATCACAAATCCATGATTTGCCTGGTTTAAATGAAAAGATCCAGGAGGGTTTGTTTGTCGCACTACTCTATTCTAGACTGCTTACCATTGCACTTTGGTCTGAACTGGGATAGTGTAGTGTATGCCAAAATCACCGCCTTAAGCTTCAGATGGCTTTCATGCCTAGGCTTGGCCTGATTGGAAAGTATAAGGTGGACAAATAAATAACCCCTGGCATTAAGAAAAAGAACAACAAAATTAATTGATCATCAAGTTTGCTTTCACAGCTCCTTTTGAACAAGACTTGTCTGTCTAGGGTAGAATTTGTTAGCTTTGCGCAGTCCTTGCCTTTTATGTCTAGCTACTATGATTAAGTGGTGATGCTTTCACTTCAAAATGACAAAATCACATGCCATCATCTTGATTCACAGATTGTTAAATTGAGCTGAGCCCATGATCATTTGTGTTAATTTTGGCATATTTTTGCATTATATGTCTTTGCAATTCTATTCATTTCCTAGCTTTGCATCTTTTGAATGCTCCTTGATGCTTGCATTGCCAAAGGGGGAGAGATTTTGCTATGTTCTCTGCCGCAAGAAGGCATAATTTTGAAAGGGGGAGAGATTTTTGACATAAAGTGGGAGAAAAATTTGCTCAACTCAGGGGGAGTTTTTATCCAAAGGGAGTTTTGCCGAAGGGGCTTTTACTCTTTTGAGAAAGGGGGAGAAAAATTCTTTTATCAAGTGACATGCTTTGGCTCTTTTCTGAGTTTTTATGGTCACTTGTGTGCTGATACGTTTTCATTTTTCTTGAAATTGGATTTGGTTGTCAATGCACTCATCAAGGGGGAGATTGAGAAACCAAGGGTGGTTTCAGTGTTTGTGATGAGTGATTGACAGGATTATTTACCCTCTGTTCGAAGGGTACCTCCGAAGGGGCTTCGGAGGTGGTACCTCCGAAGGGTGTTCGGAGGTGTGTCACCGGAGTGTGTTCGGTGTTTGCTTGCTGCAGCTGCGCAGCGGAGTGTACCTGTCGGAGGGGTCCGGCAGTACGCAATGACTGGGTGTGTACCGAAGGCTTCGGTACTTTGGGCGGTACACCGGAGTGTGTGCCGAAGGTTGCTAACCCGGAGAGGTCTCCGGAGTACTGGATACACTTGTTTGCTTGTCTGTGGTGCGCAGGGACTTCGGAGGCGACGGACAGGGTTCGAGCCAGGTGAACTTGGGTCAAGCGGGTGGCTTGATGCCAAGGGAGCGGGGAGCTCCGTCACAGTGGCAGCGAAGGTGGTCCGGGTCGGTCCTCGGGTCGAGGCGTGCCAGGTGAAGGCAGAGAGTGCGGAGCGTGGCTCCGGCTGAAGGTACTCCGAGACAAAGTCCTCGGAGGTGAGGCACTTCGAAGGTACTCCGAATGGAGTGACTTCGGAGTTGGTGGACTAAGTCCTCTGCGGAGGCATGGTGTTCGGAGTGTGCTCCGGAGGGAGACACTCGAAGGTGGCCCGACGAAGGTCTCAGAAGTCGAGGTGCATCGAAGGCATGGTCCGGGTGAGGCTCGTCGAGGAGTGTGCTCGGAGTGAGACACTGCGACGAAGTGCTCAAGGAATGCTTCATGCGGAGGCCTTGGACGAAGGAGAGACTTCGAAGGGTGGTACTCCGAAGGTGGGCTTCGGAGTGAGGATGACTTGAGGTGCTTCGGCCATGCATGGCTTCGGTACACGGACGGACGGTGTTCGAGCTCGGAGTAGCTGCGAAGCCGTGGTGATCCACTCCGGAGGTGGTGGTGCGAAGGCCCAAGGGCTTTGACGGCTTCGGCTCAAAACCGTCACTGTATCGAAGGTCTTCTTCGGCGGAGCGAAGGCCATCAGGCTGCAGGCTTCTCGCCGAAGCTTCCGCACCCCTCGCGTGCGAAGGGAGGTTCCAGAAGTCAACACTGTAAAGGCTGACACTGTCTGTTCTGAAAAAGGCTGACACTGTCCCCTCTGCAGCTGACAGAGAAGCCTCCAAAATAAAGGTGGACTACCTTTTGTACCCCTTAGTTCTGTAGAGACAAAATGGATGTAAACCCTAGGGGTAAAGTAGTCACTTCCTTAGGATGAAGCCGTGGGCTATAAATATGGGGGCTCGGTAGGTAACATTTAACACTTTGAGCATTTACTGTTGAGCTCCTGTAGCCACACTTCGATTGAATACATCCTGAGTTCTTTTTCAGTGTTCCTTGTTCAAGCGGCGAAGCCCTGTTTGTTTTGTGCTTGTGCTTGAGCTCGTAGTGCATACTTCGCTAGTTTAGTGCACCGAAGCCTGTTGAGGCGAAGGTTGTTTTTCGTGCGAGGTGTGTGGTGTCAGTGTGCTGTCGCTCTGTGTAACACGAGGCAAGACCTCGCTGCTTACTAGCGAAGCCCTGATCTTTTCCCGTTGTGCTTCTTGTGTCGAAGCCCTTAGCGTGTTCCGTTTTGGGTGCGTGTAGACCTTCGCGTACGAAGCCCAGCACCCGTTGCTGTCGCCAAGTACCTGGTCGAAGTCCTCAGAGGGCTGTCCACTCTTGCGAAGGGTGAAGTGCGAAGCCTGCTCGAAGCACCCTGTGTGCGGAGCCTGCACTGACTTAGCAGAGTAGATTTTCGAGGGTTGTAAGTGGAGCGAAGTCTTCTTGGCTTCGAACTTTTGTTCCTCCGAAGCCTGTGTTCGAAGGTGTCGAAGTACCTCCGAACCAGACCTTCGAAGGTTGTGTTCGAAGCCTGTTCCGCAGAAGACAGAACAGACCCGAAGGCTAAGTTTTTAGCCAGAATTTTTTAAAGCTCCCATTCACCCCCCCTCTGGTCGCCGTTTTCGGTCCAACAGACATCACAACAAACAGTTAAAAGATAATGACATACTGACAATCACAACTTCAAAATCGCCACCAAATGTCACTTACGATTCCATAAAAGTAATCATAACGTAAATAATATCTCAAATGTCCAAATACGTTAATTATGCTAATTTACGTATTAAACTATGAAGTAATTGTTGTGCAAAGTGATGTGTGGTTGAAGCTTCTATATCCTGACTCCCATGTTCTTACTGATGAGTACCACAGATGAAATGCAAGTATGAGTAAGAATACTCAACAAGTATAATATAGAACTAAATACAATTAATTTAGCACATTCACACAGAAATACAACAAGAACATTTTCTTTTCATTTGAAAAGCGTGAAAATAAAACTAGTAGTTTCATCCCGGACAATCATAAATATCATTTTAGCATTACTGGTAAACGAAGCAAGCGGGGACTAATGCTCACTCATATGATCCTAAATGAAAAAGTAAATAACACTCCATAGCTACGCATGAAACTTGAACTTTCATAATAAAGAATAAAAAACATGAAAACTTAATGTTGGTATACAAATTTTGAACAATTTTGAGATAATACATCAATCATACATAATTAAATAACAAGATAGTTGAGGAGTATAATGTAAGGCATAAACACACCCATTCAACACCAATTTAGTTTGTCATGCACTTGCCTTAATCATAGCACTAACCTATTCTCGCTCGCTTTGCTGGAAGACTCCACATTTAAATCATAAGTAATACTCATAAACTATCCTGCATATAAGCTCCACTATTATTCGGTATAAAAGATCTTAAACCCAAAACATCAACATCCCAATAAAATAGATCCTTCGTTGTTTTATATGTAACTTTTAAACCGCTAATTTGAACTTCATAAATAAGTACATCTTGAACATCTAAAAAATAGCCTATAATTTGTGTGTTATGCTTTAGGATGAACGGCGCATCCATCTTCCACAAATTAAAAGAAAACAACGTGATGTCACGATTTAGGACTCGAACTGCAGAACTGTTTTTGTAATAATTTTTAAACCGTTTATCTGAATTGTCATTAGAAAGATATCAACTAAAACTAGAATCATCAATTTGAGAAGAATTGACGGTTTCCCCCAAAACCCTCAATTCTTCCCCTCTTCTACTTTTGTTGGACAACAAGTGGAACGAGTGGGAGCGGGTGGCACGGTGGCCAGTGGGCAAAAGGCAAGTGGCGGTGGTGGCGACGGTGAAGGGTAGGCGTGCGTGCGTTGTGAGGGGTAGAAAGAGAATAGGGCACACACAACTATATATATACCCTTTTTAATCCAACGATCCACATTAAATCACCCGCTACAATTGTATCTGAAATCTATTTTCAACAAGTAAATATAAAAATAGAACCTATGAGCACTATGCAACTACGGAACTCGATCGTCTATCAGAGCAACGGTTAAAAGTTGTAGTTTTTATACTTTTTTACTAAACTCTAGTATCACAGTTCGTTGTGAGGATCATCAACCGAAGCACTTAAACTTATTATTTGGTACAAAATTTGAATTAAACATAGTCTCTATTTCTTAATAATTATTGATAATCTCCCGGGAATCAATCTATGAGGAAATACAAGAGCTAGTATTTGCTTCCCAAAGGCTTTTGCCTAGATGAACATTTTTCAAAGGATATATGCATTTGAAAACTTCTTAACAGTGCCAAAGAAGATTATATGAAGGATTTTGAGCAAGAATATATTTTGACAGAAAGAATAGTGATGGTAAGTATCCTCCTCTGGGAAATACAAGTTTTTGCTAATTGTATATACATCTTACACCCTCCATCCACTTTTATAGGGCATGTTGTGACTTGGAAAAATCTTTAAGCTAAATTTTTACCACCGGTATCTTATACAATATGTCATTGAAATCTTTAAAACCTATATCATAGGAAAATAATTTGATATACAAATCCAATGACATAATTTTTGTACGCTAGAGATACATATAATTTGCTTAATTATAGGTCAAAACTTATGATGTTTGACTTTCAATATATTATGACAACATGTCTTGCATATGCACACTTACTAATACATCGTCCATTCATTTTTAAATGACTTTGTTGATTTTTATCAAAATATTTGATCATTCGTCTTATTCAAAAAAATGTACAAATATGCAAAAATATAAGTTATCCTTAAAGCACCTTCAATAATATAAAAAATTATAATAAAATAAATTATATTTTAAAATAAGATAAATGGTTAAATGTTAGGAAAAAGTTAACGACGTTATTTGGAAATGAACGGAGATTCTATAATAGAACATGGCTTTTTTATCTAAATTGACTCTATTAATTTGATCACTCACGAGCTCTCTAAATTTGGGTACTATACAGACATTCCTTTGTGGTCCGAGTCATCTTGGGTGAGTCCGACTTGTTTCTATCAAGATTTGAGCAGGTTAATTGTCGTTGTTGCTGTTCCTGAGTGGCCGCCTTGCTTGAAACCAAACCAATTCAGCAGTCAACCGTCCACCGTTCTCTTAGTCTATTCATAATCTCTTAGTCTATTCACAATGAAAGTTTTATGGGGTGTTTCATAATATTAATTATCATGTCATATTAGATTTTTTGCTGACATGACATTCAATTAATGAGGAAATAGATGAAAGTAGTGTTATTACCATGACATGGTGCTAACCCGTTTCCAAGACAGATGAAACAAAATGAAACACCCATTGAGAGCCAAATCGTTTCATCAGAGGAGAGAATATTTCATGAGAGCTAGTTGCATTTAATTACACTGATTAGCCTAGGAAATAGTGAAATGAAACTCTCCACTGAGAGAGGGTATTTCATTTAGTTGTAAAGTTGATGTGGCATTCTAGGAAACAGTGTTACGAAACCCACCACTGTGAATAGCTTTATGCCTATACAGAGTGTTAATTCCATTTTGGTGATCATTTCGGTTTGACTTTTGAAATGAAATATTTTGGTACCCTGTCTATATCGATGTATCGTTTTGAGTCTAATAAAATAATCTAAATATATTTAAAATATATATTTGTACGTACAAATACTATCCTACACTACAGGTGTAGAATAGCTATTCTACCAAGAAATCTACTACAGAAAAAGTAGTGCTCAATTGTTATTGTATTGAAAAAATCTACTACTGAAAGTAGTCGGTGTAGAATATTTATTCTACACACGTGGTGTAAAATAGCGCTCTTGTATTTGTATGATTAAATATGATATATTTTAATATATTGCTATCTTAAATATATTATATAGTTTAATACAATATAATATATAACTTACAATATAATATATAACTTAATATAAGTAATATAGCACACATATAAAAAAATAAAATATAATTTTAACCGGAATGGTCGGTATTAACTAGAATAGACGGTACAGGTTAGTATTGACTGATATGAGACATCTTAAAACCGAAACAATATGTCACTCGGTAGATATCAGTTTGAACGATAGAATGATACATACATATCATTTCAATCGGTATCGAAACAGAGAGAGACGGTCGTAAGTACTGTACTACATGTGACTTCGATATCTGCTGCCTAACCTCTTAAAGAAATATAATTGCACGCTACGACCCAATTATGGTTTTCCGTGCTTGTCTGGACGCGTAACATGTGCAGTCGCATGTGAATTTTAGAAATTTAAATACAAGTACGATAGTAACCTCTTTAGGGTCTCTTTAATTTTTTTAGATATTAAACTAAACTTTAGTTCTTTCTTTTTTATAGGACTAAATTTTAGTCTATTTCTGTTTGGTTCTAAGGACTAAAGGAGAGTGATGCATGTGAGGTAAGTAGTACTTTTAGTCCCTTTTAGCAATGTTTTGAGGACTAAAGGGCTGAGGACTAAAAAGGACTAAAGTTTAATCCCTAAACTTTAGCAACTCCAAACCAAACATCCCCTTAGAAAGCTAAGTCCTCGTCTAGTCATTTAACACATCTCTAGATTTAGTATTGTCCGAAGATTACAAACCTAGCTTTAAGAAATCCACAACTAATCCGGGACAATGAATTAAAAATATTTAGTCGAATAAAAATTTATTTTTTATTTTACGATACAAATCTAAAGAAGCTACTATAGTAATTACGCCTTCCACCCCTTCACATTTCACCGTTTCTTTTTAAAAATTGGTGAGACGTCTCTTTCTCGGTCTTAAAAATAATAATTAAGGAGTTAGGCATTTAACACTTTATCTCTGTACAAGTAGAAGAGAACGGTGGACAGATTTTTTTAAAAAAATATTTCAATCCCTGGATCATCTTATGGCCATTAATTTATTTGCGGGTGATGTGATGTGATCGAAAGATGACTTCTCGTGTTCATGCTCAAACTTCAGACCATCCCTGGCAGCTGGTATATATGGTAACCTCCTCCTGCTTCCAAATTCGGTTGCCACAATATTAATTTCTAAGACAATCAACGTGGATAATTAACGCGCTAATCGATCAATAACATGTAATCAAGGAACGTTTTTTTAGTATAGTTTTTCCCCTGAGTTGTGGTATGAATGAATTCAGAATTCGCATTGAGGTTTGAACAGACAGACGGTGGTCGCCGTCGTCAAGGTCGTAGCAGCTCGCGTTTCACATGATGCATCTCATCGCCCGGTCAACAGCTCGATTCACGTTATATGGATTTTTACAATATAATAAATTAGTTTCAATTTGTATTTTTAATCTAAAATAAAAATTAAATTGATCACCTACATACTCTTAAACAATCAATAGTTTTAATCTATATCCAGCTCTAATAAATTTTAGATCTGTATCAGATTCCAGAGTCCGCAAAAATCAAGGTCTCATCCTCAAATTGTATTTCGCTTCTTCCGAGCGTGATTCTTACGGAAAAATCGATTCTTCGCGTGAAAGATCCGGCATTTTCCCTGTGACGTTCGGCGGTTTGGTAGGCGCAGCGTGGGAGCACAATCGTGGCCGCCGGCGCGTCTGCTGCAAGAAGGAAAACCGGCCGGCGGTTCCGCATGGCCATCGTCGTCTGCGTCACCGGAGCCGGCGGCTTCATCGGGTCCTGGATCGTCAAGCTCCTCCTTGCCCGCGGGCACGCCGTCCGCGGCACTTCCCGACGCGCCGGTATGGTTCGCTCTCCGCTATCCTGCGCCCTCCTGACCGGGTCTACGCCGGATTCTTTGCCTCGCCGGCGGTGTGCATTGAACTGACGAGCTGTTCGATTGTGCAGATGACCCCAAGAACGCGCACCTCTGGGCGCTTGACGGCGCGGCGGAGCGGCTGACGATGGTGCAGGTCGATCTGCTCGACCGCGCCAGCCTCCGCGCCGCCTTCGACGGCTGCGACGGCGTCATCCACACCGCCTCGCCGATGCATGACACACCAGTAAGAACCAGCAGAGCACGAATCTCTTCTCTTCTTGCACGAAGGGGGGAAAGCTCATCGCTTTTGGTCAACTCGTGCTGTTTGCAGGAGGAGATCATCGACCCGGTGATCACTGGGACGCGCAACGTCGTCGAGGTCGCCGCCGACGCCGGCGTGCGGCGCGTGGTGCTGTCCTCTACCATCGGCACCATGTACATGGACCCCCACCGCGACCCGGACGCGCCCCTCGACGAGTCGTGCTGGAGCGACCTCGAATACTGCAAGAACACCGAGGTCAGCATCACATCAACCCCACCTCTGGTAGCACAAAGATTGGATTTTTACCCCTAAATCCTCGCCTGGAAATCACAACCGACGCGCGCCGCGCATTCGAATTCGCAGAACTGGTACTGCTACGCGAAGACGATTGCGGAGCAGAGCGCGTGGGAGACGGCGCGGGCGCGGGGGCTGGACCTGGTGGTGGTCATCCCGGTGGTGGTGCTCGGCGAGTTGCTCCAGCCCGGCATGAACACGAGCACCAAGCACATACTCAAGTACCTCACCGGCGAGGCCAAGACGTACGTGAACAAGTCGCACGCGTACGTGCACGTCAAGGACGCCGCCGAAGCGCACGTCAGGGTGCTGGAAGCGCCGGAGGCGAGGGGGCGGTATGTCTGCGCGGAGCGGACGCTGCACCGCGGCGAGCTCTGCCGGATTCTCGCCGAGCTCTTCCCGGAGTACCCGATTCCGACAAGGTAGCATAACATTGTTTCCTCGTCCTGATCCTTGAACTCGCGAGCTACTCTGAAGTCTGAGCATTTTGGTGTGAATTCTGTTTCACACCAAAACCATGATTTATCCCCTAATCATATGGAATTTGCAAATGTTCATCAAATTTGTCCCTGCAAGAACGTCAATTTGTCAAGTAGGCTCCCCGCAAAAAAAGCTCCATTAGGCAGATATGCTACTGCCACTCTGATGGCGATTGCTTCATCAGAAGGGCACCACTAGGCACTAGCCAGCTAATCTGGATTATGGATTCAGGCTTAAAAGTTGCTTGTAGTTTTCATTGCTATCTAGGAAAAAGGTAAAGACATCTGCTCCAAAACTGTACCTTTACATTGTATGTATGATATAGTAATGTAAAGTCCTGAAGTAATTTGAACTCAAGCACTAGTGACTTACCATGGGTACTTGAAGACCAGATCAGTAAGTAGACTGGAAGATCATTATAGAATGAAATGGACAATTCTTTGGAGAGTTCAAACCAAAGTCTCAACATCGTTCTGGAAATATTTTCTCCATGTTGATGGCAATCTTTCCTGTTGATAAATACAAGTACCTGAATGCCTGGATTTCTTGAAGACAATTCATTGTGGCTGGAACTTCAAGACAACAACACTGAGACTGTTTCCAAGATGTATTTATATGTGGTGTCTGAACTCTGCAATTGCTTGTAGCCAAAGAATGGCTTTTTAGATGAAATTCTGGTTAATGACCAATCTAATCTGTTACTGGCATGTTACTTGTACAGGTGCAGTGATGAGATGAATCCACCAAAGAAGGGCTACAAGTTCACAAACCAACCTCTCAAGGACCTAGGCGTTAAGTTCACACCTGTACATGAATACTTACACGAAGCTGTGAAATCCCTGGAAGAAAAGGGATTCCTCAAGAACATCTCCAACACCGGGGTAAAAAATTCGACTGCATATAGATCACTTCTTTTACTAGATCTTAGGATCATTAACAGAATGGGGAAGGAACATTGTGGATGAAAAACTCAAATAGAATGCAAACAACTCGATGAGACACATCCAAGTTATTTCTGATGTACAATTCTGACAAGAAGATCACATATATATAGTCCTAATAGTGGCGTTTGTTATTGCAGGTGCTTCACAAGCAAAGTTCTCCGCCTCAGAAACCACCACTGCTCGTGTTGACTTCGAAGCTTTGATGGTGGGATTCGACACAGAAACCTTTTGAATTGACCGGTTTTTTCAGAGTTTAAGGTCTTGTTTGGCACATCTTTGATCTAGAGTTTTGGAACTGGTATAGTCTAGTTCTAACAAATCTTGGATTCGGAACTGTCGATGATTTGAGGATATTTAGTTGAATAATTTAGTTTTTATTTTAGATGAAAAATAAAAGTTTAAACTACTTTATTATACTATATAAATCATTGATTTAGTATAAATTTCAAAGTTGGAGCTCTACCAAATACACCTTTAAATATATTTAGATTGTTTGATTCACTTCTGTCTTGCGTGGGGAACTGATCGAAATGTTGTGTATATAATATATGAAACATTTATCAGAACTGATCGAAACGTGATATATAAATAGTTAAAAATTCGTGTTTGTAGTAAAACATGATTTAAATATTTTTGAAATAGTACTAATGTATAAAAATGATACATTATTTAATGAATAAAATAAAATTAAAAGTAAACTATTTGATATATTACGATATACTATATGGAATAATATGTGTAGTTGTATTGAAATATTGTTCATAACTTATTGAAACATTGAGTAATTTAATTAATGTGTCCCTAATAGAAGTACATCTGCAAAAATCGTTCTGAAACTATCTGTTTAACAAAAAAATAAATTCCATATCATTTAATTAATTTTATTTTATGTGGATTAAATTAAAAAATTGACTAAATTTTATTTGGGCTGAATTATTTGGGCCTAAGCCGGCCCTTCTGATTTGGGCCGACGTCCGACATTTTCTGTGGTGCGGGATGCCCAATTATTACAAGCAATATTACCGTTATTATATAGTAAACCTAGGTTATATATAACAGTGAAAATTGATTGTGAAATATTTATCCATGAATTGTACTTACATTAATATAAGCAAGAGTTATATATCAAATACAACTTTGTTTTTGTTCTTTAATATATAGAGAGATGGAGTTGTGATCATATCAATTGTATGACAAATACAATGGGTTAATTTCTTTCTATGCCGTTATAATTTTCACGGTTTGCTAATATGTCATCGGTGTGTCAATGACAAATAAGGGTCATCACAGTCACTCACGATAGCATATAGATAATTCTTAAAAATTATAATTGTATATTAGTAATTTTCTCTTATATTTATATTTTTAATGTTCCCACGCAACTCGATCAGTTAGTTCTTATAAACACGTACACATGCTAATTAATAATGTGTAGATCATTGAAGGTCGATGTTTCAAACGAGGATATGAAAATAATTTGGTATTACATTGTTGATAGGTAAAACATTTGATGATTAGTTAACTGATCATGAGCCAATCCTATTTACATATATAAACCCCACAATTAAGACAAACATAACCCAATAATAATACAAAACCGATATAATTTGAATCGCAGAAGCAGAACGATGGTAAAACAGTCGGAATTCATGTGTAGCTTAAATTTTCCATTCGCATCCGATCCGTCAATACGTACTGTTGGTGTCCAGTCATACGTACCTACCAAGATCGAGGCCCTGTTAATGTCATCGATGATCGGCATGAGTCAAGTATACGAGTTAGCTGAGTTGTTTCATGACAAAATAGTCGAAAGTACCGCAGAAACAATACGAAACTCTCTTGGAATTTATGGATTTCAGAAATGTTCAGGAAATAGTTCTGTCGTAGACTCGTAGCCGCTGATTTTACATTCTAATTAAATGTCTTCTGATTTTAAAGTTAAAGCAAGCGGAATCAATAAGATCGAAAATACGCTACGAGAAGATCATAATGAAGAGATAACACCAAGGCATGATATTTTAATAATAAAATCTTACGACTTTTGGACATGACTATAGACGCTCCTCCTCATGAACGATGTCTACACCGATATTCGGGCACACCACGTCAACACCACATGCCCAAACCGATCACCTATGTCGTCTACTTGCTTGGTTACACAGGGGTTGATCATATATTTATATGGCCCCATAGGTACAATACTAGACAAAGATTCTACCTATATCCTTAATTACAATTCAAAGTCCAATCGTAACTAGATCAAACACCTATATTTTATACATATCTCTAACAAACTCCACATTGCCGAATATACTCGGCACCTTAACGTCATCCATGTACAAACCTCCGTGTATCGACTTTAGTTGTTTCTCCTTTTGTTACTCACACAGAACGGTCTCATGAGGCTGATCTCACAGCCACACCAATATCCAGATCAAATACCGTCAAAGTTGCACTGTCATCCATGACTCCACATTCAATAACACTACCTTGTAGCTTGTACTGGTGTGTGCCTGACTTTTGACCAATCATTATTGTCTTACCTTCACGCATGACTCTTAAGGTCTTCTTATTAGGTGCACCTGATATAACCAGCCTTCTTCATACAATAGCCCAAGGGAAATTATATTTATTTTTAGCCCTGGTACATGCTTCACACCCTTCAATAGTATCTCTTGTCCATCACACATCTTGAATTTGATATCACCCGCTCCAATGACTTAGTAACCTGAGTCATCACCCAAATAAGAAAAGCCACCATTGTCATCCTTAGTGTAAGATAAGAACAACTCTTTTTCTAGAGTTGTATGAAACGAGCTAGCTGAATCCAATAACCACAATTCACAAGAATTTTCACTTGATACTATGAGAACATCACAATCGCTCTCCGAGTTATTTTTCTTGTTGGCAGTTACCAAATTTACGGATCCTCCATACTTCTCCTATGCTGGATAATTTATCTTTATATGTCCCCACTCCCCGCACTTGTAGCACAACGACCCATTCTTCTTCTTGTTGTTCTTCTTCTCATATAAGCCATGATCATTCCTAATATGCAAAGCATCTCCAGAAGACCTTCCTATTGCATTGTTTTTCTTTCTTTGGTTATGAGCAAGCAACGCTGCAACAACATCTTCTGATTTGATGGTTTCTTTGCCATATGTCAATGTAGTAACCAAGTGCTCGTAAGCATCCGACAATGAACACAGAAGAATAATTGCCTTGTCATTGTCCTCAATTTTCACTTCCACCTTTACAAGGTCAATGATTAATTGATTGAAGACATTAATATGCTCTGCGAGGTTTGACCCCTCCCACATCTTCAAGTTGAACAACTTCTGCTTCAAATATAGCTTCTGGGTCAACGTCTTGGACATAAACTGACTGGCCAATTTGTCCCAAATTTTCTTCGGTGATGTTTCCTCCATGATGAGATACATGATCTGATCCGAGACAAACAATCTGATAGTCGTAGATGCACGTACCTTCATCTCATCCCACTTATTATCATCCACCTTCTCCGGCTTCTTGTCAGTAAGTGATGAGGAAATCACTAGCTCAAATATTACCATAATTGTGAGCAAATAAACTAAAGTACATGCTTTCTACGTTAGATTTACATTTTATATATTTAAGCTAAGGATGCTACACCATGAGTTGGCTTTATTTTCAATTATAGAAATTCTTTCATGGATCAAGCGACACGTTGAGAGCACATCAAGGGCTTGGAACCTCATGGAAGTTGATTGGGGACCAATTCAAGTCAATCCAAATATAATATACAAGTTTCAGACATTATTTTTGTACCAAGAGAAAGTGGAGATAAAATTCTACATGTTTTGGACTCGGACTCGGACTACAAGGACAACACTAGATTAAAATGTGCATAACTTTTACATGCAAGCTCTGGTTTGGATGATCTTGGACTTTTTTGGAAAGCTTGAGATGTTTTCTTTTCAACGGATCTAGCTAAACCTCCATATTCTTTCTGAGGAGATCGCAATCACCAAATCAATGTGTGTTTATTTTTCAATCCGAACCAATTTAGGAAGGTTTAGATTTAGATTTTGTCCTGCCTTTGTTGTTGGCCGAATTTCCCTTGCTCATCTCCTATTTAATATTGGCTGAACCACTCTTGTAATTAGAGTTTTGTTTAGATCAAAGTTTAGCCTCGCTACTTTGTCAGTTGAAGTCGTGGTCAGTTAGATCATCGTTTTGCTTTACAAAACTTCACCTTTGTTACCGAATTGAGTGATTGTGCATTTTTGTTCTTGCGAGTTCTCGAATGCTTGCGGTGATTACCCTCATGGTTGGGCTGGTCGTGCCTCCGACGGGTTATGACCGTCTCTAGAGTTGGTGTAATGATTGCTAAGGTGCAACGTTCCTAGACGGTTGTAGCTGGATCACCAACATCTCTCCAGTCAAATCAACTTATCCCCTTGTTGATAGCAAAAAATGGCATTAATGGTTAAAGTTGTCAAAATATCAAAATTTGGTAACTTAGCCAAAAATATGCCAAATTCCTGGCACAGGCCGGTCTGACCGGCCATGTACCACCGGTCTGACTGGCACCACTTCGGTCAGACCGGCCAACCCTGTATCTGATTCAGATTAGCTGATTCTAGATATATTTTATCTCTAATTAATTATTGACGACTTGGAACCCGTGTCCAACTCAGAGAAGAGCCCAAGAACTCATGACCAACCTCTATAAATAGAGGCAAGGCCTATTCAAGGAGACCCCCCTAAAAACCCTAATAGATCCAATCTATTATCTACCTTGAATCACATTTACTTTCCTTGCCCTAGGTTTAGTTTAGCACGCACATATTTGATGGTTTTCGGAGGAAACCATCCATCTGCCACCTCGTAATCATGGTAAGTCCTTGTCGGTTCGCTCGTGAATCGTCTGTTTCATCCACGTAGCTGATTTCTATTGTTTTATCGATTTTTATCGGTAATTCGATCTTTTGGCCAAATTGCCAATGGTTTTTTGGAGTTTTTGCGGTGTTTCTACCTCATCTTATTCGCTAAGAACTTTGGTGGCAATCTATCCACAGTAATACGGTCGCCGGAGCACTTAAGCGTTTTGATCTGGCATTATCGGTCAAATCGACGTTGCCTGATCGGTCTAACCGACGTGTGCCAGATCCATCATTAGGCGTGCCGGTGATGCGAAGAAGCAATCATCCTCCACTTTGGTCTGATCGATGGGTACTTGACAGTTTGACCGGCGTGTGCTAGATTTGTCATCCTGTGCCAGCAAGAGCGAGTTGGCTGCCGATAGCCTGTTTGGTCTGACCGACGGTAAGTGTTCGGTCTAACCGGGACGTGCTAGTATTTAGCAGTCTGACCGGCCCTGCTAGGCCGGTCTGACCAACCTTGTTATGTCAGGTTTAATTCGGCTGCTTGGCCGGTTTAATTTAATTACTTTTCCAACACTTCGGTTAATTGAACATTATTTCTATATACTTGTTGTTGTCTGGCGACTCCGTTATTTCCTTACCATTGATTAAGGATCGTCGGAACGCGACGTCGGCATTGATTTACTCTTAGGGGTTTACTCCTAGGTATCTGCATGCTTTTGGATCGTCAGATCGGCGTCAGTGCGTTTGGCGCGTTTTCGTGTCAACACCCCCTCTCACCGAAAGATCGGGCCATCGTATTTTATCAAGTGGTATCAGAGATTTCATTGTTCGGTGAGAGATCTCTATATCGTAATTTTTTTACCTACAGTCTAGAAAATCCCCAAAAAACACACCTTTACCTAGCCAATATTGTGCCTTTTACTAGTACTACTTAGATCTGGTTTGTTGAGATTTTGGTTGCATCGTTGTGTCAAGTTGTTGGTCTTAGAATTTAGTTCATTTAGAGTTTCGAGTTCTTATCACGTCTTTACCACTGTGTTTTGGTCTGTTTATCAAGTGTTTAGGGTGTTTTTATCCATTATTTTATGAGTACAAATCAAATTGGAGTCGGTTTGTTTTATTGGAATTCAAATAGGGTTCGAGCAGATTGTGCATTTTCTTCTAAATATTTCATATATCACATGTGCCAACTCGGATTTGTGAGTTTTGATAATTGTTGGAAAGCTTACAACAAGATCTTTAATTTTCCTTTTAGAGTCATCTTAAAATTTGGTCGTTTACATTTTGTTTAAGACCGTACAAAAATTTGGAAGTCCTGCAATGAGATTTTGTGTATACAATTTTATTTGTTGTTCTGTTCAAAAAAGGTAGAAGGGGCTTAAAAAAAGACGCACCAAAAAAGAGAGAGCGGAATAAAAAAAAGGTGAAGAAAAAATGTGGAGAAAGAGGAAAGCTAGTTCTACCTTTGTCGGTTTGGTGGTATCGTTTGTGTCTAGGCTCGTATCTCTAGTATGTTCTAGCCTAAGACCAGCACAGTACAAACTTTGAATGATTATTCAACTTACATTGACTAATGTGGTTCTAGTATTTACTTTGTTAGTATCTTTACCCACATATAGCTCCACATACTCTGCTACAACTCTACAGGGCTTGCAACAAAGTATCGTTACACCTTCCTCTAAGGGTTATCCACTCTGATAGTTGCCGCCACCCCCTATTGAGCATGGTGAGAATTGGTGAGAGCTTGTTTGTATAAGGTTGCAAGTGAGAGACTAGATAGGACTACTTTCCCACTAGTTGATAATTCTTACTCTTTTGTACTAACCACTACGATCTAGTTTTTTGCTTTTCTGCTAACCATGTCCGGTGAAGGACCAAAACCAATCACCCCAGAGCAAGTGAATCTTTCAGCACTTCACTAGGATGGTGAGACATCACTTCGATGATTTTGATGATGATCGATTCGCCAATGAGATGTTGGGATGATTTGAGGCCACTCAAATCGACTCCAACCACAAGATCACAATGTTGGAAGCTTCCATCGGCGCTGTCAACACAAATCTCACCACCATATTAGGGCGATTCAAAGAGATGGGTCAGTCACCTCATGCTCCCCCATGGTACGTTCTAACATGAGCATGGGTAGCAAGGTGGATGAGAACCAACACGACTACACCGCCAATATGAAGTTCAACGAGGATCCTGATCTTTGTCGGCTATGGATTAACTGGCGTGGTTTGGAATCTCTATGACCATGACGTGAGGTATGCCAAAATGAGGATAACTCACTTGGTAAGATCAATTTGCCCTCTTTAACGCCCCCAAATCTCACGACCTCAAGTTTATTGAAATTTCTTAAGAATATGAACTTACAAAATGTTCATCATGGGACAACATCTTATGGCAAACAAAACATAGCTCTGAGGTTATTTTATTACACTGAAGAATAACTAATAAAACAAAAGACTCCAAAACGATGAACATCTTTCTCCTAGGAACGCGCCTTGACTGGGACAGACTACTCCATACCGTCCTCTTCGAAGTACTCAGCATCTAAAAAGGGTTATTCAACAAGGATGAGTACAAAAACGTACTCAACAAGCCACCAAATGCAACATAATGCAAAGGTAATATCAATGAATAGGCGTATGGCTTGTTTTGCCTAAAATTACATTAATGTTGTTAAGAATTTATGATGATCATGATTTAGTGAATAGAAAGTAAATGATATGAATAAAACCGTCCACTAACTCGAGTAGTATAACAGTAATCCCTCGCACAACAGTCCTTATAAACTAGTAACCATTACATTCAAGTTGTTTGCTAACTAAGGAGAACATCACTTGGCTCGCCCATATTCGTAGGCACGTCTTTTCGAAAAGATTATACTCTGATCATAGGTGTACAAATTTACCCACAAGGCAAGAATCCAACAAATCATTACCAAATTCGCGCCAAAACCCTTTGACATAGATCGTCTCAGCAAAAGGACAACCACACTAGGTTTCGCCGGCACTCAAACGCATTGAATAACATCGCACCCCCTTTTGTGCCTTTGAGTCTAGTAAATAAAAAGGAACAAGGCATCCTTTCTTCTCGACTCTCCTGACCCACTGTCCGGTGCATCTTGCTAAACCGACCTATATGCCAGGTTAGGCCTTACCCACTAGACTAGTGTCTTGTACGAAAATACTTTGCAACAGATCCCGCTGATTGTTCTATTGATAGCAAAAAATGACATTAATGGTCCAGATTGTCAAAATATCAATTTTGGTAATTTGGGCCAAAAATACACAATCCCTGGATCAGGCCGAAACCCTGTAGGGCCGAAGGCCCATTGAACATAGGGCTTCGGAAGCACTCCAGCAGCCTGCTACCTTCGGCCCGAAGGCCTTCAGAGGCCTGCCTCACTGAAGCTTCGGCCTGAGGAGCAGGCTTCGGCAGGCCCTGCCGAAGGCCCACTTCGAGCTAATTTTTAGAGATAGAGTTTGAGTCTAATTCTACCTAATTTTATCCCTAAGTTTGATTAGGCCGAATCCTACCAGATTAATCTTAGAGATAAGAAGACTAGCCCTTATAAATATAGGGGTGAGGCCAGTTCATTAGACCCCCCAATGCAAATCAACTTCAAACCCTAGTTTGAACCGTACCTTTACTTTATATTTACTTTTCTGCAACCTTTGTGGGTTTGCCTGGAAGCCCTCCACCGACCACGCCAAAACCATGGTAAGGCTTGCTACTTCGCTTGTAAAGTACCCGTTAATCTTCACAACAGATTGCTATCGCCTTGTTACTTCGCCTGTGAAGTACCCGTTAATCTACGTAATAGATTGCTACCTTCGATTCTCTACTGCAACACTTAGCAGATTCGGTCTCCAGGCCTAATTGGCACTTGATCTCTGTTTTGTTGCAGGTTTTCACGCTTGGAGCCCCTTCGCCGGAGGTGTCCGAAGCTAGGAAGATAGTTTCGGAGGCTGCCAGAATACCTATCACGCCCCGATTTAATAAATCAGGACATTTATTGAAATTCCATAGAAAATCAATAAAACAAGACGTTCATCATGCGACCACGTACAAATACGAGCAATCATTCATGGTTCGTAGACCGTATTAATACAAAAGTGAATAAAGGTGAAGAGAAACTAATAAAACAAAGGGGTCCTCGATGAACGCCTCCTTCTAGTCTCGCCTTGACTGGGTCGCTACTCCAGACCTTCCTCCTCCTCATAGTAGACGGGCTCTGGTGGTGTAAGTCAACGGGGTGAGTACAAACGTACTCAATAAGCCACCGAATGCAAATATAATGCAAGATAATAACAAGGGAGATAGTGGCTAATTTTGCGGAAGAATATAATTTGTAAAGCAATTAAATGTGAACAATTTATTAGTACTGAAATGTAAACATGTGTATACATCATCATCTTCTAACTCGAGGGGTACAGTCAGCCCCACCTCGCTCAACAGTCCTTACATGCCATGAATAACTCAACCATTCAAACAATAGTAAACTAACTACGAGTAGTCACACAACCCGCCCTTGACCGTGGGCTCGGCTTTTCGAAAAGATTAAATACTCTGATCAGAGATGTACCACTGTACCCACAAGGCACGCACTCATCACTTACACCAAAGTGTAACGAGATGACCCATACCATGGGAACTCGTGCCAAAACCTTCCATATGGTCCTCCTCGACCCGACAACACCCTCTTATGGGTTTCGTATAGTGTCCCGACGCGTCGAGCCTCACCATACCCCCCTTGAGCCACGTCGGTACAAGTCACCCGCAGGTTGCCCCTTGCCCCCTCCACTATGGTCCATCGAGTCGGATTGTTCCATACTTTCAGTTAGGACTTACCCATTAGACTTGTGGTTGGTATGGAAGTTCTTTGCAACAGATCCCACAGACCGGTCCTTATAGTGCCCCGGGTGCGACCAACCAATTCCCTAACTTGCACCCGGAACCCACCATACTTATAACATAACCAACTCCAACAGAGTCCAGAGACAAGAATAACAGGGAAATTCATATAATAGAATCCAACTATCTACGACTCATTCTTTTTATCCTATAGAAGTTGTGCCGGTACATTGGGCACTAGCTATTACTTTTATAGTAGAGTGACAAGGAGTTAAGGCTAAATAAGCATGGCTTGGGTTTGCACACAAGGACGGGGATCTAATAAATATAGTGTAGGGCTTGATATTTGACTAATGCAATATTATCCTATGAGTTATAGCGATAATTTATTAAAACATGGGCTCAATGATGATAAACTATTTCCACAGGAGTGGGTCGATGACTTGCCTTCATCAGCAAATGGGGAAGGTGGAACCTCGGGATAAAACTCCGGCTCGTCGACGAACTCGTAGTCTTCTCGATACGGAAAAAGTAAACAGTACATTCAATAAACAGATAAAACTCCACCAATAATAAACATACAAGTTTATGGGTTTTATTATGTGGAATAAAATGTTAATATTCTAAAGTTTGGTGAAAATCAGTAAAGCTTATATTTTAAGGCTTTTCCTAATTTATTTTCTGAATTTACTATTTATCGCTAAGGGGGTCTTTATTTGTTTAATTGATAAGAATATTTTGGGCAACAATAACATACTATTTTTATGGCATTAACGTGTAGAGAATAAATTACTGAATTTAACAAAATTTGAATGGTGAAATTTGGAGTTAAATTGAGCAAGTTATGAATTTTCAAAGTTTAAATTAATTTTTGGAATTTTTATTTAAACAGAAAATGGGCTCTGGTCCACGGTGAGCCAGGCCCACGGTGGACCAGCGACTGTGCGCGTGGACCCAAGCGATCTGGGCCGTTGGATCTGGATCCAGCGGCCAGATGCGAGGCGGGAGGGTTAAGTGAAAACGGAGGGCTGTGATTAAAACGTGCGAAGGGTTATGACGTGGACGCACCAGATTGAGTCAATCTTTTAAATAACGATCAACGGCCCAAATGCCTTGATACCAGTTTGACCAGATCTGAGGGCTCAGATTAGATCCCCACATGATCTAATCTGGACCGCACAGATGTGAACGTACGACACAGATGCTGTTCGGCACGGCACGAGCTAAGGGGCAATTACCCCCTTCGTTCTCGGCTCTGGCGATGCGACGGCGAGGAATTCTAGCGACGGCGTGGGTTGAACGGCGATGCTAAGGCCAAAAATGGAACCAGTGACGTGAGGGGAACTCGGGCGTACCGGCGGTGGGGGCAGCGGTGAACTGACGGTGACCGGCGACGATGAGGGGCGATGAAGCTTCTCGGGTTCGTCGGTGGCGAGGCGATCCGGCGGTCCTTTTGACCAATGGAGGCGTGGCCGAGGACGGGCAGATCTCTGCGGTCACAAAGGTGGCGACGGTGAGGGCAGCGGTGGCTTGGATCGCCGGCGAGTGGTGGCTGGAGGCAAAACAGAGCTAAGGGCCAAAAAACTTCGCGGCGGTGCTCTGGAAAGCGATGGCTTACGCTAAGGAGGTGTGGGCAGAGGGCGACCGGGGGGGGGGTATATGTAACAGCCCCAAAATTTAAAATAAAATAAAATAAAAGAAATATAGTAATAAAGAAATTTCTGAATTTTATTATTAAAGAAAACTCCTAAAAGAGCCCTATTAAAGCCAAATAGAGATAAATATTCAAAATTTGGACTTGAAAATTTTATGGGATAAACTAGAGACCAAGAAATATTTTTGAGAATTTTTACAAAATTTAGAAGCAGTATTTTGAGCTTTATAAGAATATATGGATTTCTGGAATTAATTTAAATCGAAAAAGGATTTAAATTGTTAGTGGGCCGCCTCCCTCCTTTCTGCCTTAGCCCAGCCCAGCCCACCGCCTGAGTCACCGACGCATGGGGCCCACATGTCGGCGCTTCATCTCTCCTCCCCACGCCCACGCACCGCCTGGACCCAGCTGTCAGCCACCTTCGGTCGCTGCCATCATGGCCCACCCGTCAGTCCCTCTCGCGCGCCTTCAGCCTCTGTCCAACCGGGCCCGCTAGACAGCCGCCCCTTCCTCTCTCTAGGTCGCGCCCCAACCGGCCCCGCTTGTCAGTCGCACATACGCGCCCTTCGGCCGCTGACCACTAGGGCCCACCTGTCGGCACTATTGTTTTTGGTTCGGTCTATGACAGGTGGAGCCCACCTGTCATATCCATCTTCCCCGCGCGGAAGAGGGGATCTCCTTCCTTTCCCGGCGCCCCCCTGCCATACTCGCCGCCGCCAGCTGCCAATTGCCGAATTGAGCCTCGCCAAGACTTGCCGTGCCCCGACGATCGCCTTCCATGCCTTACTGACGCGTTTTCACCCGAATGGAAGAGGATCCGAGCTCATGGAAGCTGACTAGAGAACTCAAGGAATCCCTTCGGGTTTCCTTCGTTTTCCATGCCATAACCACGCCGGCGAGCCCTATAAAAGGCCTCCCACCCTCGCCGCAACCCGACCACACCGCTAGAGCCTAGTCATCGCAATCCCGACGGCCGCCACCCCCTTTCTAGGGTTTTCCCCTGTTTCCCCTCCGGTAGCTCATCGCCGGCGTTCCACGCCACCGACGCCCTAACCACCGCCACCACTGTGACCCCCGTCACCTCCCCGTCCCCGGCCCCACCTCCGTCCGGTCCGACCACCATCGGAGCGCCTTGCCGACGCCGGACCTGAAGGCTTCTCCCGCCCCTTCTCGCTGCCGATCACCGCCACTATCTCGACGTCCTCATCGCCGGTAAGCCTAGGCTCCCCTAATGTCCCTCTATCCACTTTTAGCCTCAGTCGCGCCCGAGGACCTCGCCGTCGCCGGGAATCCCTCGCCAGAGCTCTACCGGAGTCGGGGAAGAAGGGGAGTAGTTACCCTTCACTGCGTGCCGTGCCGGATGGGGCGGTAGACGTCCGATCAGGAACGTGCGGTACAGATTAAAAATGAAACCGAGCGCCCAGATTCACGGTTGACTTCTATTGACCGCTACGGCCCAATCTGGACGCTCGGATCTTCATTAAATCGTGGCCGTCAGATCTGGATCCGACCGCGACCACGTGCCCGGCTCACGCGCGCAGCCGCCGGTTCACGGTGAACCCAGTTCACCGTGGACCAAAGACTGTTTTCCCATTTAAAATAAAATCCAGAAAATCAGTTTAAACTTCAAAAATTCATATCTTGCTCAAATTAACTCCAAATTTCACCATTTCAATTCTGGAAAATTTGTCTTTTTATCCTCTACACTTTTATGCAATAAAACAATATGTTTATTTGGCACATAATAATCTTAATAAATAATAAAGAAAAGACCCCTTTAGGATTTAATTAATATTTCAATCAAATAATTCAGAAAAAGCCTTAGAAATTTATAAATTAATTTAAGAAGACATAATGACTCCATTACACTGTTTATAAGCCAATAAAAAAATAATGATTCATTTTGCCCATTTCATTTTAGTAAATAACATTTCCAAGGCCCTTTAAGATAAATGATTAACTCATATAATAAAAATGCAACACTTTACAAAAATATCATGAAAACTTATACAATAAATTCAGAGAACTTAATGAACTTATTCCACTGTTTTAATGCAACAAACATAGCATGTTCACTTTGCCCACTTTAATCTATTAACCCAATAATGCAAAAGCCCTTGTAGGATAATTAAGAAATTCATATAATGAAAGTTAAACACTTTATAAAAATGTCATGACAACTTATAAAATAACTTCAGAAAACCTAACAACTTGAGTTCACTAGTTTTACTACAATAATAATGTTATTATATACCTTTTTAGTTCATCTCTAAAAAGAGAAAATAAAAACCCCTCGGAAAAATAATTACATCAAGTCATAAAATTCAGCACTCTCATTAGAAATCAATCCTAAATATTTAAGTCACAATTCCCTAAACTCTAAAACTCTATCTCCTTTACTTAATCCAACAAAAACATGTATGTTAGTATGATTGATTTGTTTGGGATTGTTTATTGAATGTTTTATTTACTTTTCCGTATCGAGAAGACTATTACGCCGTCGAAGAGCCGGAATTCTATCCCGAAGTTCCACCTTCACCCTTTGCTGAGCAAGGCAAGTCATCAAACCCTCCTGTGGAAATAGTTGATCATTATTGAGCCCACTTTTTATAACTACCGCTATAACTCATAGGATATTATTGCATTAGTCAAATATCAAACCCTACACTTATATTTATTAGATCCCCATCCTTGTGTGCAAACCCAAGCCATGCTTATTGAGCCTACACTCCTGGTCACTCTACAAATATTATATTAGATAGTGTCCAATGTACCGACACAACTGCTATAGGATAAAAAGAATGAGTCGTAGATAGATGGATTCTGTTATATGAATATTCCCCGTTATTCTTGTCTCTGGACTCTGTTGGAGTTGGCTAAGTTATAAGTATGGTGGGTTCCGGGTGCAAGCTCGGGCATTGGTTGGTCACACCCGGGGCACTATAAGGACCGGTCTGCGGGATCCGTTGCAAAGCACTTTCGTACTAACCACAAGTCTAGTGGGTAAGTCCTAACTAGAGGTATGGATCGTACCAACACGGAACACCATAGTGGAGGGGTACGAGGGGCAAGCCTACGGGTGACTTGTATCGACATGGCTCAAGGGGGGGTAAGGCGTGGCCCGAAGTGACAGGGAAACCTTACGAAACCTATAAGAGGGTGTTATCGAATTGGTGCGTTCCATGCTGAAGGTTTTGGCATGAGCTTCTCGTGACAGGAGTCATTTAACACACTGCGGTGTGCGGGAAATGAGTGCCTTGTGGGTACAGTAGTACACCTCTGATCAGAGTTATAAATCTTTTCGAAAAGCCGAGCCCACGGTCAAGGGCGGGTTGTGTGACCTCTCGCAGTTAGTTTACTTTTATGTGAATGTTTGTGTTATTCATGGCATGTAAGGACCGTTGAGAGAGTGTGGGCAGACCGTACCCCTCGAGGTAGAAGATGATGAAAGATGATGCATAACTCATGTTTACTTTTCCGCAATGATAACTTGATTACATTAATTGCTTTACCAATTGTGCTTTTCCGCAAAAGTAAGCCACTACCTCCCTTGTTATTACCTTGCATTATAATTGCATTCGGTGGCTTGCTGAGTACGATTGTACTCACCCCTGTTGACTTACACCACCAGAGGCCGTCTACTACGAGGAGGGCGAAGGTCTGGAGTAGCGACCCAGTCAAGGCACGCGACTGGAAGAAGGCGTTCATCTAGAGGATTTATTTTATTAGTTTCTCTTTATTTAACTCTTTTGTATTAATATGGTCTACGAACCATGATTGATTGACGTATTGTACGCAGTCGTGTGATGAACGTCTTGCATTTATTGATTTTCTATGGAATTTCAATAAATTCCCGGTTTATTAAATCGGGGCATGACAATATATATAGGGGGTCGCCGGTGTGGTTATGGCAAGGTAACCGGAGGAAACCCGAGAGGTTCCTTTCCATCTCCGGCGAGGTTTCCAAACTTACGGATCTACTTCCATAATCATGAATCCGCGTGGGCTATGGATGGAATGGAGTCGCCGGCGTTCGGGGGAACTGAATCCGGGATCGGATCGGTGATAACGGGCGGCCGACGGTGATAAAATGGAAGGGGATCACCGGGATTCCATCGGAGATGATGGATCCAACAGGTGGCCCCAACCTGTCGGCGGGTGAGCGAAAAAGGAAAGCCAGATAGGCGGGCCCGGGCAGTCGGTGGGTGAAAGGGGGCTGACCGGTGGGGCCAGGCGGGGCGCGGGCGGGAGAGAGAGGCGTGGGAGTGCGCCAACAGGCGGACCCCGCTTGTCAGTGACACACAGCTGGACTGGGCCGGGCTTGGGTTACTTTGAGGGTTGAGGCCCATTTAGAATTATAAATGTTTTCTAATTTAAAATAATTCCAGTAATTCATTTATTTGATTAAGGGTTGAATTACTGTTGATAAATATTTGTAAAAATTCCTGAAATTATGTTTTGGCCTCTAGTTTATTCCATAAAATTTTCAAGTTCAAATTTTGAATATTTCTCCCTATTTGACTTTAATAGGGCTCTTTTAGGATTTTCTTTAATAGTAAAATTCAGAAATTTCTTTAATAATATTTTCATTTTATTTTATTTATTTTTGAATCTTGGGGTGTTACAATACCCCTCGGCGGAATCCTTGATTCGATTACCCGTGCCGGGCTGTCACGCTATTGTCAGTTTGACCAAGTCCCGCATGCCAGAGCGCTCCGTAGCAGGCTTCGTCGCGTTAGTATTCGCCACGCTTACACTTCGCCTCGGATGAAGTCATGCTAGCGTGGTGCATTGGGATATTTGTGTCGTGTCAGAGACTTCGCACTGAACCACGCTGTTCGGAGGTGATTTCACGTCAAGATCTGTTCAGAGCCTGCCTTCGGCCAGATTGATCCAAACACCGAAGGCTACCTTCAACGAGACCCTTTGCACTAGATGCCGAAGGTCCCCTTCGGTGAACCCTTCACAGCCCTTCGAACCAGTTAGGCTTTGTTCAACTTGCTGGTTTAATTTATCTAATATATTTATTTTCGGCTAATTGGATTATTTCTATGTGATCTGATTACCTGGCGACTCCACCCCCTTGCCATTGTTAAGGGTAGTCAGAATGCAACGTCAGTGTTGTGTTATGCTTAGGCTTGTCCCTAAGTATCCGCACACTTTTGGATCTTCGAACTGACCCAAGTGCGGGGACACATTTTCGTGTCAACACACTTTTTTACGACTCCACTGGGAAGACTACGCCAACACGATGAGTACATCTACATCAGCCGTAGGCACGTCTACAATGACTACTACGTCTACATTGCCGATGGATCCCATGGGAGGCGCATATATCGACAACCGCAACATCATGACGCCTACCCTTAAAGATATTCCCGAAGAAGACCGAGCAGAGATCGAGGCAAAGATGAAGGCACTACAAGACCTCATGCTTGGAATCTACATCAAGACACGCGCGGGCTTCATCAAGCGCGATGTCAACATCCCTACCTCGCTCGGACCTAGGTAACTCCAGTATCACCTCATTTATCTTCTTTATAGATTGAGCAAAAATAGCTGCATCAGTAGATCAAGCTATTAGCGGTTCGCTAGCCAACCGTTTAGATTTAGCAGTTAGCTCTCAGGTAGAGGCGACACTTAGAAGGTTCGGCTTTACCGAGGCCGTACCTCCAGCTCCAATTGCTAGCGTACCTCCGGTAAATCGCATTTACAACAAGGCCGTACCTCTAGCTCCGATTGCTAGCGTACCTCTGGTAAATCGCATTTACAACAGAACTGACGGTAGTACTGGCAAAACCATTGTGTCTTCATCCTCGACATCTGTGGCCGATACTAGTCACCTCGGCCAAACTAACACTGCCTACTATGCTCCACCTCCACCTACGCACGTGCCAGTTTTTGCAGCGTTACCCACGCCGCATGCGCAAACACATAGGCTCGAACACATCATACATCCCGAGCTAGCGCATGAGGAGGACTCCCACGGCCGACACACCGACATACCACCACGTGTCGCACTCATACATGAGAGACGCGCGCAGGTAGTAGGTCAAGACGACATAGAAGAGCGAATCAGCGCACTATTTAGGGAGTGCACCGGCTTCGTACCTAGGGGTCGGGCTAGGGTTTACCGAAAACCATACCCCGACCATTTCGACACTATACCATACCCTCGCGGCTATAGAGTCCCTGAATTCACCAAGTTCGACGGTGACAGTAGAAAAACCACACTAGAGCATGTTAGCCAGTTCTTAGCATAGTGTGGAGAAGCTAGTGGGTTGGATGCTTTAAAACTTAGACTATTTTCTCTTTCTCTATCTGGCACTGCTTTCACTTGGTTTTCGGCGCTCCCGCCGAACTCTTTCCATACATGGGCTGAATTAGAACAAAAGTTCCATGACTATTTTTATACGGGTGAAACAGAACTTAGGCTTTCATACTTGACGTTGGTTAGACATAAATCTAGCAAGTGTCTCGGAGTACATCAACCACTTTAGAGATACCAGAAACCAATGTTTTAGTCTCAACATTTCAGAGAGGGATTTGGCAGATCTAGCTTTCAATGGGTTGCGTTCTGAGATTAAAGAGAGGCTAGACAACCAAAACTTTTTAGAAGTTAGCCAAGTCTTACAATAGGCTATGGTCTAGGAAGGCCGAGCCAAGGATAAAAGGTTTATTAAAACATTTAACAAGCCTAGGGATGAGGTCCATGTCTGTCGCGCCCCGATTTAATAAATCAGGACTTTTATTGAAATTCCAAAGAAAATCAATAAACCAAGACGTTCATCAAGTGACCACGTACAATACGGGTAATCATTCACGGTTCGTAGACCGCATTAATACAAAAGTGAATGAAAGTGAAGAGAAACTAATAAAATAAGGGTCCTAGATGAACGCCTCCTTCCAGTCTCACCTTGACTGGGTCGCTACTCTAGACCTGCATCCTCCTCGTAGTAGACGGGCTCTGATGTTGTAAGTCAACGGGGTGATTACAGGGGTACTCAGCAAGCCACCGAATGCAAATATTATGCAAGGTAATAACAAGGGAGATAGTGGCTAATTTTGCGGAAGCGAGTAATTTGTAAAGCAATTTAATGTGAACAATTTATTAGTACTGAAACGTAAACATGTGTATGCATCATAATCTTCTAACTCGAGGGGTATAGTCAGCCCCACCTCGCTCAACAGTCCTTACATGCCATGAATAACTCAACCATTCAAACAATTGTAAACTAACTGCGAGTAGTCGCACAACCCACCCTTGACCGTTGGCTCGGCTTTTCGAAAAGATTGATTATACTCTGATCAGAGATGTACCACTGTACCCACAAGGCACGCACTCATCACCTACACCAAAGTGTAACGAGATGACCCATTTCACGGGAACTCGTGCCAAAACCTTCCATATAGTCCTCCCCGACTCAACAGCACCCTCTTATGGGTTTCATATGGTGTCCCGACGCATCGGAGCCCCACCATACCCCCCCTTGAGCCTCGTCGGTACAAGTCGCTCGCAGGCTTGCCCCTTGCCCCCTCCTCTATGGTGCATCGAGCTAGAGTATTCCATACTTCCAGTTAGGACTTACCCATTAGACTTGTGGTTGGTACGGAAGTGCTTTGCAACAGATCCCGCAGACCGGTCCTTATAGTGCCCCGGGTGCGACAAACCAATGCCCGAGCTTGCACCCGGAACCCACCATACTTATAACCTAGCCAACTCCAACAGAGTCCAGAGACAAGAATAACGGGGTATTTCATATACCAGAATCCATCTATCTACGACTTGGTCTTTTTATCCTATAGCAGTTGTGCCGGTACATTGGGTGCTAGCTAATATTGTTATAATAGAGTGACATGGAGTAAAGGCTCAATAAGCATGGCTTGGGTTGCACACAAGGACGGGGATCTAATAATTATAAGTGTAGGGCTTGATATTGGACTAATGCAATATTAACCTATGAGTTATAGCGATACTTTATTAAAACATGGGCTCAATAATGATCAACTGTTTACACAGAGGTGGTCGATGACTTGCCTTGATCAGCAAATGGGGATGGAGGAACCTCGGGGTAGAACTCCTGCTCCCCGACGAACTCGTAGTCTTCTCGATACGGAAAAATAAATAAACAATACATTCAATAAAACATCACCAAACATAATCATACAAATTTTATGATTTAAATATGTGATTTGAGCTTTTTATTCTGGAATTACTTTTAATAATATTAAAAGTTAATTTTTAGGGGTTTTTATTAATTCTTTTCCTGAATTATTAATTTATCCCTAAGGGGTTTTTATCCATTTAATTCATAAGTTTATTTTGTGCTAAGGTAACATACTGTTTTTATGGCATTAAAGTGTAGAGAATAATATACTGAATTTAACAAAATTTCAATGGTGAAATTTGGAGTTAAAATGAGCAAGTTATGAATTTTCAAAGTTTAAACCATTTTCTGGAATTTTATTTAAACTGAAAAACAGTCTCTGGTCCACGGTGAACCAGGTTCACCGTGAACCCGTGACTGTGCGCGTGGACCCGATCACCCTGAGCCGTTCGATCAAGATCCAAAGGCCAGGCATGAGGCGGGAACGCTTTAGTGGCGATCGACGGCCGTGATCGCTCGATACCCCTTCGGGTTGGATCAACGGCCCAGATTAAATCCCGAAGGGATTTAATCCGTGCGCTTCGATCGCGATCGTGTGGCCAGAAAGGATTCCGGCACGGCACACGCTAAGGAGGTTTTTACCCCTTTCGTCCTCGGCTCCGGCGGTGCAACGGCGAGGAATCCCGGCGACGGCGGGGGTTAAACAGCGATACTAAGGCCAAAAATGGAACCAGCGTCGTGAGAGGAACTCGAGCGTACCGTTGGTGACGGTGGCGGCGAGCTGACGGCGATCGGCGTCGACGAGGGGCGGCGAAACCGTTCGGGTTCATCGGCGGCGAGGCGATCCGGCGGTCCTCTCGACCAACGGAGGCGTGGCCGAGGACGGGCGGGTCTATGCGGTCACGCTGGTGGCGGTGGCTAGGGTGAAGAGGACCGGAGTCGGCGGTGAGGGCTCACCGGAGTTGAAACAGAGAGGAGAACCCGAAAGTGAAGGGGGAGCGCTCTGGATCGCTACGGCTCGGGCTACGGCGGTGTGGACTGAGCGCGGTGAGGGCGAGGGTTTAAATAGGGGCTCGCCGGCGTCCAGATGGCAAGGAATGCCGGGGAACCCGAAGGTTTGTTTCCATCTCCGGCGAGGTTCCCTTTTCTCCTCGGATATGCTTCCATAAGCGCGAAAACGCGTCGGCTTTGGTTGGAAAGGGGTCACCGGAGTTCGGCAAGTCGAGATCGGGCGTCGGTTTGGCAAGGGGGAGCTGGCGGCGGCGGATTTAGAAGGAGGGGTCACCGGCGATGGAAAGGGGGATCCCTTTCCTTCGGGTAAGACGATCCCGATAGGTGGCCCCGACCTGTCGGCGGCCGAAACAGGAAAGGGAACGCCGACAGGCGGGTCCCGTCGATCAGAGGGACGAGGGTGGGTGCGAGAGGCTGACAGGTGGGCCAAGTGGAGCGCGAGCGCGGGGAGGAGAGAGGGGAGGTGCGCCGACAGGCGGACCCCACCTGTCGGTGGCACGTTGCTGGATTGGGCCGGGCTCGGGGCGAATTCGGGGTTGAGGCCCAATAAGGTTTTTAATTCTTTTCTGTTTTAAAATAAATCCAGTAATTCATATATTTGATTAAGGGTTGAATCACTGCTGGTAAAAATTTGTAAAAATTCCTAAAATTATATTTTGGCCTCTAGTTCATCTCATAAAATTTTCAGCTCCAAATTTTGAATATTTCTCCCTGTTTTGGCTTTAGTTGGGTTCTTTTAGGATTTTTTTAATAAATAAATCCAGAAATGATTTAAATAATAATTTTCTTTTATTTTATTTGTTTTTATTTCTTGGGGTGTTACAATCCTATCCCCCTTACAGAGAATCTCGTCCTCGAGATTCGGATCAATCCTCGAATAGCTCAGGATGTTGTGCCTTGAGTTCATCTTCTTTTTCCCATGTAGCTTCCTCTACCGGATGATTGCTCCACTGCACTTTGCAGAAACGAATGACCCGACTCCTGGTGATCCTTTCCTTGACCTCCAATATCTTGATAGGTCTTTCCACATAGGTCAGATCCTCTTGAACATCCAACTGCTGGAGATCCACTTGTTCTGTCGGGACGCGAAGACACTTCTTGAGTTGGGAAACGTGAAACACGTCATGCACTCCAGCCAATGAGGATGGTAGTTCCAACTGATACGCGACTTCGCCTTGGCGTCGAACAATGGGAAATGGTCCAACATATCGAGGGGCCAACTTTCCTCTCATATTAAACCGTTGGGTACCACGGAGAGGAGTAACTCGAAGGTAGACATGATCTCCCTCTTCAAAGGCTAGGTCTCGGCGTCGATTGTCCGCGTAGCTCTTCTGTCATGATTGGGCTGTCTTGAGTCGATCTCTGATGATCCGTACCTTCTCCTCAGCTTCTCGAAGGATGTTTGTTCCGAATACTTGGGATTCACCAGTTTGATCCCAGAGTAGAGGCGTTCTGCACTTACGTCCGTATAGGGCTTCAAAAGGAGACATCTGAAGGCTAGCTTGATAGCTGTTGTTGTACGAAAACTCAGCATATGGCAAGCTCTTGTCCCAAGTTGCTCCAAAATCTAAGACACATGCCCGAAGCATATCTTCCAATATCTGGTTCACCCTTTCTGTTTGTCCATCCGTCTGAGGGTGGTAGGCAGTGCTAAAGTTCAATCTTGTTCCCATTTCTTCTTGAAGGTTGTTCCAAAAACGGGAGGTGAACTGACTTCCTCTATCGGACACTATTTTCTTGGGTACTCCATGAAGACACACAATCCGGGCCATGTATAGTTCTGCAAGCTTAGGACCACTAAAGGCCGTCTTGACGGCTATGAAATGTGCTACTTTCGTAAGCCGATCGATGATCACCCAAATAGAATCATACCCAAGTTGGGTCTTTGGGAGTCCAGTAATAAAATCCATACCGATCTCTTCCCACTTCCATTCAGGCACCTTAAGTGGTTGTAACAGTCCTGCAGGTCTCTGATGTTCAGCTTTTACTCTTCTGCAAGTGTCACACTCGGCGACAAACTGTGCAATCTCCCTCTTCATGCTAACCCACCAATAACGTTCCTTTAGGTCGTGGTACATCTTGGTGCTGCCGGGATGAATGGAGTACAATGTCTCATGGGCTTCTCTCAGGATAAGGGTTTTTATCTCAGGTTTATCCGGCACACATATCCGGGTTCCAAACCATATGGTGCCCTTCTCATCCTCTGAAAATCTCGGGGCTTTTCCTTGTCTCATATTCTTCCTAATAGCGGCTATATCCGGGTCTTCCAACTAGGCCTCGCGGATCTGCTCAAATAGAACTGGCTGGGTCTCCAAAGTGGCTAGATATGCTCCTGTGGTTAACCCAAGATTCAATTTTTCCATCTCTCTACATAACAAGGGTGCGTGTTCTTGAATCATTATGGCTGTGCAATATCCCTTGCGACTTAATGCATTAGCTACCACATTTGCTTTTTCGGGGTGGTAGTGAATTCCTAAGTCATAGTCCTTTATTAGTTCCAACCATCATCTTTGCCTCAGATTGAGGTCCGGCTGTGTGAAGATGTACTTCAAGCTCTTGTGATCCGTAAAGATCTCACATCGATTTCCGACCAGATAATGCCTCCAAATCTTAAGGGCGTGCACTACTGCGGCTAATTCCAAATCGTGGGTCGGGTAGTTCAACTCATGAGGTCTCAACTGACGGGAGGCATAAGAGATAACTTTTCCATCTTGCATAAGAACACATCCCAATCCTTGGCGAGATGCGTCACAATAGACATGGAAGTCTTTCCGGATATCGGGTAGGGTCAGTATGGGTGCAGAGACCAGCCGGGTCTTGAGGGTGCGGAAACTTTCCTCGCATTCGGGAGTCCATTCAAACTTCTCTCCTTTCTGCAACAGTTTGGTCATTGGCTTGGCTATCTTAGAAAAATTCTCAATGAATCTCCGATAGTATCCGGCCAAACTCAGAAAACTTCGTATCTCGGATACGTTCGTGGGTGGCAGCCAATCCGTAACTGCTTCTACGGTGGCAGGGTCCACTGCGATTCCTTGCGCAGAGATGATGTGTCCAAGGAACTTTACTTCCGCTGTCCAGAATTTACACTTGCTGTACTTGGCATATAACTGGTGTTCCCTTAGCTTGCCTAGGGTTAACCGGAGGTGAGTCTCGTGCTCTTTCTGGTCCTTGGAATAAATAAGGATGTCGTCTATGAAGACCACGATGAATTTGTCCAAATACTCCATGAACACCTTATTCATCATATTCATGAAAAATGCAGGGGCGTTGGTTAGTCCAAAAGACATAACCGTGCACTCGTATAATCCATAATGGGTGGTAAAAGCCGTCTTGGGTATATCCTCTTCTCGAATCCTTAACTGATGATAACCAGAACGCAGGTCGATTTTCGAAAATACCATAGCTCCCTTTAGCTGGTCGAAGAGATCGTCGATCCGAGGCAACGGATACTTATTCTTGATGGTTACTTCATTCAAAGCGCGGTAGTCTACACACATACGCTTAGCCTTGTCTTCTTTCTTTTCGACGAAGATTACGGGGGCACCCCATGGCGATGTACTTGGTCTGATGTAGCCTTTCCTTTCGAGATCCTCCAATTGCTGCTTCATCTCAGCTAACTCATTAGCGGCCATCCGGTATGGTCGCTTATAAATAGGGGTGGTTCCTGGTGCCAAATCGATCCTGAACTCGATGTCCCTCCTGGGTGGCATCCCTGGTAAATCCTCTGGAAATACGTCCGGGTACTCACTGACTACCGGTATCTTCTCCAAGGTAATCTGATGTAGTCTTGGCCTTCCGGTCTTCATGCTTGACATTTGGAATGTGACCGCAGTTCCTTCTTCACTGGTCACAGTCACCTTCCTCTGGGCACATTCTATTACTCCTTGGTGCTTATTTAACCAATCCATCCCTAGAATGAGATCCAAACCTTGACATTCTATTAGAATGGGGTCGGCCCAAAATATCGTGCCTTGGATATCTACCCATACCCTTGGACTAAAGGAATAGGCCAGGGTTTGCTTGCCCGGGGTAGCTATCAATACTGGTCTGGGTAGTTCACTTATGTTCAAGGCATTTCTTTCCACGAAAGCAGTTGATATAAAGGAGTGGGTAGCTCCGGTGTCAAATAGTACTACTGCCAGTGATGAATGAACCATAAACTTACCCATGACAATCTCCGGGGCGGCCTGGGCTTCTTTGGCGGAGACGTGGTTGACCTTGGCGCGGACGGCGGGGTTCGTTGTGACGCCTTGAGTACGCTTGGGATGAGGGCACTGATGAGAGTAGTGCCCCTCCTGGCGGCAGTTGAAGCATACCACAGGCTTACCGTGCCTGTCCCTCAGAATCTCTGGCTTCTTGGCCGGGGCAGCGGTGACGGCTGGTGCGGCGGGAGCGGGGCGAGTTTGTCCGGCTCTGGCATTGGTGGCAGGTGGTGCCGGACGATACACTGGTCGGGGGTGGTACTGCTGTGCTGGTGGAGGAGGGGTGAAGCGGGGTCTCTGGGTCATGCCCTGGTTTTGCCGGAAGGCAATCATCCTCTTCTTCTTCAGGTCGACCTTGTTCTGTTGGGTCTCCTGAATGATGGCTTTGTTCACCAGCTTTTGGAAGCTGGTGAAATCTCCGGAGATAAGCTGTAGGGACAGCTCATCCTTCAATCCCCGGAGGAACTTAGCCTGTCTGGCCGCATCTGTACGGACCTCCTCGGGTGCGTACCGGGCCAGACGGTTGAACTCGTGCAGATACTCGGTTACGGACCTGCTCCCCTGTTGCAGGTCTCGAAACTCTTGCTGTTTCTGCGCAATAATGCCGTCGGGGATGTGTGCGGCATGGAAGGCAGCCGAGAATTCTGCCTAGGTGTGGGCGTGTCCTTCGGGCAGAGTCTCGCGAAGATTGTCCCACCATTCTGCGGCGGGACCATGCAGTTGGTGGGTGGCGAAGGCCACTTTCTCTTGCTCGGTGCAGGTAAGGAGATCGAGCTTCTTCTCGATAGCTCTTAGCCAATCCCCAGCCTCCATGGGGTTGGTGGTGCTCGAGAAGGTTGGTGGGCGAACTCAGAGGAACTCCGAGAGCTGAGAGGCGGGAGTGGGAGCTGGGGTGGCGGGGCGAGGCAGCTCGAGCTGTTGGTGGAGGCGGAAGAAAAGAGCCTGTTGCTCCTGCATCTGGTTCAATAAAGCAGTGACCAGCTGGTTCTGAGTGGCCATCATTTCAGCCACGGTGGGGTGGTTAGCGATTGGGGCCTGCCTTTGTCCCGTTGCTCCCCATTGTGGCAAATTACCACTCTCTCCTCCGTTCTGGGGAGCGTCGGAACCCTGAGTGTTGGTCATCCTAGAGTTTTCAAAGTAGACATCACTTATTTTAGGGAACTCTTTATGTTTTATTCCAAAAAGTACCGTTCTTACATTTATTTATTTCTTCATTCATGCCTTATATTTTGGCATGAATGGTAATACAAGCAAGCAAAATGAAAAGCAATCAATCGTAAACTACGTCTAGGCTAGCTCGGGGGACGGCTCAATCTCGGGCTCGTGGGAGACGGTCGGGGTCGAAGAGCTGGATGGTCCGGCGGGTGGTGCGCTGCGGGAGATCCTCTTGGGCCTCACAGTAGGGATCCGAAGGGGTGCCTTCTTGCGAGGCGGAAGGGGTGCGATCTCCTCGATGTCCTTCTTTAATTCCTCGATCTGGTGGCGGAGCTATGGGTTGGTGGCGACGCGCTGTCGAAGGAGCTCATTCTGCCACCGTAACTCCTCTGCCTCGGCAGCCAATCGGTGTCCCTGCTGGATACGGCGACGAAGATCTCTGTTCTCGCGATTCAGATCCTCAGAGGAGTGTTGGTAAAAACTGATCGTGTCGCGCTGTCCATTGGTGTCCTGTAGGGCCTCGTAGTGGAGCTCATCCATTGCCTTCAACAGGCGCACTGTATGCCCAACCGAAGAGTGTCGCTGGGAAAGGGTGCTGACGTAATCGCTGTGAGGACTCCCTGGGGTGCGAAGAGGCACGAAGTAGAAGTCGGTGTCGTAGAGCTCACTGTCGTAGATCATCCAGAGCTCAGTGAGGGCCTGGAGGGCGGTGCGCTGACTGGCGACCAAGAAGGTAGGTCCTCCTCCGCGATAAGTGTGAGCTGTTTGAGGGGAGGGCTGGATGACGACGGTGACCTCGCAGTAGCTCTCTTCCTCGTCAGAGAAGACTCCATGATACATCGGCTCGTGCTCAAATCCGAGGAATCCAACGAGCGCGCGCAACTCTCGGATGAAACCGGCCTCGTCGCGAAGGTTCCCATTCATGGTGCGGACAGGCATCTACAAAAGAGAGAAAATTTTTGTGAAAATCTCGGAAGATGAGAGGATAAGTAGTGTTTGTAAAAATATAGTAAGTATATGTTCCTAGGTCAGGTCTGTTTGGCTTCCTACAGTCAAGTCGGCTCTGATACCATCTTGTCATGCCCCGATTTAATAAATTAGGACTTTTATTGAAATTCCAAAGAAAATCAATAAACCAAGACGTTCATCAAGCGACCACGTACAATACGGGAAATCATTCACGGTTCATAGACCGCATTAATACAAAAGTGAATGAAAGTGAAGAGAAACTAATAAAATAAGGGTCCTAGATGAACGCCTCCTTCCAGTCTCGCCTTGACTGGGTCGCTACTCCAGACCTGCATCCTCCTCGTAGTAGACGGGCTCTGATGTTGTAAGTCAACGGGGTGAGTACAGGGGTACTCAGCAAGCCACCGAATGCAAATATTATGCAAGGTAATAACAAGGGAGATAGTGGCTAATTTTGCGGAAGCGAGTAATTTGTAAAGCAATTTAATGTGAACAATTTATTAGTACTGAAACGTAAACATGTGTATGCATCATCATCTTCTAACTCGAGGGGTACAGTCAGCCCCACCTCGCTCAACAGTCCTTACATGCCATGAATAACTCAACCATTCAAACAATTGTAAACTAACTGCGAGTAGTCGCACAACCCACCCTTGACCGTGGGATCGGCTTTTCAAAAAGATTGATTATACTCTGATCAGAGATGTACCACTGTACCCACAAGGCACGCACTCATCACCTACACCAAAGTGTAACGAGATGACCCATTTCACGGGAACTCGTGCCAAAACCTTCCATATAGTCCTCCCCGACTCAACAGCACCCTCTTATGGGTTTCATATGGTGTCCCGACGCATCGGAGCCCCACCATACCCCCCCTTGAGCCTCGTCGGTACAAGTCGCCCGCAGGCTTGCCCCTTGCCCCCTCCTCTATGGTGCATCGAGCCGGAGTATTCCATACTTCCAGTTAGGACTTACCCATTAGACTTGTGGTTGGTACGGAAGTGCTTTGCAACAGATCCCGCAGACCGGTCCTTATAGTGCCCCGGGTGCGACAAACCAATGCCCGAGCTTGCACCCGAAACCCACCATACTTATAACCTAGCCAACTCCAACAGAGTCCAGAGACAAGAATAACAGGGTATTTCATATACCAGAATCCATCTATCTACGACTTGGTCTTTTTATCCTATAGCAGTTGTGCCGGTACATTGGGCGCTAGCTAATATTGTTATAATAGAGTGACAAGGAGTTAAGGCTCAATAAGCATGGCTTGGGTTGCACACAAGGACGGGGATCTAATAATTATAAGTGTAGGGCTTGATATTGGACTAATGCAATATTAACCTATGAGTTATAGCGATACTTTATTAAAACATGGGCTCAATAATGATCAACTGTTTCCACAGAGGTGGTCGATGACTTGCCTTGATCAGCAAATGGGGATGGAGGAACCTCGGGGTAGAACTCCTGCTCCTCGACGAACTCGTAGTCTTCTCGATACGGAAAAATAAATAAACAATACATTCAATAAAACATCACCAAACATAATCATACAAATTTTATGATTTAAATATGTGATTTGAGCTTTTTATTCTGGAATTATTTTTAATAAAATTAAAAGTTAATTTTTAGGGGTTTTTATTAATTCTTTTCCTGAATTATTAATTTATACCTAAGGGGTTTTTATCCATTTAATTCATAAGTTTATTTTGTGCTAAGGTAACATACTGTTTTTATGGAATTAAAGTGTAGAGAATAATATACTGAATTTAACAAAATTTGAATGGTGAAATTTGGAGTTAAAATGAGCAAGTTATGAATTTTCAAAGTTTAAACCATTTTCTGGAATTTTATTTAAACTGAAAAACAGTCTCTGGTCCACGGTGAACCAGGTTCACCGTGAACCCGTGACTGTGCGCGTGGACCCGATCACCCTGAGCTGTTCGATCAAGATCCAAAGGCCAGGCATGAGGCGGGAACGCTTTAGTGGCGATCGACGGCCGTGATCGCTCGATACCCCTTCGGGTTGGATCAACGGCCCAGATTAAATCCCGAAGGGATTTAATCCGTGCGCTTCGATCGCGATCGTGTGGCCAGGAAGGATTCCGGCACGGCACGCGCTAAGGAGGTTTTTACCCCTTTCGTCCTCGGCTCCGGTGGTGCAACGTCGAGGAATCCCGGCGACGGCGGGGGTTAAATAGCGATACTAAGGCCAAAAATGGAACCAGCGTCATGAGAGGAACTCGAGCGTACTGGTGGTGACGGTGGCGGCGAGCTGACGACGACCGGCATCGACGAGGGGCCGCGAAACCGTTCGGGTTCGTCGGCGGCGAGGCGATCCGGCGGTCCTCTCGACCAACGGAGGCGTGGCCGAGGACGGGCGGGTCTATGCGGTCACGCTGGTGGCGGTGGCTAGGGTGAAGAGGACCGGAGTCGGCGGTGAGGGCTCACCGGAGTTGAAACAGAGGGGAGAACCCGAAAGTGAAGGGGGAGCGCTCTAGATCGCTACGGCTCGGGCTACGGCGGTGTGGCCCCCACCTGTCGCCGGCGATAGAAAGGGGGATCCCTTTCCTTCGGGGAAGACGATCCCGACAGGTGGCCCCCACCTGTCAGCGGCCGAAACAGGAAAGGGAAGGCCGACAGGCGGGTCCCGTCGGTCAGAGGGACGAGGGTGGGTGCGAGAGGCTGACAGGTGGGCCAAGTGGAGCACGAGCGCGGGGAGGAGAGAGGGGAGGTGCACCGACAGGCGGACCCCACCTGTCGGTGGCACGTTGCTGGATTGGGCCGGGCTCGGGGCGAATTCGGGGTTGAGGCCCAATAAGTTTTTTAATTCTTTTCTGTTTTAAAATAAATCCAGTAATTCATATATTTGATTAAGGGTTGAATCACTGCTGGTAAAAATTTGTAAAAATTCCTAAAATTATATTTTGGCCTCTAGTTCATCTCATAAAATTTTCAGCTCCAAATTTTGAATATTTCTCCCTGTTTTGGCTTTAGTTGGGTTCTTTTAGGATTTTTCTTTAATAAATAAATCCAGAAATGATTTAAATAATAATTTTCTTTTATTTTATTTGTTTTTATTTCTTGGGGTGTTACAATGTCATGGAGAACTCCGATGAGGAAGAATCAGAGGAGGAAGAAGATTCGGCTGACATGTATGCAGCTGAATGGGTTTGGAATGCTAAGAGTAAACCCGTCATCTGTTATGAACTACGGTTGTCTCCATCTAAGAATCGGCCTAGTGAGGTCAAATACTCATTTGATATAACTAAGTGCGATAAAATATTTGATTTTCTCTTGAAAAAACAGCTTCTCAGGTTGCCTAAAGGTCAAGTCATTCCATCTGCCGACGAGCTAAAGAAACACCCCTAGTGTAAGTGGCATGATTCGTATTCACATTATACTAACGACTGCAATGTTTTTCGTCGACGGGTTCAATCAGCCATAGAGGAAGAACGATTGAAAATAGACCCCAGTCAAAGATGAAACTAGACAAACACCCCTTTCCCGTAAACACCGTCGACCTCGATGAGAAGAGAATACTGATTCGGCCAGAGCAGACCTAGTCAACCAGGGGAAAGAGTCATTATTGGAGAATCACGCACACTCGTACCAAAGAACACTGAAGTGGGAGTGTGAAAAGAAATGTCAGCATATCACCTTCGCCTAGGGCTCACAAGAAACCAAAGGTCACATATCAGATGTTGTTGAAAAAACACCAGAGAAAAGCTAAGGAAACATGCCCCCACTCAAAAAATCTAAGATAGCCGAAGGGGCCAAGGCAGTCAGAAGGTGGCTTCGGACCACATTGGCCGAACCCTCCGCACGGTGACTTTGGACCCTAGTGGCCGAACCCTCCGCAAAGTGGCTTCGGACCCCAGTGGCCAAACCCTCCGCACAGTGTCTTCGACCCTCAATGGCCGAACCATTCACACAACGAGTTCGGACCCTAATGGCCGAACTTAGCTCCGCTCTATGCGAACCCTTCGGCGGGAGGCCTTGGCCTGCAATGGCCAAACATACCTCTAGCCTGGCAGGACCCTTCGCTAATATTGTCTAAAATACCTTCGACATGGCCGAACCCCCCTCCGAGCAATGGGTTTGACTCGTAGTGGGCGAAACCACTAGAACCACCAATACCTCCGTTGTACAATTGGGTAGGGACCCCGTGGCCTCCGTACACCTCGACCCCCCGAGTACCCTTCACAGAATAACATTGTTCCTTGTTTTCCTTCAGAGCATTATGACTGGCAGGGACAAACAGACGCGACAAAGGAAGACATCGTCCACAGGGTGTCCATAGTACCTCTAAATTGACTTGTACAGAACAGAGCCAAGGAGGATGGACATGAAGAGGTGAAGGAGGGGGAGTCCGAAGTCATCATAGTTAAAGCAGGGTCTCAGGAAGTCCCAATCCTGAAGGCCCCCTCGTCAAAGCCCGACGAAGGTAAATCCCCTAGTCTAGCCGAGGCCAGCGCCGATGCCCGGTCCGATCAGCCGAATGAGGCCGGTCTGACCGACAGGGTTCATAGCGAAGTGTCCTCTGATTATGAAACACGCGAGGCTGACCTAGGTGGTACCCCTTTGGCCAAAAATCACAGAAATAGAATGGTGGCGCCTGGTACCAAGCCATAACCATCTTGGGCACATCTAAGCATGTACAAATCACAAAAAAAGCATCTACAACGTCTACGTGCACAGGAGATGTGCGAGAAAAAGGTTGAGGATGAAATAGATGCTATCTTTGAGGAGATCCGCCCTCGTCCAGCTGCAATATAGGTATGGAGGATCAAGTCGATTGATATAACCAACCCGACTCCCAGTCCGAGCAACGACGACGACGACATGCTCGACGATGATTATACGCCTGTATCCAAGAGACCCGCACCTCAAGCGATGGACATCAATGTCATCATGCTACCCACCGAGTTCGCCCTACCCCAAGATGAGGCCGAGGTCGCTCAGTTAAACCTCGGGCCACACAACGCTATTTTTGAGAAACATGAGGATACGGCTCACCACGTAAAGCCTCTCTATGTCAGGGGTCACATTGACGGGAATCCAATCTCTAGGATGCTTGTCGACGGTGGTGCCACTATTAACTTAATGCCTTACTCTCTATTGAATAAGCTTGGCAAGGGCGAGGAGGACTTGAAGAAAACTAACCTAATGCTCAACGGCTTCAATGACGAGAGTTTTGAGGCAAAAGGTGTACTCTCCATGGAATTGACTTTAGGTAACAAGACATTACCAAGAACATTCTTCGTCATTGACGTACAAGGTAACTATAGTGTGCTGCTTGGGCGTGACTAGATTCACACAAATTGTTGTATTCCGTCCACTTTGCACCAATGCCTGATACAATGGGACGGTGATGACGTAGAAGTCATACCAGCAGACACTTCGGCCTAGGTAGTTGTTGATAGCAAAAAATGGCATCAGTGGTTAAGATTCTCAAAATATCAATTTTGGTAATTTGGGCCAAAAATACATATGTCCTGGGTCAGGCCGAAGGACCATTGGGCTATGGGCTCCGAAAGCTTCCAGCCAGCCCACGGCCTTCGGCCAGAAATCCTTCGGAGGCCCATGCCGCCGAAGCTTCGGCCCAAGGAGCAGGCTTCGACGGGCCTAGCCGAAGGCCCACTTCGACAGAGATAGAGTTGGACACAATTCTAGGTAAAGTTTTTATCTCTATTCAACTGAATTATAGCAGATTAGATAAGAGGTCTAGCCCCTATAAATATAGAGGCAAAGCCAGTTCAGAAGCCCCCCAACACAAATCTACCACAAAGCCCTAGCTTTGATCGCATTTACTTTATCTTTACCTTTCTGTACTCTTTGTGGGTTTGCCTGGAAGCCCTCCGATGGCCACTTCGGAACAGTGGTAACCCTTGTTACTTCACTTGTGAAGTATTCGTTAATCTACGTAATAGATTGCTATCGCCTTGTTACTTTGCTTGTGAAGTATCTGCTAATCCGTGTAACAGATTGCTATCTTCGCCACTAGTGAAACACTTAGCAGAATTTGGTTCTCAGGCCGAATTAGTACTTCGAATCCACTCTGTTGCAGGTTTTCACATTCAGAGCTACTTCGTCCGAGGTGTTCGGAGCTGAGAGATCGGTTTCAGAGGTTGCCAGAACACCCTTCGGCGAGACTATTGCTTCAACCGCACGCTTCGCCAACAGACTTCGTCACGACAGGCCTCGCCATGCTCGCACTTTGCCCCGGACGAAGTCACGCTCGCACGTTACACTCGAGTCTTTATTCTGCATCTTACTGTATCAGAGACTTCACGCCGAACCCCGCTGTTCGGACGTGATTGTCGCGTCCAAATCCATTCGGAGTTCATCTTCGGCCAGATTAGTTCGAACACCGCAGGGTACCTTCGGCGGGACACTTTGCACTAGACACCGAAGGTACACTTCGGTGACCCCCTTCGCACCATACTTCGAAGCAGACAGGCTCAAATCGGTTTGCTGATTTATTATGTTTAATATATTTCTTTCGGCTAATTGGATTATTTTGTGTGATCTGATTGCCTAGCGACTCCACTCACCTTACCATGGCTAAGGGTAGTCGGAACGCGATGTCGGTGCTGTGTTACGCTTAGGCTTGTTCCTAAGTATCCGCACACTTTTGGATCGTCGAACTAACCCAAGTGCGGGGGCATGTTTTCATGTCAACACACTTTTTGGCGACTCCACTGAGGAAAAGCTACGCCAACATGACGGGTACGTCTACATCAGCCATCGGTACATCTACAACGACTACTACGTCTACACTGTCGATGGACACCATAGGAGGCGCGGATATCGACAACCGCAACATCTTAACACCTACTCTTGAAGATATTCCCGCGGAAGACCGAGCAGAGATCGAGGAAAAGTTGAAGGCGCTCCAAGACATGATGCTTGGGGGCTACGTCAAGACATGCGCAGGCTTCATCAAGCGCGGCATCATCGCCCCGACCTTGCTCGGATCTAGGTAACACCCGTATCACCTCGTTTATCTTCTTTAGAGATTGAGCAAAAAATAGCCGCATCAGTAGATCAGGCCGTTAGCGCTTCGCTAGCCAACCGTTTAGATTTGGCAATTAGCTCCCAAGTAGAGGAGACTCTTAGAAGATTTGGATTTGCTGAGGCCATACCCCCAGTCCCTATTGCCAGTGTACCTCCGATAAATCATGTGTACAGTAGAACTGACGATAGCATTGGCAAGACCGTTATGTCTCCGGCCTCAACACCCATGGCCGAGACTAGTCATTATACTTACGGCCAGACTAGCACTGCGTACCATGCACCACCACCTGCGCCAGTACCAACCCTGCCCGTGCTGCCCGCACCACATGCACAGGCACGTGGGATCGAGCACGTCGTACAACTAGCACGTAGGGAAGAGGCCTATGGCCAACACGCCGACATCTCGCCGCGTGTCACGCCCCTGCACGAGAGACGTGTGCAGGCGGCAGGCCAAGATGACCTATAGGAGAGGATCCGCACACTATTGAGGGAGTGTGCCGGTTTCGTGCCTAAGGGTCGGGTTAGGTTTACCAGAAGCCATATCCCGATCATTTCGATACGGTACCCTACCCCCGCTGCTATAGACTCCCCGAATTCACTAATTTTGAGGGCGAGGGTAGCAAAAACACACTAGAGCATGTTAGCCAATTTTTAGCACAGTGTGGAGAAGCTAATGGGATAGACACTCTAAAAATTAGACTATTTTCTCTCGCTATCCGGCACCGCTTTCACTTGGTATTCGGCGCTCCCGCTGAACTCCGTTCAGACGTGGGATGATTTAGAATGAAAATTTCATGATTACTTTTACACAGGTGAGACGGAACTTAGGCTTTCACACTTGACATCGGTTAGGCAGAAATCTAACGAGAATACCTCTGAGTACATTAAGCGTTTTAGGGATTCTAGAAACCGATGTTTCAGCCTTAGCATTTCAGAAAGGGACTTGGCAGAACTAGATTTTAATGGGTTGCGTTCCAAGATTAAAGAAATATTAGACAACCAGAACTTTTTAGAAGTTAGCCAAGTTTTACAATAGACTCTAGTCCAGGAAGGCCGAACTAAAGATAAAAAGTTTATTAAGATGTTTAACAAACCTAGGGCTGAAATCCATGTCATGGAACGCTCCGACGAGGAGGAATCAGAAGAGGAGGATTTGGCCAACATGAACGCGACCGAATGGGTTTGGAACGATAAGAGTAAACCTATCACTTGCTCTGAATTACGGCCATCTCCCATGAAGAATCGACCTAGTGAAGTCAAATACTCATTTGACATAACTAAGTGTGACAAAATATTTGTTTTTCTCTTAAACAACCAGCTTCTCAGGTTGCTTAAAGGTCAAGTCATTCCCACTGTCGATGAGTTGAAGAAACAAACATACTGTAAGTGGCATGATTCACATTCACATAATACTAACGATTGCAATGTTTTTTGACGGCAGGTCCAATCGGCCATAGAAGAAGGACGATTGAAAATAGACCACAATCCAAAGATGAAGCTGGACAAAGGTCCTTTTCCCGTCAACGCCATCGACCTCGGCGAGAAGAAGGTACTGATTCGGCCAGAACAGGCCGAGTCGACTAAGGGGAATATGTAATTGTTGGAGAGCCACACACACGCACACTCATACCAAAGAACCCCGAGGTGGGAGTGTGGAAACAGAACATTAACATCCCTTCGGCTAAGGCTCACAAGAGGCCGAAGGTAACATACAATATGTTGTTGAACAGGCATCAAAGAAAAGCCAAGAAAGCAGGTCCCCGTGCTAAAAAACTAAGTTAGCCAAAGGGCCCAAGGTGTTCGGAGGGTGACTTCGGACCACAGTGGCCGAACCCTCCGCACGGGGACTTCGGGCCACAGTGGCCTGACATTCCATATGGCAGCTTCGGACCTCAATGTCTGAACCCCCCATACAGTGACTTCGGACCCTAGTGGTCGAACCCCATGTAGAGCGAATTCGGCCCCCAATGGCCGAACCCCGCACCACTCTGGATGAACCCTCCGACAGGAGGTATCGGCCCGCACTGGCCAAACGTACGTCTGACCTGGTAGGACCCCTCACTGATATGATCCAAGACGCCGCCGACCGTGCCGAACCCCCCTCCGGGTAACGGGTTCGACTCACAGTGGGCGAGGCCACTAGAGCCACCGATGCCTCCGCCATACAACTGGGTAGGAACTCCATGGGCCCTGTACGTATCATAGCCAGAGTACCCTCCGCAACTTAACGCTATGCCTTGTTTTCCTTCGGAGTATTATGAATGGCAGGGACAAACTGACGCAGTGGAGGGAAGCATCATCCATAGGCTATCCATGGTACCTCCGAATCGGCCTGTGCAAGGCGAAGTTGAAGAGTACAGGCGCGAGGAGGCTGAAGACAGGGAGTCCGAAGATATCACAGTCAGAGTAGGGTCTCAGGAAGTCCCAATCCCAAGGGACTTATCGCCGAAGTCTGACAGAGGTAAGCCCCTTGCTTCGGCCGAAGCCCACGTCGAAGCATGGTTCGATCGGCCGAACAAGGCCGGTACGATTGCTAGGGTCCACAACGAAGGCCCCTTCGAATACATAGTGCACGAGGCCGAAGGGGGCAGTACCACTTCGGCTAAAGTTTACAGGAACTAGGTAGTAGCACCTGGCATCAAGCCACGACCATCTTGGGCATCTCTAGGCATGTCCAAATCATAAAAAAGACGTCTGCAATGACTACGGGCACATGAGATGCACGAGAAGAAAGCCGAGGACGAGCGCGACACTATTTTTGAAGAAATCCACCCTCGACCAACTACAAGACAGGTATGGAGGATGAAGATGGTTGAGACAACCAACCCGGCTCCTAGCCCGAGCAACGACGATGACATGCTCGATGACGACTACTCGCGTTTACAAGGAAGTAGCAGCAGCTAACTTACATCAAACAAAACCCGAGTTCTTTTGTGGCTACCACTTGCTTTTAATGGGAAAACTAGAAACTCAGGATGGAGTCACGAGTGTTCTTCGGCAGTTTTTGGATGTTTCGTCTGTCCTCTGCCATTGATTCTTGATCCGTTGGAAAGCAGACGAAGAGACCTTTCCAACAAGTACTTATTTTCATTAAACAACCTTGGGAGTTGAAAGATATGCTCCATTTAATCTTGGATTTCTGCAGTTATAAGAGTCCCTTCGGGTGCATGAATATTTATTGCATTGTTGCCTTCTCCACTCCTAGCTGGTTCAATTCCTAAGCACTTAAGGATAATAAAGTCATCACAAGGCTTTAATAGTACCCCATTGGAAAAATAATTAACTTGAACAGCTAGGAACGAGTTCACCAGATAATTAAGTTCACGTGCACGGGCGCGTGTCATTGGTCCTTGCTTAGGTGTAAGCGGTGAAGTGTTGGCTGCTGTTGTGGTTGTATCAATGGCAGCGATGTCCTCATCATCCTCCCCTTCTTGCAATAGAGTCATCCTCGACTCGAACGTGTCCTCCTCACGCAAGTATGGTTTCAAATCTGCAATGTTAAAAGAGGGACTAACCCCAAAATCTGCAGGCAACTCAATTTTATATGCATTATCATTTATTTTTTGAAGCACTTTGAAGGGTCCAGCAGCTCGTGGTAGTAATTTAGACTTTCTTAAATCTGGAAATCTATCCTTTCTCAAATGAACCCAAACTAAATCACCAGGTTCAAAAGTAACATGCTTTCTACCCTTGCTACCGGCTTGTTGATACTTAGCATTCATGGCCTCAATGTTTGCCTTATTTTGCTCATGCATCTTAAGAATCAATTCAGCACGGCGAGAAGCATCAAAATTCAATTTTTTTGAAGGTGGAATGGCCATAAGATCAATGGGAGCACGAGGGACAAAACCATACACAATCTCAAAAGGGCATAATTTAGTAGTCGAATGCAGCGAACGATTGTAAGCAAATTCAATATGAGGCAAACATTCTTCCCACAATTTGATATTATGTTTCAGAACAGCCCTAAGCATGGTAGATAAATTACGGTTTACAGCTTCTGTTTGTCCATCAGTTTGAGGGTGACAAGTAGTAGAAAAGAGTAATTTAGTTCCCAATTTAGCCCATAAGGTTTTCCAAAAATGGCTAAGAAATTTGGCATCCCGATCTGAAACAATAGTGTTTGGTACCCCATGCAAATGAACAACTTCACGAAAGAATAAATCAGCAATATGGATAGCATCATCAGTTTTGTGACATGGTATGAAGTGTGCCATTTTAGAAAACCTGTCCACAACAACAAAAATACTATCCCTCCCCTTCTTTGTTCTAGGCAGTCCTAAAACAAAGTCCATAGAAATATCCTCCCATGGAGTACTAGGAACAGGGAGAGGCATGTACAAACCATGTGGATTAAGACGGGACTTAGCTTTTTGACAGGTGGTGCAGCGAGCAACAAATCGCTCCACGTCCCTTCTCATCTTTGGCCAATAGAAATGGCTTGCTAGGATGTCTTCTGTCTTCTTCACACCAAAGTGCCCCATCAACCCACCGCCATGTGCTTCCTGCAATAGTAACAGATGCACAGAACTAGCTGGAATGCATAATTTGTTAGCCCGAAACACGAAGCCATCAGTGAGAACAAACTTGTTCCATGTTCTCCCTTCTTTACATTGTAGCAACACATCTTTGAAATCATCATCAAAAACATATTGTTCTTTAATTGTTTTCAAGCCAAAGATCTTAAAATCAAGATGGGATAACATAGTATAACGGCGAGACAAGGCATCCGCAATGACATTATCTTTTCCTTTCTTATGTTTGATGACATAAGGAAAGGACTCAATAAATTCTACCCACTTGGCATGCCTACGGTTCAGATTGGTTTGGCTCCTAATGTGCTTCAAAGATTCATGATCAGAATGTATAACAAATTCTTTAAGCCATAAATAATGTTGCCATGTTTCCAAAGTTCGAACTAGAGCATATAATTCTTTATCATAAGTGGAATAGTTCGAACTAGGCCCATTCAGTTTCTCACTAAAATAAGCAATAGGCTTTCCTTCTTGCAACAAGACACCTCCCAACCCAATACCACTAGCATCACATTCCAATTCAAAAGTCTTATTGAAATCTAGTAATTGGAGAAGGGGTGTATGAGTTAACCTATCCTTCAAAATGTTAAATGCAACCTCTTGCGCCTTCCCCCAGGTGAACGGAGCACCCTTCTTCGTAAGCTCGTGCAGTGGCCCTGCTATGGTGTTGAAGTCCTTCACAAATCTGCGATAGAATCTAGCAAGCCCGAGAAAGCTTCGGACTTGCGTGATCGTGGTAGGAACCGGCCAACTGTGTATTGCCTCCACCTTGGCTTGATCAACTTCAATTCCCTGTGATGTCACAACATAGCCAAGAAAAGAGACTCTATCTGTGCAAAAGGTGCACTTATCAATGTTACCAAATAAGCGTGCATTGCGTAAAGCATTAAAAACAGCACGTAAATGTTCAAGATGTTCTTCTAGAGATGTGCTATAGATCAAGATGTCATCAAAGTAAACTACCACAAATCTCCCAATGAAAGCACGTAAAACTTCATTCATTAATCTCATGAAAGTGCTAGGTGCATTAGTGAGGCCAAAAGGCATGACCAACCACTCATACAAACCGAACTTGGTTTTAAACGCTGTTTTCCATTCATCTCCTAGCTTCATGCGAATTTGGTGGTATCCACTACGCAAATCAATTTTAGAGAAAATCATCGAGCCACTAAGTTCATCAAGCATATCATCTAACCTAGGGGTAGGATGACGATATCTGATGGTAATGTTATTAATTGCTCGGCAATCTACACACATGCGCCATGATCCATATTTCTTTGGAACCAACAGAACAGGAACAGAGCAAGAACTAAGGGACTCACGCACATAACCTTTGTCGAGTAATTCCTGAACTTGTCGCTGAATCTCCTTGGTCTTCTCCGGGTTGGTCCTGTATGGCGCTCGATTTGGCAAGGAAGCCCCATGGATGAGGTCAATCTGATGCTCAATACCTCTGATTGGTGGTAGCCCGGGTGGCACTTCTTGTGGGAACACATCAGCATATTCCTGCAAAAGATTAGTGATAGTAGGAGGCAAAGTAGATGGTATGTCGTGAAGTGAGAACAAAGCTTCTTTGCAAACAAACACATAGCAGATCGTGGCGTCATCATTTAATTCAAGTAAATCAGATTTTGAAGCAAGGAAACAAGCACTTTTCAATTTTATGTCATTTTTCCCAACATGAGCAGATTTAGATTTGTCATTCGTAGGTTGAACCAATCCGTTCACAACACCACTGTCATTTTGAGCAGATTTCTTGTTTTTCTCCTTGCAAGCTCTAGCAACTTCATCCCTCAAAATAGCATCGGGGGACATAGGGTGCAAAAAAAGCTTCTTCTCATTATGCATGAAAGAATATTGATTTGATTTACCATGATGCAATGTATCCTTATCAAATTGCCAAGGTCTACCAAATAACATAGAGCAAGCTTGCATAGGTACCACATCACAATCAATGTAATCATGGTATGAACCAATTGTAAATTCCACTCGGACCATATGTGTTACCTTAAGCTTACCACTATCATTGAACCATTGAATGTAGTAGGGATGTGGGTGTGGAAGTGTTTTCATCCCAAGTTTTGCTACCATGTGAGGAGCCATGCTGAATAGCGTGGGCCTCATGGCTCTAGATGTGATGAGTCATTGTCAACGATAGTCAAAGAGAACTGAAAAGAGAGAGATGATCTGCTGCGTCTGGGCCGCGTGTGACTCAGGTACACGGGCAGCAAGCGACTGTCGGGTAGAGGAGGCTGCGAAGTCGGGCTGGCCCAATCCGGGTACATGGGCTAGGAGCAGCAGAGGATCCACTGGACTATTGACCGGGATTGACTCAGGTACACGGGCGGCGAGTGATTGCCGGGCTGAGGGAGCTGCGGAATCGGGCCGGCCCAATCCGGGTACCCGGTGCGAAGACGGTGGACGCTTTGTCAGTTTCAGCGCAAAACTGACAACCGTTGATTTCGGATCTGACCGTTCTGAGGCGAAGCCGTAGCTGCTACGAAAGCTCCGCATCAGGACAAGTTACCTTTATTTAGGATTTTACTATTTTGTCCCTAGGCCCACAGTCTGTCAGTCGAGTCTGTAAAAATATCCTAAGGGCAGTTTCGGTCTTTTCCATTTTTATTCAGCGTCTGTAAAAATCCTAGGGTTATTTCTGCATTTTACCCATTTATTGGGCTGCCTATAAATAGGCCCCAATAGTCTAGGGTTAGGGCACCCATTTTTGAAATATCACTTTACCAATTCTGAAATTGGTGGGTCATTTTTTCTCTGAGTTCCTCATTTCTCCGCCGCCGGCATTTGTTTGGCTATGAAATCGCCGCCGCTGTGATCACCTCCTATCTTCTCCTGGCGTTGTTTTTCTCCAGCCGACAGCAGCAGCTAGCCCTACGCACGGTAGCAGCAGCTAGGGAAGCAGGCTAGCTTGCACATATGTGTGGCTCGCTTTACTGGGCGGAGCAACCAGCACGCCGCATGGCACGGCGGCCGAGCGAGCCATAGGCAGGAGCTACGCCATAGGTGCTGTAGGCCGAAGCTGTGCACGGGGATTTCTCATCAGCATCGGCAGCAGGAGCTTCTACAAGCCAGGCACACGCAAATCAAGTAAAACAAAAAGGTAATCAGTTTCTTGACTTACATGAAATTTTTGTTTAGTGTTTTATCATCTGTGATTTAAATACTGCAAGATTTTTGATGATATAACTGAGAGCAAAATTTATTTCTTGCATTAAAATGAAAGATTAGTCCGTGATCATTTTTGGCACATCATTACAGTTGCTACACGTCTCTTTGTGATTATTTCCTAATCTTGCATAGAGAAACGTGCCTAATCATGTGCTTGACTTGTTGTCCAGATTAGTACTTCACGTTAATGTTGTTAAATTCCTTTTTTAATCCGTGTACTGTTCTATATCTGTTAGAACATTAGTTTATCATCTTCATGAATGTTGGTCTGATTAAATGCCTGTGAGTTAATTAATCTGTTAAATCTGCCTTTAAGCACTGTGTTGGTGTTTCTTCGATTAGGACACCGGTTGTTTTTAGGCTAGATCTTTTGAGGCTCTGTTGATCTGTTTTCTTTTCGTTGTTAGTCTGTTGAGGTGCGTTGGATGTTGGGAGCAGGCCATTGATTTGAAAGAATTTTTAGGCGCCCATTCACCCCCCTCTGGTCGCTACTTTCGGTCCTACAAGTGGTATCAGAGCCTGGTTAGGGTTTTTCCATACCTTAACCGGTTCTAAACCCCAGTAGTGATCATGACGTCTCCTGGCAAGGTCCCGTCCTTGGAAGCTTATGGCTATAATTATTGGAAGACTCGCATGCGAGCCTATCTCATGAGCCAAAGCTCGGACATCTGGGACATTTGCGTTCACGCTACATTTGTCATATTGCCAGTTGCTGAGCGTGATTCTCCTGGTATCATCGCCCAGCATGTGAACAATAGCAAAGCGGTGAACATCTTGTTTTCTGGTTTGGGTCCCACTGAGTTTGAGCGTGTGAGCCATCTCTCCACTGCGAGAGAGATCTGGGCTACCCTCCAGGCACACCATGAGGGGACAGCCCAGGTCAAGGCTCGGCTCTATCAGACCTACCGACGTGAATATGAGAACTTCACACAAAAGCCAGGTGAATCTGTTGAAGCGTTGTTTGGTCGTTTTCAGTCGATCATAAACAAGCTTCGAGACAACAAGGCTGAGGGTGTTCAGTTAGTCTCAGATCACGAACAGGCGCTCAAGGTTCTTCATACCTTGGACCCAAAGATCTGGGAGATCAAGGTATCCTCTATCATTGAGAGCACTTCTTATGATACCTTGACCATTTCTGATTTGTTTAGCAAGCTGAAGGCCACCGAGGTTGATACCCAGTTGAGATCATATCTCACTGGCTCTGGATCAAAGTCTCTGGCCCTTGCTACACCTTCTGTTGATCCCTCTTCTGTGAGTTGTGTTGGGTTCTCCTTGATGTCTATCACTGAGGACCAGCTTGAGTCGTTGGGAGATGATGATTTGTGTCTTTTTAACAACCGGGTGCGTCGTGTTTATGACAAAAGAATGTTCAAGAGACACGGCACAAAATCCGGGTGCTTTGAGTGTGGTGATCCAGGACACTTCATCGCCGACTGCCCCAAGCGCAATGGACACAAGAAGGCACCGGTGGTGGCTTCCACGACTCCGGCAAGCACGACAGCTCCTCCTTCAACAAGGGCAAGCCAAAGACCAGATTCTTCAGAAAGGCCCTGAAGGACTACCGGCGAGAGAACAAGAAGCGCGACAAGGCCTTCTTCGCTGAGATGGAGAAGAGCTACTCCAAGCGGTCCACGTCTTCTTCCTCTTCATCGAGCTCGAGCGATGAGGAGATCATCATCAGGAAGGGGAAGGACAAGGACGATCCAGCAGGCCTTTGCTTCATGACCTTCGGTGACAGACCGAAGAGCCGCTCACATCAGCGCCGAAGATCCCGCAAGAGTTTCTGCTCAATGGCTCTTGGGGATAAGAAAGAGAATAGCTCCTCCGATGACTCCGACGACGACGACAACGAAAAGGTATCATCCTATGAACGCGAAATCATTGATTTACTTGAAAGCAATCGTCAGGAGTTAAAGTATCGGGAAAAACTGCTTAGAGGGGATAAAAAGAGGATAGATGAGTTAGAGAGTGAGCTTGCCATGGCCAACGGCAGAATTGAGAGTCTATCTTCTTCCCCTTGCTTGGGTGATAGCAGTGAGTGCCCAAAGTGTGAGGTGCTTCTGTGTGACCTGTCGACTCTGAAGTCCAGGTACACAAAAAGGGTTGATGAGAGGGACGCTTTGGCCACTGAGCTTGAAAGTGCTCAGCTGGAGCTGAAAGATGCTCAAGCCACCGTCGTCCTACCCTGTGTTGATTGCCCATCTCATCTTGCTAGTTTAGCTGAGCTGAAAGCCAAGGGCGATGAGCATCTAGGTGATTTGGAGAGGATGAGAGCTGAGCTAGCGCAGACTAGGCTAGAGCTTGAGACATTGTCAGTTCCACCCACTGTCTGTGAGAACTGTCTGTCTCTTAGACTTGAGTTGATTAAGCTGAAAGCCGAGAAGTCTGTCCAGGTAGATAGCGAGTGTGAGACCTGCTTGTCTCAGGTGGAGGTTCTAGCTGCCTTGAGAGAGGAGCTAGCTGATTCTCAGAATGAGAACTTTTACCTCCATTCTATCCTGAGTTGGATCAGTGCCAGAGAGCCTCAGCTCGGCATGATGATCCAGCAGTTCAAGAGGTAGGATGGGTTTGGGGTAGGTTACACCTACACCAAGGCTGACTTTGAGAGTGCCATTAGCCGGGCAGTGGAGTGGAGTAAAATGACTCCTGAGCAGAGATATCCCAAGACCCATTCCACTGAGTCTTCCCAGGCTTGTCAGCCCAAGGATGGAGTGATCCATGAACCACCCAAAGCTCCACCCAAGAAACCCATCTGGGTTCCAAATCCCAAACTCCTCCACACTTCTCTTGACTCTCTTCCTGGACCCTCTCAACCCAAGAAGACTTCACCAAACACCACTAAGCCCAAGAACCCCAAGCCTCAACCACATCCCAAGAAGCCCACCTATCATTGTGAGTACTGTCGGAGAGACGGGCATCTTGTGGAGTTTTGCTTTAGGAGGAAGCAGGTTGAGAAAGCAGAGAGAGCTCGTGGTGGTCAGGAGCAGTTCTACCAGCAGGGTGGTAGACTGCGTGTTCCTCGACGCGGGGAGAGGCTGGAGGCCAGGCCGCGTCGTGTAGGTGGTGGTAGAGGAGACGACTTTCTTGGCCGTGCTCCAGATGGTGGTGTTCGTTCCGGCAGAGCTCCAGGCCGTTTTGGCTACGGTCCTGTACCTCGTGGTCGAGGTTTTAGGCAGAACCGAGGACCGCGCTTTGAGCCGCGTTTTGGTCCAAACTTTTCTGATGATTTCTGCTTTCCGTCTTTTGAGCAGATGGCTCGACACTGGTTTAGCTCTTTTGCTAAACCCGGTGCCGGACCATTTGCTCCCACTTACAACCACTGATTGTGCAGGATCGGGGACTGGAGGACATTTGGATCATGGACTCAGGATGCTCTCGCCACATGACGGGACATCGCAGATGGTTCTCCAGTCTCACTCCCTCGAGCTCCAAAGAGTACATCACCTTCGGGAACAGTGGTCAAGGGAAAGTAAGTGGCATTGGCTCAATTCGCATTTCAGACCATTTTTCTTTAAAGAATGTTGCTTTGGTTGGAAACTTGAACTTCAATTTGATTTCTGTTTCGCAACTTCTTGAGGATGGTTTGGAGGTGCGTTTTAAGAAGGGCAATTCTTCTGTGTTTGATTCTAGAGGGTCTTTGATTTGCCAGATATTACCTTTCGGTAAAGTTTTTCGGATTGACTTCTCTAGTTCTTTTGGCCCTTCTCGCTGTTTGATTGCTGGATCTTCTTCTGAGCTCTGGAAGTGGCATAGGAGGTTAGGTCATTTGAGTTTTGACCTGCTAGTCAGGTTGAGCTCTATGGACCTCATCCGAGGATTGCCCAAGCTTAAGATGGAGAAGGATCTAGTTTGCCATCCCTGTCGTCACGGGAAAATGGTTGCCGCTTCTCACTCACCTGTGACTCAGGTGATGACTTCGTATCCGGGCGAGCTGTTACACATGGACACTGTCGGTCCAGCTCGGGTACGCTCAGTCGGTGGGAAGTGGTACGCACTTGTGATTGTTGACGATTTTTCTCGATTCTCGTGGGTTTTCTTTTTGGAGTCTAAGGATGAAACTTTTCATTTTGTTCATGACCTGATTTTGAAGCTGAAGAATGAGAACAATGGTCGGATGCGAGCAATTCGCTCCGACAACGGCTCTGAGTTCAAGAACTCTCAGTTCGTCAGCTTCTGTAGTGATCAGGGTCTTGACCATCAGTTTTCTGCTCCTTACACTCCCCCACAGAATGGCGTTGTGGAACGAAAGAACCGCACGCTAGTGGAGATGGCAAGGACGATGCTCGATGAGCACAGGACTCCTAGGCGCTTTTGGGCTGAAGCCATGAACACGGCTTGCTATCTGGCCAACCGCATTTTTCTTAGAGCTTACCTAGGTAAGACCTCATATGAGTTGCGGTTTGGCAGACAGCCCAAGGTGAGCCACTTGCGAGCGTTTGGCTGCAAGTGCTTTGTGCTCAAGAAGGGAGGGCATTTGGACAAGTTTGAGTCTTGTTGCTGGGATGGTGTTTTTCTTGGTTACGCTTTGCATTCTCGAGGCTTCCGTGTTTGGAACCTCGACTCCCAGTAGCTTGTCGAGACTTGTGAGGTTTCATTTGATGAGTCCTTGCCTTCTTTGAATCCTTCTTTTGAGCTTTCTGGTGATGGTGAGCTTGGAGAGTCCATCTTCGAGGAAGATGAGGATACTCCAGCTGCTGATGAGGGTGGGCCTTCTGCACCTCCTGCAGAGCCCACACCTTCTGAGACTTCGACTGAGGACGAGGGCGGACCTCTGATCACTTCTTCCACTTCGATCGAGCCCCCTCAGTCGAGTTCAGAGGTGCCAGCTGCTGACTCCGGTGAGGTGACTTCAGATCACCAGGGATCCCGAGCAGTTCAGCGTGATCACCCCTCAGAGCTCATCATCGGTGATGTGTCTTCAAGAACTTTGTGTTCGTCTGTTGACTCTCTTGCTGTGTTTGCTGAATCTGCTTTTGTTGCATCTTTTGAGCCCAGAGACATTTCTCATGCTCTTTCTGACTCAAACTGGATTAATGCCATGCAAGAAGAGCTTGAGAATTTTGTCCGCGATCGGGTTTGGACACTAGTAGAGCTGCCACCAAGATGCAACCCCATAGGCACCAAGTGGGTGTTCAAGAACAAGCAAGGTGAAGATGGGGTTGTGGTGCGCAACAAAGCTCGACTAGTTGCCCAGGGTTTTTGCCAGAAGGAAGGTATTGATTTTGAAGAAACCTTCGCTCCTGTTGCCCGTCTTGAGTCCATTCGCATTCTTTTAGCTTTTGCCGCTTCGAAGGGTTTTAAGCTTTTTCAAATGGACATCAAGAGTGCTTTTCTGAACGGGTACATAGAGGAGGAGGTTTATGTTAGGCAGCCCCCCGGTTTTGAAAACCCCAAGTTTCCTCGACATGTTTTTAAATTGCAGAAAGCTTTATACGGGTTAAAGCAAGCCCCCAGGGCTTGGTATGACCGGTTAAAGAAGTTTTTGTTGGGGAAGGGCTTTGTGATGGGTTCTGTGGATAAGACTCTCTTCTTGCTCAGAGATGCTTCAGATTTTTTAGTCGCTCAGATATACGTGGACGATATTATCTTTGGCGGTACTACTAACGATCTTGTGTCCAAGTTTTCTGAGCAGATGCACAGCGAGTTTGAGATGAGCCTCATGGGTGAGCTCAAGTACTTTCTAGGGCTCCAGATCAAGCAGACCAAGGAAGGCATTTTCATCCACCAGGGTAAGTACACTCGGGACATGTTGAAGAAATTTGACTTTGGTGGAGAGCTGAAGCCTCAGATGACCCCAATGGGTACATCTGGGGGCCTGGACAAGGACAAGAGCGGCGTCAAGGTCAACGAGAGAGAGTTTCGAGGGATGATCGGTTCGCTACTGTACTTAACGACGACAAGACCAGACATCCAGTTTGCCGTAGGACTTTGCGCGCGCTTTCAGTCTTCACCACGCGCGTCTCACTGGCAGGCTGTCAAGCGCATTTTCAGGTATCTCACCTATGCGCCTGATCTTGGTCTTTACTATTCAGCATCATCATCTCTTGATTTATCTGGCTTTTCGGATGCCGACTTTGGTGGGTGCCGGTTGGATCGCAAGTCGACTTCCGGTACTTGCCAGTTCCTTGGCTCTTCTCTTGTCTCTTGGTCTTCTCGAAAGCAATCTGGAGTTGCTCTTTCGACCACAGAGGCTGAGTATGTAGCTGCTGCTAGCTGCTGCTCACAGTTGGTTTGGATGATTTCCACTCTACGAGATTTTGGGTTGTTCTTTCCTACCAGAGTTCCATTGTTTTGCGACAGCACCAGTGCTATTAGTGTAGGGAAAACCCATGTCTCCATTCAAAAACCAAACATATTGATGTGCGCTTTCACTTCTTGCGGGATCAATATGAGAAAGGTGTCATTGACCTTGTTCATGTTGATACCCATCATCAGTTGGCTGATATTTTCACCAAACCCCTAGATCAGTCTACATTCGAGCGTTTACGAGGGGATTTGGGTGGTGTATCCTTTTTAGGATATTTTGCGTCAGTTTTCTTTCTTCTTTACTCTTTTCTTGAGTCTTTGTGTGTGTGTTCATACCTTGCATTTTCACATATCACACTTTAGAGAGGCTTCTGCTATATGATTGAACCGCTTTACTTATTCTAGCTGGTACATGCTTTTGATTACTTGTCGATGATCATGCTTTGCTTCAGTTCAAATGATATGCTGATATCTGTCATATGCATGGCTTTTATGCTTTAAACATGAAACATGATCACCATTGCTTCCGGTAACTAGCATGTGCAGGCTGAGTGCTTTTGCTATCTGTTACATGCCTTGTAGCTAGTTCATCACATAGATGCAGATAGGCAACTTGGACATCTTTATGCTTTAACATGGAAAATGAGCTATAAAAATGATAAAAATCAAAAATGAATGAAAATTCCATGCCTTTTTGTGCTTGAGTTGAAAAGATCCAAGTGGGTTTGCTTTGTCGCATTGCATTGTTCTGGATTGCTTACCATAGCACCTTGGTATGAACTAGGACAGTGTAGTGTATGCCAAGACCAATGTCTTAAGCTTCTGATGGTCCAGTTTTGGCCTAGGCTTGACTTGGTCGGTTAGCATAAGGTTTGACATGCAAATAACCCTTGGCAAAAATGAAAAAAGGAAAATGAAAAAGTCTGAACATTTAAAAAATTAACAAGTCTGCTGAAGCACTTTGTTTTTGGACAATGCTTATCTTGGTAGATATCAGTTAGCTTCTGCATCTCATGCTTTACCTTGCTTGTTTACTGGAAAGTGTGGTGATGCTTTTGTTTACAAAAACTGAAAAATGCGTGCTAAATGACTTTCTTTAGATATCATCTGTTGCACTGATCATGCCATGTGTCTTAGACAGTATCTCCTTTGATGTATCTGTTAGCTGTTGTTATTGCAGTCAATCATATTTGAGAAGCATGCTTTCTACACTCCCTATGCACTCCAGTTAAAATCACTGCATATTTTGAGGGGGAGTTGCATTTCAAGGAGAGTCTGTGTCTCTTTTGAGTGCTTGATGAGTTCACTTGTCAACAAGGGGGAGAAAATTTGGGATCAGAGTTTAAGGGGGAGTTCTTACTCTGTTGATATCCTCGTTGTTCTGAAATCGCACTCATTTTGAGCTTTCACGTTTTGGTTAACCATAATGACCGCTTCTTGCTTTTGTTTGGCTTTTGGTCATTAGGGTTAAACTTTTACCTTATTTTTCTTCTTCTTTGTTTTCTTGTGTTTTGTTTTCGTGTTTCCACATTTGTTCGCAGGTGCTGAAGAGCCGAGAAAAGAGGAGTGTTGACAATGCACTCATCAAGGGGGAGATTGAGGAGCCATGCTGAATAGCGTGGGCCTCATGGCTCCAGATGTGATGAGTCATTGTCAACGATAGTCAAAAGAGGACTGAGGAAGAAAGGAGATCTGCTGTTTCATGGGCCGCGTGTGACTCAGGTACACGGGCAGCGAGCGACTGTCGGGCAGAGGAGGCTGCGAAGTCGGGCTGGCCCAATCTGGGTGCATGGGCCAGAAGTAGTAGAAGACCCACTGGGCTGTTGACCAGGACTGACTCAGGTACACGGGCGGTGAGCGATTGCCGGGCTGAGAGAGCTGCGGAGTCGGGCCGGCCCAATCCGGGTACCTGGTGCAAAGCTGGTGGAGGCTTTGTCAGTTTCGGCGTAAAACTGACAACCGTTGATTCTGTATCCGACTGTCCAGAAGAGAAGCCGTAGTCGCTACGAAAACTTAGCTTCCGGATAAGTCATCTGTAACTCTAGGCCCACAGTCAGTCAGTCGTGTCTGGAAAAATTCCTAAGGGCAGTAGAGTCTTTTCCTTTATTTTTTGAGTCTGTAAAAACCCTAAGGGGCTGGTAGAATATTCCTAGTACTTAACGGCGACGAGGCCAGACATACAGTTCGTCGTGGGACTGTGCGCGCGCTTCCAGTCTTCACCACGCGCGTCTCATCGGCAGGCTATCAAGCGCATCTTCAGGTATCTCACTTATGCGCCTGATCTTGGTCTTTACTATTCAGCATCATCTTCTCTTGATTTATCTGGCTTTTCGGATGCCGACTTTGGTGGGTGCCGGTTGGATCGCAAGTCGACTTCCGGTACTTGCCAGTTTCTTGGTTCGTCTCTTGTTTCTTGGTCTTCTCGAAAGCAATCTGGAGTTGCTCTTTCGACCACTGAGGCTGAGTATGTAGCTGCTGCTAGCTGCTGCTCACAGCTGGTTTGGATGATTTCCACTCTGCGAGATTTTGGGTTGTTCTTTCCTACCAGAGTTCCTTTGTTTTGCGATAGCACCAGTGCTATTAGTGTAGGGAAAAACCCTTGTCTCCATTCAAAAACCAAACACATTGATGTGCGCTTTCACTTTTTGCGGGATCAATATGAGAAAGGTGTCATTGACCTTGTTCATGTTGATACCCATCATCAGTTGGCTGACATTTTCACCAAACCCCTAGATCAGTCTACTTTTGAGCGTTTACGAGGGGATTTGGGTGTTGTGTATCCTTTCTAGGATATTTTTGAGTCAGTTCTTTTCTTTCTTCTTTACTCTTTTCTTGAGTCTTTTTGTGTGTGTTCATACCATACATATTCACATATCACACTTTTGAGCCTGCTTCTGTTATATGATTGAACTGCTTTACTTATTCTAGCTGGTACATGCTTTTGATTACTTGTCGATGATCATGCTTTGTTTCAGTTCATTTGATATGTCTGATATCTGTCATATGCATGGCTTTTACGCTTTCAACTTGAAAAAAAATCACCATTGCTTCCGGTAACTAGCATGTGTAGGCTGAGTGCTTTTGCTATCTGTTACATACCTTGTAGCTAGTTCCTCACATAGATGCAGATATGCAACTTGGACATCTTTATGCTTTAACATGGAAAATATGCTATAAAAATGATAAAAAATCAAAAATGAATGAAAATTCCATGCCCTTTTATGCTTAAGTTGAAAAGATCCAAGTGGGTTTGCTTTGTCGCATTGCATTGTTCTGGACTGCTTACCATAGCACTTTGGTATGAACTAGGACAGTGTAGTGTATGCCAAGACCAATGTCTTAAGCTTCCGATGGTCCAGTTCTGGCCTAGGCTTGACTTGGTCGGTTAGCATAAGGTTTGACATGCAAATAACCCTTGGCAAAAATGAAAAAGGAAAATGAAAAAACCTGAACATTTAAAAGATAACAAGTTTGCTGAAGCACTTTGTTTTGGACGATGCTTATCTTGGTAGATATCAGTTAGCTTCTGCATCTCATGCTTTACCTTGCTTGTTAACTGGAAAATGTGGTGATGCCTTTGTTTGCAAAAACTGAAAAATGCGTGCTAATGACTTTCTTTAGATATCATCTGTTGCACTGATCATGCCATGTGTCTTAGACAGTATGTCTTTGCTATACTTGTTAGATGTTGTAATTGCAGTCAATCATATCTGAGAAGCATGCTTTCTACACTCCACCTGCACCCCAGTTGCATTCATTGCATATTTTGAGGGGGAGTTGCATTTCAGGGGGAGTCAGTGTCTTTTTAGAGTGCTTGATGAGTTCACTTGTCAACAAGGGGGAGAAATTTTGGTATAAGAGTTTAAGGGGGAGTTTTGGCTTTCTCTGGGATTTGTTTCAGGGGGAGTTTTTGTCTCGTTTATCCTTACTCTTTTGATATCCTTGTTGATGTTTCTGAGACTGCACTCATTTTGAGTTTTTACCTTTGGCTAACCATAATGACCGTTTCTTGCTTTTGTTCGGCTTTTGGTCATTAGGGTTAAACTTTTACTTTATTTTCTTCTTCTCTGTTTTCTTGTGTTTTGTTTTCGTGTTTCTACAGTTGTTCGCAGGTACTGAAGAGTAGATGAAGAGAAGTGTTGACAATGCACTCATCAAGGGGGAGATTGAGGAGCCATGCTGAATAGCGTGGGCCTCATGGCTCTAGATGTGATGAGTCATTGTCAACGATAGTCAAAGAGGACTGAAAAGAGAGAGATGATCTGCTGCGTTTGGGCCGCGTGTGACTCAGGTACACGGGCAGCAAGCGACTGTCGGGCAGAGGAGGCCGCGAAGTCGGGCTGGCCCAATCCGGGTACATGGGCTAGGAGCAGCAGAGGATCCACTGGACTGTTGACCGGGATTGACTCAGGTACACGGGCGGCGAGTGATTGCCGGGCTGAGGGAGCTGCGGAATCGGGCCGGCCCAATCCGGGTACCCGGTGCGAAGACGGTGGACGCTTTGTCAGTTTCGGCGCAAAACTGACAACCATTGATTTCGGATCTGACCGTTCTGAGGCGAAGCCGTAGCTGCTACAAAAGCTCCGCATCAGGACAAGTTACCTTTATTTAGGATTTTACTATTTTGTCCCTAGGCCCACAGTCTGTCAGTCGAGTCTGTAAAAATATCCTAAGGGCAGTTTCGGTCTTTTCCATTTTTATTCAGCCTCTGTAAAAATCCTAGGGTTATTTCTGCATTTTACCCATTTATTGGGCTGCCTATAAATAGGCCCCAATAGTCTAGGGTTAGGGCACCCATTTTTGAAATATCACTTTACCAATTCTGAAATTGGTGGGTCATTTTTTCTCTGAGTTCCTCGTTTCTCCGCCACCGGCATTTGTTCGGCTATGAAATCGCCGCCGCTGTGATCACCTCCTATCTTCTCCTGGCGTTGTTTTTCTCCAGCCGACAGCAGCAGCTAGCCCTACGCACGGTAGCAGCAGCTAGGGAAGCAGGCTAGCTTGCACATATGTGTGGCTCGCTTTATTGGGCGGAGCAACCAGCACGCCGCATGGCACGGCGGCCGAGCGAGCCATAGGCAGGAGCTACGCCATAGGTGCTATAGGCCGAAGCTGTGCACGGGGATTTCTCGTCAGCATCGGCAGCAGGAGCTTCTACAAGCCAGGCACACGCAAATCAAGTAAAACAAAAAGGTAATCAGTTTTTTGACTTACATGAAATTTTTGTTTAGTGTTTTATCATCTGTGATTTAAATACTGCAAGATTTTGATGATATAACTGAGAGCAAAATTTATTTCTTGCATTAAAATGAAAGATTAGTCCGTGATCATTTTTGGCACATCATTACAGTTGCTACACGTCTCTTTGTGATTATTTCCTAATCTTGCATAGAGAAACGTGCCTAATCATGTGCTTGACTTGTTGTCCAGATTAGTACTTCACGTTAATGTTGTTAAATTCCTTTTTTAATCCGTGTACTGTTCTATATCTGTTAGAACATCAGTTTATCATCTTCATGAATGTTGGTCTGATTAAATGCCTGTGAGTTAATTAATCTGTTAAATCTGCCTTTAAGCACTGTGTTGGTGTTTCTTCGATTAGGACACCGGTTGTTTTTAGGCTAGATCTTTTGAGGCTCTGTTGATCTGTTTTCTTTTCGTTGTTAGTATGTTGAGGTGCGTTGGATGTTGGGAGCAGGCCATTGATTTGAAAGAATTTTTAGGCGCCCATTCACCCCCCCTCTGGTCGCTACTTTCGGTCCTACACCATGGTGGCACTCGCCAAGTTGTTGTAGTTTCCTCCATCAATAATAATGCGACACGATCGTTCCAAAACTACACACTTTGTTTGGAACAGATTGTGTCGCTGGTTCTGTTCAGCTTGAATCATTTGTGCACTCAAGATACGCCTCACAACAAGACTCTTGTAGTGTTCAGCATGTTCAGCCCCAATGTGTTCTTCATCATCATTCTTGTTTCTTGCATCCTGGGCAGCAAGCATGGCATATGTTTCATCATCTAAATCACTAGCTGATGAATACTCACCATTTTCTCGTACGATCAGCACACACTTACTTGGACAGTCCCTTTGTATGTGCCCAAATCCTTTGCATCGAAGGCACTGGATGTCCTTCATTATCCCGATGGAAGCGACGGAAGAAGAAGTGTTGGCTGCAGCTTGGGTGGATCCTTTTGCTGTCTCGGTAGTACGGAAAGGTGCTGATTTTGATGTAGTTGTGGACAGCCGATTGGAAGCATCTCTCTGAAAATCATGTTTAGGGCCAGCGGCACTTGTGCGGGGCTGCCACGATGTAGTCCGACCTGCAGGAGTGTTATTTATTGTGCGGCGTCCCTCCACTTCCCTTTCAGCCTTACAAGCAAGATGAAATAATCGAGTAACATTAGCGTACTCCTTGTAAGCCAATATATCCTGAATTTCTCTAGTTAAACCACCCATGAATCGAGCCATCGCAGCCTCTTCATTTTCAACTAGACCAAATCTCATCATGCCTATTTGTAGTTCTTGATAGTACTCCTCAACTGATTTATTGCCTTGCCTAAGCTGTTGTAATTTATGCAACAAGTCACGAGCATGATAGGAAGGAACAAAACGACTACGCATGATTCTTTTTAAAGCATTCCAAGTTTGTGGTACAATAGTTAGATTTTTAGTTTGATACTCATGCCACCAAAAAGAAGCAAAGTCAGTGAATTCACTAGTGGCAGCTCTAACCTTTTTATCATCAGGAAATTCATGGCATGCAAATTTTTGATCTACCGATAGCTCCCAAGTCAGATATGCATCAGGATCATATTTCCCATCAAAAGATGGTATGGAGAATTTAATCCTACGTAGGTAATCATCGTTGTCACGTACCTCACGTCGTGGAGCTCGGCCAACCATACCGTGATAGTTGCGACGTGGTTGCTGTCGATACCTGAAAGATCCATCATCAAGCTCGGTATCCGCTGAATACTCTAGCTCATCATATCTTGCGGCGCTAGCAATGGAGGTATGGCCATCATCATCACGTTGTTCCCTCTCTCCAAGCCCAGCTTGTTCCATCCTCTCTAATCGCACATTGATTGCTGCAAGAGAGGTGTTAATAGCCCCAACTGTTCTCTCTAATGTGGTCAGCTGGTTGTTGGCAAGAATCTGCGCCGCCTCTAATTGACCAATGCGCTCATTGGTGACTTGAACATCCTCATTGAGGGCTTCCGTGTGCAACCTTAGTTGGCATTCGAAATGTTGAATGATGCCCCTTGTACGTGGTGAATGTGGAAGTGTCTCACTCGCATCAGCTGACATGGTTAGTACAAAGAAGTACAAAAGCAAGTAGATTAAACCTAGCAGTTGTTAGGTGATGATGGGACACAGACACTTTCTCACTAGCAAGAAATCAAGCTCTTGCAAGTTCTTACCACACAATGCAGGAGGCGTCGGCAAACAGCAAGAACAACAACAAACGGTGACTGCCAGCACAACCCGGTGGTGTTGTAGATAATTTTGTGGAGCTGTAGGTGGCTGCTAAAACACTTGCACAAAGGAACAACTAGTACCACGTTAGTCACAGCAAGTTGAATAAACGTTCCGCGATGGTACTATGCTGGTCCTAGTTCAAACCGTGATAGAGACATGAGCCGTCACCCAAACGTAATCACCAAAATGCTCAAAACAACAAGCTGAATTTCGAAACTTTGAAGCAAAGGTCACACAAAATGTCTTTCTTTTTTTTGTACTTGGAATCTTTATATAGAAAATTGAATTAGTGCGCCTTTTTTTGTTTTTTTTTGGCATGTGCCTTGTTTCTTGCTGATCTGTGCGGCTTTTGTTTTGCACTTGCCTTTTTCTCTCTTTGTAACTTCAGCTAGAGAATGAAAATGGAGATAGAACAAGGTGCACGAACTCAAAACTCTAGCGGTAAAAACATAGGACCAGCAACTTGACACAAAGAAGTAACCGTGAATTCAACAAGCCGAGAGCTAAGTAGCAAAGCAAAGGCACAAAATGTTTTTGGGATTTTCAGATCGAAACTTATCTTTGGGCAAAAGTGGACTGTAGGAAAAACAAAGAACAAAGGAGAAGGAGATCTCTCACCGATCAACCTGAAATCTGATACCACTTAATGGACCCGACAGGTACGGGGGAGCCCGATCTTTCGATGAGAGATGGAGGATGTGGTGAATTTAGTGGAAGCCGACGTTGGCTGCCCGACTACCACAACCAAGATGGTGTGGCGCCTTGAGCGACAGGTACACCATCTCCTGATAACTACGATTTGGGGGTGGAGATCGACGTTGTGCTACCCGACTACAACAACCACAAGGATGCTGCACCTTAGCGATAGTTACACCGACTCTGGTTGTTGCTGCTCTTGTCGTGCCAAGAACAGCCTTGAACCTGCAAGCAATCGAAGAACACGCAAGAACAAGATGACAAGCAAACACTCACGTATATGATAGAAGTTGGAGTTTTGATTCAAGTAATCGGGCGGTCTAGCCGACACGCGCGTTTACAAGGAAGTAGCAGCAGCTAACTTACATCAAACAAAACCCGAGTTCTTTTGTGGCTACCACTTGCTTTTAAAGGGAAAACTAGAAACTCAGGATGGAGTCACGAGTGTTCTTCGGCAGTTTTTGGACGTTTCGTCTGTCCTCTGCCATTGATTCTTGATCCGTTGGAAAGCAGACGAAGAGAACTTTCCAACAAATACTTATTTGCATTAAACAACCTTGGGAGTTGAAAGATATGCTCCATTTAATCTTTGATTTCTGCAGTTACAAGAGTCCCTTCGGGTGCATGAATATTTATTGCATTGTTGCCTTCTCCACTCCTAGCTGGTTCAATTCCTAAGCACTTAAGGATAATAAAGTCATCACAAGGCTTTAATAGTACCCCATTGGAAAAATAATTAACTTGAACAGCTAGGAACGAGTTCACCAGATAATTAAGTTCACGTGCACGGGCGCGTGTCATTGGTCCTTGCTTAGGTGTAAGCGGTGAAGTGTTGGCTGCTGTTGTGGTTGTATCAATGGCAGCGACGTCCTCATCATATAGTGTCTGTCAGGTAGAGATCTTTCGGATTACGATTTGGTTAGCGTGTCAGGAGGACGTTTTGTACCAGTGTCTGTAAAGCCGGCTGGTGTAGCATGACTATTTTTGTATTAGTAGTCATGTCTAGCAAGAATAATCTAGATTGGCTAAAGTCTCGTGTAGAGCAGTATCGGTCTAATAAATACGGTATTGCCGAAGCCATCGAAGCCTTTAGTGAAGTGGAGAAATTAGGGCAAGGTTTTGCGTCAGCCGATCCCTTAGAGGAAGTTGACATAGGTGATGGTAGCATCATGAGGCCGACTTTTGTAAACCAACATTTATAGCTTGATGAAAAGGCCGAAGTAATAAAGCTGCTTCGGTCATATGTTGATTGTTTCGCATGGGAGTATAGCGAGATGCCGAGACTAAGTCGTGAGCTCGTAGAGCATCGGCTACCTATAAAGTCCGAATTTAGGCCTTATAAACAACCTCCTCGTCGCTTTAACTTGGTCGTCTATGACCGAGTTAAAGAGGAAGTAGAGCGACTACTCAAAGCTAGGTTTATTAGGCCATGCATGTACGTAGAATGGGTCACTAACATTGTGCCTGTAGAGAAGAAAGGGAGCGGCAAGATACAAGTGTGTATTGATTTCAGGGATCTAAACAAGGCCACTCCAAAGGACGAATATCCGATGCCGATAGCCAACATGCTAATCAATGATGCTTCAGGACACAAGGTACTAAGTTTTCTTGATGGCAATGCTGGTTATAATCAAATCTTTATGGATGAAGAGGACGTCTACAAGACTTCTTTTCAATGCCCTGGTTTTGTCAGTTTATTCGAGTAGGTCGTTATGACTATTGGTTTAAAAAATGCTGGCACCACGTATCAGCGTGCTATGAACTTAATCTTTCATGACTTGCTAGGAGTTATGTTAGAAGTTTACATTGATGATGTTGTAGTCAAATCAGACGCTATGGGAAACCATTTTGCCGATTTGGAAGTTGCTTTTGATAGGATGCGACAGTATGGTTTAAAAATGAACCCACTCACGTGTGCTTTTGGCATGTCGGCGGGTAAGTTCTTAGGTTTTATGATTCATGAGAGAGGCATAGAGATTGATCCTAAGAGGCTTGAGAAAATTAGGAACATTGCAGTGCCAACATGCAAAAAGGATGTACAAAAGTTGCTAGGCAAGATGAATTATTTGTGTCGCTTTATATCTAACTTGTGTGGTAAGATTGATGCATTTATCCCCATACTCCGGCTAAAGAACGAGACCAAGTTCACTTGGGGGGCAAGACAGCAAAGTGCCTTTGAGAAAATCAAGGAGTGCTTGTCATCACCGCCCGTGGTGAGAGCACCCAAAGCCGAGATTCCGTTTCTGTTGTACATCGCTGCTGAAGATAGCGTGATCGGGGCCGTGCTAACCCAGGAGGTAGAAGGAAAAGAGTACATCATCATGTTCTTGAGCTGCCGCCTGCTGGACGCCAAGACCAGGTACGCATTTGTGGAACGTTTGTGTTTATCACTTTACTACGCGTGTACCAAGTTGTGGCACTATCTTATCCCCACTACATGTGTTGTCATTTGACAAACCGATGTCATAAAACACATGTTGCAAAAGCCGATTCTAAGTGGAATAATCGGAAAGTGGGCTTACACTTTGATCGAGTATGATTTGGCCTATGAACCCCTAAGAGCTATGAAAGGCCAGATCGTAGCCAACTTTGTAGTCGATCACCACATAGACGTCAGTTGGAGTGGCAGTGTTGCGTTAGTTGAGGTAGTGCTGTGGAAACTTTACTTTGATGGTTCAGCTTGCAAAAATGGCCAAGGTATTGGAGTGGTTCTCATATCACCTAGCGGAACGCACTTTGATACCTCAGCTCGTTTAGAGTTTCCGTCTACTAATAACCAAGCAGAATACGAGGCTTTACTGCTAGGGCTTGAATTGTTAGATTCCATGGGTGTTAAACATGTCCATGCGCACGGTGATTCCCTGTTAGTGGTACAACAAGTGGCTAAGAGTGCTCAATGTTTTAATGTCTTGCTAAACAGCTACTTGGATAAGTGCCTTTACATAGTTGCTACTTTTGATGACTTCAATTTCTCATGTGTCAAGAGAGGCCAATTCAATCGCAAATGATTTGGCTCAGCAAGCATCTGGTTACCAAGTCAGGAGAGGAAAATTTTCTGTATGGGAGAAGCCGATGCTTGGTCTCACTGTCAAAGCCAGTGACTTTAGACCAATGCACCCTCCGAGTCGGACCCCTCCGGCTGTCGGAGGCTACTGCACGCCGAGGTCCCAGGAAGGGACTGCTCAGTCCACCGAGGGGTCTAGCACGCTGGAGACCGTGAGCCAAAGTCCTCCGCACAGTGAGGGCCTCTAGGAGCCCAGACCATCTGGCGGGAGGCTTCGGCCTAGCGCACTTCGCTCAGTCAGTCGGGCCAGGCTTCGATAGAAGCAGGAAGGGCTCGGGGGGCACCCCGAAATCAATAACCGAGATACTTTTTCAGGGAACGAGCTAGCAAAACACTACGAAGCCCATAAGGGCGATAGGAGAATTCCAATCGTCCAGTATTTAAGAGACCCCAACAAAAGGGTTGATCGTAAGGTTCGGCGATAAGCGTTTAAATTTGTGTTGATAGACGACACATTGTATCGCCGAACCATTAACGGAGTACTGTTAAAGTTTTAGACCACGAACGATCCCAGGTGGCTACAAGAGAAGTCCATGAGGGACTTTGTGGCACTCATCAGTCAGCCTAGAAAATGAGCTGGATGCTCAAAAGAGAAGGTTTCTACTAGCCGACTATGATTGAGGATTGTTTTAAGTATTATAGAGGGTGTGAAGCATGTTAGAAGTTTGGCAATATTCAATTAGCTCATGCTTCATTACTCAACCCTATTGTCAAGCCATGGCCATTCCGAGGATGGGGTTTAGACTTCATTAGCAAAATTCACCCTCCTTCCTCGAAAGGGCATCGGTTCCGAGGTCGTACTTCTCAAGAACATGACTCACTCCGAGGTACTCGACTTTATCTTTAAACACATTATACATAGATTCGGTAGTCCTCAAACTCTCACTACAGATCAGGGTAGTTCATTTGTTTTTAAAGAAGTGAGGGCCTTTGCTGAATATTATGGTATTAAGTTGATAAACTCTTCGCCCTACTATTCTCAGGCCAATGGTTAGGCCGAGTCTAGTAATAAAACCGTGATTAAGCTCATTAGGAAGAAAATTGAAGAATTTCCTAAAAGGTGGCATGAAGTGCTCTCCAAGGCACTATGGGCTTGTAGAATTGCAAAGCACGATGCTACCAAAGTTAGTCCATATGAGTTGGTGTATGGACAAGAAGCCGTTCTACCTGTAGAAGTAGATCTTGGCTCTTTAAGAGTGTTAAAGCCAGATGGCTTATCGGTCGACGAGTATGAAACTCTTTTGAAAGACAACCTAGAAGAAGTGTCCGATAAGAGATTGAAGGCTTTAGAAGCCATAGAAGTAGACAAGAGGAGAGTAGCTAAAGCCTACAATAAGGTCAAACCAAAATCGTTTCAAGTAGGTGACTTGGTTTGGAAGACGATTTTACCTTTAGGTACTAAGAGTCCCAAGTTTGGTAAATGGTCACCTAGTTGGGAAGGCCATTTCAAAATAGCCGAAATCGCTCCTGGCAATGCATATGTGTTAGAATCTCTACAAGGAGAGTGGTTTCGAAGGGCTTTGAATGGTAGATACTTGAAAAGGTATTTCCCAAGCATGTGGCAAACAACGTAAAAGGTGTCAAAAGGCCGATATGGAAGGTATCATCTTTAGCTTGTTGTGCTTTTAGTTCACTTAGTTCACTAAAAGGCAGGGGGGCATGTGTTGATAGCAAAAAATGGCATCAGTGGTTAAGATTGTCAAAATATCAATTTTGGTAATTTGGGCCAAAAATACACATGTCCTGGGTCAGGCCGAAGCCCTACAGGGCCAAAGGACCATTGGGCTATGGGCTCCGAAAGCTTCCAGCCAGCCCATAGCCTTCGGCCAGAAAGCCTTTGGAGGCTCATGTCGCTGAAGCTTCGACCCGAGGAGCAGTCTTTCACGGGCCTAGCCAAAGGCCCACTTCGGTAGAGATAGAGTTGGACACGATTCTGGCTAAAGTTTTTATCTCTATTCAACCGAATTATAGCAGATTAGATCAGAGGTCTAGCCCCTATAAATATAGAGGCGAAGCCAGTTCAGAAGCCCCCCAACACAAATCTACCACAAAGTCCTAGCTTTGATCGCATTTACTTTATCTTTACCTTTCTGTACTCTTCGTGGGTTTTCCTAGAAGCCCTCCGACGGCCACTTCGGAACAGTGGTATCCCTTGTTACTTCACTTGTGAAGTATCCATTAATCTACGTAATAGATTGATATCGCCTTGTTACTTCACCTGTGAAGTATCCGCTAATCTGCGTAACAGATAGCTATCTTCACCACTAGTGCAACACTTAGCAGAATTCGGTCCTCAAGCCAAATTAGTACTTCGAATCCACTGTGTTGCAGGTTTTCACGTTCGGAGCGACTTCGTCGGAGGTGTCCAGAGCTGAGAGATCGGTTTCGGAGGTTGCTAGAACACCCTTCGGTGAGACTATTGCTTCGACCGCACGCTTCGCCAACAGACTTCATCACGACAGGCCTAGCCTCACTCGCACTCCGCCCCGGACGAAGTCACGCTCGCGCATTGCGCTCGGGTCTTTATTCTGCATCTTACTGTATCAGAGACTTCGCGCTAGATCCCGCTGTTCGGAGGTGATTGTCGCGTACAGATCCGTTCGGAGTTCATCTTTGGCCACATCAGTCCGAATGCCGAAGGTACCCTTCGACGGGACACTTTGCACTAGACGCCGAAGGTACACTTCGGTGACCCCCTTCGCACCATACTTCGTAGCAGACAGGCTCTGACCGGTTTGCTGATTTATTCTGTTTAATATATTTCTTTTGGCTAATTGGATTATTTTGTGTGATCTGATTGCCTGGTGACTCCACCCCCTTACCATGGCTAAGGGTAGTCAGAACGCGACGTTGGTGCTGTGTTACGCTTAGGCTTGTTCCTAAGTATCCGCACACTTTTGGATCATCAAACTGACCTAGGTGCGGGGGCACGTTTTCGTGTTAACAGTAGCATTGGCCGATGTGTCCATCGACACCATCCACAACAAAGTAGAGTGTTTAGCAGGTAGGGACCTTTCAGATTACGACTCCGTTAGCGTATCCAGTGGATGCTTCATACTCGTGTCTGTAAAGCCAGCTGGTGTAGCATGGCTATTTCTAAATTAGTAGTCATGTCAAGTAAAAATAATCTTTATTAGCTAAAGTCGCGCGTAGAGCAATATCAGTCTTCTAAAGACGGTAATTCCAAAGCCAATGAAGACTTTAGCGAAGCAAAAAAGTTAGGACAAGGTTTTGCGTCGACCGATCCCTTAGAAGAAGTCGATATAGGCAATGGTAGCATTCCAAGGCTGACTTTTGTAAACCAAAATTTGCAGGCTGATGAGAAGGCCGAAGTAATAAAGTTGCTTCGGTCGTATGTTGATTGTTTCGCATGGGAGTATAGCGAGATGCCTGGATTAAGCCGTGAGCTCATGGAGCATCGGCTACCTATTAAACCCGGGTTTAGGCCTTATTAGCATCCCCCTCTTCGCTTTAATTCGGCCGTGTATGACCAAGTTAAAAAAGAGGTAGAATGATTACTCAAAGTTGAGTTCATTAGGCCATGTAGGTATGCCTAATGGGTCGCTAATATTGTGCCTGTAGAGAAAAAAGGGAGCGGAAAAATACGAGTTTGTATTGATTTCAGGCATCTGAACAAGGCCACTCCGAAAGGCGAGTACCCCATGCCGATAGCCGACATGTTGATCAACGATGATTTAGGACACAAGGTACTAAGTTTTCTTGATGGAAACACTGGTTATAATCAAATTTTTATGGCCGAAGAGGACATCTACAAGACAACCTTTCGATGCCCTAGTTTTGTCAGTTTGTTTGAGTGGGTCGTTATGACTTTTGGTCTAAAGAATGCTGGCGCTACATATCAACGTGCTATGAACTTGATCTTTCATGACCTGCTAGGAATTATGTTAGAAGTATACATAGATGATGTTGTAGTCAAATCAGACGCTATGGGAAACCACTTAGCTGATTTGAAAGTTTCTTTTGATAGGATGCGACAATATGGATTGAAAATGAACCCACTCAAATGTGCTTTTGGCTTGTCGGCAGGCAAGTTCTTAGGATTCATGATCCATGAAAGAGGTATTGAAATTTATCCTAAGAGACTTGAAAATATTGGAAACTTTGCAGTGCCGACATGCAAAAGAGATGTGCAAACATTGCTAGGCAAGATGAATTATTTGTGTCGCTTTATATCTAACTTGTCTGGTAAAATTGATGCTTTTGTCCCTATACTCCGGCTAAAGAATGAAGCCGAGTTCACTTGGGAGGGCAAGTTAGCAAAGCGCCTTTGAAAAGATTAAAGAATGCTTATCATCACCGCCTGTGGTGAGAGCACCAAAGGCAAGAATCCTGTTTCGGCTATATATCGCCGCAGAAGATAGCGTGATAGGGGTCGTGCTAACCCAAGAGGTGGATGAAAAAGAGTACATCATCACATTCTTGAGCCGCCTCCTGCTGGACGCCAAAACCAGGTACGTGTTTGTGGAGCATCTGTGTTTATCACTTTATTACACATGTACCAAATTACGTCACTATCTTCTTCCTACTACATGTATCGTCGCTTGCCAAACCGATGTCATAAAATACATGTTGAAAAAGCCAATTCTAAGTGGAAGAATCGGAAAGTGGTTTTACGCTTTGATTGAATACGATTTGTCTTATGAACCTCTAAGGGCTATGAAAGGCCAAATTGTTGCTAATTTTATAGTTGATCACCACGCAGACATCAATTGGGGTGACGATATTGCTCTAATTGAGGTAGTGCCATGGAAACTTTATTTTGATGGTTTAGCTTGTAAGAATGGCCCAGGTATCGGGGTAGTTCTCATATCACCTAGTGGAATGCACTTTGAAGCCTCGACCCATTTAGAATTTCCCTCTACTAATAACCAAGCTGAATATGAAGCTTTATTGCTAGGACTTGAATTGCTAGAATTCATAGGTGCTAAACATGTTCATGCGCATGGTGATTCTTTGTTAGTAGTACAACAAGTAGCTAAAAGTGCTCAATGTTTTAATGGCTTGCTAAATAGTTACTTGGATAAATGTTTTTAGACATAGTTTCTACTTTCAACAACTTTAAAATTTCTCATGTGTTAAGAGAAGCCAACTCAATTGAAAATGATTTGGCTCAGCAAGCTTATGGCTATCAAGTCAGGAGAGGAAAATTTTCTATACAGAAAAGACCAATGCTTTGACTCACTGTCGAAGCCAGAAACTTCGGGCTGGTGCGAGGCCTACTGAACCCTCTAGATTGGACCTCTCTGATCACCGAAGGGTGTAGTGTGCTGGAATCCTCGTGCTAGGGCACTTCATCCACCGAAGGGTCTTGCACGTTGGAGCCCTTGCACCGAAGCCTTCTGGACTACAGAAGTCTTCGGGAACCGGACCCCTCTGGTGGGAGGCTTTGGTCTGATTGGCTCCGCACGGCCGATCCAGCCAGCCTTCGGTAGAAACAGGAAAGGCCCAGGGGGCACTCCGAAGTTAGCAATTTATACATCACTCTAGGAAAGGAGTTAGTAAACCCTTTAGATGTCCATAAGGATGATTGGAGAATCCCAATCGTCCAGTATTTAATAAATCCCAATCAAAGGGTTAATCGGAAAATTCGGCACCAAACGTTTAAATTTGTGTTGCTAGATGATGTTTTATATCTCCGAACTATTGATGGAGTACTCTTAAAGTGTTTAGATGCTGATCAATCCAAAGTAGCTATAGGAGAAGTCCATGAAGGGTTTTGTGGCACTCATCAGTCAGTCCAGAAAATGAGTTGGATGCTCAAAAGAGAAGGTTTCTACTGGCTGACTATGACCGAGGATTGTTTTAAATACTATAGATGGTGTGAAGCATGTCAAAGGTTTGGTAATATTCAGCTAGCTCCCGCATCACTAGTTAATCCTCTTATCAAGCCATGGCTATTCCGAGGTTGGGGTTTAGACTTCATCGACCAAATTCATCCTCCCTCTTCAAAATGGCATCGGTTCATGTTGATGGCGACAAACTACTTCACCAAGTGGACCGAAGCCGTGTCTCTAAAGAATATGACTCACAATGAGGTAACTGATTTTATCTTGAAGCACATTATACATAGATTCGGTATTCCCCAAACTCTCACTACAGATCAAGGTACTTCATTTGTTGCTAAAGAAGTGAGAGACTTTGCCAAATTTTATGGTATTAAATTGATAAACTCTTCGCCCTACTATGCTCAGGCCAATGGTCAGGCCGAGTCTAGTAATAAAACTATGATTAAACTCATTAAGAATAAAATTGAAGAGTTCCCTAAAAGGTGGCATGAAGTGCTTTCAGAAGCATTATGGGCTTGTAAAGTTGCAAAGCACGGTGCTACCAAAGTTATTCCATATGAGTTAGTATATGGGCAAGAAGTTGTTCTACCCGTAGAGGTGGATCTTGGCTCTTTAAGATTTCTTAAGCAAGATGGCTTATCGGTCGATGAATATGAAACTCCGTTAAAAGACAATTTAGAGGAAGTGACCGATAAGAGGTTGAGGGATTTAGAATCTATAGAGAAAGACAAAATACGAGTAGCTAGATCCTACAACAAAAGAGTTAAATCAAAATTTTTTCAAGTTGATGACTTGGTTTGGAAGATGATTTTACCCTTAGGCACTAAGAGCCCCAAATTTGATAAATGGTCGCCTAGTTGGGAAGGTCCTTTTAAGATAGCCAAAATCGCTCCAAGTAACACGTCCTTGTTGGAATCCATACAAGGGGAGTGGTTTCGAAGGGCTTTGAATGGTAGGCATTTGAAAAAGTACTTCCCAAGTGTGTGGCAAAACGCTTAAAAGTGTCGAAAGGCCGATATGGAAGGTAACGTCCTTAGCCCGTTATGATTTTAGTTCACGTAGTTCACTAAAAGGAAGGGGGCATGTGTTGATAGCAAAAAATGGCATTAATGGTAAAGATTATCAAAATATCAATTTTGGTAATTTGGGCCAAAAATACACAAGCCCTGGATCAGGCCGAAGCCCCGTAGGGCCGAAGGCCCATTGAACATTTGGCTTCGGAAGCCCTCCAGCGGCATGCTACCTTCGGCCCGAAGGCCTTCGGAGGCCTGCCTCGCCGAAGCTTCGGCCCAAGGAGCAGGCTTTGGTAGGCCCTACCGAAGGCCCACTTCAGGCAAATTTTCCGAGATAGAGTTTGAGTTTGATTCTGTCTAATTTTGTCCCTAAGTTTGATTAGGCCGAATCCTACTAGATTAATCTTAGAGATAAAAATACAAGCCCCTATAAATATAGGGGTGAGGCTGGGTCATTAGACCCCCCAATAAAAATCAACTTCAAACCCTAGTTTGAACCATACCTTTACTATCTATTTACTTTTCTGCAACCTTCGTGGGTTTGCCTGGAAGCCCTCCACCGGTGACGCCGAAACCGTGGTAAGCCTTGCTACTTCGCTCGTGAAGTACCCATTAATCTACGTAATATATTACTATCACCTTGTTACTTCGCTTGTGAAGTGCCCGTTAATCAACGTAACAAATTGCTACCTTCGTTTCTCTACTGCAACACTTAGCAGATTCGGTCTCCATGCCGAATTGGCACTTGATTTCTATTCTATTGCAGGTTTTCATGCTCGGATCCCCTTCACCGGAGGTGTCCAAAGCCAGGAAGCTAGTTTCGGAGACTGTTCGAATACCCCTTGGCGGAATCCTTGCTTCGACTACCCATACCGGGCCGTCACACTATTGTCGGTTTGACCAAGTCTCGCACGCCAGAGCGCTCCATAGCAGGCTTCGTCACGTTAGGCTTAACGACGCTTACACTTCGTGTCAGAGACTTCACACCGAACCCTGCTGTTCGGAGGTGATTTCGTGTCGATATTTGTCCGGAGCCTGCCTTCGGCCCGATCGATCCGAACGCTGAAGGCTACCTTCGGCGAGACCCTTTGCACCAAATGCCAAAGGTCCCCTTCGGTGAACCCTTCGCATAGTACCCTTCGAACTAGTTAGGCTCCATTCAACTTGCAGGTTTATTTTATCTAATATATTTCTTTTTGGATAATTGGATTATTTCTATGTGATCTGATTACCAGGCGACTCCACCCCTTGCCACTATTAAGGGTAGTCGGAACGCGACGTCAGTGTTGTGTTATTCTTAGGCTTGTCCCTAAGTATCCACACACTTTTGGATCATCGAACTGACCCAAGTGCGGGGGCACGTTTTCGTGTCGATGCGGTCCTTATAGTGCCCCGGGTGCTACCAACCAATTCACTCGCTTGCACCCAGAACCCACCTTTACCATGAACTTAACCATTTTCCAATTATTGCTTCCATCTTTTAGAACCATGAGATGAGACATAATCTAGGGACATATAATGAGAATAAAATATCCATTCTAGTCTATGATTCTTTTATAGCAATACTAAGCAAGTGTGCCAATACTTGGGCACTAACTAATATTGTAGTATTCAGGGTGACAAGGGAAAATGGATCAAAAACATGGCTTGGGTTTTCACAACAAGGTCAAGTGATCTAAATAAATATAATTGTAGGTTTTAATTGGACTAATGCAATTAACTCCTATGTGTTGTAGAAAATAACTAATTTGAAAACAAGGGTTAAATATGTTCAAGACATGGGGTGTGACTTGCCTTGCTCAACAAACAATGAAGACGACTCCTCGAAGAAAGACTCAGGCTCCTCGATAGCTTCAAATTCTAAGGGTGTGTTTGGTTCGCTGGATATCCCTAGATGGGATAGGGCCATCCCATTAAGTTAGATGTTTGGTTGGAGGGCAAATGTGGATGGGATGACCACTGAGAGAAATATTCCTTCAATATGCTATATGGAGATATTCAAGAAATTTTTCTGGATGAGTTCATCCAATATTGGATGAGATGATGTGTCGTCTCCTGATTGGTTATTACACATTTAATTTTTCGTTTATAAATATTTAAATTATTTTTACTCCCAAATTATTTATCAAATTTATGATCTAATTACATCATTGTATTTATTATAATTTAATCTACAAAATAAGATCTCTTATGATTATATTTTTGTTAAAAAATATATTTGACAAGTGGGTCCCACTAAATTTAAGTTTATCTCATCCAAGTTATATACATCTAACCCAACAAAAAATTGTCTCATCCCACCATCCAACTAAACACATCAAATGTATCATACCATCCCTAAATCCATGAATGGGATCATCCTATCCATCCTCGCCCCAAACCAAACGGACCCTAAAAGCACGCAAAACAAGGAAAGTACACTTAAAAGGGAGAAAATAAATAGTAAAATTCATGAAATTAAATTAGTTCATCTTGTAGAGAAAAATTAGAGGAGCAAAATGGAATTTGAATGGATGAATTTGGAGCAAGGATGCAAAAGATATGAAGTTTTGAAGTTTGAAACAATTCTGGAATTACTTTTAACTGAAAAACCAGAAAAGTCCATGGTAGACTGAGTCCACAGAGGATTCATGCACGTGGGCCATGGACAGGACGACGTGTGGCCATTGGATCACGATCGGACGGTGGGGTGCTAGGCAGGGTGCATTAAGTGAGATTAGACGATCCAGATTAAAACGCAGCGAATCGGCACGCGATAACGCACCAGATCGAGCCAAGTCAATCATTTAATCAGGACCACACACCACAGAGCGAACGACTAAGAATCAATCTGGCACACGCATGTTGCCGGTGACGAAAGTACGCGGCGGTGAGCGATTCCGGTGACAACGAGGTAATCTGACGGCATGAATGGATGGGGAACACAATGGTACCAAAATTGGTCAACAGTGACAATGAATGGCGGCCGGCGACAAGCGGCGGCGGAAGAAACCTTCGGGTTTGGTGACTCCGATGAGATTCGGTGGCAGGATGGTCGATCGGGGTCTATGCCGAGGTTGGGGAGGCGATGCTGGTAATGGTGGTGCAATCGACGATGACTATAGCGAGGTTACCGGTGGTGAGGCAAAGCTGCTGAAGCTAGAATAGAGCCGAGGGGCTTTTTGTGGCGATCACTAATGACGAAGTGACAATCGGCGAGGCTGAGGGTGGATACGGGTTGAGGGGTCGAGGCGGAGGTTTTTATAATGGTGGCAGGGTCGAAGATCACGGGCAGAGGCGTTAGGGTTTGTGGCGGTGGCAAGAAAAAGGGGATTCCGGTTGGAGTCTAGCGATGAGACGAATGCGGTGACAGGTGGGTCCCACTGTGAGTGATGGAGAATGATGGGTGGCCTGATCTTTCGGTGAGTAGAGTATAGAGATAAGGTAACTTCGATTGGTGGGAGACGACGTTGACGACCCGACTACAACCGTACGAGACGTTCGTGTTGCGCCTTAGCGATCGATACACCAACTCCAAGGGTTGTTGATATTATCGGTGATCAACCTTGTTCCTGCAAGCAATCGAAGAACGAGCAAGAACAAGATAAAGGAGCAACTACAATTGCTGGATGTGAAAGACGCACAAAGGGTAGTTGGGGTTCTGAAACGTGAAACCGGCGATCTAACCGATTACGGGTTTACACGGACAAGTAGCATTGGCTAAACTTTTATCTAATCAAAACCCCAAATTACACCTGAAGTCTCTAGGGGTATTTATAGCCCTAGGGACGTCCCCAAAGTTTGGAAACTTATTACATATGGAAACTACTAATTATTTCCAAAACATAATTACTAGAAAAGAGAAACTTAGATCCTTAAGCCTTTGTCGTGATTCTTTCGGTGGAATAAATATATTATCTTCCATGTAGACATCCTCAGCTTTCCAAAAAGTCCAAGATCATCTAAATCGGAGCTTCCATGTGAAAGATATGCATGTCTGAATCTCGTGCTCTCCTTGAAGTCCGAGTCTAAGTAACACGCATTGTTTTGGTTATTGCAATCTCCTCGGATCGAATCTGGAAGTGTAGTTGCATCCGTTGGAAAGAGGACGTCTCAATCTTTCCAAAAAGTCAACGATCATCCAAATCGGAGCTGCCATGTAAAAGTTGTGCACGTTTGAATTTGTTGTTGTCCATGCAGTCCGAATCCGTGTCGAAAATGTGTAGAAGTTAATCTCCACTTACTCTTGGCACATAAATAACGTCCCAAAATTGTATATTATGTTTTCATGCCCTTGAATTGTCCCCAATCAACTTCCATGATGTTCCATGCCCTTTTTGCGCTCTCAACGTGTTGCTTGATCCATGTGTGAATTTCTGTAATTGAAATTAAAAGTACCTCATGGTGTAGCATCCATGGTTCAAATAAACAAAATTTAAATCTAACGTAGAAAGCATGCAACTTAGTTTGTTTGATCACAATCATCATCATATCTGAGCTAGTGATGTCCTCATCATTCTCTCTTTCTTGGCTACAAACCGTACTCGGTTTGTTCTTGTATTCGTACTCATTGTAGCTCCTAGCAAAATAGATATCATTGTGCAATATCACTTGTCCTTTTGTTACACTGTGAGTAGAAGGAAACCAACTCACGTTGACATTCGGTTTCGCATGTGTCGGTGAAGAACCATCCTTGATGAAAGGAGACGAAAATGTGAGGTTGTTGAATAGCTTAACATGCTTTCCTTCTTGAAAACAAACCTGTGTATTTAAATCAAAACAAGAGACTCTCGAGGCAGTAGGATTAATTAACATGACTTGCTCGAGGTAATTATTTTTAGGATTTACATGCAATTTCAAATCTGAACATATGTAAACTCTATGCAAAAAGTATATGTCTTGCTTATGGTATGTGCCAAATATATGAAAAATAACATTGGCAGGACATGGCAAATTAAACCTTTCAAATAATTTTTCTTTTAAACAAGTGAGCTCACAAAGATCCATAATTTCAATATATCCCCATGTATTTAAAGATGATAACAATTTAATTTCTTCATTCTCATTTGTAATGTGGAAAACATGTTTAAAATCAATGCTTGAGGAATTAACAATAGAAACAACATGTGTCTTCCACTAGTTGTGGTAGGTATATAAGTGAAGCATTAACACACAACTCTTCTTTGTCATGAGGAATTTCAAGCAAATCATATGTTAACAAAGAAATTTCAGAAAAAGATTCCACTAATGGTTGCTCTATACTAGCATGAATATTTGATGATTGTGTTTTATCAGGAGTACACTCACCTTGATTAATTTCAGCACATATATTACCTTGCAAAACCTTTTCCGATGATGTAAGTGCATTTTTATTCTCTTTTTCTTGTTCAAAGTTAGTAGAACTAGAAGGAAAACTGATTGGCGGCTCCTCTAAATCAATAGCAATCTTAATTTCAGCTCGACATGCAAGTTCAAACAATTGAGAGAGAGAATTATATGTTTCATGAAGAAGCATTTCCTGAATTTCCTTGTTAAGCCCACGTAAAAAACTTTGTTCTATAGCTTCTTCGCATTCATCTATAGCACAACGTAATAAACAAGCATGCATATCATGATAGTATGAGGCAACACTTCTGCTATCTTGTTTTAAACATTGTAGTTTCTTTAATAGAATATCGACATAATATGGAGGAACAAAAACATCTCTCAAATATTTATTTAAGTCCTTCCAAAATTGAGGTATTTTATCATGTCTACAAAGATGTTTCGAATGATATGCAGCATCTTTAACTAACACTTTAGAGGCAGCCATAACCTTTTCTCTTTCAGACAAGTTATACTTTTTAAATTCATTATCTATAGCTAGCTCCCATTGAATATATGCATGAGGATCATAATTTCCTTCAAAATAAGGTATTGTACATTTGAACCTAGCTAGAATTTCATCACATACCTCATATTTATCATGTTGATCCCTCATGTGTCGATGAAGATGTTGATATTAAGCTTCATTATATCTTATCTCCTTGTGTATCCCTGCCATGATTAGTAGTAGACAAGAAACATACAAATAATATGTACGCTCCTATTAACTAAAAGATTGTGAAGGCACAACATCACACTCGCTCAATCTTGTATCAAGCTCTTACAAGTTCTTACCAATGCAAGCATGAAGGTGTTATACACCACCGACTTAAACAACACCACAGAGATTAGATGTATCGATGCTTTGGAAAACACTTGGTTGTACAAGTTGTAGTCAAATTTGTGGAGCTCTAGGTAGGCTAAAATATGTAGCAAGGAAAACTATAACCACATTAGCATTAGCAAATTGAGTAGTTGTTCAATGTCGGTATTGTGCTGATCCTAGGCTTGAACGTACTAGAGACGCGAGCCTAGACACAAACGATACCACCAAACCGACAAAGATAGAACTAGCTTTCCTCCTCTTTTGTCACAAGTTTTCTTTCTTCACTTTTTTTCTCTTTTTTTGGTGCAACTTTTTTTCTTCTTTTTTGAGCACCTTTCTGCCTTTTTTCCTTTTGTTCTCTCTTTTTTTAAAGAACAACAAATGACAAGGTGACTCTTAGTATAGAACTCCCGAACCTTGTACGTCCCAAAACAGAACGCAAACGACCGAATATGAAGATGACTCTAAAAGGGAAAACACAGATCTGGTTGTAAGCTTTCCAAAATATATCAAAACTCTCCAATCCGAGTAGGCAGGTGCGAGATATAATAGTTTTAGTAACACCTGCACAGCCTGCCCGAATTATTCTCGAAGAACAAACCGACTAAACAGACCAAGACACGGTGGTAAAAACGTGACAAGAACTCGAAACTCTAAATGAACTAAACGCTAAGACCAACAACTTCACACGACAATGCAATCAAAAACTCAAAAAGCTGATACTAAGCAGAACTAGTAATAGGCTCAAAGAGGCTTGGATCTCGGGTAATTTTTTTGTGTGGCTTTTTCTGGACTGTAGGAAAAAATGAAATAAAAACTCATTGAGCAACGAAAGCTCTGATACCACTTTATGGAGAATAATGGGTGGCCCGATCTTTCGGTGAGTAGAGGATAGAGATAAGGTAACTTCGATTGGTGGGAGACGACGTTGGCGACCCGACTACAACCGTACGAGACGTTCGTATTGCGCCTTAGCGATCGATACACCAACTCCAAGGGTTGTTGATATTATCGGTGATCAACCTTGTTCCTGCAAGCAATCGAAGAACGAGCAAGAACAAGATAAAGGAGCAACTACAATTGCTGGATGTGAAGGACACACAAATGGTAGTTGGGGTTTTGAAACGTGAAACCGGCGATCTAACCAATCACGGGTTTACACGGACAAGTAGCATTGACTAAACTTTTATCTAATCAAAACCCAAAATTACACCTGAAGTCTCTAGGGGTATTTATAGCCCTAGGGACGTCCCCAAAGTTTGGAAACTTATTACATATGGAAACTACTAATTATTTCCAAAACAGAATTACTAGAAAAGAGAAACTTAGATCCTTAATCCTTTGCCGTGATTCTTTCGGTGGAATAAATATATTATCTTCCATGTAGACATCCTCAGCTTTCCAAAAAGTCCAAGATCATCTAAATCGGAGCTTCCATGTGAAAGATATGCATGTCTAAATCTCGTGCTCTCCTTGAAGTCCGAGTCTAAGTAACACGCATTGTTTTGGTTATTGCAATCTCCTCGGATCGAATCTGGAAGTGTAGTTGCATCCGTTGGAAAGAGGACGTCTCAATCTTTCCAAAAAGTCCATGATCATCCAAATCGGAGCTGCCATGTAAAAGTTGTGCATGTTTGAATTTGTTGCTGTCCATGTAGTCCGAATCCGTGTCGAAAATGTGTAGAAGTTAATCTCCACTTGCTCTTGGCACATAAATAACGTCCCAAAATTGTATATTATGTTTTCATGCCCTTGACTTGGTCCCCAATCAACTTCCATGATTTTCCATACCCTTTTTGCGCTCTCAACGTGTTGCTTGATCCATGTGAGAATTTCTGTAATTGAAATTAAAAGTACCTCATGGTGTAGCATCCATGGTTCAAATAAATAAAATTTAAATCTAACGTAGAAAGCATGCACCTTAGTTTGTTTGGTCACAATCATGGTCATATCCGAGCTAGTGATGTCCTCATCAGTGAGCGACAACACGTGAGTGCGAAGGCTGACGGAGCAGGGCCACACGATAGATAGAGGGCTAGGACGCACGCGCGGGAGGCTTGCGCCGACAGGTAGGGTCCACATGTCAGCAAGAGCGAAGGAATGGGCTTGGCCGCGGAGAGAGAATGGAGGGAGGCGGTCATTGGGGATATAACCCTAGGTACCCCATCAAGTGGTTTTGTTCCGACTGCTGGGCCATCGACTGCTATGAAGTCCAGTCCATGAGGGACCATCCTATCGCCTGATTAGGCACTCAGGGAAAGATTCGTCTAAGTGCTGGGACTCCAACGATCAGCTCTGAAACATCAAACCAACGGTTACCCTCATCAAGACTATCTTAATCACCACAATTATTCCCGCCTATAAAAGGCTGTTATGCGGTTGTTTTCCCAGCCATGATCACAATGGTTAAACTCCTGTAACCCCCTTGTCCTTATCATATAAAAGGACCAAGGGGAGGCCCTAGGGACAAAGAGAAAAAAGAAAGGAAAAAGAAAGACAAAAAAGACACACAAAGATAAAGAGACTTATTCACGCATACTCAGCATGAACAAGGAGCACTCAATACATACTACAGTTATAGCTATAGTGACACAGAGCAATCATACACACATGAGTAACACTATTATCCTCATGGAGGCCCGAACCTGCCTAAAATCCTCTCGTGTCCACCCTCTTACTCTTTTTTCTACCTCACATATCAAGGTAACCATCGATCCATAGTCACGACTCCCCCTCTACCTAAACAAATCATACTGTGGGTACCCCCTGCAGTCTCGTGTTGTTCCCATGCAATGACAGCTGGTGCGCCAGGTAAGGGTAGAGTATTGTGACCCACAGATCAGACCGATGGCCGTTGTTTGCAAGTTCAATGTCAAGGTGCCAAAGAATGCCATAATCACCCTCGGAAGTTTGATCTTTGTCGGCGATTGCATGAACCAACTAGTTCCCACCACTACTTCACTGAAGAAAGCAAAGGCTTCACCCGCGGCATCACCGGCACCTGCTCCACCAACAACTTAGGTGTCGCGATGGACTACCTCGCCGAAGACACCCTGCAAGGATCACTAGCAGAGGGTCATCGACTAACCTACTAACTACGTTATCTTCGCCAACTCTAGAGGGTGCACCATTCAATGTTGACGGTTTGCCATGATCTCTAGCAACCAACCTTGCCAATCGGCTCCACTAACTCTCTAATCTCCTCCCATGGTTGCTATTATGGAAATAGCTGGGATTGTCTCGGAGGATGAACCTTCTAACGATGTCGAGTGCAGCGCCGAAGGCGGAACTATGCCAGATGCAATCGGTGCGTAGAGGCCCAAGGGGGAGCAGGAGTTCCCCGACAAGATGAACCTGCAGTGTACACGGTGGCTTTCTAAGGCCACGACAGGTACCGAACACCCACGGCCAACCTTGTCGCCATCGAGAGGGCATTGGCGGCGCTCCCCAACACGCCTGAACTCCAGAGGGCTCGGGCTATGACCCAGGCTACTGTAGCACAAATAGTGGAGCCACCACCCTCTCACTGACCATGATCGTTGGCACCGAGCTCATGCTCCCAGCTATCCAGGCCGGGGGAGCACAATCACTAAACTGAGCATGGAGGAAGCTCGTATGTCAAAGACACCTGACATATCATCAATGATCATCTGGACTCCCGCAACCTCATCATTCACCAGTGACAAGGACGAGAGAAAGAGGAGTCGCGTCATCACGAGCGACACGATCATGACCACGGACCCCGAATGGGGACCGTGCTAATCGCAACACCCTTTGTCACGACGGCTTCCTCGCCTTCTCTGAATGGCTACAATGTGTCGAGTGGCCGCGCCACTTCCGACCGATTGGAATCGCTCCATATGACGATAAAACTTATCTGCCTCAATGGTTACGACTATACTATACTGCCATCCGTGCAACAGGAGGGGACCCAAACATCATGGTCAACTACCTCCCCGTCATGCTGTCCACCTCCACCGTCAACTAGTTGACTTTTCTCCCTGAGGACTCCATCAATTCCTGGGATGACTTATGTGAGATCTTCATCGCCAACTACTGGGGGACATGGCAAAGGCCCACATCCTAGCACAACCTACGCCAAGTCCGCTAGAAGGAAGGAGAGTCCCTGAGGGAGTACATACAACGATTCTCCGAGAAATGCAATTGATGGTTATCTTGGAGAAATTCTCAATGAATTGATGGTAGTAACCGGCTAATCTAAGAAAATTGTGAATCTCTGTTACTGATGTTGGTTGGATTCAATTTATTACTGCTTCAACTGTGGATGGATCTACTGTTATCCCTTCATCAGAAATAATGTGTCCCAAAAATTTCTAATGAAGATGGTGAATGGTGATTTCCGCTGACCTTTCCTTGCATGCGGGGCGGCCAGACGCATGAAAAACCTGTTCTGACCGCATGAAAAAAGCGTTTTGGTAGTAGTGTGTTGTATGATACCATAATTAGGTGAACTCATCATCGTATATGTAAAGGTATCCGTAATACACGATTACCGTATACACATCTCTACGGGATACATATACTGACTACCGTGACAAAAAGTTGTAGCCATTATCCTTGGATCTTTAGTTACAGGATTCAAATGAGAGTATGTTAGAGGAACGCAATAATTCACTGGCTAACACCTAAAAATCTTTAGGAATGGGGTGGGTATCATTGTAAATCCGCTCATTGCTAAGCACAATTCTGCAAACTGCAATTGGGTATAAATCATATTTTGATCAAGTTAGAGCATTAATAAGGAACTGCGAAGTTTTAAGAAAACGCGGGGTTCTGTTGTGTAAAAGTGACAGTCAACGGCTCCTTTTTTATGTTCTTGCCGACCATGCATGATTAGTATCGACGGCATCTAAATTAATCAGAACAAGTTGGTTAAGGATTTAAAAAGGCTGGTTAGTGGATCTTTTGGTATTCCATTTGAATACATGCATCTTTTTCATCTTTCATTGGCAATCCCCTTTCCTATTACTCCCTGAATCCAAGATTATAGGACTCCTTATATTCAAGGAATATCAATATCTATTACTTTTAACTAATGATTCGTATAGGAAATTATTTTATTTGTTGTTAATTTTTTATTAACAATTGAAAAACCAAGTAAATATTTAATGGTTTGGGCTTGTGTTTGTCTGATTTAATACATATCATTGTTGTTATCAATTAACAATAATTCACGATGTGGTAATCTAGCACCTTCGCTTGAACGAGTTTTGCGGAGATGTATAGAAGATGCAAGTAAACCTTTGGGCTGAACGCTTACCTCGTCGTGATCGAGAGGTGGAAACGAATATTTTCTTCCTCTCAGCAAACTGATCCATGTAATCCATAACTCTTGTAACTCTCTTTTCGTAATTCAGGTGGGAAAACTCTTCTTCATTGACCTGTGTCTTAAAAAATTTTGGACCAAGGAGTATATATGCTAGTAAATTTGTGGGGCAATTGTGTTTCTACCTCTACTTTATGATTCAATTGTAATTCTGCTCCTGTTTTTGGGTTTGTGTTTTTGCCCCTGCTTTTTTAATTGAACACTCTGATTGCCCGTGCTCTGTCAAGTCTAACTACCGGTGTCAAATGGGTGGTAAAATGGCAACAATACTCTTACATATGTCTTGCAAATTTGCCCTTAGTTTTGATACACCTTTGTGTATTTTGCCCTGTTTAGAGATCAACCATTTTGGCTTAAAATAGGCATGTTTCAGACTGAATTTGAACGTATTTTAGAACCTGACCGAGATTCAGCGAAAAATTTAAATATTATGATAGTGTATCAAAATGTTGACATAATTCCAGCTATTCGATCTCGTGACTTTGTCCTTGCAAACATATATAGCCACCATAGCTCCAATATGGTCACAATATGTCAGATCACCAGCAACAAGGGCCGGCCCCTAGGAATCGTCACGCACAGCCGCGTTCGCTCCCTGCGCTGGCATGTGGTCGTCGCCGCGTCTCCCTTGCGCTGGCCCGCGGTCGCTGCGGCGTCTCCCTCCGCCACCGCCACCGCACCATCTTGCCTGCTCCAGCCCGAGGACACGACCCATTCTGCTGCTCCCATACTTGTGCGGCGCCACCTGCTCGCCTCGCACTCACCTGGTTGAGGTCCTGCCCAGTCGCCGCTGCCACCACCTGGTCGTCGGGGTCGTTGCCGCCGCTGCCTCCTAGTGTGCTAGTTTTCCCTCTTTTTTTTGGGTTGGGGAATGGCATGCGTAGGCTTGGGCCCAATGCATTTGGGCCTAGAGATTACTCAGGGGTATAACAGTCCGTTGTAAATTGACATATCATTTTAACCTTTCATATTCATCTTTTTGACTGAAAAATTAGACCCCACCAAACTGCCGAAAAACCAGGGGAAACAGAGCGTTTAACTCAAAAAAGTAACGGCAAAAACACTAAGGGTAAAATCATAATTGAATCGTAAAGTAGAGATAGAAACATTTTTTTTGAACTCAGCGGCAGGAGTAGAGGTAGAAACATAATTGTCTCTAAATTTATTATCCAAAACAGTAGTACGTTAGTAACTTAGTATTGCTGTGGTCCTAAATTTAATATTTGAATAATACATATTAGGTCTATTTGATAGAGCTTCAGATCTTAAAATACATACTGAAGCTGAAGTTTTTCATTTTTCAAATATTATAGCTGGATAATAATAATTAATACATACATAATTTATAATAGTTGCATAAGAGAGAATTAATCCAGAAAATATTTATAGCTGAACCAGTGCTCTAAAATTAAGCTGGCCATATGCATGTACTTCAAATGGCAAGCTAAAAGCTAGCTAGAGGCTATAGAGCTAGTCCTAGATCCGGCCACCTGATGCAGTACATTCTTCCGCGCCTTGTCCGCTCTATCCACGCGGACAAGATATCCCCATCGCGATTCATTATATATTTATCCCATCGGACAACTGCCCCGAAAGATACAAGTTGGCTTGCAGTTGCAGGCGACATGGTGTCTGGTGCGGCCAAACAGCAGCCACCGGCGCGCACCAATCAGGACCAGCGCGGGCGTTCCTCCCGTCGGTGTCCTGAGCACCCTGTCCGCTGTTCGTGAAGCGGATTATTAGATTGAGAATCTTAAAGGTATCCACTACAAGAAAACAGAATATTCTCGTTAGCTAAATTAATTTTTATCGGCTTTATAAAAAGCCAACGGAACTTCCGTCGGCCTCAAGAAGCCGACAGAAGTTAATCGAGCTTGCAAAATAGATTTGTTTATCATAAAGAGATTTGTTGTTCCTGATCGTACTTCACCTTAATTGTTATTTGAACAAAAAGATCATAATAAACTTTTGGTAAAAGTTCTATTTTGGTCGGAGTGGGGATAGCATTTCTCTTCTGCATGTCTATGGAGTTTTGCAAAACCCAAACACCTCAGAGATAGATATAGAGGTAGAAATTTGTCGAACGAACCACACTCATTCGTAAACATCAGGAGTCCATTGATGAAAAGGGGCTGGGGAAAGCTTGAACCCAAATCCTACAGAGATGGATATAAGCGATAACTTCCGCCGGCTTTTGACTGTAGCCGACGAAAGTTAATGCGGCCGACGGAAGTTAAGCGATATAATCACTAACCGTGCGCGCGTACAGGGAAACCTAATCTCTATACGCGCGTGCCCAACTCCCGCCGCCGCCCTCGATCCGGTCGTCGTCCACCGCCGGCCTCCGGACACCGTCGCCGCCGCCCGTCGCCACTCGCCGTCGTCGCCCGACGATCAAGTAAATTTTTTCGGCTTTATTTTTTTCGCTTTTTATTTGTGAATTTTGTCATTGGTAAATATTCAAAAGAAGGCCGAATTTAATTGGTAGAGATGTATAGATAGATATGGATTAATTTTTATCATTTGTTGAATTAAATGATTTATAATCCACTAGTATCTTTTTTAATTTGTACTATTATAATTAAGAAAAAAACACCTGTACATGCATTTTACAAAAGAATTTAAAACACTCAAATTAAGTGGATTTGATTATTTGATATCCTAGACCGTCATGATCATACACATATATTTCTAAATGTCTAATAATTAAATAGCCACTTGTTTTGAGTCTTAAAACATCAATATTTATTGTACAAATGATCTGATCTCATTTCCTTGAATCTCCAACGGTTCATTTGATCTGGACCATACAACTAAAATGTAGAACGCATACGTGTAGCACGATTTTGTCATATGATGAGTGTAATGAATTTTGTGAATTTTGTCATTGGTATACATGATTTCATTGGGTGATTAGTATTATATATATACTTTCTTATATATATTCCTTTTCGTATGTAATTTTTTATTTGACACCAATGCAAATAGTGTAACGAAACCTATGCGTCACTCGTTTCAGACCAACATGTCTCACACGTGTAATGCGTGTGAGATCTGTAGGTCCAGAATTGTCCCTTTTTGGATAGCCTCGGAGTGGGTGACAGTGTGTGATATTTATGATGAGTCATGAGTCCGAATAAGATTTCAGAGACATAACCTTGTTATTCTTCATTGCACCACTATCAGGCGTGCAATTGGAGAACAGTGGGGTTATGCTGCTGAAATTACGTTCAGACTCATGGCTCGTCATAAATACCACGTTTCGTCTGTCACTCTTGGGTGGGTTTAGGACCTATCTTTTCCTATATACATAGGGACGTGGTATGTAGAAAACGTCTAGTACTTATGATGCATTCTCGATTGAATGAATGTTTTGCCTATAGAATGGCTGAGGACGACCGACGGTGGATGAATAGTGGTTGGATGAAAAGTCTAATACTATGTTGTTTTGCTTTTTTCAAAAAATTTCCTTCAGTAAACTGGCTTTATTTATTATGTATTTCTAGATCTTGGATTGACTCTCGGTTTGACGGTACTTCGAGGGTCAGGCAGGTTAACTAGATATTGGGTAACCTGTGTCGTCTGCACTACCCATGGGTGCTGACAATGCCGACCGGTGAGCGGGTTCTATGCCAAACATGGGACCAGTACCGGTTTGCTCCTGACAGGCTCCACGGAACTGCTCAGGGGGCGGTGTCTCATGACTTTCTGGGTATGTGTTTTTTCATTCTTCTTTTAGTTTTAACCCAAAGCTTTTAGAGTTACAGCACTTTACTAATCATGACTTTTGCAGTTACGCTTTTGCTTGCCAGAATCAGGCAATCACCATAATCATGCCCTTCAAGTCTTCAACAACAATGCACACAAGGTGGTGAAGGATGCAATTTCGTATGCCCGCATTCAAGCGAACAATGCGTACTACAAGGAGAAGCTAGGGCAACGAATGAGCAAGGCGACGTGACGGGTGTTTCAACAATATACTTGACTGAAGAACAATATCATTCGGTAAACAATTCTAACTTTTCAATCTTCGATTTTTGAGATTTATTTTCATATAATATAGAAGCTTAACATCTCTATTCAGGTGAGGATTCCGTGGTTTGCAAACCGCGAGGATGCCTATTTTGAATTCTGCAAGATTTAGTCTTCATCTGCATTAAAGAAGACTTCCGAGCAGAAAAGACAATGTCATGGGACGGATCCGAAGCACAGATATGGTGCCAATTGACATATCTGCCACGCTAAACGCATGGTAAGACCTCCTTCTATCACTCTATCTATAGATACATTGTAATGTGACTAACTCATATCTACTGTACAGGAAGCTAAATCTGGCAATGTGCCAAGTGACATCAAGGTCTATGCTTCTGGTCACAAAGGAAGCGATCCTACATAGCCAGATGTCTTATGTAGCCAGTCAGCCACGGATCATTTGGTGAGATGTTAGCAATGTTAAGAGTTTGCACCATTTCATTTTTCTCCGTCTAATCGGACATGTTGTTTTTTGCAAGCACAGTATGGTGAACACATGGTTCAACTCCATGGAGAGGACTATGATTAGCGGAGAGAACCTGTCGACCCAATGACCGTGTACTCTAGCGGAGGTGGAAAAATCCATGGACGGTGAGACAATATTTTTCTCAATGTTTTGTGTATGGTGTTGTCATGGTAATTAACTCATTCAATGTTGCAGGTACTCCATGTTCAATAGAGTTATTGACTCGAGGGTGATGAGAGCTCAGAAGTCAGCTCAATCATCACAGAGCTCCGTTGGAGTTGGCTCCAGCCGTCGTCGCTCAGAAGCAAACCCGGAAGTTGTTCAGCTGAGGGAGGAAATGAGGCAGCGCGACGAGCACATAAGGCAACAACAAGAGTATTACACCGCTTGCTTAGCACAACAACAGGCGATGTTGCAAGTAAGTTTAGTTTATTGTGTTGCAGTTATAAAGTATTTAGCAATAGGTTTAGAACTAACTAATTGCATTACACCATGTGTAGCAAATGGCCCAACAACTTTATGGATTTGAAATGTCCATGTTCCAACCGCTACTTGCCCCGCCACCATCAATTCTATTTGTTACTCCTCCTACAGCTGAGGTACCTCCTGACATATCATTATTTGAGTTACTTTAGTTAGTTAAGATACTTAAGTTAGTGTTTAGAAGGTTATTTGAGTTCGTTCTCTAATTTCGTCTATTTCTTCAAAGTTTTCGTATGCCCGGTCAGGATGGAGCCTTCGGGGCAAATGTGGATGAAGCGGGAGGCAGTGGCGGCGCCCACGACCCAAATGTGGGCGATCAGTGAGTATGAATGTATATTGTGAAGTTTGGATTGAATATAAATATGACATGCAATTTGAATATGAATTTGAATGTATTATGTGAATCTGGATGTGTTATGTGACTTTGTATGTGAATTTGGATGGTATATGTGAATTCAGATGTGTTATGTGATTTTGGATGTGAATTCAGTTGTGTTATGTGACTTTGGATGTGATGTGTGAAGTTTGGATGTGAGATGTGATTTTGGATGTTATATGTGAAGTTTGAATGTGATTTTGGATGTTATATGTGAATTGTGATATAAATTGTGGTTGGATGTGAGTGTGAATAGGGCAACCAAGAAAAACAAAAAAATGACAGCTAACTTTCGTCGGCTTTGACTATAGCCTACGGAAGTTAGCTGCTTTCGACCACGTGGGCAGAAAGGCTAACTTCCGTCGGATAGGGCCAAAGCCGACGGAAGTTAGCGCACCTCTGCTGATGTGGCAGAGTTTCACGCTAACTTCCGTCGGCCATGTGAAGCCGACGGAAGTTAGCTAACTTCCGTCGGCCATGTGAAGCCGACGGAAGTTAGCTAACTTCCATCGGTCGTCGACGAAAGTTAGCTAACTTCCGTCTACCCGCTTCCGTCGGCCATATGCCAACGGAAGTTTTCTGGATTGTTGTAGTGATCCACAATGTTACTCAAAAGTAGTCCATATGAAATAAACAATATTATAACTAGTCTATATACATTGTGCAAATGGTCTATATACTCATCCATAACTATAGGTACCCATATGCCTAAAGACCACCCATAAGGAATAAAAAAATAATAATATTCATTTTTCACTCTTTCTCTCTCCCACCATGGTGTGGGTGTTCATACTATGAAGGGACCCACTTAATTTTTTTATTATTTGATACATTGTAGAATTTGTAATTGTTATAGATCACTTATCTTAGACCCACTCATAAAGACCACTTGATCCATATACATTGGAGATGCCTTAAGGGCACTTACTATGGTGCCCTTATGACAACCCGATGACTACTTCCAATGATGCCATCGAAGACCAATTGTTTGGATATTGGTTGACAACATAGAAACTATATCTTGTGAGAATGACAGCCCTAGGGAGGTTATGATGCTGAGAGCACCATCGTTGTCCATCGAAGGACAAGACTTGGCTTTCACCCAGAGAGTCCTGTCAGGGAAGGAGGGAGATGTCTTGGCAGTACCCCAAGGGAGATATATAACGACGCCCAATGATGTCGCCATTGCCAGTCTAGAAAAGACCTCCAGGCTAAGGCTTTTTCCTAACACTTCCCTACCTCCTAGTGTTGCAGCCATTCACCTTCCATAAACTGACCTCCACCAGCAGGGCCGACTCATTGTTTTGGAGGGCCCTAGTGCTAACTCGACGTCATGGGTCCTTTCATTCTTAAGGTGCTATATGCATACATATAGTATACTTATTAATCTATGTGTATATATAATATATGTATATCTATATAAAGTTTCAGATTAATTAACACTAAACAAGAGGACATGCAGCTGGCTCGTCGATTATTTGCCTGACGCTCGTTCGCATGCCAAATTGCCAATCCAAACTCGAGGATGAGGACTGAATACGAGGAGACAGAGGAGTCTGAACTCTGGACTCACAGCAGTCGGCAGCAGACTGAGCAATGTCCTCTACTGAAGTCTGAATACCTAGGCCTTGGGTCCCCTCGGCCATGGGCCCTAGGCCCATGCACCTCTTGCACCAGCCCAGAGCCAGCCCTGTCCACCAACACTTGTACTCCATCACAAGAGTGCACCTCCATCGAACAACTCCTGCTCTATTTAAGACACCAAAGGGACAACCACTCCTACCGTCGTTATGCCGATATGGCGACACCCTTAGACCTCTCAACTGTACTGAGGTCGTCGACTAGCCTCCATGCGCATTCCTCTCCCAAATTGTTCCTACCGCACAAGACGTCGGAGCAACAGGCTAGCTATTGGAACTAAGCCACTTGATTAGCTCCTCCCTCTCTAACTCACTCGTTCTTTCCTATGTATGGACACACACTCGAACACACCATACAATAGAAAGAAACTAGAAAACCATGAAGAACTTGCTCTGGACACACACAAGCACATGAAAGGAAATATACACGCACATGGACTACATCTCTCTTCTCTAATCTTTAACTGATTACAAAATACAACTATATATAACACACGCACACAAAAGGAGTTGGTTGTTCCGCTTCTCAAGCCACACACGACGACCACGTTACTTGGCCACAACTCCAAGTATCACACTCAGGTCACATCTTCACTGAATCCTCGCTCACGTCGTTGCTTACCCAACCAAGCCCAACCAACTAAATGCATGCATGCACGCACCTACAACTCACTAATGCATGCAAAGTTAATTAACCACATAATCCTACCGCCTGATTCCGATCTGCATGCACGTACTAGTTTGGACCGCTTCTTGCTCCTAGTGTGCATGCCTAACTAATCACCATGCACACTAACTCCTAATACACGTTTAATTAATAATCTAATACTAAACATCGAGATTAACTCTAACATTCTCCCCCCTTAATATTGATGACTCATGCTTCTCTCTTTGCAGAACACGACACCTTGCTTAATCTTGATGACTCATGCTTCTCTCTTTGCAGAACACGACACCTTGCTTGTAGCACGCCACGTTCGGCCACACGTCTCGACCAAAAACACTCACGTGGTAGCTTCCTGTATGACGTCTTCACAACGTCGGTCACCACTTCATCTTGCTCCACACAATGCACTCCTATTGCCACACGCAACAGCAGCTTGAGTGACACATGTGCCATCATCGATATCACACCGACTGGTCTTGTGCTTACCATCGGCTTCTGTTGGTGTGCTTTTTGGTCACACACTGAAAAACGTGTGGCCTAGGATATTTGTTTAACTCCAGTGCAGGTCCTACATCTTAGAAAAGGGGTCAGGGTGTGCCAATCAGTTTGACCCTACAACTGATAAGGGATCGGAAAATACAGGCGTTAGTAGCATAGTCGATCGGTTGGCAAGCCGATGACTGTGGCGTAAAAGATAAAGTTGCGACGCATCGTGCGATCGTCCAGACCACCGATAGCCCAGATTAACTTGATCAAACAAGCACGCCATTGGTCAATGGAGAAAAACAGGATGCACATATAGGACGATGAGCACTCTTAGACAGTGAACATGATATGGAGATGAATCAAAGATAACCTATCAGCTTGTACTCTGATAGAAATAAATAAAGCATGCCAGATAATAGATCTATACCATGTGTTGGGGGAATAAGTTTTCCCTTAAACAGGGCCAAATGACGTCAGCCTCCATAGGCCTTCGGTCCGGAGCCTGGCATTGTCGAAGCAGTTTCTCACCTGCCGAAGTTATTTCCAAAGTCATATAGTCCAAGCTTCCGGACTCCTTTCGGAGCCCTCCGGAGCAAAGCCTCTAGGCTCCCTCCGAAGCCTGCCGGAAGCCAAGTCTTCAAGCTCTCTTCGGAGTTAACCACAGAGCTCCTTTCGGAGCTCTCCAGAGCCGGTCTCCGCACCCTCTTCAGCCAATTCGAAGCTAAGCCTCCGAGAGCCCAGTTCGGAGTTCAGTTCGGAGCATGCTTCGAAGCCCACTTCGGAGTGTCCTTCGAACCCTTCATGAAAGTCTCCGCCCAAAGAGCTCCGGCCACTACTTCGAAGCAGGAAAATATTTGTACTTCGCTACAGTGTAGAAGCCATACCGGGGCCCCCTCTGCCCCTAGTATGTCGTTTAGCTGTTCAGAAGTGACGTTTATCTGACACGTCTGTAAAGCTGTAAAGCACTAGTATAGTAGACTAGTCTTTTTCCCTTCTTGCCCCTATTAAGCCTATGACTTATAGAGGACATTTAGGTGTTTTCCTTTAGCCTGTGTGCCTATAAAAGCAGGGCCAAGCCCTTGTAATAGAAGAACGGACTAGATCCATTAGATTCAACTGAGGCAAACTATGCCAAATCCACCACAAACTGGACGTAGGTTTATTATCCCTTTGGGGAGGTCCGAACCAGTATAAATCTTTTCTCCTTCTGAGAGAACCCTTCGAGGTTCATTTTATACACCATATACATACAAAACCTGTGCTGTAGCTAACGCAATTGCCACAACAGTTGGCGCCGTCCGTGGGGACCCTAGTCCTAAAAGCTAGGTTCTCTACCACTGTCTACATTTTGAAGTGCGCTTGAGGGGGGAACTTCGAAGTTTTCTTGCTTCGCGCACCCTCCGGCAAGGGGCTTTGGGTGCAGTTCGAAGGCCTTCTTCGCCTTCCATTTCCCTTTGCACTTCGGAGTTCACCCTCTGGCAAGGGGCTCCGCTTCACGTGCCAAAGGCCCTCAAAGCCCTAGGGGCTACGAGGCAAGTTTTTCACCCGCTTTACGAGGTATGTACACTGTCCGAAGCACACTTCGATGTACAAATTTGCAATTACTTTAATAAAAAATTGAAGCCTTGCTTCCCTTTTCATTAAAACTCGAAGCCTTGCTTCACTTTATCAAAAACCCAAAGCCATGCATCGCCTTATTTAAAATTCGAAGCCTTGCTTCGCTTTACAAAATCCGGAGCACCCCTCCGAAGGCTACACAGCGCCTCCGGGACCGTAGCAGTGGGCTTTGAGACTTTCGAGCGATGGCTCGGCAAGTCCGAGATTCCAGGCTCCGGCCTGATGCATCCCAGGGTCGAAGGTGGCCCATGGTTGTAGGTGACCCAGAGTCGTAGGTGGCTCAACCCATCGCAGGTTCAGTGAATCTACACCAAATATCCTTTTCATTCATTACAGGATCAAGATCAAGAAGCCTTGCTTCGCTATCTGAACACGCACCGAGGCCTCGCTTCGCATGACGTGATCTAATCTAAAATTTAAGCATCTCGAAGTCATGCTTTGCCTAAAATCTAAGTGTGTTTCGGAGCCTTGCTCACACACATTATCCAAATCCACGCATGCTGAAGCATGCTTAGCTTAATTTGGCTACGCGAAAGCCTTGCTTTGCTCCAAATTAATGCGTTCGAAGCCCAAAAGAGGCATTCGCTCGACATGATATAAGCGTCTGAAGCTACCAAAAAGGCGCACCCCTTCACCTTTTTTAAATTGCCCGCACCAGCAATGACTAAGTCCCTAGCTGCCACGCGCAAGGGGGGATCGAAGTATGTATGCAAAGTGTGCGAATGTAATGCATAGTACGAGCGTGACAAGCTAAAATGTTCGAAACAATCAAATCATGCGAAGCATGCAGACGAAGTATGCAAATACAAAAAATCTAATTCATTGAATGGTAATTGAGAAGTATGTTACAAATACACTTCAAAAAACAAAATTATGAGTAGTTTGTGTCTAAGCCTAAGAAAAAGCGAGCTCGAGGCCCCGACCCTTGCTTGCTCTTCTTTCGGTCAGGCCCCCTCGGCTGGACGAAGCCTCGTCAGAGCTTGCTCTCCCACGTCCAGTTTGTCCACGCCTCGAGGCCCGCAGACCTAGTCTTTCACCTTGTAGGTTTGTCCAAGTCTGTGAGGCAGGCGGTGCCGTATCAAAGGCAGAGAAGTCTAAGGCTTCACCGCCTGTTAAAGTCGTACCCGAAGGTTGTACCCCCTCAGCACTTAAGTCTACTTCAAAACAGCTTAAGTCGAACGAGGAGGAAGAACTCCAAAGGGGCTCCGTCTTCACGGTAGCCAGCAACTCCTGGCTACTTTAGAAATAGCTTGGCCCTTAGGACCCCTCGGAAGCTTGAACCGAGGAGGACCTTCGGACCTAGCTACCTAGAGCACCACCCATAGCTAGCGAAGCTCCTCAGGATCCTCAATTACTTCGAGGTCAACATTCGAAGGCTGAGCCTGGGCAGGTATAAAGTACCCCCGCATTTATATTAATAAACTGATAAGTTTTTACAAGCCTATAGCTAAGAATTACAAGGAGCCTAAGGAGATCTACACCTTTGGAGGTGGAGGCGGAGGCGTCGACGTCGAAGGATGAGCTGGCGAGGCCTGTGCCCTGGCTCGGTAAAGGCGGAGTGCCTTTTGGAGGCCGAGGACTGCTTCGCACCCTTGGGCCTTCCAAGGCTCTTGAAGGCGGCACCACGCTCCGCGGACGCCCAAAGGAGGTGCCACCAAGTGCTGGCCTCCGAAGGCCACCGGAGTCGCCGAGGTCGCTTCCTCGAGGTGATTGCACCCCGAGTCATGAAGCATCTGCAGCACCCCTTGACCTGCCACTCGGCCAGCCATCAGAGCGAAGCCCTTTAGGGACACTTCCGCCATCGCAGCCACAGTCTTCAAGAACTCGACACGATCCCCGATTGGGTCCCAAAGGCTAAAGTCTGGAACCCGGCACTCAGTCCCTATTTGCTCAAGGACTAAGGTCAAGCTCGAAGTGGCTTCGTCAACATTGTGAACAACGAAGTCCTGTAGGCAGTGGCCGGCTTTGCGAAGCTCTAAGTTCTCCACTGCCAGCTCCGCTCTGGCCTCCTCTGAAGCTCGAAGCTCCACCCGAAGCTTGTCGGTCTCCGATACCAAGTCTTCCCTCGCCTTCTCGGCCTTGGCCCTCACCGTCTCTGTTGAGGCTTCGGCCCACCTTCACTTCTCGGCTTCCACCGAGATCTCGCATCAGAGGGCATCCCTCTCCTCCGCCAAGCGAGCCATCCGCTCATCCGCAGAGATTGCTGTTGTGGCATTCAGCGCGAAGGCTTGAAAGGATTCAAGAAAATCATAAGTGTTGATTGAAAAGCAAGTATAATCCGAAGACTGTATGGGACTTCGCTCACCTGGATGAGGGCTTCGTTTGCATTTGTGAAGAGGTCGAAGGGGCTTGAGCGGCTGAGTTGAGCCACCAAGCCCCCTGACCCTGCAGCAGCGCAGCCTTCATGGAAATCATGAATGGCCGCCTCCATCACTGCCCCCCTCGGCTACAGAGGCCGGACTATCTCCTCCACATCCACCTCCGGTGCAGGCTCCCGTGGAGCCGGGCTCCGGTCCACCACTTCGACGTGCTCGTCGACCCCGTCCGAAAGGTTCCCTTTGCCATAGTTGTCGCCTCTGTCTTCTTCAGACGAAGTGCTGTCAGACTCCGAACTGCTGCTGCTGCTACCGGAGGCCTCCGTTGACTTTGGTACGGCGGACCTCACACCGACATCGACATCTGCAAAAAAGTTCAAGTTAATATCCGTGTGGAAAAAGAGAAGTATGTTCAAGTGTTTACCTTCGTCGGAAATCTCTTCGAAGGCAGAGGGATCGATGTGTGCTCCCCAATCCCTTCGCTGCAAGGGTGGAGCCTCAGCCCTCGCGCCCGAAGGTGTTGCCGTCGCGGGCCTCGCCACCACTTCGGTAGCTGCCGCCGGAGCCCCTGGCTCTGCTTCGGTTCCAGGGCTCGCGGCTGTTGCCTCCTCCGCAGTAGGGGCTTCGGTTGTTGGGAGCTCCGAGCAAGCCCTCGAAGCTTCGGGTTCATCATCGTCCACCCTTTTCCTCTTGGAGCCGCTCGCCGAGGGTGCAGGGCTAGAGAAGTCTGGCAAAGCTTGGCCCCCTCGACGCCGAGCCAGGTCCATACTCTGTTCCAGTGTTCCCAAGTCCCCACCAGAGCGAGCTGTTGAGCCTGCTCCTAAGGTGTCGGGGCTCCAACAACGCGCTCCACTGCCACGATGGCCTCCTCCGGAGTCCTTACTTCATGAGTGGCTTCATCAAGATTCCAAGTCAGAACAAGTTTATTTTGCGAAGTATGAAAGTGAGAAGACTTCGAAGTCTTACCAAGGCGTTCTGCCGACACCTCGCTTAGGCCCTTAGAGCCCGAAGGCTGAAAGAGACCCTCCAGCCAAGAGAGCATGAGGGGGCTGAGCCGAAGGGTGATGAACTCCTCCGCGAGGTCCCTCATGCTCATCCTCGAAGCTACCCTCCGTAGGAGTGAAATTCTTGAACGAAGGATGTCGGGGCTCATCTTCACCACGCCTTCGCGTCGGTAGGAGATGAGTGCGTTGGTACTCCAAAGGGGAGAGTTCACGCCAACTGAGGCATAGAACCATTCTTGGTCCCACTTCGAGTACCACTTGCTGTTAGCAGCCCTCGCTGGGAAGGCATCCTGGTACTCCTTCTGGAGTTGGAAGTTTGCGCTCCCGAAGGCCAAGGCCCTCTTGACGCGGTCTGAACCATCCCTCTGCTTTGGCTGGCAGTTGGCGTCGTGGAGGGCTACGAAGACATCGGCGCGCCCCTCACAGCCTTCGGCCCTCATAGCCCACTCAAAAACCGCTAGCCTCACCACAGCGTTCGGTGACAGTTGAGGAAGCTCAAGGTTGTAGGCCTTCAAGACTTCACTCAGCATTCCCACAGCCGGAAATCCGAGGCCGGCCTCAAAGAAAGCCTCGAAGAGTACTACTTCGTCAGCCCGAGGCCTCGGTATGGCCTCCAACTTCTCCGGAACCCAAAGCTAGATCTCCGACGATATCTTCCCCGCGCAGGCCTTTCGGACTGACTCCTCCGTTGAGGCCGAAGCCCTCATCTCCAAAGTTTGCTCGAACTTATCCGATGGCGACCGAAGATCCCTCGGCCCAACCACCTCTCTACAGGCTTCGCTGCTGCTGCCGCTGCCGCCTGCGCCTGTGTCACGCCCCGATTTAATAAAACCGGGAATTTATTGAAATTCCATAGAAAATAAATAAATACAAGACGTTCATCACACGACTGCGTACAATACGCCAATCAATCATGGTCCGTAGACCATATTATTACAAAAGAGTTAAAACAAAGATAAACTAATAAATAAATCCTTTAGATGAACGTCTTCTTCCAGTCTCGTGCCTTGACTGGGTCGCTACTCCAGACCTTCGCCCTCCTCATAGTAGACTGCCTCTGGTGGTGTAAGTCAACGGGGGTGAGTACAATCGTACTCAGCAAGCCACCGAATGCAATTATAATGCAAGATAATGACAAGGAAGGTAGTGGCTTACTTTTGCGGAAAAGCATAATTTGTAAAGCAATTAATGTAATCAAGTTATTTATTGCAGAAAAGTAAACATGAGTCATGCATCATCTTTCATCATCTTCTAACTCGAGGGGTACAGTCAGCCCACCCTCGCTCAACAGTCCTTACATGCAATGAATAACACATACATTCACATCAAAGTAAACTAACTGCGAGAGGTCACACAACCCGCCCTTGACCGTGGGCTCGACTTTTCAAAAAGATTTATAACTCTGATCAGAGGTGTACTACTGTACCCACAAGGCACTCATTTCCCGCACACCGCAGTGTGTTAAATGACTCCTGTCATGAGAAGCTCGTGCCAAAACCTTCAGCATGGAACGCACCAATTCGATAACACCCTCTTATAGGTTTCGTAAGGTTTCCCAGTCACTTCGGGCCACGCCTTATCCCCCCCTTGAGCCACGTCGGTACAAGTCGCCCGCAGGCTTGCCCCTTGTACCCCTCCACTATGGTGCTCCAAGTTGGTACGATCCATACCTCCAGTTAGGACTTACCCACTAGACTTGTGGTTAGTATGGAAGTGTTTTGCAACGAATCCCGCAGACCGGTCCTTATAGTGCCCCGGGTGCGACCAACCAATGCCCGAGCTTGCACCCGGAACCCACCATACTTATAACTTAGCCAACTCCAACAGAGTCCAGAGACGAGAATAACGGGGTAAATCATATAGCAGAATCCATCTATCTACGACTCGTTCTTTTATCCTATAGTAGTTGTGTCGGTACATTGGACACTAACTAATAGATTATTGTAGAGTGACAAGGAGTTCAGGCTCAATAAGCATGGCTTGGGTTTGCACACAAGGTCGGTGATCTAATAAATATAATGTAGGGCTTAATATCAGACTAATGCAATATTTAATTCCTATGAGTTATAGCGGTAATTATGTAAAACTAGGCTCAATGATGATCAACTGTTTCCACAAGAGGGTTCTGTGACTTGCCTTGCTCCGCGAATGGTGAAGGTGGAACCTCGGGGTAAGACTCCGGATCGTCGACAGCGTAGTAGTCTTCTCGAAACGGAAAATAAACACGACATTCAATAAACATTCCAAAAACCAATCATATAAGCATACATGTTTTTGTTTAGGTTAAGTAAAAGGGGATAGGTTCTTATGTTCTATGAGTCTATTACTTAAATATTAAGATTAAGTTTTATAGGGGTTCCTGAATTTTATAACTTAATATCAATATTTTTCCTAAGGGGGCTTTTTATTTTCCCTTTTAGAGTTGAAGTAAAAAGGTACAAAATAGCCTTAATGTTTTTATGGTATTCAAAGTAGTGAAATTAAGTTATTATGTCTTCTGAAGTGGTTATATAAGTTTTTAGGATATTTTCATAAAGTGTGGACTTTTTATTACATGAATTAATTAAATATCCTAAAAGGGCTTTTGCAATATTATTTAATAGAATAAAGTGGGCAAAAAGAATATTCTATTTTTATTGCATTAAAACAGTGGATTAAAGTCATTAATTATTCTGAATTTATTATATAAATTATTAAAGGTTTTTCTGAATTATTTAAATGAAATGTTAATTAAATCCTAAAGGGGACTTTTCTTTATTATTTAATAAGAATAATTTGTGCCAAATAAACATATTGTTTTTATTGCATAAAAGTGTAGAGAATAAAAATACAAATTTTCCAGAATTAAAATGGTGAAATTTGGAGTTAATTTGAGCAAGATATGAATTTTGGAAGTTTAAACTATTTTCCTAAATTTTATTTAAATCAGTAAACAGGCGTGGGTCCACGGTGAGCCAGGTTCACCATGGACCCGCGCACTGTGCGCGTGGGCCGATTGGATCTGGACCGTTGGATCCAGATCCAACGGTCGGTGGCGAGGTGGGGGCACTTAAGTGGCGATCGACGGCCCTCAACGCCCGATACCTCTTCGGCTAAGATCAAGGGCCAGGATTAAATCCGTGGCTGATCTAATCTCAGTTGTCCATCCGCGATTGCATGGCGGAGCGCGCGTCCGGCATGCACGCGGCACGGGGAAGACTGACGTCTTCGTCCCCGGCTCCAGCGGCGCGACGGCGAGCGTCCACCGATGGCGGCACTGGCCTAAGGCCCTAGTTCCCGACAAAAAACGGAAAGAGGAGGGGGTGGGGAGCACGTCGGTATCGGCGATGAGGTCGTTGGAGCAGGGATGGCGACCGGCGGCGAGAAGGTGGCGACGGGCTCCTCGGGTGCGACGGCGGCGAGGCGTTTCCGAGGTGATCCATCCCAACGGAGGTGGGGCCGAGGTAGAGGAGGCGACGACGGTTCCGGCGATGCCGACGGCGAGGGTGACGACGGCCCGAGTCGACGGTGAATGCTTGCCAGAGCCGAAGCAGGGGAGAAACCGGAAAAATGAAGGTGGCGGCTAGGGAGAGAAAGGCTTCGAGGGGTTTCGGTGTGGGCAGAATGCGGCGAGCACCGGGGGTCTTATAGGGTCGCCGACGACGGAAATGGTAGGCTACGCGAAGGAAACCGAGGGGGAGGATTTCCATAACACCGGCGAGCCTTCCATCCTCTCGGATCCTTGCCAAATATGGCGAAACCGTGTGGGAAATTGAGGGAAAGGGATCGCCGGGTGTCGGGGCAAGTGAATCTGGGCCGGTTCGGTGAGATTTGGCGGCCGGCGGCGGAAATCGGAAGGGGGGGCACCGGCATGGAAGGGGATCCCCCTTTCCATCGAGGAAGACGGAGCTGACAGGTGGCCCCCACCTGTCAGCGGGTGGGCGCGAGGAGAAGAGAGGATGACAGGCGGGCCAGGCCTGGCAACGGAAGAGAGGGGCGCGACAGAGGCTGGCGGGTGGGGCTGGCCAGGCGCGAGCGGGCGGGAAGCGAGGGAGGGCGTGCCGATAGGTGGGTCCTGCCTGTCGGTGGGCGCGGCCGGACTGGGCTGGGCCGAAAGGCCTTAGAGGGGGAAAACGGGGTTGCGGCCCATTGTTATTTTAAATCCTTTTTCGATTTAAATTAATTCCAGAAATTCATATATTTGCTTAGGGCTTGAAGCACTGTTGCTAAAATTTTGAAAAAATTCTCAAAAATATTTCTTGGCCTCTAGTTTATCCCATAAAATTTTCAAGTCCAAATTTTGAATATTTGTCTCTGTTTGGCTTTAATAGGGCTCTTCTAGGAGTTTTCTTTAATAGAATAAATCCTTTTATTTCAGAAAATTTATTTTCCCCATTTTATTTTATTTTTAATTCTAGGGATGTTACAGCCTGGGTAGAGCTCGAACTCGAGGAAAGGGCCAAAGCCTTCTTCGATGCAACCTTCTTCGGCATTTTGTGGGGCTTCGGCGCGAAGGGCGCTAAAGCTTGCGAAGCTAGCTCCACGCGAAGCTAAAGATGAAGAGAAAAGAGCGAAGGTTGTGAGGCATTGAGAAAGAAGCAAAAGAGAAGTGTGCCAAAGCCATGTGCGGTAAACCCCTTTTTATAGGCGGTAAAAATCCTGACAATTCCTGTGCCGAAGTCACTGATAGGTGGGCCCCAAGCAAAGTTGAAGTGAACCGGCGCACTATAACAGTCAGTTTTATAGCCGTTGCGGAGTCGTTCGATCTCCCCGAGGTCGTTCTGATAGTCGAGACAGGCAATTATTGCCTGCGCAAGTCGAAGCCCCCCTTCGGTCCAAGCTCCGAAGGCCTGTCTTCTCTGAAATTACTTTTTTGCTGTCATTTGTCCAGAGGCGCACACACCCCTTTGTTCCAAAGGGCCGCGGGCGAGGGGCTACTATTGGGGGAATAAGTTTTCCCTTAAACAGGGCCAAATGAAATCATCCTCCATAGGCCTTCGGTCCGGAGCCTAGCATTGTCGAAGTAGTTTCTCACCTGCCGAAGTTATTTCCAAAGTCATATAGTCCAAGCTTCCGAACTCCTTTCAAAGCCCTCCGGAGCGAAGCCTCCAGGCTCCCTCTGAAGTCTGCTAGAAGCCAAGTCTTCAAGCTCTCTTCGGAGTTAACCTCCGAGCTCCTTTCAGAGATCTCCAGAGCCGGTCTCCAGACCCTCTTCAGCATATTCGAAGCTAAGCCTCCGAGAGCCCAGTTCGGAGTTTAGTTCAGAGCATGCTTCGAAGCCCACTTCGGAGTGTCCTTTGAACCCTTCATCACAGTCTCCGCCCAAAGAGCTCCGGCCACTACTTTGAACCAGGAAAATATTTGTACTTCGCTACAGTGTAGAAGCCATACCGGGGGGGCCTCTGCCCCTAGTATGTCGTTTAGCTGTTCAGAAGTGACGTTTATCTGACACGTCTGTAAAGCTGCAAAGCACTTGTATAGTAGACTAGTCTTTTTTTCCCTTCTTGCCCCTATAAAACCTATGACTTATAGAGTGCATTTTGGTTTTTTCCTTTGGCCTGCGTGCCTATAAAAGCAGGGCCAAGCCCTTGTAATAGAAGAACGGACTAGATCCATTAGATTCAACTGAGGCAAACTATGCCAAATCCACCACAAACTGGACGTAGGGCTATTATCCCTTTGGGGAGGTCTGAACCAATATAAATCTTTTCTCCTTCTAAGAGAACCCTTCGGGGTTCATTTTATACACCATATACATACAAAACCTGTGTTGTAGCTAACCCAATTTCTACAACACCATGGAAATCATCACAATAACTATATCGGACCTAACTGAGACAATAGATAGTAATGATGATATGATCAATATATCAACAAATCGAGCAAACTTTATTTAGCTGAACTGTATACGACATGAAAAGATACAATAGTAAGAGACGTCAGACTTAACCGATGAAACCTCAAGCTATCAAACCCAAATCATCTCAATCTAAGAGATCAAACCCAACTGATGCAGCCTTATACCTAGACAAATACACTAAGAACAAACGACGACCGTGATGTTTCACCGTTCTCCTCAAGAGATCGGACCGAACCAATGCAGTCGTGAGAATGCTAACCTAGTTGGCATGGAAGTCGGGGGTGACAGGACTCACCTCTTTGCCAGAGATCAAACTGATGCAGCCCAGCTCCGAGAGCCCGAGTCCCGTCGGATAACCTTGGGGCACAAGGGTGGCGATGTGCCGATTGTAGATTGAACAAGAGTTAAACTAAACTAACCTAGGGGATACATATTTGTAGTCCATAGACTTATCGTCCAAGTAACCTATTAGCCAATCTCGGATGTATATGTAACCTCCTACAGCTCTTATCTCCATCGGCCTCCTTTCGATCATGTAGTCGTTGCGGATAGGCTTCTTTGACTTTCTTTGATCGAATCTTCCTTGACTTCTGTTGATCATGTGGCAACTCGTAGTGGGCTCCTGGGCTTTACCAATTCTTAGCGTCACCATCTTCACGTCGACCTCTCCTTGCCATGACAGCCTTGTCCACCTACACCAGCCTCCATCTCATATGGGATCTGCCGCCACTCGCAGCCTCCACTTGTCTGCCATTGGTGTGCCACCGCTGCTCTCCTCATCATTGGGCCACATCACCTTTTTGTTGGTGCACATGTTGCACCATGCCTCCACGATCACCGAGCCATGCCTCCCCAGCCTCCTTGCCACGCGCACGACATCACGGTGCACCGCCGTTGTGTCCACACTCGCCACGGACTTGCCATCGCCATGATCCCTGAATCTCGAAACTTTGATACCAATGTGTTGTGGAGGGAGAGTTGATCCAATTTAAATAGTAGGGGTCCCTCACCTCTTGGCTAGCTTTTGGTGTAGACAAGGCTCCCTCCCGGTGTAGACCGGAAGTTGGATCAATTTCTCCTATAGTAGGCCAACAAATGTTATCAGAGCCTGGTACACAGTCTCTAGTGTCCGTCCAGTGGGACTGCATGATGCGGTCTGAGAGTGCACTAAGGTGGTGAGGCCTAGTGGACCGTGTGGTGCGGTCAGGCCAAAAGACACCAAATGTGACGGGGGAGATTGTTGGAATAGTCCCACCTTGGTTGTGGAGGGAGAGTTAATCCAACTGTTTATAGCAAAAAAATGGTATTAATGGTCAAACTAGGCAAATACTGAAAAATAATATTTTTGGCCGAAAATATGTCAGACCTGGCAAAGGCCGGTCTGACCGGCTATGGTAGGCTAGTCTAACCGGCCAGGTCTGGTCAGACCGGACCCATGGGCTCGGTCAGACTGGCCAGGGTCCAGATTATGGATCTGAGTAAGATTTGAGGTGTTTTTGCCCAAAACTTATCTCAACAGGGTTTTGGACGCATCTAACTCTATCTCTAGCCAGGGATAACCAGCCCACCCCCCTATAAATACTAGGGGCAAGGCCGATTCAAGCTCTGTCCAATACACAAATCCAAAGCCCTAGCTTTGAATCACATTTATTTTCTTTACTTTCCATACCTTCGTGGGTTTGCTTGAAAGCCCTCCGTCCGCCGCATCCGTAATCACGGTAACCCTTGCTGGTTCACTTGTGAACCTCCCGTTAATCCACATAACGGATTGCTATCCTTTTTATCGGTTTTTATCGCCCTACTCGGCAATTCGGCCTTTTGGCTGAATTGTGTTTGATCTCTTATTGTTTTTGCAGATCAATTGTCTCTCTAAACATCTGCACGAAGTTTTGAGCCGATCGGATCTCGTTTGCTAGGTCGTCCGGGTTCTAACAGATTGGATCTGCCGTCGCCAGTCCGATCGGAGGTACCAGGCCAGTCTGACCGGAGCCCTTCGTCAGGCTGTTGTTGGCAACGACCGGTCAGACCGAAGGCCCCCCCGCCGATCCGACCGAGATACTCCGTACTGCGTCGAAGCCCTTCGCCGAAGCCCTTTGCCGGAGCCTCAGGCGCCGGAGCCTGCGCACTTCGAAGCCTACCTTGTCGGTCCGACCGGGAGGGCTTCGCCGGTCCAACTGAAGATCTTCGCACCGTGCCGAAACCTACTCCGCAGCCAACCTTCGGGACTTCACCCGAAGTTCCTTCGCAACCTCCGGTACGACTGAGGTTATACCTCTGTCTGACTGGGCTTGAGGCCGAAGGTGTCCCAGGGACCCTTCGGACCAGACCCCGCTGTAACTCCGAATCGGCCTCCGAATTGGCCGATTCCAGTTATTTTGGTCATTTTGTTACTGTTCACATTGTTACTAATACTTTTCGGCCAATTGGATTAAAATATTAATTATTTATCTGATTGCCTGGTGACTCCAAATCCCTTGTCACTATCCAGGGTAGTCGGAACGCGACGTCGGTATCATTGTGATACTTTTGGACATCGAACCGGCCCAAGAGCGGGGGCGCATTTCTGCGTCAACACACTTTCTGGCGACTCCGCTGGGGACAACGCCAACCATGACTACTACCTCTACATCGGCGGCGGGTACATCTACTACATCTACTTCCACTACATCGCCGATGAACATTGTGGGGAGCGCAGACATCGACGACCGCAACATTATGACACCCACCATGGCGGACATATCTGAGGAAGACCGAGCAAAGATCAAAGCAAAAAAGAAGGAACTCGAAGAACTAATGCTCGGAGATTGCATAAAGACGCGCTCGGGCTTCGTCATGGGCGACAACCTCAACTTGACCCAGGTACGCCCGTCATCACCCCTTTATCTGCCTCACAAGTCGACCGTAGGATAGATGCGTCTGTTGATCAAGTGGTTAGCGCCTCGCTAGCAAATAAACTAGAACCCGCAGTTGTCTCGCAAGTGGCGGTAGTATTTAGAAGATTCAGTTTTACTGAGGCCGATTCACCAGCACCAATCACTAGTATTCCACCAGCACAACATATTTATAGCAGAACCGACGACAATACTGGAAAAACCATCACGTTTCCAGCTACTACATCCACAACCAAAACACATAACTACGCTTATGGCTAGGAAAACCCAGCTTATCAAGTACCATCGCCGCCTGTGCCCATACCTTCTCTGTCGCCGCTCGCATTGCACACTCCCACACCACAGCATAGGCCAGAGCATGTCGATATACCTCCACGCATCCCACCACCACATGAAATACGCGCACAAGCATTAGATCACGATGACATCGAGGAGCGTATTCGCGCACTATTTAGGGAATGCACGGGCTTTGCACCTCGGGATAGAGCTAGGGTTTATCGAAAACTATATCCCGACCACTTTGACACCATTCCGTACCCTCGTGGTTATAGAGTCCCAGATTTCACGAAATTTGATGGCGAGGGTAGTAAATCCACATTAGAACACATTATCCAGTTTCTAGCACAATGTGGCGAAGCTAGCGGATCAGATGCATTAAAACTCAGGTTATTTTCTCTATCGTTGTCTGACACCGCATTCACTTGGTTTTCGGCGCTTCCGCCGAACTCCGTGCAGACGTGAGCTCAACTAGAGCAGAAGTTTCATGATTATTTCTACACAGGCGAGACCTAGCTTAGGCTATCACACCTCACGGCGATTAAGAAAAAATCTAGCGAAAGTGTTTCTGAGTATGTTAAACGCTTTAGAGACACCAGGAATAAATGTTTTAGCCTAAACATATAGGAAAGAGACCTAGAAGATCTAGCATTCAATGGCCTACGGGAAAAAATTAAGGAGCGTATGGATAATCAAAACCTCTTGGACGTTAGCCAAGTATTGCAACAGGCTCTGGTCCAAGAAGGTTGGGCCAAAGATAGAAAATTCATTAAAACTTTTAATGAACCAAGAGCTGAGATACACACTATGTAGCACTCCGACGAGGGAGAATTCGAAGAGGAAGAGGATCCAGCCGATACATACACAGCCGAATGGACTTGGAGCATGAAGTCTAAGCCCATCACCTGCTCTGAATTGCGGCTGTCTCCCTCTAAGAGTCGGCCTAATGAAATTAGATATTCATTTGATGTAAATAAATGTGATAAGATATTTGACTTCCTATTAAAAAAATCAACTTCTACGGTTACCGAAAGGGCAAGTCATGCCATCCGCCGACGAATTAAAAAAGCGTCCCTACTGCAAGTGGCACAATTCGCATTCTCACTACACTAACGATTGCAACGTTTTTCATCGGCAGGTACAATCGGCCATAGAGGAAGGACGATTGAAAATAGAAGCAAATCCAAAGATGAGATTAGACAGAGACCCTTTTCCCATGAACAACGTTGATCTAGAAGGGAAGAAGGTGTTGATTCGGTCAGAGCAGGCCGAGTCTGCTAAGGAGAAAGCAATCGTCATAGGAGACACTCGCACATGCACACTTGTACCAAAGAATCCGGAGGTAGGGTGTGGAAAGAAAATATTAAATTATCATCTTCGGCCAAACATCGTAGAAGGCCGAAGGTGACTTACAAGATGCTTTTGGACAAGCACCAGCGAAGGTCCGAAAGAAGAGGTGTTCATCCACGGGCTCCAGGACGGTCAAAGCCCTCTAGGAGGGCAAGTCTCGTGAGTGTTGAGTTCGGACATCAAGGTCCAAACACCCCTTCAGAGTGGGTACAGCCTCCGATAGGGTTCAGACCTCAAGGTCCAAACACCCCTTCAGAGTGGGTACAGCCTCTGGCAGGGTTCGGACCTCAGTGGCTGAACCCCCCTCCGGTTTGGTCCCAACCTCTGGCAGGGTTCGGACCTCATTGGCCGAACCCTCCCCCGACTTGGCCCCTATTTCCGGGAGGCTTCGAGCTTCAGTGGCCGAACCCGCCTCCTCCGAAGGGTTTCCAGCCTCCGGGTGGATCTGGGCCTCAGTGGCCGAACCCACGTCCTCCGAGCGGGCTGTAGCCTCCAGATGGACTCAGCCTCCAGTGGTCGGGCCCTTCTCTGCCATGGGCTAATTTACCTCTGGCTTGGCAGGACCCTTCGCTGGTCTGGTCTGAGGTACCATCGACGTGGCCAGGCTCCCAACTAGCCAACAGGTTCGGCACTCAGTGGGCGAAGCCGCTAGAGCCTCCGATGCCACCGCCCTACTGCTGGACAATGGCTCCGGCTTGGCCTCCACCACCGGAGAACTTCGTGCAATGTCCGGCTACTAACACTTACACTCCTTCTAGTGCCTCCGAGTGGCAAGTTCGGGGGCCAGCGCAGGATGACAATATTGTTCACCGCTTGTCCATAGTGCCTCGGAACCGAGCTCCGCGAGATGGCACCAGAAGGGATGAACGTGGAGACGCCTCGGAGGTTATAGTCATCAGGGTTGGATCCCAGGAGGTCCCAATCCTGAAGGATGCCCCGATGGGACTGCGCGAAGACTCGGCTGAAGCTCGGTCTGATCGGCCTACTATGGCTGGTCCGACTGGCCTTACGATGGTTTTCAGCACAGACCGGTATGACCGGCCCACTACGGCCAGTCTGACCGACCGGGAGCAGGAGACCTATCATGGCAAGCACAAGACATCTGAGGCCGATACAAACAAATCCCCTTCGACCAAAAGTGCTAGAAGCAAGACTGTGGCACCCGGCACCCATCCTCAGCCATCGTGGTCACCCTCGGGGATGTCCAAATCACAAAAGAGGAGGTTGCAGTGCTTGAGGGCACAAGAGATACGAGAAGAGAAGGCCGAGGAGGCACGGGACGTGTTTTTCGAGGAAACCCATCCTCGGCCCACGGTGAAGAAAGTCTGGAGACCCAAGACGGCCATGGTTGATGTCTCAGCCCCCGTTGTTAGCTCCGATGAAGAAGATTTGCTCGATGACGACTACACTCCCGTCTCTGAGGGGGCCACTCCTCAGGTGATGGATATTGGCGTCGTCATGTTGCCTTTCGAGTTCGCTCCACTGCAGGAGGAGGTCGGGGTCGCTTAGCTAAACCTCGGCCCACGAGACGCCGTATTTGAGAAGCCCCGAGACATGAACCGTCACCTAAGACCCCTCTACATAAGGTGGCACATCGACGGGAAGCCTATCTCGAGGATGCTTGTCGATGGTAGTGCCACCGTGAACCTAATGCCATACTCCCTTCTAAGGAAGCTCGACAAGGATGACGATGACCTGAAGAAGACCAACGTCACCCTCAACAGCTTCAACGGCGACACGACGGAAGCAAAAGGGGTGTTTTCACTAGAACTGACGATGGGGAACAAGACACTACCCACCACTTTCTTCATCGTCGATGTACAAGGCAATTATAATGTATTGCTTGGGGGTGATTGGATCCATGCAAATCGGTGTGTGCCATCTACCTTGCATCAGCACCTAATACAATGGGATGGCGATGAGGTCGAGATAGTGTACGCCGATACATCGGCCCATGTTAGTTTGGTCGATGTGTCCGGCGCCGCCGCCCATGATGAGATAGAGTGCTTGTCGGGACGGGACCTCTCAGATTATGACTTTGTTAGTGTATCAGAGGGGAGGTTTGTTCCTATTTCCGTGAAGCCGGCTGATGTGACTCGGTTGTGTCTAAGATAGGAGAATGTCTAGCGCTAATCTTGATTGGCTAAAATCTCGCGTGGAGCAATATCAGTCTTCTCAAGACGGTATCGTCGAAGCCATTGAAGATTTTAGCGAGGTAGAAAAATTAGGTCAAGGCTTCTCGTCGGCCGATCCTTTGGAACAAGTAGACATAGGAGATGGTAGTATTCCGAGGCCAACGTTTGTAAATTAGAATCTGAATAATGATGTAAAGGCTGAAGTAATAAAATTGCTTCAATCGTATGTTGATTGCTTCGCATGGGATTACAGCGAGATGCCCGGGCTAAGCCGAGAGCTTGTTGAGCATCGGCTCCCCATCAAACCCGGGTTTAGGCCTTATAAACAGCCGCTGCGCCGCTTCAATTCGGCCATCTATGACCGAGTTAAAGAGGAGGTTGAACGTCTATTAGCGGCAGGTTTTATTAGGCCATGCAGGTATGCGGAATGGGTCGCTAACATCGTGCCTGTCGAGAAGAAAGAGAGTGGCAATATCCGCATCTGCGTCAACTTCAAGGATTTGAACAAGGCTACTCCGAAAGACGAATATCCCATGCCGATAGCCGACATGTTGATCAACGATGCCTCGGGACATAAGGTACTAAGTTTTCTTGATGGCAACGCTGGTTATAATCAAATCTTTATGGCCGAAGAAGACGTTTTTATAATGGCTTTTCGTTGTCCAGGTTTTGTCGGCTTGTTTGAATAGGTAGTAATGACGTTTGGTTTAAAGAATGCTGGCGCCACATACCAACATGCCATGAACTTAATCTTTCATGACTTGCTAGGAGTTATGTTAGAAGTTTATATAGATGATGTTGTGGTCAGATCGGACGCTATGGAAAACCACCTCGCCAATTTGAGAGTTGCTTTCGAAAGAATGCGTAAGTATGGCTTAAAAATGAACCCGATCAAGTGTGCTTTTGGTGTGTCGGCGGGTAAATTCTTGGGATTCATGATTCATGAAAGAGGCATTGAAATTGATCCTAAGAGTCTTGAGAAAATTAGAGGATGTTTAGCGCCGACATGTAAGAAAGATGTGCAAAAACTGCTAGGCAAGGTTAGTTATTTGCGACACTTTATATCTAACTTGTCTGGAAAAATCGATGCTTTCGTCCCAATACTCCGGCTAAAAATGAAGCCAGGTTCACTTGGGGGCAAGCCAGCAATGCGCGTTTGAGAAAATCAAAGAGTGCTTATCGACGCTGCCAGTGGTAAGGGCGTCGAAGGCCGGGATTCCGTTTTGGTTTTATATTGCCACGGAGGAGAGTGTTATTGGAGACGTGTTGACTCAAGACATCAAAGGAAGAGAGTACATCATCACCTTCTTGAGTCGTCGACTTCTAGACATCGAGACAAGGTACGTGTTTGTGGAGCATTTGTGTTTATCCCTCTATTATGCGTGTACCAAATTACATCACTATCTTCTCCCTAGCACATGTATTGTCACTTGCCAAATGGATGTCATAAAATACATGTTGCAAAAGCTGATTCTAAGTGATAGAATCGACAAGTGGGCGTATGCGTTAATCGAATATGATTTGGCTTATGAACCATTGAAAGCTATGAAAGGCCAAGTCGTTGCTAATTTTATAATGGATCACCACGTAGATGTAAATTGGGGCAATAAAGATGCTTTGATTGAAGTATTACCATGGAAACTTTACTTCGATGGTTCGGCTTGCAAAAATGGCCAAGGTGTTGGAGTGGTACTCGTATCACCAAGTGGTATGCACTTTGAGACCTCGGCCCGTTTGGAATTTCATTCAACTAATAATCAAGCTGAATACGAAGCCCTATTGCTAGGTCTTGAGTTGTTAAATTTCATGGGTGTGAAATATGTTCATGCATATGGTGATTCTTTATTAGTCGTGCAACAATAGCTAAGCTTGCTCAATGTTTTAACGGTTTGCTAAATAGCTACTTGGATAAGTGTTTATACTTAATTTCTACCTTTAATGATTTTGAGATTACTCATGTGTCTAGAGAGGCCAACTCACTTGCAAATGACTTGGCTCAACAAGCATCGGGCTATCAAATTAGGAGAGGTAAATTCTGCACACATGAAAGGTCGGTGTTTGAAGATGATGTAACACCCGAGGGTACTACTGTCGGTCTGACCGGCTTTGTGAGCATGGTCCGACTGCCCTTGCGTACCCGGTCTGACCGACCATGTTAGGACGGTTAGACCGAACTATGCCAGACAACCGGCAATAGTCGGTTGAACCGGCCAACATGGCCGGTCCGACCGACTGTTGTCAGGAAGGTTTAGTGCTCGGGGGGTAGGTCCAAATGATAAATCTTGAGGCCAGTTCTAGTGGGGATTTGGCCATTGCTCCTTTGGTCAGTGAGGATGATTGGAAGATCCCAATCGTCCAATATTTGAGAAATTCGAGCCAAAAAGTTGATCGGAAGGTTCGACGACAGGCTTTCAAATTTGTTTTGCTCGACGATATGTTGTATTGCCGGACTATCGACGGAGTACTTTTGAAGTGTTTAGACCCCGATCAAGCTAGAGTTGCTGCAGGCGAAGTACATGAAGGGCTTTACGGTACTCATCAGTCGCCCCCAAAGATGAGTTGAATGCTCAAAAGGGCAGGTTTTTATTGGCCAACTATGACTAAAGACTGTTTTAGATACTATAGAGGATGCGAAGCTTGTCAAAAGTTTGGAAATATTCAGTTAGCACCCGCGTCGGTGCTTAATCCTATTATCAAACCATGGCCATTTCGAGGTTGGAGTTTATACTTCATCGACCAAATTCATCCTCCATCTTCGAAAGGGCATCGGTTCGAGTTGATGACAATAGATTACTTCACCAAATGGACCGAGGCCGTGCCGCTCAAGAACATGACTCACAACGAGGTAATTGATTTCATCTTGGAACACATTATACACAGATTCGGCATTCCCCAAACTCTCACTACGGACCAAGGTACTTCATTTGTTGCTAAAGAGGTGAGGGACTTTGCCGAATACTATGGGGTCAAATTGGTAAACTCTTCCCCATATTATGCTTAGGCCAATGGTCAGGCCGAGTCTAGTAACAAAACTGTGATTAAATTAATCAAGAAAAAGATTGAAGAGTTTCGAAAAAGGTGGTATGAGGTACTTTCTGAAGCTCTATGGGCTAGTAGAGTTGCAAAGCATGGTGCCACTAAAGTCAGTCCATATGAGTTAGTATATGGACAAGAAGTTGTTCTACCGGTAGAGGTGGATCTTGGTTCACATAGATTTCTTAAGCAAGATGGCTTATCGGTCGACGAATGTGAGACGCTTTTAAAGGATAATTTAGAAGAGGTGACCGATAAGAGGTTGAAGGCTCTAGAGGCAATAGAGAAAGATAAAAGAAGAGTAGCTAGGGCCTACAACAAGAAGGTCAAGGCAAAATCGTTTCAAATCGATGATTTGGTGTGGAAGACGATTTTGCCATTAGGAACTAGGAGTTCAAAATTCGGTAAATGGTCACCTAGTTGGGAAGGAGCTTTTAAGGTAGTCGGAATCGCTCCAGGCAATGCATATGTCCTAGAATCTTTACAAGGAGAGCGATTTCGAAGGGCTTTGAATGGTAGATATTTAAAAAAAGTACTTCCCAAGTGTGTGGCAAAACGCTTGAAGTGTTAAAAGGTCGATATTGCAAGTATCGCCCAAGGCCCATCATGCTTTTAGCTCACTAAGTTTGCTAAAAGGCAGGGGGCATGTGTTTATAGCAAAAAATGGCATTAATGGTCAAACTAGGCAAATACTGAAAAATAGTATTTTTGGTCGAAAATATGTCAGACCTGGCAAAGGCCGGTCTGACCGGCTATGGTAGGCCGGTCTAACCGGCCAGGTCCAGTCAGATCGAACCCATGGGCTCGGTTAGACCGGCCAGGGTCCAGATTATGGATCCGAGTAGGATTCGAGGTGTTTTCGCCCAAAACTTATCTCAACAGGGTTTTGGACGCATATAACTCTATCTCTAGCCAGGGATAACCAGCCCACCCCCTATAAATACTAGGGAGAAGGTCGATTCAAGATCTCTCCAATACACAAATCCAAAGCACTAGCTTTGAATCGCATTTATTTTCTTTACTTTCCGTACCTTCGTGGGTTTGCTTAAAAGCCCTCCGTCCGCCACGTCCGTAATCACGGTAACCCTTGCTGGTTCGCTTGTGAACCTCCCGTTAATCCACGTAACAAATTGCTATCCTTTTTTATCGGTTTTTATCGCCCTACTCGGCAATTCGGCCTTCTGGCTGAATTGTGTTTGATCTCTTATTGTTTTTGCAGATCAATTGTCTCTCTGAACATCTCCACAAAGTTTGGAGCCGATTGGATCTCGTTTGCTAGGCCGTCCGGGTTCTAACAGATTGGATCTGCCGTCGCCGGTCCGAATGGAGGTACCAGGCCAGTCTGACCGGAGCCCTTCGTTGGGCTATTGTCGGCAACGGCCGGTCAGACCGAAGGCCCCCCGCTGGTCCGACTGAGATACTTCGCACTGCTCTGAAGCCCTTCGCTGAAGCCCTTTGCCGGAGCCTCACGCACCGGAGCCTACGTACTTCGAAACCTACCTCATCGGTCCAACCGGAGATCTTCACACCGTGCTGGAGCCTACTCCGCAGCCAACCTTCGGGACTTCGCCCGAAGTTCCTTCGCAACCTCCAGTCCGACCGAGGTTATACCTCCGGTATGACCGGGCTTGAGGCCGAAGGTGTCTCAGGGACCCTTCGGACCATACCCCGCTGTAACTCCAAATCGGCCTCCGAATTGGCCAATTCCAGTTATTTTGGTCATTTTGTTACTGTTCACATTGTTACTAATACTTTTCGGTCAATTGGATTAAAATATTAATTATTTATCTGATTTCCTAATGACTCCAAATCCCTTGTCACTATCTAGGGTAGTCGGAACGCGACGTCGGTATCATTGCGATACTTTTGGACATCGAACCGGCCCAAGTGTGGGGGCGCATTTTTGCGTAAACACCAACTTAAATAGTGGGAGAGTCCCTCACCTCTTGGGATAGCTTTTAGGGTGTAGACATTGTTGGGGGAATAAGTTTTCCCTTGAACAGGGTCCAAATGATGTCAGCCTCCGACAGCCTTCAGCCCAGAGCCCAACACTATCGCAGCCTATTCATTTCTGACGAAGCTGATTCCATGTCCCAAGGAGCACTTCGAAGCCCTCTGGAGCAAGGCCTCCGAACCCCTTCGGAGCCCTCCGGAGTGAATCCCTCAAGATCCTTTAAGGTTTGCCAGAAGCTAAGTCTCAGGCTAACTTCGAAGTTAGCCTCCGGGCCTTGTTCAGAGTTAGCCTTTGAGCTCTATTCGGAGTTAACCCACGAACTCTGTTCGGAGTTAACCTTCGAGCTCCCTTCGGAGCCCCTCAGAGCTAGTCTCTGGACCCTTTCCAGCCAATTCAAAGCCAAGTCTCCGAGAACCCAGTTCGGAGCCCAGTTCGGAGCCCAGTTCGGAGTATGCTTCGAAGCCCACTTCGGAGTGTCCTTCGAAGCCTTCCTTGCAGCCTCCGCCTGAAGAGCTCCGGCCCCTACTCCGAACCCAGAAAATATCTGCACCTCGCTACAGTGTAGAAGTCATACCAGGGGCCCCTTTGCCCCTAGTGTGTCATTTAGCTGGTCAAGAAGTGACATTGTCTGACACATCTGTAAAGCTGTAAAGCACTCTGTACAGTAACTAGCTCCTTTTTCCCTTTTTGCCCCTATGAGCCTAGGACTTATAGAGGGCATTTTTGTCTTTTCCTTTGGCCTGCGTGCCTATAAAAGCAGGGCCAAGCCCTTGTAACAGGATAGCTTCTCCAGGGGCCATGAGAACCCTGGAACTCACTATACTACACCGAGGCATACTATGCCAAATCCACCATAAACTGGACGTAAGGCTATTATCCCCTAGGGGAGGTCGAACCAGTATAAATCCTTTCTCCCCCTTAGAGAACCCTTCGAGGTTCATTTTACACACCATATACACACATACAAAACCTGTGCTGAGTTAACACAATTGCTACAACAGTTGGCGCCGTCCGTGGGGACCTTAGTCCTAAAAGCTAAGTTCTCTGCCACTGTCTGCAATTCGAAGTGCGTTTGAGGGGGGAGCTTCGAAGCTTTCTTGCTTCGCGCACCCTTCGGCATGGGGCTTCGGGTGCAGTTCAAAGGTCATCTTCGCCTTCCCCCATCCTTTGCATTTCGGAGCTCACCCTCCAGCAAGGGCTCTGCTTCATGTGTCAAAGGCCGTCAAAGCCCTAGGGGCTACAAGGCAAGCTTTCACCCACTTTACGAGGTATGTACACTGTCCGAAGTACAGTTCGATGTAAAATTTTGCAATTACTTTAGTATAAAATTGTAGACCTACTTCGCTTAAAATCGAAGCCCTGCTTCGCCTTAAAGCCGAAGCCCTGCTTCGCCTTTAAAGCAAACTTTTGCTCCATCTCATTAAAAGTCCAAGCCTCGCTTCGCGTTTTAAAACTGAAGCTATGCTTCGCGTTTTGAAATCGAAGCCTTGTTTCCTTTCAAAAATTCGAAGCCTTGCTTCGCCTTATCAAAAACCCGAAGCTTTGCTTCGCCTTATTTAAAACTCGAAGCCTTGCTTCGCTTCACAAAGTCCAAAGTACCCCTCCGAAGGCTACATAGTGCCTCCAGGCCCGTAGCAGTGGGCTAAAGGACTCTGGGCCACTGGCCCGATGCGTCCAAGGACTCCAGGTCATCGACCTGATGCGTCCGGGATACGTACCCTAGAATTCAAAGATCCGTTCTCGGTATTTAGAGTCGAAGGTGGTTTAGAGCGAAGGCAGCTCAAAATCACAGGTTCGGTGAATCCACACCAAATATCCTTTTCACTACAGGACCAAGCTCAAGAAGCCTTGCTTCGCTATCTGAACACGCACCGAGGCCTCGCTTCGTGTGATGTGATCTAATCTAAAAAATTAAAGCATCTTGAAGTCATGCTTCGCTTAAAATCTAGGTGCGTTTCGGAGCCTTGCTCACGCACAACATCCAAATCCAAGCATGCCGAAGCATGCTTCACTTAATTTGGCTACGTTGAAACCTTGCTTCGCTCCAAATTAACGCGTTCGAAGCCCAAAAGAGGCCTTCGCTCAATTCAACATAAGCATCCGAAGCCGCCAAAAGGCGCACCCCTTCACATTTTTAATTTCCCGCACCAGCAACGACTAAGTCCCTAGCTGCCACGAGCAAGGGGGAAGCATGTATGCGAAGTGTGCGAATGTAATGTGCAGTACGAGTGTGACAAGCTAAAACGTTCGAAGTCATCAAACTATGAGAAGCATGCAGACGAAGTATGCAAATACAAAAAATCTCATTCATTGAATGATAATTGAGGTGTGTTACAAATATACTTCGAAAAAAAATTATGAGTAGTCTGTGTCTAAGCCTAAGAAAAAGCAAGCTCGAGGCCCCCGCCCTCGCTTGCCCTTCTTTCGGCCAGGGCCCCCTCGGCTAGACAAAGCCTCGTCGGAGCCTGCTCTCCCACGGCCGGTTCGTCCACGTCCCGAAGCCCTCAGACCTCGTCTTCCACTTTGCAGATCACTCCAAGTCTGCGAGGCAGGCGATGCCGTGTCGAAGGCAGAGAAGTCTAAAGCTTCATCGCCTGCCAAGGCCGTTCATGAAGGAAAGGATGAAGAACTCCGAAGGGTCTCCGTCTTCACGATAGCCAGCAGATCCTGGGCAACTTCGGGGATGGCTTCGCCATTAGGCCCCCTCGGAAGTTTAAATCGAGGGGGGCCTTCAGACCTAGCTACTTCGAGGACCGCCCATAACTGGCGAAGTTCTTCAGAGTCCTCAAGTACTTCAAAGTCAACATTCGGAGACTGAGCCTGGGCAGGTATAAAGTACCCCCGCATTTGTATTAATAAACTGATAAGTTTTTACAAGCCTACAGCTAAGAATTACAAGGAGCCTAAGGAGATCTACACCTTCGGAGAAGGAGGTGCCGACGTTGAAGGATGAGTTGGCGAGGCATGCGCCCTGGCTCGACAGAGGCGGAGGGCTTTCGGAAGCTCAAGGACTGCTTCGCAGCCTTGGTCCTTCCAAGGCTCCTGAAGTCGCCACCAAGCTCCACGGATGCCGACCGGAGGCGTCACCAAGTGCTGGCCTCCGAAGGCAGCCAGAGTCGCCGAGGTTGCTGCTTCGAGGTGGTTGCACCCCGTGTTGTGAAGCATTTGCAACACCCTTTGACCCGCCACTCGGCCGGCCATCAAGGCAAAGCCCTTCAAAGATTGCTCCGCCGTCGAAGCCACCACCTTCAAAAATGCAGCACGGTCCCCAATTGGATCCTGGCTACCGAAGTTCGGAGCCCGACACTTGGTCCCTATTTGTTGTAGGACCTCGGTCAGGCTCAGAGTGGCTTCGTCGACGTTGCCAACGACAATGTTTTCAAGGCACTTAGCTCCTTGGAGAAGCTCGGAGTTCTCCTTCGCCAGCTGGGCTTCGGCATCCTTCGCAGCTTGAAGCTCCGCTCGGAGCCTGTCGGTCTCCGAGGCCAAGGCTTCCCTAGCCTTGTCGGCCTCGGCCCTCGCCGCCTCGGCTGAGGCTTCGATCCGCTTTCGCTTCTCGGCTTCCACCGAGATTTCACGTCGGAGGGCCTCCTTCTCCTCCGCCAGGCGCATCATCCACCTGTCCGCAGAGGTTGATGCTGCTACGTTCATTGTGAAGGCCTGAAAGAATTCAAGAAAATCTTAAGTGTTGATCAAAGACAAAAGTACAGTTCGAAGGCTGTGAGGGACTTCGTTCACCTAGATGAGGGCTTCGTTTGCGTTGCTTAAAAGGTCCATGGGGCTCAAGTGGCTGAGTTGAGCCACCAAGCCTCCTGCCTCCGCAGCTGCGCAGCCCTCGCGGAAGTCGTGGATGGCTGCCTCCATCACGGCCCCCTTCGGCAGCAGAGGCCGGACAATTTCCTCCATCGCAACCGCCTGCACAGGCTTCGGCAGTGATGGACTTCAATCCACCACCTCGACTTCATCGTCGCCTCGAGGGTCCCCTTCGTCGTGACCATTGCCTCCGTCTTCTTCAGACGAGTAGCTGTTGGACTCCGAGCTATCGTTGCTGCTGCTGCTGTTGGAGACCTCCGTTGGCTTCAGAACGGTGGGCCTCGCATCGGCATCATCTTCTGCAAAAAAGTTCAAGTCAAAATCCACATATAAAAGAGAAGTATGTTTGAAGTGTTTACCTTCGTCGGAAATTTCTTTGAAGGTAGAGGGGTCAATGTGTGCCCCCCAATCCCTTCGCTGCGAAGTTGGCGCGTCAACCTCCGTGCCCGAAGCCATCACCGTCGAGGTCATCGCTACCACCTTGGTAGCCGTTGCCGGAGCACTTTTTGGCTCCGCTTCCGTTTGAGGGTTCGCAACCGTTGCCTCCTCCGGAGTTGAGGCTTCGGTCGCGAGGACCTCCGACCGAGCCTTTGAAGTTTCAGGCTCATCGCCGTCCCCCCTTTTCCTCTTGGAGCCGGTTGTCGAAGGTACAAGATGGGAGAAGTCCGGCAGAGCCTGGACCTCCTCGTAGCCGAGCAGGGTCCACACCCTATTCCAGTGCTCCCAGGTCCCCACCAGAGTAAGCCGTTGGGCTTGCTCCTCAGGTGTCGGGGCCCCTACGACACGCTCCGCCGCCGCGATGGCCTCCTCCGGAGTCCTCACTTCAAGAGAGGCTTTATCAAGATTCAAAGTCAGAGTAAAGTTTTTCGGTGAAGTATGAAAGTGGAAAGGCTTCGAAGTCTTACCGAGGCGTTCAAATGCCACTTCGTTTAAGCCCCCTCGGCCCGAAGGTTGTAAGAGCCCCTCCGACCAAGAGCGCGCAAGAGGGCTGAGCCGAAGGGTGATGAACTCCTCCGCGAGGTCCCTCATGCTCATCTTTGCGGCCACCCTCCGAAGGAGCGAGATCCTCGAGCGAAGGGTGTCGGAGCTGGTCTTCACCACGCCTTCGCGCCGGTAAGAGATAAGTGCATTAGTACTCCGAAGGGGAGAGTTCGTGCCGACGGAGGCGTAGAACCACTCTTGATCCCACTTCGAGTACCATTTGCTGTTGGCGGCCCTCGCTGGAAATTAGCGCTTCCGAAGGCCAAAGCCCTCTTGACGCGGTCTGCACCCTCCCTCGGCTTCGGTTGACAGTTGGCGTCGTGGAGGGCGACGAAGACGTCGGCGCGGCCCTCGCAACCTTCGGCCCTCATGGCCCATTCAAACACAGCAAGCCTCGCCACAACGTTGGGCGAAAGTTGAGGAAGCTCGAGGTTGTAAGCCTTCAGGACTTCGCTCAGCATCCCCACCGCCGGCAGTCTGAGGCCGGCTTCGAAGAAGGCTTCGAATAGCACCACTTCGTCAGCCTGAGGCCTCGGTATGGCCTCCAACTTCTTCGGAACTCGAAGCTGGATCTTCGACGCAATCTTCCCCTCGCAGGCCCTCCGGACAGACTCCTCAGTGGAGATCGAGGCCCTCATCTCTAGTGTCTGCTCGAACTTGTCGGATGGCGACCGAAGGTCCTTCGGCCCCAACTGCCTCGGTGCAGGCTTCGCTGCCGCAGCTGCCGCTGTCTGCACTTGGGCGGAGCTCGAGCTCGAGCCCAAGACCAAAGCCTTCGAAGCAACCTTCTTCGGCATTTCTGTGAAGCTTCGGAGCGAAGTATGCTAAAACTTGCGAAGGGCTCTAAAGCTTACGAAGGGTGCTTCGCGCGAAGCTAAGGACGAGAAGAGAGCAAAGGATGCAAGGCGCTGAGAAAAAAACAAATGAGAAGTGTGCCGAAGCCGTGTGCGGTAAACCCCGATTTATAGGTGGTAAAAATCCCGACGGTTCGTGGGCCGAAGCCACTGACAGGTGGGCCTCCAGCAAAGCCGAAGCGGCCCGGTGCACTGTAACAGTCAATTTTATAGCCGTTGTGGAGTCAATCTATTCCCCTGAGGTCATTCTGACAGCTGACGCAGGCAATTATTACCTGCGCTTTTCGAAGCTGCCTTCGGTCCAAGCTCCGAAGGCCTATTTTCCCTGAAGTTGTAATGTTCTGTCATTTGTCCCAAGGGCGCATGCACCCCTTCATCCCGAAGGCCTGCAAGCGAGGGGCTACTGTTGGGGGAATAAGTTTTCCCTTGAACAGGGGCCAAATGACGTCAGCCTCCGACAGCCTTCAGCCCAGAGCCCAACACTGTCGAAGCCTGTTCATTTCTGACGAAGCTGATTCCAAGTCCCAAGGAGCACTTCAAAGCCCTCTGGAGCGAGGCCTTCGAACCCCTTCGGAGCCCTCCGGAGCGAAGCCCTCAAGATCCTTTAAGGTTTACCAGAAGCTAAGTCTCAGGCTAACTTCGAAGTTAGCCTCTGGGCCTTGTTCGGAGTTAGCCTTCGAGCTCTATTTGGAGTTAACCCACGAACTCTATTCGGAGTTAACCTTCGAGCTCCCTTCGGAGCCCCTCAAAGCTAGTCTCCGGACCCTTTCCAGCCAATTCAAAGCCAAGTCTCCGAGAACCCAGTTCGGAGCCCAGTTCGGAGTATTCTTCGAAGCCCACTTCGGAGTGTACTTCAAAGCCTTCCTTGCAGCCTCCGCCTGAAGAGCTCCGGCCCCTACTCCGAACCCAGAAAATATCTGCACCTCGCTACAGTGTAGAAGTCATACCAAGGGCCCCTTTGCCCCTAGTGTGTCGTTTAGCTGGTCAAGAAGTGACGTTGTCTGACACATCTGTAAAGCTGTAAAGCACTCTGTACAGTAACTAGCTCCTTTTTCCCTTTTTGCCCCTATGAGCCTAGGACTTATAGAGGGCATTTTTGTCTTTTCCTTTGGCCCGCGTGCCTATAAAAGCAGGGCCAAGCCCTTGTAACAGGATAGCTTCTCCAGGGGCCATGAGAACCCTAGAACTCACTATACTACACCGAGGCATACTATGCCAAATCCACCACAAACTAGACGTAGGGCTATTATCCCCTAGGGGAGGTCCGAACCAGTATAAATCCTTTCTCCCCCTGAAAGAACCCTTCGAAGTTCATTTTACACACCATATACACACATACAAAACCTGTGCTGTAGCTAACACAATTGCTACAACAGACATGTAGACAGGGCTCCCTCCCGATGTGAGCCAAAAGTTAGATCAATTTCTTTGTAGTGGGCCAACATTACGTTTGAAATCGATGCAGCTGTCCCCGTCAGTGGCTGCACCCTCGGTCGGCGCCTCTATCCGCCATCGTTGACGTCACTAGCACTACAAGAAAACAGGGAACTTTCATCGGCATTTGGCGAAATAAAATTGATAAATAATTTACAAATAAATTTGATCACAGTTTTACAGACTTGCATGTCAAAAAAACAAAACAATGATAAAAAAATAAATATGCGTCATGCGAAGTAAAACATTACGCTCGAAATCTTCATCAATAGAAGGACCGGTATAATATTTTAAAGAAAATATATATTATAGCATGATAATCATACATTCAGCTAAAACACACATCTTTCAAATTATAAAAAAAAGAATATATACATACATATATATATATATACAACGATAAATATTTTGTATGATTCATAAACGAGATTAATTATATATCTTGTATGAACATATGCATCATAGTTAGCTCAATACCAACGGAAAAAGCTAACTTTCGTCGGCATTTGGCCGACGGAAGCGTTTTGACGGAAGTTATGTAACTTCCGTCGGCTATACCTGGCCGACGGTAGTTTTTAGAAAAATCCTTAACTTCCGTCGGCCAAATATTTGGCCGATGAAAGTTAACTTTTTTTGCTTTTTTCGGTACAATGCAGTATTTTAAATATCCACATAAATTTCACATTTCAAATTTATAACAGAACACATTGCAAATATCCTCAACATAATTTTATATTTCAGATTTCACATTTACAACAGAACACATCATTTACAAAAATTCATATTTCACATTTCAAATTCACAATAGAACATCGTCCACGACAAACATCCTCCATAGAAAAAATCGTCCACGGCAAACATCCTCCACAGCAAACATCGTCCACGACAGCAAGAAGGTAGTGGTGGCGAGGAGCATCGGCGGTGGTGGCGGGGGCCAGGGAGGTGGCGGAGACTGGGCGAGATGGCGGTGGAGATCGGTGGTGGCGGCGGGGACCGACGGGGACAGCGGTGACCAGGGGTGGCGGCAGCGACCGACGGTGGTGGCGGGGGCCGAGGAGGTGGCGGAGACCGATGGTGGCGGTGGGGACCGGGGAGGTGGCGACGGGGACCGGGGAGGTGGCGGTGGGGACCGACTGTGGTGAGGAGCACAGGGGTTGTGGTGGCTAGGATAAGTGGAAATAAATGGGAGACGCGGCCGGGCTGCCATATATACTTAGGGCAAACTTAACTTCCGTCGGTCAAAGATGAGCCGACAGAAGTTATTAAAAAATTAGCGGGGGCGTCAGGAAAATTACCTTTCGTCAGCCTACAGCACTGGCCGACGAAAGTTAAGTATTACTTTCGTCGGCTCGATCTAGCCGACGAAAGTTAACTTTTTTCCGCCGGCTTTACAAAAAACCGACGAAAATTAAATAAACCAACAAAAAATTTTAGTTTTCTTGTAGTGTAGACATCGACAACCATCAAAGCATATGGTCAGCATCAGCTGCCAAGCCGGCCATCTATGTAGCTGTTCACTACCAGCCGCCACACCCGCCGTCGGAAACACGACCATCACCAGCAGCTAGGGATGGATATGGATGTCAGAATATCCGAATTATTCGTATTCGTATTCGAATTACTGTAAATATGGATATCCATATTCGTATCCGAATTAAATATGGATGACATTCGGAAATATCCGAATTCGTTTTACAAATGTGGATATGGAAATGGATATCCGAATTCTGCTGAATGTGGATATGGAAATGGATACATCCGTATTCATTTTAGGATTTCACACAGATTAAACTTAGACTCAAGATAATATATTATCACTATATTAATGGTTTTTTATTATTTATATAATTATGGAATACTTAAGTTAGTGAATATTAATAAGTTATGGTTTAAAATAAATTGATGGTTAAATATTTGTTTGAACTTTAATTTTTTTATAATCAAAAAGCAACATATATAATTTCATATATTTTTTTGTATTTTTTAGATACATTTGCTATTTTTAACTCATTAATTGTGTTTCTAGGATTTAAATTGAAATATGTGAAATTTGAAATGCAAGTACCTAAAATAATGCACTAAAATTTATAGAAAAATTGCATTCACTATTTGTGTCCATTTTTAGTTCTTATCCATGAAATTTAAAGAAATATTAAAAAAATTATGTTACGACACTTCATCGGTAATGTGGAGCTTAAGGGTTTTTTAATTATAAAAAATCAAATAAAGTCTGAAAAATACGAGAATTATCACAGTGTTATAATATTATACGTAGATACCATGATAAAATTTTGAAAATGTTTCGAGAAATTTATCATATAGAATGTTAAGAAATCTGAAATTCTCTTAAGAGGAAATAGAGTTTTGAGAAGGAATAGGTTATGGTTTAAAATAAATTTATGGTTAAATATTTGTTTGAACTTGAATTTTTTTATATAATCAAAATACAAAATATATCATACCATATAAATTTTTTTGTATTTTTCCAGATCCATTTGCTATTTTTAACTCATTAATTGTGTTTATAGTATTTAAATTGGAATATGTGAAATTTAAACTGCAAGTACCTAAAATAATGCACTAAAATTTATCTAAAAATCACATTCACTATTTTGTATCCATTTTTATTTCTTATCCACTAAATTTAAAGAAATATTAAAAAATTTATGTTACGACACTTCATCAGTAATGTGGAGCTTAAGGGTTTTTTAATTATAAAAAAATCAAATAAAGTCTGAAAAATACGAGACTTATCACAGTGTTATAATATTATACGTAGATACCATGATAAAGTTTGAAAATGTTTCGAGAAATCTATCATATAGAATATTAAGAAATCTAAGATTCTCTTAAGAGGAAATAGAGTTTTGAGAAGGAATAGGTTATGGTTTAAAGTAAATTTATGGTTAAATATTTGTTTGAACTTGAATTTTTTTATATAATCAAAATACAACATATCTCATACCATATAAATTGTTTGTATTTTTCTAGATCCATTTGCTATTTTTAACTCATTAATTATGTTTCTAGTATTTAAATTGGAATATGTGAAATTTGAACTGCAAGTACTTAAAATAATGCACTAAAATTTATCGAAAAATCACATTAACTATTTTGTGTCCATTTTTAGTTCTTATCCACTAAATTTAAAGAAATGTTAAAAAATTTATGTTACTACACTTCATCCGTAATGTGTAGCTTAAGAGTTTTTTAATTATAAAAAATCAAATAAAGTCTGAAAAATACGAGACTTATCACAGTGTTATAATATTATACGTAGATACCATGATAAAAGTTTGAAAATGTTTCGAGAAATTTATCATATAGAATGTTAAGAAATCTGAGATTCTCTCGAGAGGAAATAGAGTTTTGAGAAGGAATAGGTTATGGTTTAAAGTAAATTTATGGTTAAATATTTGTTTGAACTTGAATTTTTTTATATAATCAAAATACAACATATCTCATACCATATAAATTGTTTGTATTTTTCTAGATCCATTTGCTATTTTTAACTCATTAGTTGTGTTTCTAGTATTTAAATTGGAATATGTGAAATTTGAACTGCAAGTACCTAAAATAATGCACTAAAATTTATATAAAAATCACATTCACTTTTTTGTGTCCATTTTTAGTTGTTATCCAGTAAATTTAAAGAAATTTTAAAAATTTTATGTTACGACACTTCATTAGTAATGTGGAGCTTAATGGTTTTTTAATTATAAAAAAATCAAATAAAGTCTGAAAAATACGAGACTTGTCACAGTGTTATAATATTATACGTAGATATCATGATAAAAATTTTAAAATGTTTCAAAAATTTTATCATATAGAATGTTAAGAAATCTGAGATTCTCATAGAGGAAATAGAGTTTTGAGAACGAATAGATTATGGTTTAAAGTAAATTGATGGTTAAATGTTTGTTTTAACTTGAATTTTTTTATATAATTAAAATACAATATATCTCATACCATATAATTGTTTTGTATTTTTCTACATCTATTTTCTATTTTAACTCATTAATTGTGTTTCTAGTATTTAAATTGGAATATGTGAAATTTGAACTGCAAGTACCTAAAATAATGCACTAAAATTTATATAAAAATCACATTCATTATTTTGTGTCCATTTTTAGTTGTTATCCACTAAATTTAAAGAAATGTTAAAAAATTTATGTTACAACACTTCATGAGTAATGTGGAGCTTAAGAGTTTTTTAATTATAAAAAATCAAATAAAGTCTGAAAATATGAGACTTGTCATAGTATTATAATATTATACTTAGATACCATGATAAAAGTTTGAAAATGTTTTGAGAAATTTATCATATAGGATGTTAATAAATTTTTGAAAATGTTTAATTTTTAAAAACAATAAAATTCAGCCAATTCTTTCCAAATTGCCGCCTGTTTTTTTTGCATTTGCGCACCTGGACTCAATTTGTGTGTTCTTGTTGGTTGAAATGTATGATGAATTTCGGTTCAAGACTTTATGTAGTTCTTATTAGTTGTTGCGTATGATTAATTTTAGCTAGTGTTGTTTAAAAATTTATTTTGTGCATGGTTTATTGTGTATCATTGTTTCTTATTAATTATTATTCTAATTTGGTATATTGTACCTTTTGGATTTTTAAAAATTTTGTGAAACAACGAATATTTGGAGTTAAACCGAGTAAACATCCGAATACATATTCGTATTCGAAACATCCGTTTTGTATTCGTATTCGAGAACATCCGAATCCGTATTCGTATTCGAATTAAAATGTGGTAAATAGTGCTATCCGAATTCGTTTCCATTCGTATCCGATCCGAATCCATCCCTACCAGCAACCCCGCCAGTCATTGATGCGGACCACGTGGATCGATGCCCTTTGCCGCCAACCTCATGACTGCACCGTGACAGCTAACGTACAACCTACCTCCACTTCACCATCGTCGTCGGCCCGCCTCCTTAAGGGCCTTCGCTGACGGCCTCCACGTGTGCGTGTTTGCACCCAGTCGCCGTTGTGAAGCACCATCACCATATGTTCTGGCCTCAGCTAACGGCACACGACCCGCGCCTCAACGTCACCATCTACCCTCAGCTCACCTTGTTGTTAGCATTGTCTCTCCATTGGCCGCTGGCATATCCATGCGTCAATCCAGGCACCCACACCAAGAGAAGACCAAATCCAACCATGGAGGCACCAGATCAGGTGGGTGCCACAACCACAAGCAAAGGTTGGGAGGCGCCTCCACATGTCACCATCTGTTGCTGAGTCTAGCCACTAAGCTCGCGAAGACCTAGGGCTTGTTTGATTTTTTTAGGGACTAAACTAAACTTTAGTTTATTCCTTTTTACAGGACTAAACTTTAGTCTCTCCTTGTTTGGTTCTAAGGACTAAAGAACTAAAGAAGGGTGAGGACTGAGAGGTAAGTAACACTTTTTAGTCCCTTTTAACAAGGTTTTGGGACTAAAGAGCTAAAGTTTAAGAACTAAAGTTTAGTCACTAAACTGTAGCAGCCCCAAACCAAACACCCCCTAATAACTGCACCCCTTCCTAATCTCCACGCCCCCTCGTTCGTAACTGTCTCTGTTGCCCCTTGTCTCCACGCCAGATATAGCAAGAGATCTCGAGGTGCTGCTCCGCCGAGGCCGTCTTGGTGGCTTGCTCGGGCGACGGCGAGGCGGGGAAGAGGGGAGGAAAGGAGTGGCAGCTCTAAGGATACGGGTCGCGTTGCCACTTGAGGGTCTGGGCTTTCCTCCAAGTCTTTTTACCATGATTTAAGTACACACTATAATTTTTTAACCGTGATTTAAAACATTATATTCGTCAGTTCCATAAGAGAAAATGATGCACGTAAAGTTATGAGCAAAAAGAAACCATTCTTTAGCTGTTTGGTCAATAGTTGAAGCCATCACGAGGTAATCCATACCATAGTCCATAGCATGGGCACTGCACTGTCTCAAAGGAATATAGCTGAAAAATCGATTTTCACCCAAAATCGAATGTGATGGAGGGTCCGAAGAAAATGTGTAGCCACAAATATAGCAAAACTTCTGCTTAAAAGAACCATTCCGGTACGGGTGCTCTGCTCTTCTCCATTTCGGTCGCAGGTATCCACTTCCAAGTTCCAAGTCAACCCTTTTGGTGCAGAGGCAGTAGCGGATCACAGCCAGCGCCCGCCGACGGAGATGGAGGCCGCTCTGCTGAGCGGATTGATCAGAGTTGCCGTGTCCAAGCTCTGGTCGACGGCCAGCGAGAAGTACAAGCTTCACAAGGGTCTCAAGGATGACATTAATTTCCTCGCTAAGGAGCTCAAGATGATCGCCGCTGTCATCGACCGCGAGCTCTCGTCTCCGACCGGTGGGTATCGAAGAGCCGTCCTGCAGCTGTCGATGGAGGAGCTGCAGGAATTGGCCCACGACATAGAGGACTGCATCGACAAGATCCTGTATTGCGCGACCAGGGATCAGCAGTCATCTGCGGTCTCTCGGGCCTTGCGATCTATCAAGAAGATCCACGACGATCCCAAGCTAGCCAAGGAGATGCAGCGGCTGAGGAAGCAAGTGAAGGAAGCGAACAAGCGGAGCGAGAGATACAAGGTCTCCTCTCAGCCCTCCCCTGCTACTAGCGTGGGGGAAGAATCCTCCGATCCGCGCAATATTCACGCGAATCTCATCGGCGTCGAGGCGCCTCTGGCGGAGCTCACGCTGCAGCTGGCCGGAGCTGACGAGAGGAAGCTGAAGGTAATTTCCGTTGTCGGATTCTCCGGATCTGGGAAGACCGCCCTCGCGGCGAAGGTGTATAATCAGGAGAGGAATTCGGGCATGTTCGACAAGTTCGCGTGGGTCTGTGCCGCGCACAAGGAGCCAAGCGAGGTGCTATCGGAATTGCTCCGGGGGATTATTAGCTCAGATGCTCATCCCATCCAGGCAAGTACGGATATCGGCCAGCTTTGTGTAGATCTCAGACAACAGTTGGAGAAGAACAGGTAATTCAGTTTAACACTTCTTTTTTCAGATAAAGGGTACTTCAACACCAAATAATCGATAGATTAACTTATCTTTAAGCTAGTAGCAATGCATGAAAAGTGTATTTCAAATCCTAAGAAGCATTACGCAACAACCGTCCCCTGACTGATTTTATTACTACATTGCAACTAAAGAACTTTCAACGTAGAATTTCAGTTTAGAATTTCTACCTTGTAGCACCCCTTTTCCGAACTATATTATAGTGTGGGCATCAAATACAAGTCAAATATTAACATTTCCTTCTTGATCTACCTCCTAGGTATTTGATTGTAATTGATGACATTCGAACAGAGCATCTGTGGAACACAATCAAACCTGCCTTCCCAGCTGATATGAATGTGAGCAGCAGAATAGTAGTGACGACAACTATCCAGTCAATAGCCAATTATGTAAGCAGCTTTTCTGCAGGTTATGTGCTCGAAGTTAGCAGACTTAATGATCATTGTTCTAAGCAATTGTTATGTAAGAAAGCTTGTCCGGATCAATATTCAAACTACCATCAACCAGATACAACAGCAATTTTGAAACAATGTGACGGCCAGCCACTTGCTCTCGTTACAGTTGGTGAATTTCTCCGAGCAAACGGTTGGCCAACGGGGCCTTATTGTGACCGTATAAGCAACCGGTTACAATATTACTTGAGGAAGGAGACTTTTGAAAGAATGAGACAGATTATGACCCGTAACTACACCACTCTGCCTGGCCATGCTCTCAAGGCTTGCTTGCTATACTTTTGCATGTTTCCCTGTGATCATCCGATCAGGACGAAAAGTCTGTTGAGGCGATGGTTAGCTGAGGGTTTTGTAGAAGTGGAACCACTTCCGTCAGATAATACCCTGTTGGATCCAGTAGATGCTTTCCATGAGCTCATTAACCGGAAAATTATTCGTCCCATCAATGTAAGCAACAATTGCAGCGTCAAGACTTGCAAAACATATGGCATGATGCATGGGTTTCTTTTGGGTATGGCCATCTCTCAAAACTTCATAACATTATTTTGTGATCAGAAGCCGGAACCAAGATATGCTCGTCGGCTTTCTGTCCATGGTAACACTATAATAAATGGTGATCATCCTAAAGGAATTGATTTATCACTTATCCGGTCTCTGACAATCTTCGGGGAGGCAGATGAATCTGTATTGGACTTTAGCAAGTATCAGCTGCTGCGAGTCTTGGATCTTGAAAAGTGTGATAACTTGAAGAATGGTCATCTAAAAGATGTATGCAATCTGCTGCTGCTTAAATATATGAGCCTCGGGGGCGAAGTTACCAGGCTTCCAAGTGATATTGGAAAACTGAAATATTTGGAGGTATTAGATTTAAGGAGAACGATGGTAAACATAGTGCCCGTAGAAGTCCTCCTGTTGCCATGCTTAATTCATTTGTTTGGGAAATTTAAGCTCCAGGCTCCGGACGAATCCAAGCAAATAAATGAAATGCTAGATTTGCTCTCCAAACATAAAAGTCAATTGGAAACTCTAGCTGGATTTGTTACTGACGGAAGCGAAGGGTTCCTTCATCTTATGGGTTTCATGAAAAAATTGAGAAAGCTGAAGATTTGGTGCAAGTCATCTGCAGGTAGTGCTGATGGGACCCCACAAAATGAAGGCAGAACTGGCGTCCAGACTGATCTTAGGACAGCAATTCAGGAATTCATTCGGGATGATATGGAGCCAAATACTGGTAGACGTACTTTATCACTTCATTTTGACAAATGCTCCACGAAATCCTTAAAATCCATGAAGGGATCCTTCTACCTCAGCTCGCTGAAATTACATGGCAATTTTCTCAGATTGCCGAAGTTTGTAATGTCAGTTCGTGGTCTCGTGGACTTGTGTATTTCGTCTGGTACATTGACAACTCGTCTTCTTGAAGCTTTGAGTACTTTGACGCGCTTGAAGTATCTTAAATTGATTGCCGATGAGCTTCAAAGCTTCATCATAAGAAAAACGGCATTTCCCTCCCTTGTACGGCTTTGCATTGTCCTGGAAAATCCAACATTCCCATCAATCGAGGAAGGAGCTTTGCAGTACTTGGTCGCTCTGCAGTTGTTCTGCGAAAAGCTAAAGGGCCTGTCGGACATCAAAATCGAAAACCTTTTGCGTCTTCAGGAGGTCACTCTTGATACTATGGTTAGTACAGAAACAAAAGATCTATGGATAAAGGCCGCTAAGGAGCATCCCAAGAGGCCTAAAATATTGTTGCTCAACTCTGTCGATGCAGCGGAATGTGAGCCTACAGACTGCTCTTCTACATCAGAAAAAACTGAAATGGCGGCAACGGAAAGTTCACTTGCAGCAGGGGGGGCAGTACAAGAGATAACCATTGAAAAGCAACTTAACCAAGGAGTGGAACCCTCTTATGTGCCAAAGAAACAAAACAATTTCTCTGGCCAATCACTCTCACTCGATTACGATAATATGGTGATATCAGAGATTTCTCCTCCTCCTGGTCAGTTGTCTAATAACATAGTACCTGCTTATACATGACATGAGTCTTCATCATTGATGCCTCACCCCGGTTAGTTATTTCTGACCATTTGCTCTTTTGTTTTGCCTCTTATGTTCAATTAGAATTTTGATTTATAAGGGCTTGTTTGGGTAGAGGGGGAGTAAAACTCCAGGGAATAATATCCCAAAGGGGATTTTGAGTGACATATTTCTCCCCCTCCCACTCCCTAGGAAGAAATTTCCCTTGAGGAAAATATTCCCAGCCACTATTTGGGAACTGAAGAGGATAAAAATCCTCCTACTCAATAGCAAGTGTAAAAAAGCTCTAATTTTTATGAATTCAATTGCATGTAGAACAAAAGATCACTCACTCTCTCTCAACAAGGGTAAAATACAAAGCTCAATTACATTGCATGTAGAACAAAGCTCACAAATCACTCACTCTATCTCAACTAGAGCAAATACAATTATCATCATAACAAGATCATAGAACACATCATATAGAACAAGATGCCCTAAACAGCCAATCATCAAAACATTGAACAAAAGTGGGCAAAGGTCTTTAATCCGCAAAAGACTAAACCATTCCTGATTCTTGTGGCCAAAAACAACATCCAATCTTATGAAGTCTAGGAAACGAAAAGAAATAGAAAAATTGAAAAACAAATCTCATCTCAGTTGTTTAGGGGATCATGTGTCTCCTCCGTAGACAAAAGATACAGAAATAGCAAAATTGAAAAACAAATCCAATCTCAACTAGCGCAAATTGTCCACTGCTTCGTCGGAAACCCTCTTCTGGTATCGGCACTCATCACTGCTGCAAAATGCTTTATCGCCTCTGCACAAGATACAGAAAACTCAAGTTATCACGATAACAACAAACAGAACAAACTACTCGGTGAGATCATAGCATACATGTGGTGTCTATTGTCAGACTACAGGTTAAAACTCAAGTTAAAACTCCAGGAAGGACCAATCCAGTGTTCATGGAAAGGTTATCAGACATAGACAGATCAAACTACTTAATTACTCCAGTGTGTCAAGCCCAATGTATGCTAGTTTTAGCTGTGGTCAAGTTGTACAAAAGTGACAATTGAAACACTACAACTCAGGAGCAGCTCATGATCAAGCTACATGTCAAACCCCCTTCTTTTTACTTTTGCAATAATACATGAATAATTAGTACAGTATGCAACTCAAAACTTAAATAAAACAAGAAATCTCAAAGAGTAAATATTTTAGAACAAAGATTCATACCTTGGAAGCAATTTCACCCTTAATCCATAGTAGACGGATATTTGGATTCTTGAAGTTGATGAAGATTTCACGATTCAACTCACATTTGAATATATTAGTTGCAAGTGCTTTTTCATCATCAGATAGTTCTTCAATTGACTCAAGAATAGCAAGACAATTCTTAATAGAACAATCATCTTTTGGTTTTGTCTTTCCATCCAATTCATCATTAAAATCACTAGTTTGCTTCTTTCTAAAGTCTACATACTCCTGTAGAACTCCAGCAATTTGACTTTGTTTTCTCTTTTTTCCATAACTAACTCCTTTATGTCCAGAACATGATGAAGTTCTATGTTCTTCTTCATCAAGATTTATAGTATTGTTTGATTCCCTTTAAACATCAGGATTTGTTAAGAATGGGTTCTCACTAACTTCAGAGGATTATCTAGATTGACACATTCATTTTGTGATGGTGGTGAAAGATCAATTGTCTCTATTGATGTAAAATTTAACTCATCTGTAGCAATGCTACCTATTTAAGCATTCAACACAAAAATCAGAATGTTTTTCCTAGAGTTGTATAACATTATTAATTAAGTGTACATAGTATAAAAAGACCATCACTAATGAATGCATGTAGAGGCAAGAAATTACCTTCATACAATTTTTCCATACTATCAAAGAGAGAATAAGTTTGTTCACTATACAGCTAAATACAATTAACATCCTCAAAGAATACCATTTGAATAGAATGGTACACATATCTTCAGTATGTTACCTACTACAGTAACATACTACACATATCTTCAGTATGTTACCTACTACACTAACATACTACACATATCTTCAGTATGTTACCTACTACACTAACATACTACAGTAAGTTCATACTAATAACAAAAATATTTTGACATGAGCTCAAGTTACTAGCATTCTCTCAAATGAACACGATGAGTTCTATTGGAATGCTGAGTACTAGCTTGAGTCTGCAGCTGATACCCTATGCAGCAGACTGAACCTCTGCAATGCTACTGCTACCCAAAGCCTCACAGATTAATTTCAGTATGGTTTGTTTGAATATACATTGTCTAATCTTTGAATTGATTTACTGACATGGAAGTGTAGACTGCATTGATACAAGGACGAGAACTAGTTAAAATAAAATTGACATCCAAAAGTCTATCTATAGTTTGCACTACACCGTTAATTCTGTCATCAGAGGCCAAACGGAAAATTCTGGACAATGAGCAACCAAATTTCAATTACACATGCACACAAGGTTGTAGAAATTTGGCTTCATTCCATAACCCCAAACAGTTAATCATATAACAAGTAACAGAAAGTGGAAGCCTGGTTATTTGAAAGAGGCAGTGTTGACCATCACCAAAATTAGAATCGTAATGCTATCAATCCATCAACGAGCTGTAAACAAAAGACAGGAAAAAAATCGAACAAAGCAGCGGAGAGATAGAAATGGACAGGCTAACCTGTAACGTCGGTCGTAGGGGGAGATGATGAAGCGGCTGAGCCTGATGCGGCAGTTGCTCCGTGCGCCGAGCGATGGTCGCGCCTGCGTGAGGGCCTCTCGGCCGCGCCTGCGCGAGGGCTAGCGGCTCGCGGCTGTGCGAGCAAGAGCCCCCGGCCGCGCCTGCGCGTGAGAGGCGACCATCGGCTGCGCCTGCGAGTGGGAGACGGAACCAGCCGCCACAAACGGGGAGAAGCAACCACGAAGAGGACGCGTTTTTTTCTCTCCCCGGGGATAGACAGGGTTAGGGTTAATGTGGCCCGTGGAATTTTCGGCCCACTCATCATCCAAATGGCCATTGCGGGCTGACAGGAATAAAAAACCTGGGCCAAAATTTACCCCGGGTTTGGGCCAAAATCCCCACCGGGATTGGGCCTCCCAAACAAAGCCTAATTAGAGTATAAAACTTTCCATCTTTTTTCTTTGTTGTCCAAGAGTGGTAGCAAAGTCTAGCATCCAAGGAACCAAATATTTTAAGAATTTTTGCTCTTATGCTATAAAATTGAGTGGTGTTTACTTTTTTGTCACGTCCTGTGTGTTTGACAACTGAATCTAGGAATCATATGTCATACATTCGTATGGGACAAAAGAGTAAATTCTACCAACTTATATGTGGCATGAGAGTAAATCTCCCAATATTTTATATACCTAAAGGGTAACTTCTCACTCCAGTGTCTCAAAAGACTTTTTGACGTGAACATCCTAATTGGGCCCTGGACTATATATTAAAATGGTATTTAAAATGAAAAGGATTAATTTGTATGGTCATTACAAAGAAACGGTATTCTTTTTACGATCTATGTACACGGGGGTAATGAATTCAAATGTGCAGATTCATTGGAGGATATTATGGGAGTTAAAGATTCCACTCAAAATCAAAAATCAATGTTTATATGTGTATTCTTCATAGAGAAGTAATCCTAACAAAAGAGAATGTTGCTAAAAGGAATTGGGGGAGACAAACAATGTTGTTTTTCAATATGCAAGAGACAATTAAACACATGTTTTTGTATTGCTTAATTGTTCATTTTACCAAGCGATGTGGTTTTCCTTTCTTTCAATATTCCCCCTCCCAAAAACACCAAAAAATTTTTTGGTTATTGGCTCAGGGGGAGTGTCTAGATGCACGAAAAATGATTTTGTTTGGAACTAATGCACTATATTGGTCATTTTCGCATTGCCGAAATGATAAAGTTTTCTATAACAAAATCTCTCACCCTATGCAGGTTTATCTTATGAGAGGTGATAGATCAGCTAGGGTGCCATTTCACAAATCCTCATTCCGATCTAGTTGAAGAAGTCAAGCTTCGAGCATCTATCTTTTTAGAGACATAGTGGATCGGTATGATGATGCAAAAGAAAGTTCATTCATACATACAATACTTAATATTGAACAAATGTTGTGAGTGTACATTGTTGAAAGGAATTTTACTAGATATCTCATGCGAGCATTCCGTGGAGATCGAATGTATGACTTTAAAACTCGATGTTAACTTTAAACTCTATGTCATATATGCAAATATGTGTATGCATTGTGGTATTATAACTTATGAATTTCAATGTCACTCTAATTGTGAAACTGGATGTGGATGTGATCTACTATAAATTAGATACGAATGTGAAAATCTGTAACACCACAGCGACCGCAACAACATTTCAATGCTACTAAATAACTACAGAGCTATAAAAAGAATGGCAGCAACTCCTTTAAAACAAAGTACAGCGGAAGCATCATAAATAGGTGTAGGCATTCAAGATAGAAACAACCACACTTACACAAAAAATAGAGTATCAAGGAAAAGTCCAACACCAAAGGCACTTAAGTTTCAGCCTCCATCAAAGTAAACAAAAACATAGTTCGGCACCGCTAATACCCCTCTCCTTCCAATGTAACGAGGATTAATGAGGATTTGGATTCGAGTAATCACAAACACCTTTTGGTCCAGCTGAGCTATTATCTCATTCAGAGGCTCCGTTTATGTAGGATCGAAACAGACGACTAGAGGGGGTAAATAGACGCCTCAACAAATTCTTTTGAATTGATGGCTTTTTTAACACCCAACGCTCCTCTCAATGAATAAACGAAAGCAAATGAAATAACTCAGCAAAATCCCAGATAAAATAAGTGCTATCACTCTCTTGTCAAATATGAAAGGATGCAACAATCTGAGGGATCACAAGCACTAAAATAATCCAGTCTTCAAAAACACACCGATGTCCTGATTGAAAAGACACTCGTACATAGCACACAAAGCAGATTAAAGACAACTCAGAGTTCAAATGACATTAATAACTGTTTCGACATAACATAGATATTTTATCAAGTGCACGAGACACATTCACAGTTCATACGGATTTAATTAAATGCAAGAAATAAACCGTGTTCATAGATGATTCAACAAACACCTAACATGCACTAAAATCACTCTGATATATTAATGAACATGCATATTGTAGTCATGAAATAAACTTCTTGCAACTATTGAATCAGATACAGAATCATCAAAATAAATAATTGCAAATGCACAAAAATAAGTCAAGAGTTTACTGGAAGCGCTCGGGCGGAAGCGAAAACACCAGCGCCAGAAATAGTGGTCGGCAGGACGCCACTTGCGCAGGCGCATTTGACGAGTTCCCTGGCGGCGTCGGCTTTAGTGAAATAAAATCGGAGGCCAGCTGCCAGGCGGCGGCGGTTTTCCAAGAAAACCGATGCTCGAAGCGGAAGACTGCGCCTGCGGACAACGGCTCCTCGGCGAAAGGAAAAGCCGAGGGAAGAGAAACAGACGAGGAGGCTTTCGGCGATAAACAGTGCTGTGCAGGAAACTTTCCCAAACAATGTCTTAAACAGAGGTAGAAGAAGATCAAAGGTAAAATGAAGATTTTTCAAATTGATGAGTCAATAGAAACCCTAGGACTAGAGGTTTTTTATAGACAATTCAAAAACAAAAAATACAAATACTCCTAAAGTTTTTTACAGTCTCGAACGTTGACATGCCTATAAAAATAAAATCCTATCTAAAACTACACCGTCATAATTCGAAACTTTCGTAGCGACTACGGCTTCGCCTTAGGAGCGTTGATCTTGATCCGACGGTTTTGAGTCGAAACCGACAAAGCCCTCCAGATCACCGACACATGCCACCAATCCGCGAACTCGATCGCCAGCAAGTCTTTCCCACTCTCGATTCATCGAGTCGCTTTATCACTTGTACTGGCCTCTCTTTCGCTGACTTAGTCAACACACTGTTTCGATCATCCATCCATCCATATCTTGCTCTAGCTCCACGTGTACGCCTGAGATCTTCCTCAACTTTCACTTGACACCCTTGATCATCTGGCATCAAGCTTCCCACTTGACCCCGATCACCCGCCGTTGACAGCTGACTCACATCTCAACCCTACACAACTTGAGATAAGCAAAATACGAATCTCCATGCAAAACACACATTGATCCCATCAATGAAACCAAATAGGCAATCATAAGTCCCAACCATAAATGAGACAAACTTGTCAATCACTCATCACTAAAATAAAACAACAGTGAAAACCCTATTTGGTTTCTCAGCTTAGGCCCAACTTGGATAGCTAAGTTCTTTAATTTATTCAAACATGTTAGCGTAATCATTTACGCTAACACATATATTAACTTTTATTATTAAAAAACTATTTTGTTTCAAGTACTCTATATCAACAGAAGAGTTATTTCATTAATGGTAAAGGTGGGTAATTTTATCAAAATATGGTTGCGAGAATCTATGAAATCTAGAGTACCATCAACTTCCTATTTGCACTTTGAAAATCTACAGATTCTAAAAAATTTGGGTGCCCAAAAAACATGTTTTGTTCAGATTCTAGCTTCTAAGCTAGGAAGTTGGTTTAAAAATCTGAATCAAATAGACTCTAAGGAACTTAGAAATATTTTACATGGGACCCACAATCACCACCACAGTTCGCGTAGACACAGCGTCGGATCATGTCACCTCCACAACCGGTAAAAAACTTGGGGAATTTAACTATTTGCCACTCTCTTCGTGAGCCACTTTTCAAATGTCACTCTCTTCATCACAATTAATTTTTTGCTACCCTTTAACATAAATAAACTCAATTTTGCCACTTTATAGCCTAAACATACCAACTAGGCAGCCACATCATCGCCACGTCACTCTTTTTGTCACATCACCTTCTTCTTCCTCCTCTCTCTCGGGACTACGAGGGGGCAGGGGGCTGGGAGGGGGGTATGACGGGGGCTTCAAAGGGCGTGTGGGGCTGCGAGGGAGCGTGCGGGGGCTTCGGGGCTACGGGGGAGGGGGCAGGGGCGAGGCGTTGGGGAGAGAGGAGGGGGGAGAAGAGAGGGAGTTGGGAAGAGAGAGGAGAAGTAGGGCCGGGGTGGGACCACCAGTGCCACCGCCCTAGGACCCATTTTTTGTGGGCCCCAATATATAGTGTATATGTCTATGTACGTATACATGATTTAAAATATGGAATACCAAACGTCAAATGTGGAGGAAATCAATTTTGAAAATTGAATCACCGCAAAAAACAACTTGTCTTCCTTCCCAACCTCCCAAGCCTTCGTCCGTCATCCTCAATCAGCTACGGGCCTGCCGCTTGCGACAGTGCAACTTGCCTGATCCTGCATTCCTGCAATCTTGCGTCAGTATGGCTGAGGTCTGAGTGGCTCTACTCGACACACCACATGCCTAGTATGTTTGCTGTCGTCTGCCGCCAATTTAGGGTAGCAGGACCACGTCGCGTCGTCGCCCGCCTATGATCCTATCTCTAAGCTTCCCGTCGATTCCAAGAGCATCTCAGGTAAAAAATGAGTAGAATATTTATGATTACTATTTTTTATTGCAATAAAATGAGTAGATTGTTTGTGATTACTGTATTTTTGATTTTGTATTTCTACCAATTGAATTAAGAACTAAGTAGATTAGATATTTAGATTTTAGAATTCTGTTGTAGACTTGTAGTATAATTTAATTTAAATGTTGTAGTGCTTATTTTTTATATTTTATTATAATCATGTCATTAAGAAAATATGCTTCACACAATGAAAAAAGAAAAAGAGAAAACAAGTAGATGAATTGATACAATTACAAAGATGATCTATTGTTAAATTTTTTAAGAGCAATACGAGTACTTGAAAAGATCCAAATACGTTGATGATAGTTTTGTGAAAGAATATTTTTGGATAATTTAATATGCACACATTATTCTATAGGAATATTATTTTAAAATATATTTTAACCTTAAATATGTGCGAGCCAGGGCCCCTTGACCGGCCAGAAGAAAGGTGACGATTAAAAAGGATTGTAGTTGTCTAGTTATCATGTTTACGCTAGAATACTTGATTTTTTCAAAAAACTTCGAATGAAACTCCACAGTTAAGTACTCCTTTCCACTCTCTTCGCGTTCCAATCGGTCTCCGCTCTCGCCATTGCTCAACATCGCCGGAATCCGCCGCTTTCTGAAGCTGCTGTAAGTGCTTGTTCCGTCGCCAATGAGCTCCGCCTGCTCCGGTCTCGTTCTTGAGGTGATAGCCACGGTAACGTGTTCCTTTTCTCCTGATGGACCCATTTTTGCACTTCTTTTTGATTGTTATTGTAGTTGATATTGCCGGAATCAGTCGTCGACGCCGTCAGTCCGCCGAAACCCTAAATACGGCGAGCCTCGACGCTGGACGTTCTTCTTCATCTCCTACCGCGTCCTCTCGTGTCAACCGTCACCAAGACCTCACCAGCAACACCGCAGCGTGAATCGACCGGAAGAGTTCCACCGACGATATCCCCTTCATTCTTCTCCAACTCCGGCCGCCGCGCTCTATTGGTACATTCTCCCTCCGTAGTGCAGTACCATCCATTCCTTTGCGTATGAACCATCCTAGTGTTAGTAGGAATCAAATTTATGCGCTGTTCGGCTACGATTTCGCCTGTGTTGCTCTGTCGACGTTGAACCTGAGCCGCCTGTCGCCATTCACCGTCGCCGGCCACCTCCGGCGAGTTTCAGTGCACCGGCGTCCAGGCAACCCTTTTTGATCTCCCAGGAGCGCAAAAACCACACAGGCACAGCCTGCAGTAGCTCTGTTCGAGTTGACCAGGTCACACCAATGCTCCTCTCCGCTTGCGCCGCCGCTAGGCACGGTGCCGGCCATAGCCGCCGGTGAAATCACCACCGATGGGTGCGCAAGGACGTCCCGGACATTTTGTCTTTTGGTTGCGCCTTGTACCGTTGCCTGGATCGCCGCCGCCGCCGCTGCCAAGTGCTGCCGACCTCTGCCGGAGCTGCCGCGTCTCCTCTCCGTGTACTGTACGCCGGTCCCACATGTCAGTTGCTGTAGAGGAAGCAAATAAGCAGTTTCAGCTGGAATTTTCAAAAATCTATAACTTACAAAATATAGCTCCAAATTTAGTGATTCAAATTGTGTTGGTTATATATAAAATATATATATTAAATAAATACATATTATGTAGTTATTTATGTATAAATTTATTTTCTACATATTTTACAAAGAAGTGGTGTATTGTTACATTAAAAGGCTAGTAAAATGTGGCAAAGTTAATAAATTTCTATTTCACTAGTTGGTTAATATTAATTAAACCCAGAAGCTAATAAGAGTCATTTTTGTGTTATTTTTATAACTCTTTTAATCTATTCATGAAGTTTACTTATGATTAAAATAATAAAAAATGGTTTTCCTTTAAGTATTAAATTATAGAGTGAATATTTCCTATTAATAAATTTATTGTGATTTAATTAGTGTTAACTTTGGAAACATTTCACTAAATTAAATTATTTTGCATTATATTTGTAACCCTAAGGTTAAATAAAAATGTTCAAATTATTTTTCAATATACAAATAAAAGTTTAGTACATGCATACATAAGCATAGTGTGATTGTCTTTGCATAATCTTCTAGCGTCCAAAATATCGGTTATGTACTCTCACTAACTTGCATATATATATTTTATTGAACATCAATATAAAAACAAAAACGATCGAGCCGGATCAAATCGAAGACAAAGTGGAAGCTCCCGCGAGAACAACTACCACATAAATAATCTTTAGTCACGGATAAAAACACACGCGTGACGAGTGTATTTACAATACATCACTAAATACCTACTTTTCATAATGGGTCTCAATGATGTACGTTACTAATAAGTTGCTAAATTATAAACTGATCATTAGTGACGGGTAACATTGAGACCCGTCACTGAAAGGCTACCTTTAGTGACAAGTATGAGATGCATAACTAAATACATACATTTAGTGATGCGTGAATATCTAGAACTGTCACTAAAAACCTACCTTTAAAGACACGTGAATATCTAGACCCGTCACTAAAGACCGATGCATACAATTTTTTTGAAAATTTGGGCGGGCAAAAAAACACTAGCCTGAAAACATACACACACTATTAAAAACAAATGTTTCCTCTCTTTAGTCTTTACTCTCAACCATTCTATAACTTACCCCTTACTTTCTCTACGTGATCTTTACCATTCTCATCTCGAGCTGTATTGATGATGGAACTTAAGGATTCATATGCTTTCGGATATCAATACAAAACGGATATTTCAAATACTGTAGGACCGAAATGGGTGACTAAAGGTGGGGGGAGGATGAATTGGCGCCTCAACAAACTCATTCAAATTGATGGCATTTTCTAAACACCCAACACACCTCTAAAAGAATAAGTAGAAGCAAATAAATTTTCACGGTAAAATCCCAAAGAAAGCGAGTGCTATCACTCTGTTGTCAAATATGATATGATAAGACAATATAAGAGATAACAAGCGTTGATAATAATCTAGCTAGAAAATAATTGGTGTCCTAAATAAAAATACACCAACACAACGCTCTAAGGTAGATTCATTAAATACTCACAGATCAACCGACAAATTCAACGCATGTTCCATTTTGATCATGATAGAACATCATTCAAAGGCATTTAGATAAACACATGGTATGCATTCTAAGACACGTAGTAATTTCATCAAGCAAAAGATATATGGTAGAGAGAAATATGTATACATGTTGTTGACACAGAAATGTACCCCCGCACTTGGGTCAGTTCGACGATCTAAAAGTGTGCGGATACTTAGGGACAAGGCTAAGCGTAACACAACATCGACGCCACATTCCGACTTCCCTTAACCATGGTAAGGGGGTGAAGTCGCCAGGTAATTAGATCACACAGAAATAATCCAATTAGTCAAAAGAAATGTATTAAACAGAATAAGTCAGAAACTAGACGGAGCCTGACTGATTTGAAGTATGGTGCGAAGGGTATCGCCGAAGCATACCTTCGGCGTCTAGTGCGAAGTGTTCCGCCGAAGGGTGTCTTCGGCGTTCGGACTGATCTGGCTAAAGATGGACTCCAAACCGATCCAGTCATGACAATCACCTCTGAACAGCGGGGTTCGGTGTAAAATCTCTGATACAGTAAGATACAAAATAATGACTTAGACGCAACGCGCGAGCACGACTTTGTTTGGAGCGGAGTATGAGTGTGGCGAAGCCTGTCGTGATAAAACCCATTGGTGAAGCGTGTCGATGTGCAGACTGTGTCAAACCGACAACAGCGTGACGGTCTGGCACGAGCGGTCGAAGTAGTACTCTCGCCGAAGGGTGTCTTGGCAACCTCCGAAACCGATCTCTCAGCTACGGACACCTCCGGCAAGGCAGCTCCGAACGTGGAAACCTACAACAGAGTAGATTCGAAGTACCGATTCGGCCTGAGGACCGAATTCTGCTAAGTGTTGCACTAGTGGCGAAGGTAGCAATCTATAATGCAGATTAGCGGATACTTCACAGGCGAAGTAACAAGGCGATAGCAATCTATTACATAGATTAACAGATACTTCACTGACGAAGTAACAAGGCGATATCAATCTATTACGTAGATTAACTGATACTTCACAAGCGAAGTAACAAGGATTATCACTGTTCCGAAGTGACTGGCGGAGGGCTTCCAGGCAAACCCACGAAGAGTACAAAAAAGTAAAGGTAAATAAAGTACGGTTCAAAGCTAGGGCTTTGTGGTTGATTTGTGTTGAGGGGTTCTGAACCGGCCTCACCCCTATTATTTATAGGGGCTAGACTTCTAATCTCTAAGCCTAATCTGATAAGATTTGGCTTGATTACGCGTGAAAGACTTAGTCAAAAACCGGACTCAATCTCTATCTTTGCCTGAAGTGGGCCTTCGGCCAGGCCCGTCGAACCCTGCTCCTCGGGCCGAAGCTTCGGCAGAGTGGGCCTTCGGCCAAACCCGCCGAAGCCTACTCCTTAGGCTGAAGCTTCGGTGCGGTGGGTGTAGGACCGAAAGTAGCGACCAGAGGGGAGGTGAATGGGCACCTAAAAATTCTTTCGAATCAATGGCCTAATCCCAACACCCAACGCACCTCGACAGACAAACAATAGAAGCAAAATAGATCACTGGTACTAAAGTTGTCTAGCCTAAAAATGGACGGTATCCTAATTAAAAATACATTAACAACAATATTAAAAGTAAATTTAAACTAAATAAAATAACCGCAGTAAATAAAAATGTGTTCTCAGATGATTTAATAAATACTTGATGTGCATGGGAAAAACACCTAGATATATCAATAAATATTTAGATTGCAATCTGAAAATAAAATACTAATCAAGTGAATAAATCATGGATCATTCAGAAATAAATTCAGAAATAAAACTGATGAATTGCACGTAAATCGAGAATGAAAAATATTACTGTGACTAATTAATTTTTTTTCTTTTTATACGAACAAACTAAAAACACTTAAATAAATAATATGCGAGCACTAACAAGGTTTTAGCAACCAAAAAATTAATCACGAAATCACTAATCAGATTCGCATGCTAAACAAGAATAGAGAGTTATTGATTTAATTAATTTGTCTGAAAATAGGAGATTAGATGAGAAAAGATTACGAGCGTTTGTTCTCCAAATCCTTGCCGGATGCTTAGCCTCGGCTGCCCCGCGTAGCTGTTTGCCAATTCCTGCCACTTGCGCATGCAAAGCCACATGCAACGGAAACACCACCACCGAGCGCTGCTTCAAACAAAAAGGCTAGGCAGCCTAGCCGGCTGCTGTGCATTGACTGCCACACTGCCACGCGCAGTGCTACGCTGCGTGATGATGTGTTTACTTTTCATGCACGCTGATGCAGGCGACCTGCTGCTGGGATGTTGCCGCATGCAAGTGCTATGCATCAGGCACAAGCTTTTGACTCCAAGCCTTCACGCGCGCCAAGTGACTAGGCATAGACATATATCTGCTGCAGCTACGTGAGGAGGCCTGGCTGTAGTCGGTGGCAAGGACAACTTCGCAGGAGTCAGTTATGCCCTGTGGAGATCAACGCCAGGAAACACAACGTCTCACCGTGAGAGGAAGAAATTTACACGAGAAGAGGAAAAACAATGACGACGGCAAAAGGAAACGGTGGCGGCGGAAAACCAATTGGACTATGGATTAATTGCAAATCATTCAACCCTAACCCTAGGGGGTTGGGGCCTATTTATAGGCAGCCCACTAATAAAGGGAAAAAGACAAATTTACCCCTAGGGTAAATTACACTGACTCTGAAAAATTGGAAATGACCAAAATGCCCTTAGAGTTTTTTACTGACTCGAATAACATAGACTGTGGGCGTAAAGGATAAATAATAAAATCCTAAATACAGATAATCATCGGTTTTCTGTTTTGTGCCGAAACTGACAAAGCGTCCACCGTCTTCGCACCGGGTACCTGGATTAGGCAGACCCGATTCCGCAGCTCCCTCAGCCCGGCAATCGCTCGCCGCCCGTGTACCTGAGTCAATCTCGGTCAATAGACCAGTGGATCCTCTGCCGCTCCTAGCTCATGTACTCGGATTGGGCCAGACCGACTCCGCGGCCCCTCTGCCCGGCAGTCGCTCGTTGCCCATGTACCTGAGTCACACGCGCCACAGACACGGCAGGTCTCATCTTCTCTTCACGTCTCCTCTTTGACTTCCGTTGACAATCACTCATCACATCTGGAGCCATAAGGCCCATGCTCTTCAACATGGTTCCTCAGTGGGCCGAAGCTTGCTGGAAGCTTCCGAAGCTCATGGATTTGTTGGCCTTTGGCCCTGTAGGGCTTCAGCTCAATCGAGGACATGTGTATTTTCAGCCCAAATTATCAAAATTGGTATTTTTATAATCTCAACCACTAATGCCATTTTTGATATCAACACATACCCCTGCCTTTTAGTGAACTAAGTGAACCAAAAGTACAACGGGATAAATACGATACCTCCCATATCGGCCTTCCGACACCCTCAAGATGTTTGCCACACACTTGGAAAGTACCTTTTCAAGTATCTACCGTTCAAAGCTCTTCGAAATCGCTCCCCTTGCAGAGACTCTAACACATATGCGTTACCTGGAGCGATTTTGGCTATTTTGAAGGGACCTTCCCAACTGGGTGACCATTTTCCAAATCTAGGGCTCTTATCAGTCACTTCTTCTAGATTGTCTTTCAAAAGAGTCTCATACTCGTTGACCGATAAGCCATCTTTCTTTAACACTTTTAAAGAACCAAGATCTACTTCTACAGGTAGAACGACTTTTTGTCCATATACCAACTCATATAGACTAACTTTGGTAGCACCGTGCTTTGCAATTCTACAAGCCCATAGTGCCTCAGAAAGCACTTCATGCCACCTCTTAGGGAACTCTTCAATTTTCTTCTTAATGAGATTAATCACAGTTTTATTACTAGCCTCGGCTTGAGCATAGTATGGTGAAGAGTTTATTAGCTTAATACCATAAAATTCGGCAAAGTCCCTCATTTCCTTAGAAACAAACGAATTGCCTTGATCTGTAGTGAGGGTTTGAGGAATACCGAATCTATGTATAATGTGCTTTAAGATAAAATCAAGTACCTCATTGTGAGTCATGTTCTTGAGAGGCACAACTTTGGTCTATTTGGTGAAGTAGTCTATCGCCATCAACATGAACCAATGCCCCTTTGAGGAAGCAGGGTGAATTTGGCCGATGAAGTCTAAACCCAAACCTCGGTACGGCCATGGCTTGACAGTAGGGTTAAGTAATGAAGCAGGAGATAATTGAATGTTGCCAAACTTCTGACATGCTTCACATCCTCTATAATACTTAAAACAATCCTCAGTCATAGTCGGCCAGTAGAAACCCGCTCTCTTCAGCATCCAACTCATCTTTTGGGCCAACTGATGCGTGCCACAAAGCCCTTCCTGGACTTCTCCCGTATCCACTTGGGATCGTTCATTGTCTAAACACCTCAACAATACTACATCAATAGTTCAGCGATATAGTGTATCATCTAGCAACACAAATTTAACCACTTGCCACCAAACTTTCCGATCAACCCTTTGGCTAGGGTCTCTCAAATACTGGATGATTGGAGTTCTCCAATCACACTTATGGTCTTCTGAGGGTTTTGCTAGCTCACTCCCTAGAAAAATGTCTAAGCTACTGATTTCGGAGTGCCCCCGAGCCCTTCTTACTTCTGCCGAAGCTTGCTTGGACTGGCTACATGAAGCTGTTCATGCCGAAGCCTCCCGCTAGAGGGTCCGGGCTCCCAGAAATCCTCGCTGTCCCAGGGACTTCAGCTCATGGGCTCTGGCGCACCAGACCCTTTGGTGGGCGGAGTACTCCGGCCCTAGGGCCTCGGTGCGCGGTAGTCTCTGGTGGTCTGAGGGGTTTGACCCGGAGGGTGTGCCTGTCCGAAGTCACTGGCTTCGGCAGTGAGACCAAACATCGGCTTTTCTCGTACAGAAAATTTTCCTCTCCTGACTTGGTAGCTAGATACTTGTTGAGCCAAATCATTTGCAACTGAAGTGGCCATTCTTGACACATGAGAAATTTTGAAGTCATCAAAAGTAGCAACTATGTCTAGGCACTTATCCAAGTAGCTATTCAGTAAGCCATTAAAACATTGAGCACTCTTAGCCACTTGTTGCTCCACTAATAAGGAATTACCATGCGCATGAACATGTTTAACACCCATGGATTTCAACAATTCAAGCCCTAGCAATAAAGCCTCATATTCAGCTTGGTTATTAGTACAGGGAAATTCTAAACGAGCCGAAGTTTCAAAGTGCGCTCCACTAGGTGATATGAGAACCACTCCAATACCTTGGTCATTTTTGAAAGCTGAATCATCGAAGTAAAGTTTCCATGGTACTACCTCAATTAAAGTAACATTGTCACTCCAACTGACATCTATGTGGTGATCAACTATAAAGTTGGCTACAATTTGGCCTTTCATAGCTCTTAGGGGTTCATAGGCCAAATCATACTCAATCAGAGCGTACGCCCACTTTCCGATTCTTCCACTTAGAATCGGCTTTTGTAACATGTGATTTATAACATCGGTTTGGCAAATGATGACACATGTAGTAGGGAGAAGATAGTGGCGTAATTTGGTACATGCGTAGTAAAGTGATAAACATAAACGTTCCACAAACGCGTACCTGGTTTCGGCGTCCAGCAGGCGGCAGCTCAAGAACATGATGGTGTACTCTTTTCCTTCTACCTCATGGGTAAGCATAGCCCCGATTATGCTATCTTCAGCAACGATGTACAACCAAAATGGAATCCCGACTTTGGGTGCTCTAACAACGGGCGGCGATGACAAGCATTCCTTGATCTTCTCAAAGGCACTTTGCTGACTTACCCCCCAAGTGAACTCGGCCTTGTTCTTTAGCCGTAGTATGGGGACAAAGGCATCAATATTGCCAAACAAGTTAGATATAAAGCAACACAAATAATTCATCTTGCCTAACAACTTCTGCACATCTTTCTTGCATGTCTGTGCCGCAACGTTTCTAATTTTCTCATGCCTCTTAGGATCAATCTCTATGCCTCTTTCATGAATCATGAAACCTAAGAACTTGCCTGCCGACACGCCAAAAGCACATTTGAGTGGGTTTATTTTTAAGCCATATTGTCGCATCCTATCAAAAGCATCTTTCAAATCAGCTAAATGGTTTCCCATAGCGTTTGATTTGACTACAACATCATCAATGTAAACTTCTAACATAACTCCTAGCAATTCATGAAAGATCAAGTTCATAGCACGTTGATACGTAGCGCCAGCATTCTTTAAACCAAAAGTCATAACGACACACTCGAATAAACTGACAAAACTAGGGCATCAAAAGGCTGTCTTGTAGACGTCCTCTTCAGCCATAAAGATTTGATTATAACCAGCATTGCCATCAAGAAAACTTAGTACCTTGTGTCCTGAAGCATCGTTGATTAGCATGTCGGCTATCGGCATCAGATACTCATCCTTCGGAGTGGCCTTGTTCAGATCCCTAAAATCAATACAAACTTGTATTTTGCCGCTCCCTTTCTTTTCTATAGGCACAATGTTAACGACCCATTCCGCATACCTGCATGGCCTAATAAATTCAGCTTTGAGCAGTCACTTTACTTCTTCTTTAACTCGGTCATAGACAACTGTCTTTAGTAGACCGATACTGCTCTACACGAGACTTTAGCCAATCCAGATTACTCTTACTAGACATGACTACTAATATAAAAATAGTCGTGCTACACCAGCCGACTTTACAGACACTAGTACAAAACGTCCTCTAGACACACTAACAAAATCGTAATCCGAAAGATCTCTACCTGATAGACATTCTACCTTGTTGTGAACGGCGTCAACTGACACATTGGCCATTGCCACTTGGGCCAAAGTGTCTGCGGGTATGACCTCTACTTCATCGCCGTCCCACTGAATTAGGCACTGGTGCAAAGTAGAAGGAATGCAACAATTTGCATGAATCCAGCCATGCCCAAGCAGCACACTGTAGTTACCTTGCACATAGATGACGAAGAATGTTGTTGGCAATATCTTGTTGCCCACTGTCAACTCCATGGAGAGCACGCCTTTGGCCTCGGAACTCTCGCCGTTGAAACCGTTGAGCATCAAGTTGGTCTTCTTTAGATCATCCTCATCCCTGCCAAGTTTCTTCAATAGCGAGTAAGGCATTAGGTTAACAGTGGCGCCACCGTCAACAAGCATCCGGTAGATTGACTTTCTGTCAATGTGACCCCTGACGTAGAGAGACTTTAGATGGCGAGCCGAGTCCTCGGGTTTCTCAAAGACAGCATTGTGCGGGCTGAGGTTCAACTAAGCGACCTCGGCCTCGTCTTGTGGTAGGGCGAATTCGGCGGGTAGCATGACGACGTTGATGTCCATCGCCTGGGGTGCGGCCCCCTCAGAGACGGGCGAGTAGTCGTCGTCGAGCATGTCGAATTCATCGTCGCTTGGACTAGGAGCCAGATTGGCCATCTCAATCGGCTTAACTTTCCATATCTGTCTTGTAGTTGGTTGAGGGCGGATTTCTTCAAAAATAGCATCTCGCTCGTCCTTGGCCTTCTTCTCGCGCATCTCCTATGCCCACAGTCGTTGTAGACGCCTCTTTTGTGATTTGGACATACTTGGAGGTGCCCAAGATGGCTGTGGCTTGGTGTCGGGTGCCACTTCCTGGTTCCTGTTAACTCTGGCCGAAGTGGTACTGTCCATCTCAGCCTCGCGCACTCTGTATTCAGAGGAGCCCTCGCTGTGGACCCTGGCAGTCGGACCGGCCTCGTTCGGCTGATCGGACAAGGCTCCGGCGTGTGCTTCGTCCGAAGTAGGGGCCTTACCTCCATCAGGCTTCGACGAAGGGGCCTTTGGGATTGGGACTTCCTGAGACCCTACTCTGATTGTGATAGCTTCAGACTCCCTATCCTTTTCCTCTTCGCGCCCATATTCTTCGACATCGTTCTGCACGAGTTGATTCGGAGGTACCACGTATAGCCTGTGGATGATGCCTCCCTCCGCTGCGTCTGCTTGTCCCTGCCATTCATAATACTCTGAAGGAAAACATGGCATAACGTTAAGTTGTAGAGGGTAGTCCGGTTGTGATACGTATGGAGCCCACGGAGTCCCTGCCCAGTTGTACAGCGGAGGCATCGGCGGCTCCAGTGGCTCCACCCACTGTGAGCCGAACCCGTTACCTAGGGAGGGGTTCGGCAGAGTCGTCAGTGACTTGGACCATATCAGTGCGGGGTCCTGCTAGGCCGGAGGTACGTTCGACTAGTGTGGGCCGAAGCCTCATGTCGAAGGGCTCTACCAGAGTGGTGTAGGGTTCGGCCATTGAGGGCCGAACTCGCTTTGCGCGGGGCTTGGCCACTGGGGTCCGAAGCCACTGCACTGGGGGTTCGGCCATTTGAGAAACCATGTTGAAGAATATGGTTTTGATATTCTAGATGTGATGAGTGATTGTCAACGGAAGTCAAAGGAAGGGAGAGATGAAGACCTGCCGAGTCTGAGGCGCATGTGACTCAGGTACACGAGCAGTGAGCAATGGCCGGGCAGAGGAGCTACGGAGTCGGGCTGGCCCAATCCGGGTACATTGCTAGGAGTGGCAGATGATCCACTGGTCTATAGACTGGGTTTGACTTAGGTACACGGGCGGCGAGCGATTGCCGGGCTGAGGAAGCAGCGGGGTCGGGTCGGCCCAATCCGTGTACCCGGTGCGAAGACGGTTGACGCTTTGTTAGTTTCGGCGTAAAACTGTCAATCTATGTTTAATTCGCTTTTAGGATATTAATATCTAGTTTTTAAAGTTTAGAATATTTTTATTTGAGTCAGGTGATTTTTTTAAGAATATTTTAGTAATTTTCGGAATTTATTTTAGAGTCAGTTTAATTTTACCTGAGGGTAAATTAGTCTTTTCATGTATTAGGATTCACCTATAAATAGGCCCCTATCCCCTCGGGGATAGATGACTGTTTTCAATAGATCAATCTACAGTCCAACTTTTTTCACCGCAGCAATCTTCTTCTTTCATTCTTTCGGCCGGCCGTGTCAATCCAACTCCCGCACGGCGCAATCAGCTGCATTCGGCGCGGAAGCCAGCGCTGCGAAAAATTTTGCTGGGCACGGGTCTTCATCTGGCTTGTGTGCACCGGCGTCTTCTCCACGACGCAAGTTTTTTTGGCGCGTACAGGTTGAAGAAAAAAAATAGGCAGCTCCGTGGTGGGCCCCGCGGTGGTGTGCACATTGCTGATCTCCACGGCAGGATAGCACGGCCACAAGCTTGCTGCTTTTTGATTTGTTCTTTGCGCACGGCTACCGAGGAACAGCTACAAGGCTACGACCGGCAGGAATTAATTTCTTCCCCACGCGGCCACGCCGGCGTGAAGACAGCCAGAGACGTTCGGCTCCTAGCGCGCGACCCACGACGTAAGTTAGTTTGTTTAATCCCCTATTTTTTTGTAGATCAGGTTTAGAGATAATTATCTATTAATCAATTAGCTGAAAATTTACTTAGAAATTTCGTGGGTATTTTAATCTGTCAAAATATTTTTAGTACTTGACTATTTTTATTTAAATATTATTTAATCTGCTTGTATAAAAAGAAAAATTTATTATTAGTCGCAATATTAGTCACAGTACTATTTTCATTCTATATTTACATGAAATATTTTAGATTTATTTCTGAATTAATTTTCGGATGATCCATATTTTATTCAGTTAATTAGTATTTTATTTTTATACTGCAATCTGAACATTTTATTAAGATATTTAGTTTTTTCTATTACGTCATTCTTTTTAGTTTAGCTTTAATATCATTTTGATTAGGATAGACATTTTTAATACCAGTAATTTTCCTTGCTAATATTATTTGTCTGGTTAAATTTGTTTGGGTATTAGGATTAGATCATAATGTAGCAAGAATTTTTTAGGCGCCCATTCACCCCCCTCTGGTCGTTACTTTCGGTCCTACAAGTGGTATCGGAGCGAGGTTAGGTTTTTCTAATATCTTAACCGATTCTAAACCTAGGTCGTGACCATGACGTCTTCTGGTAAAATCCCATCCCTAGAAGCTTTTGGCTACACTTATTAGAAGAATCGCATGCGAGCATACCTTATGAGCCAGAGCTCAGACATATGGGAGATTTGTGTTCATCCTAATTTCACGATAACGACTATTGCTGCGGATACTGCTGAAAATGTAATTACCCAGCATCAAAATAATAGTAAGGCGGTGAATATTTTATTTTCTGGTCTAGGTGCTAGTGAGTTTGAGCGTGTTAGCCATCTCACCACTACTCGTGAGATCTGGGCTACCCTCCAGGCACACCATGAGGGGACAGCTCAGGTCAAGGCTAGGCTCTACCAGACCTACCGGCATGAGTATGAAAATTTCTCACAGAAGCCGGGTGAGACTGTTGAGGCTTTGTTTGGTCGTTTTCAATCGATCATTAACAAGCTTCGTGTTAACAAGGCCGAGCAGGATCAGCTGGTCTCGGATCATGAGCAGGCGCTTAAGGTACTCCATACCTTGGACCCTAAGATCTGGGAGATCAATGTCTCTTCTATTGTTGAGAGCGTGTCTTATGATACCTTGACCGTCGCAGAGCTTTTTAGTAAGCTCAAGGCCTCAGAGGTCGATATTCAGTTGAGATCAAATCTCACTGATTCTGGCTCAAAGACTCTGGCGCTTGTGACACCGTCGGCTGATCCTAATGCCATGAGTTGTACTGCTTTTTCCTTGATGTCTATCTCCGAGGAACAACTTGATACCCTAGGAGATGATGATATGTGCTTGTTTAACAACCGGGTGCGACGTGTCTATGATAAGCGAATGTTTAAGAGACACGGCACAAAATCCAGATGCTTTGAGTGTGGTGACCCAGGTCATTTCATCGCCGACTGCTCCAAGCAGAAGAATTACAAGAAGGGCACCGGCGACAACTCCTACAACTCTGGCAAGTATGACAACTCCACAAAGGGCAAGCCCAAGACAAGATTTTTTCGAAAGGCTCTAAAGGATTACAGGCGTGAGAACAAGAAGCGAGACAAGACCTTCTTCGCTGAGATGGAGAAAAGATACTCCAAGAGATCATCGTCTTCCTCCTCATCTTCAAGTTCAAGTGATGAAGAGATCATGGTCAGGAAGGGGAAGGATAGGGACAATCCGGCGGGTCTCTGTTTCATGACCTTCGGGAACAAGCCAAAGAGTCGCTCACGTCACAACCGAAGACCCCACAAGAGCTTCTACTCAATGGCTCTTGGGGAGAAGAAAGAGAAGGACTCCTCCGATGACTCCGACGATGACGACGATGAGAAGGCATCTTCCTATGAACAAAAAGTTGTAAATTTACTAGAACAGAACAGTCAGGAGTTGAAGTATAGGGAGAAACTGCTTAGAGGGGCTAAGAAGAGGATATATGAGCTTGAGAGTGAGCTTGCCACAGCAAATGGAAAGATTGAGAGTCTGTCTTCTTCTCCTTGCTTGGGTGATAGTGGTGAGTGCCCTAACTGTGAGGTGCTGTTGTGTGACCTGACGACTCTTAAGTCCAGCTACACAGAGAGAGTAGATGAGAGAGACGCTTTGGCCACTGATCTTGAGAGCGCTCAGTAGGAGCTGAAAGATGCTCATGTCACTGTCGTCGCACCTTGTGTAGACCGCCCATCTCATTTAGCTAGTATAGCTGAGCTAAGAGCCAAGAGTGATGAGCAGTTGAGCGAGTTAGCTAGAGTGAGAGGTGAGTTGGAGCAGACTAAGCTAGAGCTTGAGACCTTGTCAGTTCCATCCACTGTTTGTGAGAACTTCCTGTCCATAAGAATGGAGTTGATCAAGCTAAAAGCTGAGAAGTCTGTCGAAGCTGATAAAGAGTGTGAGATCTGCTTGTATCAGGTGGAGGTGTTAGCTTCTTTGAGAGAGGAGCTAGTTGATGTTCAGAACGAGAACTTTTACCTCCATCAAATCCTGAGTTGGATTAGTGCTAGAGAGCCACAACTCGGCATGATGATCCAACAGTTCAAGAGACAAGATGGTTTTGGGGTAGGTTACACATATACCAAGGCTGATTTTGAGAGCACCATTAGCCGTGCAGTGGAGTGGAGTAAGATGACTCCCGAACAGAGATATCCCAAGAATCACTCTACTGAGTCCTTTAAGGATAGTCAGCCCAAGGATGGAGTGATCCAAGAACAACCTAAAGCTCCACCTAAGAAGCAAATCTGGGTCCCAAAGCCTAAAACTCTCCACATTTCTCTTGACTCTTTACCTGGACCCTCTCACACCAAAGATGATTCACCAAACACCACCAAGCCTAAGGATCCCAAGCCTCAACCACATACCAAGAAGCCTACCTATCACTGTGAGTTTTGTCAGAGAGACAGGCATCTTGAGGAGTTTAGCTTCAGGAGGAAACGGGTTGAGCGAGCAGAGAGAGCTCGAGGTGTGCAGGATCAGTTCTACCAGCAGGGTGGTAGACAGAGAGTTCCTCGATGTAGAGAGAGGCTAGAGGCCAGGCCACGTCGTGTAGGTGGTGGTAGAGGAGATTGTTTTTATGATCGTGCTCCGGAGGGTGGTTTTCGTTCCGGCAGAGTTCCAGATCATTATGGATACGGTTTTGGACCTCGTGGCCATGATTTTAGGCAGAATAGAGGACCGCGCTTTGATCCGCATTTCGGTCTAGACTCATATGATTCCTTCTGCTTTCCTACATACGAGCAGATGGCTCGACACTAGTTTAACACCTTTGCCAAGCCTGGTGTTGGACCGTTTGTTCCCACTCATGATTATTGATCTTGATTTGAGAGTTGTGTATCCTTTTTGGAATATTTTGAGTCAGCCTTTCATTGGTATCAGTTTTTCTTTCTTCTTTATTTTTATTGAGTCTTTTGTGTGTGCGTTCATATCATGCATAATCATCAATCACATTTTGAGCTTGCTTCTATTATATGATTAATCTGCTTTACTTTCTCTAGCTAGTATATGTTTTTGATTACATGTCGATGATCATGTTTTGTTTCAGTTCACATGATATATCTGATATTTGTCATATGCATGGCTTTTATGTTTTAAAATTGAAAAATGATCACCACTGCTTCTGGTAACTAGTATGTGTAGGCTGAATGCTTTCGCTATCTTTTACATGCCTGGTAGCTAGATCCTCACTTAGATGTAGATATGCAATTTGGACATCCATATTCTTTAAATATGAAAAATGTGCTATAAAAATGATAAAAATTCAGAAAAATGAAAAATTTATGCATTTTTATGATTATCAGAGAAGATCCAGGTAGGTTTGCTTTTGTCGCATTGCATTGTTCTGGACTGCTTACCATAGCACTTTGGTATGAACTAGGACAGTGTAATGTATGCCAAGACCAATGTCTTAAGCTTCTGATGGTCCAGTTCTAGTGTAGGCTTGACTTGGTCGGTTAGCATAAGGTTTGACACGCAAATAACCCCTGGTAGATATGAAAAAATAAAAAGGAAAAATAATCAGTCTGAATTTTTTTTAAAAAAAATTGACAAGTTTGCAGAAGCACTTTGTTTTGGACAATGCTTATCTTGGTAGATATCAGTTAGCTTTTGCATCTCATGCTTTACTTTGCTTGTCAACTAGAAAATGTGGTGATGCTTTTATTTACAAAAATCGAAAAATGCGTGCTAATGGCTTTCTTAAGATATCATCTATTGCACTGATCATGTCATGTATCTTAGACAGTATATCTTTCGCTATACCTGTTAGATGTTGTAATTGCAGTCAATCATATCTAAGAAGCATGCTTTTCACACTCCACCTGCACCTCATCTGCATTCCTGACATATTTTGAGGGGGAGCTGCATTTCAGGGAGAGTTTGTGCCTATGTTTATTTAGAGTGCATTTAGTCTCACTTGATGAGTCCAATTGTCAACAAGGGGGAGAAATTTTGGATATATTTTTGGCTTTCTCTGGGATTTATTTCAGGGGGAGTTTATTCTTGTTGATAATTCTGAGATTTGCACTTGTTTTTGAGGCTTTATTTTTGGTTAACCATAATGACCAGTTTTCTTGCTTCTGTTTGGCTTTTGGTCATTAGGGCTAAACTTTTATTTTCTCTCTTCAATTTTCTTTTGTTTTTGTTTTCCTGTTTCCACATGTTTTGCAGGTTCTGCAGATGAGCTGAAAAGGGTGTTGACAATGCACTCATCAATGGGGAGATTGAGAAACCATGTTGAAGAATATGGTTTTGATATTTTAGTAATTTTCGGAATTTATTTTATAGTCAGTTTAATTTTACGCGAGGGTAAATTAGTCTTTTCATGTATTAGGATTCGCCTATAAATAGGCCCCTATCCCCTTGGGGATAGATGACTGTTTTCAATAGATCAATCTACAGTCCAACTTTTTTCACCGCAGCAATCTTCTTCTTTCATTCTTTCGGCCGGCTGTGTCAATCCAACTCCCGTACGGCGCAATCAGCTGCATTCGGCGCGGAAGCCAGCGCTGCGAAAAATTTTGCTGGGCATGGGTCTTCATCTGGCTTGTGTGCACCGGCGTCTTCTCCACGACGCAAGTTTTTTTGGCGCGTACAGGTTGAAGAAAAAAAACAGGCAGCTCCGTGGTGGGCCCCGTGGTGGTGTGCACATTACTGATCTCCACGACAGGATATCACAGCGACAAGCTTGTTGCTTTTTGATTTGTTCTTCGCGCACGACTACCGAGGAACAACTACAAGGCTACGGCCGACAGGAATTAATTTCTTCCCTACGGGGCCATGCCGGCGTGAAGACAGCCAGAGACGTTCGGCTCCTGGCGCGCGGCCCGCGACGTAAGTTAGTTTGTTTAATCCCCTATTTTTTTGTAGATCAGGTTTAGAGATAATTATCTATTAATCAATTAGCTGAAAATTTACTTAGAAATTTTGTTGGTATTTTAATCTGTCAAAATATTTTAGTACTCGACTATTTTTATTTAAATATTATTTAATCTGCTTGTATAAAAAGAAAAATTTATTATTAGTCGCAGTATTAGTCGCAATACTATTTTCATTCTAGATTTACATGAAATATTTTAGATTTATTTCTGAATTATTTTTAGATGATCCATATTTTATTCAGTTAATTAGTATTTTATTTTTAGACTGCAATCTGAACATTTTATTAAGATATTTAGTTTTTTCTATTACATCATTCTTTTTAGTTTGCTTTAATATCATTTTGATTAGGATAGACATTTTTAATACTAGTAATTTTCCTTGCTGATATTATTTGTCGGGTTAAATTTGTTTGGGTATTAGGATTAGATCATAATTTAGCAAGAATTTTTTAGGTGCCTATTCACCCCTCTCTGGTCGCTACTTTCGGTCCTACACCATTGAGGTCCGAAGTCGCCATAGGGAGCATTAGGCCACTGTGGCCTGAAGTTATCGTTCGGAGGTCTTGGCCACTGCGGTCCGAAGCCACCATGCGGAGGGCTCATCCACTGTAGTCTGTAGCCCCCCTTCGAATGCCTCGGGCCATTCGGCTGGCTTAGTTTTTTGGCCCGGGGGCTTGTTTCCTTGGCTTTTCTTTGGTGCTTGTTTAACAACATCTTATATGTCACCTTCGGCTTCTTGAGAGCCCTATCCGAAGGGGATGTGCTAACATTTTTCTTCCACACTCCCACTTCAAGTTTTTTGGTATGAGTGTGCGTGCGTGTGGTTCTCCAACAATTACTGCCTTTCCTTTAATTGACTCAGCCTGTCCTGGCCGAATCAACATCTTCTTCCCATCGAGGTCGACGGTGTTGATGGGGAATGAATCTTTGTCTAACTTCATCTTTGGATTGTGGTCTATTTTCGATCGTCCTTCTTCTATGGACGATTGAACCTGCCGTCAAAAAACATTGCAATCATTAGTATTATGTGAATGCGAATCATGCCACTTACAGTATGGATGTCTCTTCAACTCGTTGGCAGATGGAATGACATGACCTTTGGGAAACCTGAGAAGCTGGTTCTTCAAGAGAAAATCAAATATCTTATCACACTTAGTTATATCGAATGAATACTTGACCTCACTAGGTCGATTCTTGGTGGGAGACGGCCGTAACTCGGAGCAAGTGATAGGTTTACTCTTGGCGTTCCAAACCCATTCGACTGCGTACATGTCGGCTGAATCCCTTTCTTCTGATTCCTGGAACAGAGCCTGCTGCAAGACTTGGCTAACCTCTAAAAAGTACTGGTTGTCTAGTCTCGCCTTAATTTCGGAACACAACCTGCTAAAAGCTAGATCCGCCAAATCTCTTTCTAAAATGTTAAGGCTAAAACATCGATTTCTAGTATCCCTAAAATGCTTGACATACTCAGAGATACTCTCGTTAGATTTCTGCCTATCCGATGTCAAGTGTGAAAGCCTATGTTCTGTCTCACCCGTGTAAAAGTAGTCATGGAATTTTTGTTCAAATTCATCCCATGTTTGAACGGAGTTTGGCGGGACTACCGAAAACCAAGTGAAAGCGGTGCTAGGTAGCGAGAGAGAAAATAATCTAAGTTTTAGAGCGTCCGACCCACTAGCCTCTCCACACTGTGCTAAAAATTGACTAACATGCTCTAGTGTGGTTTTGTTACCCTCGCCGTCAAACTTAGTGAATTCGGGGACTCTATAGCCGCGAGGGTAGGGTATTGTATCAAAATGATCGGGGTAAGACTTCCGGTAAACCCTAGCACGACCCCTAGGTACGAAGCCGGTGCATCCCCTAAACAATGTGTGGATTCACTCCTCAAGCTCGTCTTGACCTGCTGCCTGCGCACGTCTCTCATGCGAGGGCACGACTGTAGGATCGATGTACCGACTAGAGGGGGGTGAATAGGCGGTTTTTAAAACTAATTCAATTTAGATTAGCACTAGACAAGGACCTTAGACAAAAATAACAAAGTACTAGATTAAACTAGTGCAACCTAGGATGACAAAGATAAATTACTCTAAGAAGATAAATTTCCATAATTTAACTTGCTCAAAGTAAAGGGGACAAGAGACAACCGAATTTTATCCCGAGGTTCGGAAATTTTCCAATTTCCTACGTCCTCGTTGAGGCAAGTTTCACTTGACTGCTCTCTTCACCAAGCCACGGATTCCTCAAGGAGAAATTGGCTAGAAGATGAGACGGCACTGGAAGTGCAACTCTCAGGCCTCGATCACTAATGGTAGCTCTTCTCCACTCCGGATAGGCGAGCTCCGACCTTCACAACCTCCTGGGTCTCATCCACAACCTTCTTGGAGAGATCACCAATTTCTTCTCTGAGCCGTCTAGGAGGTGGCAACCTCCAAGAGTAACAAACTGCAATCAAAGCTAGCAGAAGACGATCAAGTGCCAAAATGCAAATGCAATGCAATCTATTCAATCACTTGATCACCCCTTTTTGCTTCCCAACCACACTAGTACTCAATTTAGTGCTCAATGGTGGGAGAGACTCTCTTGTGCTCAAGTTTGCTCAAATGAATGCCAAAAGTCTAGAAAAGGAGCCGTAGCAAGGGTTTATATAGCCACACACCCAAAAAGTAGCCGTTACATGAGTTATGAGGCTCTCTGTGCACTGTCGGTCTGACCGCCCATCTTGGGCCGGTCTGACCGACCCTTGCTGTAAAGGTTAGAAAACTAGCCTTTTTACTGATGTGACAGGGCAACCCAGTCTAAACGGCCATGCTGGCCCGGTTGGACCAGCCCTACCCGGTCTGACCGGCCATTGGCTCGGTCAGACCGATAAGTTCCCCGTCGGCTCTGTAAACCAGCAGATTGCAAAACTGCGCAACCCGCTTGAACCGGCCCCCTGGCCGGTCGGACCATCCATCACAGGCCAGTTTGACCAGACCCACATAGTCGGTCAGACCGCCAGGGCCAGACACACTCCAAAAGCTACATTTTTGTAGTTTCAAGAACTTGCCAATATTTGTAACTTTTGCAACAATTACACATGATCAAAAGCTACTATATGCAATGCAAATTGGCACATGAAAATCAACTCATAACCAAGATGCAACCCCTCTTTATAGTACGGCAAAAACAAAATTTAAACCTAGCAGAATTGATCGCTCCAAACACCTCAATCAAATTCTAGTTTTCTTCAAATCTTTTGCCGTTGCTCTTTAATACGTCTAGATCTTCGGGTTTTCCATCTTGTGCTCCATTTACACGGGACCAAATCATTTCCTTCACACTTAAGAAAAATATTAGTCCACAAACGCGCGTTTGTCATTAATTACCAAAACTCACATGGGGCCTAGATCTTCAATCTCCCCCTTTTTGGTAATTGATGACAAACACTCCATAGATAAAAAGATATTTTAATAACAGTATCTACAATTAAGCGCAAATATCCCCTTGAAAGAGTAATGGGGTGCAAGTATGTGGCGCAAGATATGAGTTATAAGTATACAAAATACCAAACACAATTCAAAAGTTTAATAAAGTAAAGCTCATAAGAGTTTGTCATAATACGAGCAAATAGTTCAAATTAAGTTCAACATGACATTTGAAGCAATTAAGGTTCTTATTACAACCAACCATAGATAGATAGATAGAGCAGACAAGATCCTAAGAACTAATCCTGACTACTTCCTAACTGCTCCTGACTATTTCTTCTTCTTTCTTCTTCTCCCCCTTTTGGCATCAAGAACCAAAAAGAGACTAATCCTGGGATGGAGAGGCTGAGTATCATCAAGGCGACGATGACGGCGCTGGTACTGAATAGGATAGCCTGCAGAAGATGATGAATCGAGCCGATCAACTCGAGAAGAAAGAGTGTCAATCCTGAAGTTGAGACGCTCTTGACCGCTTTGAAGGTCCTGCAAATGGGTGGTGATTGCTTCTTCACCCAAATCCATCTGATCCATCCTTGCATTTAACTGATGGAAACCTGCTGTCACTTGTTGAAACACTAGATCAAAGAACTGAGTGGCATCCATACCAAAATAAGGAGGAGCATAGGCGCCTGATCCAGAATCCTGAGGTGGAGGTGGAGGAGCAAAAGAGCTGCTGGGTATGTCCTGAGGATGAAACTGCCCTGCACCCACATCAGCTGGATCGGCAGCTGGAGCCAAAGGAACAGCCGGGAAACGAGGCCTGTACTAAGAGTGAGATATATCAAGACGCTCATTCACGTTTCCCACTTTGCTCAAGATCAGTCTCATGATAAAGGGAGCATAGTAGACTCCAAGAGTGAGGCTTCCCATTGAGAGGGCCATCTCATATAGCATTAAGTGAATAACATCAAACCTCTTTCCAGTCATCACTGCGTCCAGAAGAGTCCAAGCAACACCTCGAATGGCTTCATTGTTGCCCAGACGCGGTAAAATGGAGTGCCACAGGATGCGATTTGCCACACTGTGCAGAGTCTTCATTCCAGTAACCCCTCCAATCCTATGAGCTACAGAAGGGATGTAGAACTGTGCCATTTCTTCTTCTGACAATGGGTTATAAGTAAACTCATCATGCAATCTGAGGCCAGAAGAGAACCTTATGTCCCAAGCACTCTGAATTTCTTGCTTTGAAGCAATGCAGAAAATGTCTCCTGTCATCCAAGTGAGAGAATCACAAGTGGCAGGTATGAACACTATGGCATAAAACTGACGGATGATATCAAACCTCTTCCCAGTCATCACTGCGTCTAAGAGAGTCCAAGCAACACCACGAATGGCATCGTTGTTGCCCATACGAGGTAAGATGGAGTGCCACAGGATGCGATGTGCCACACTATGCAGAGTCTTCATTCCAGTTACCCCTCCAATCTTGTGAGCAACAGAAGGGATATAGAATTGTGCCATCTCAGCTTCTGAAAAAGGATTATGAGTAAACTCAGCATGCAATTGAAGGCCAGAAGAAAATCTTATGTCCCAAGCACTCTGAATTTCTTGCTTTGAAGCAATGCAGAAAATGTCTCCCGTCATCCATGTGAGAGAGTCACAAGTGGCTGGTATGAACACTATGGCATAAAACTGTCGAATGACATCCTAGTTGAAATCTTGCTTCAAGCTAACTGTCTTGTGAATCCGAACAGTTCCAAATACATTCCTGAGAGCTGCAGCCTCTCCACTCAAATCCCTCCAAGAGATCCACTTATGAGGAGCCAAGGAACGATTTTCATAAGCAATGTTGTATACCTCCTTTTGAAACTTGGTGAGAAACCGCCGATCTGAGGTGTCTCTACGTTTGAGAAATTTGTTGTGATGGCGCAAACGAGCAAAGTTCTCTTGATTCTGGACATCCACTTTGAACTCAAGTGATGCAAATGAATCCTCACTAGCTGCCGGAGGCTGAGGAGTCATTTCCTCCTCATTCTCAGAGCTGTCATCTTCATAGGCAAAGTCCTCATCACTGTCTGCTTGAAATTGTCGGGATGATTGGCCACGGTCCTCAACATACTTTGAGCGACGCTCATTTCCTTGAGAGCGACCAGCGCGAGGCATGACTGAAGAAAATCAAGGGAATATGAATAAGTGAATCAAGATTTAAGCATGATAGGATTATGGATATGATGATGATGAGATAGGTTATGAAATTGCTAGAGGGCAAAAGTATCAAGGACCAAAAATGAACAAAAGGAGTGTCGAAATGGGGAGGCTGGTCTGACCGAGGCAATTGGGCCGGTCTGACCGCCAGTACATGGCCGGTCTGACCGCCCATTGCCAGCCGGTCCGACCAGCCTAGCAACCCGGACACAAATTCCCTTTTGCACAAAATTTCTCCAAGTTCAAATTTGCCATAACAAATTGCATAGAGCCATGGGAAATGGTACCATAAGGCTAAAAATTTAGTACAAGATGGATTTAGCCTAGGCAAGATCACATGCAAGCCCATGAACATGAACCCTAACCCTAACCTCCAAGGGGATGAAATCAAGGGATTCTTCTGAGGAGAGATTCTTACTAGCAAGGGAAAATGAACCCAAGGTCAGACCAGAGAAGAACCACCGGTTGGACTGGCAAGATTTGCGACGAAACGGATTTTTGAGGATTGGGGGCAAGAGAAGAGGAGTAGGGCTCGGTTTGAGAAGAGAAGAATAATAGAGGGGAGAGAAAATTGAATAGAGAGGGGAGTTATATCCCTGCCCAAGCCCCGGTCTGACCGGCCATGGAGGCCCGGTCGGACCGACTCAGGTTGGGCGGTCGGACCGGCCATGCCCACCCGGTCAGACCGACTGCACTAATACCCAGTAAATTTACTTGAAGGCAAAGAAGGGGCAAAAGTGGAAAACATAGCAAAAAAGTTTTAAAAAAATTTCAAACTTTGCAGAAACACTGTATAACTCCCAAAGTTTATAAAGCATCAAATTTTCAAATTTTTAAGTTCAAAAACAGGGAAATACTCAAATGTATGCTTTAGTTCAAAACGGTCATTTGACACTTTTTACCGAACTTCAACTTTAAATATCTTTTTGTAGGATGGTTAAAGTTGAAACATTTGAATACGAAAAATGTTCATATGATCAATCTCTACAAGTTTTGTTTTGGACTAAAGTTAAAAAATGTCTTGAAATGAATCTAAGGGAAAAATCCGATTTGACTCAAAAATAGAATCTTTAAGTTACCTTTTGGGTCAAAAAGAAAGTTCAAAGCTATAAAGGAGTTTTATTTGGACCAAAATGCTTGGAATACATTTGCAAACATATAGAGATACTTTTCATGAAATTGTTTACAAATTTAGATCCTTTTATGGATAAAAGACATTTTGGAGCAAAATGATTATTTTCAACCAAAGATTCCATTTGATTTTGTTTTTCAACACATTAAGTAAATTGCAATACATGAGTATAACCACAACACTCACCCTTAATGTATGCCCTTAGGAGAACATATAAGATCACATAAATTCAAATATGGCACTTTAAGCATAAAAACATACATATATGACATACAAGGATAGAAAAATTGAAAACTCACATATATGCATGATTTCAAGCCACATTTGAGTAATCTATTATATTTAATTCATTCCTAAGTTTACAAAAGCGGGATTCATCAAGTGGTTTGGTAAAGATATCTGCCAATTGATTATCGGTTCCTATGTGGCTAATAACAATGTCGCCTTTGCCAACATGATCTCTTAGAAAGTGATGGCGAATATCAATATGCTTGGTTCTAGAGTGTTGGACGGGATTGTTGGCAATTTTGACGGCACTATCATTGTCACAAAGGAGAGGGATATTTGAGAATTCTATTCCATAGTCAAGCAAGGTTTGTCTCATCCAAAGTAATTGGGCACAACAACTACCCGCGGAGACATATTCCGCCTCGGCAGTAGAAAGGGCAACGAAGTTTTGTTTCTTAGAGGCCCAAGAAACAAAAGACCTCCCAAGAAATTGACAACCCCCAGAAGTGCTTTTTCTATCAACCTTGCAACCGGCATAATCCGAGTCAGAATAGCCGATTAGCTCAAATTTAGCACCTTTGGGGTACCACAAGCCTATATGGATAGAATGTTTTAAATATCTTAGAATTCTCTTGACCACCATCCAATGACAATCTTTTAGTGCGGCTTGAAATCTAGCACACATGCAAACACTAAACATAATATCGGGCCTAGATGCAGTAAGGTAAAGCAAACTACCAATCATGGATCTATATAATTTTTGGTTTACCGGTTTACCTCCCTCATTTAGGTCGAGATCTCCGTTGGTCGCCATGGGTGTCTTGATAGGTTTAGCTTCCATCAATCCGAATCTTTTTAGAAGATCATGGATATACTTCGTTTGACTCACAAAGGTTCCATTCTTGAGTTGCTTGACTTGAAGTCCAAGAAAGAAACTCAATTCTCCTATCATGGACATCTCAAATTCCCAAGACATCATATCACCAAATTCCTTGCAAAATACTTCATTAGTAGAACCAAAAATAATATAATCGACATAAATTTGACAAACAAAGAAATCATCATTAATTATTTTTGTAAACAAGGTGGTATCGACTTTACCAATTTTAAAGCCCTTTGAGAGAAGAAAATCTCTCAATCTTTCATACCAAGCTCTAGGAGCTTGTTTTAAACCATATAGAGCTTTTGAGAGTTTATAGACATGAGTAGGATTTTTAGGATTTTCAAAGCCGGGTGGTTGTTCAACAAAAACTAGTTTGACTATTTCACCATTTAAGAAAGCACTTTCACATCCATTTGATATAGTTTAATATCAAAACATGAAGCAAAAGCGAGTAAGATGCGAATAGCCTCTAGTCTAGCAACAGGAGCAAAAGTTTCACCGAAATACAAACCTTCGACTTGAGTGAATCCTTGTGCTACCAATCTTGTCTTGTTTCTTACAATCAACCCATTTTCATCTTGCTTGTTCCTAAAAACCCACTTTGTTCCAATGTCGTTGTGCTCCTTGGGTCTCTCCACCAATGTCCAAACCTTGTTTCTTTCAAAATGGTTAAGCTCCTCATGCATATCATTTAACCAATCCGGGTCATTTAGAGCTTCATCTATATGTTTAGGCTCAATAGAAGAAACAAAAGAGTAATGCTCACAAATAGAAGCAACATGAGATCTAGTTTGAACACCCTTACTAATGTCACCCAAGACTTGATCAATTGGGTGATCTTTTGTGGTGGCATTGTGAACCTTGGATGGAATGGTAGATGATTGTTTTTTGACTTCATCTTCATCAAGTTGAGTCAAATTTTGCGTAGTGGAAGTAGAGACTTCAACTTGTGTAGAGGATGGGAGTTCATCATCTTCTTTAGGCTTGATATCACCGATGGACATGTTCTTCATTGCCCTCATCAAGCCTTCATCACCTACATAATCCAAATTTTCGTGCCCCTCTTGGGAGCCATTAGTCTCATCAAATTGAACATCCGAGGTTTCTTCTATAATACCTTTGCTCTTGTTATACACTCGGTATGCCTTGCTATTTGATGCATATCCAAGGAGAAATCCTTCATCACAACGACTTTCAAATTTGGCTAGTCTAACACCTTTTCTATAAATATAGCATTTGCAACCAAAAACACGAAAGTAACTAATATTTGGTTTTTGTCCAATTAAAAGTTCATATGGGGCCTTTTTCAAAAGACGATGCAAATAAAGACGATTAGAAGCATGGCAAGAAGTGTTTATAGCTTCCGCCCAAAAGGAGTCGGAGACACTATACTCATCAAGCATAGTTCTAGCCATATCAATTAGGGTCCTATTCTTTCTTTCCACAACACCATTTTGTTGTGGAGAATAGGTGGCGGAAAGCTCATGTTTAATGCCGAGATCATCACAATAATCCTCAATATTTGTATTTTTAAACTCGGATCCATTGTCACTCCTTACTTTTATAATAGAAAAATTGAATTCGTTTTGAGCCCATTTTGCAAACTTTTTGAAAATCTGGGAGGTTTTAGCTTTGTCATGCAAAAAGAAAACCCAAGTAAATCTTGAGAAATCATCCACAACTACAAGACAAAAACTATTTCCTCCGATGCTTTTATAAGTTGTTGGACCAAATAAATATATATGCAAAAGCTCCAATGGTCTAGAAGTAGACATGACGCTTTTGCTAGAATGAGAGGAAGCGACTTGCTTCCCCGCTTGACAAGCACTACAAAGTTTATCTTTTTCAAATTTTATATCTTTTAAACCAATAACCAAATCTCGTTTTGCAAGCTTGTTTAGTTGACTCATTCCCACATGAGCAAGCCTTCTATGCCAAAGCCAACCCAATGAGATTTTTGCAACCAAAAAAGTTTTTAAATTAGCTTCATTTGAAGAGAGATCCACCAAATAGAGATTTCCAAAACGAAAACCTTTGAAAACTAAGGAGTAATCATGGATACTAGTTACAAATACTTCTTGAGGATTAAATGTGCATGAAAGGCCTAAATCACATAGTTGAGCAATAGACAATAAGTTGAAATTAGATGACTCAACTAGTGAAACATTGGAAATGGAGAAATCATTTGAAATAGAAATTTTACCTAGACCCATTACCTTGCCTTTACTATTATCGCCAAAGCTAACTTTTTCTTGATCTTTGACACCAACTTCAAATGATGTGAACATTTTCCTATCACCGGTCATGTGTTGAGTGCACCCACTATCAAGCACCCAATGTGATCCTCCGGTGTGGTAGTTTACCTACAAAAGAGATCAAGCCTTTTTAGGTACCCAAATCCTTTTGGGTCCTTGTAGGTTAGTTACCAAATCTTTTGGCACCCAAATGAATTTCTTCTTTTCTCCTAAAATAGGAGTGCCTAAAAACATAGCATAAATGGAGCCATCATTAGCTCTCTTAAGCATGTAATGAGAATCTAATACACCACATTTAGGGATTTTTTATATGACATTCACCTATCATGTGACCAACTTCACGACATTTATTACAAAATTTACCGTTGCTCTTAACAAACCTTGGAGCTTGATAAGAAGGCTTTTTGCCCTTCTTGGGAACAAAATCAAGTCCCTCCTTGTTGAAGGAGCATCTTTGTTCGCTTAAGATTTTGTCAAGAGTATTTTTTCCTTTGAAGCATCTTTCCAAACTCTTACTTAGATTGGCAACTTGCTCCTTGAGCTCATGATTCTCAACAACTAATAATGAATTATATGAAGATGATACATTTGTGGAACATAATGCACTATCAATAGTGGATGAACATGGCATAGCAAGTAAATCATCACATGAGATGGATATGCTAGTCTTAGTTGGAATGCAATTTGCAACATTTAGACAAGCATCATCAAAAATATCACATGTAACGCCTATATCTACCTTGGGCTTAATGAGTGTAGAGGCAAGGAGAGTTTCATGAGTTTCCTCAAGCTTCTCATGAGAGACCAAAAGCATCTCATGAGAAGTCTTTAACTCTTCATATTTAGCTACTAAAGACTCATGGTCTTTCTTTAGAGCCTTAAACTTGACTCTCTCTTTGCCATTTAACTCATTGAGATCCTCAAGCATTTGTGCAAGATCATCATAAGACAATTCATCATCACTATCATCTTTTTCACTAACACAAGTAGATTTTACCTTAGTACTTCCTTTTGCCATGAGACAAAAAGGAGAGTATAGTGATGGAGCTTCTGTTATTGTGATCCCCGCCATGTTCTTCTTTCTTGGATTTGACTCACCATTGGAGTCGGAGCTTGAAGAGGAGTCGAATCTATCTTCATTTGAGTCCCATTCTCCCACAAATGCTTTATTTCTACCCTTTTTCTTGTTCAACTTCTTGAAGAGCTTTTTCTTCCCACTCTTCTCCTTGTTCTTCTTTTGAGATTTTTCATCTTCACTCTCTTGTTTGTTTGGGCATCTTGAGGTAAAATGAGCCTTCTCATTGCACTCATAACACCTCACATTTTTTAGACTCCTTTTGGTTGACTTCTTGTCACCATTGTTCTTGAAGTAACTTGAAGAGTTTCCTCTCTTTTTCATGAATCAGTTGAACTTTCTCACAAAGAGAGCCATATCTTCATCTTCGGTATCACCATCACAAGAAGTGTCTTTTTCTTCTTCTTCTTCTTCTTCACATTTTTTCTCCACCTTGGCTTTCAAGGCAATGTTCTTCTTCTTGGATGAGGAGTGATCTTCGGAGCTTCCTTCAATTCTCTTGTTCTTGTAAATCTCATTTGTGTTGATAGTCCCTAAGAGTGTTGTGTGAGTCAAACTTGACATGTTCGAGTTAATAAGGAAGGTCACCAATGTGTCATATTTCTCGGGCAAGGCTCTTAACATTTTTTGAGCAACTTCCAACTCCGTGTACTTCACTCCAACACCCTTGAGATCATTGACAATCACATTGAGTCTTGCATATATCTCATTTACACTTTCATTTGGCAACATGGTAAATGTTTCATAGTTGATCTTGAGGTAGTGTGACTTGACATTCTTCACGCTTGTCGTTCCATCATGTATATCTTGAAGAGTGATCCAAATATCATGTGTCATTGGGATATTGCTTATCCTATTGAATTCTTTGGCACACAAACAATTGAACAAAGCATTTGTAGCTTGCGCATAAAGTTGCATATCTTTCTTGTTTTGATAAGTTAAATTCATTTTGTCTTCAACTTCAAAACCTAGCTCAACAATACGCCAAATTTCAAAGCTCATGGCTTTGAGGTGAGCGGCCATACGTACTTTCCAAATAGAATAATGTGAACCACTTCATCGGACATCTTCTCTCTAGGCGGTAAAGCCTAAATTGAGAGACCAAGCTCTGATACCACTTGTAGGATCGATGTACCGACTAGAGGGGGGTGAATAAGCGTTTTTTAAAACTAATTCAATTTAGATTAGCACTAGACAAGGACCTTAGACAAAAATAACAAAGTACTAGATTAAACTAGTGCAACCTAGGATGGCAAAGATAAATTACTCTAAGAAGATAAATTTCCACAATTTAACTTGCTCAAAGTAAAGGGGACAAGAGACAACCAAATTTTATCCCGAGGTTCGGAAATTTGCTAATTTCCTACGTCCTCGTTGAGGCGAGTTTCACTTGAACGCTCTCTTCACCAAGCTATGGATTCCTCAAGGAGAAATTGGCTAGAAGATGAGCCGGCACCGGAAGTGCAACTCTCGGGCCTCGATCACTAGTGGTAGCTCTTCTCCACTCCGGATAGGCGAGCTCCGACCTTCACAACCTCCCGGGTCTCCTCCACAACTTTCTTGGAGAGATCACCAGTTTCTTCTCCGAGCCGTCTAGGAGGTGGCAACTTCCAAGAGTAACAAGCTGCAATCAAAGCTAGGAGAAGACGATCAAGTGCCAAAATGCAAATGCAATGCAATCTATTCAATCACTTGATCACCCCTTTTTTCTTCCCAACCACACTAGTGCTCAATTTAGTGCTCAATGGTGGGAGAGACTCTCTTGTGCTCAAGTTTGCTCAAATGAATGCCAAAAGTCTAGCAAATGAGCTGTAGCAAGGGTTTATATAGCCACACACCCAAAAAGTACTCGTTACATGAGTTATGAGGCTCTCTGCGCACTGTCGGTCTGACCGCCCATCTTGGGCCGGTCTGACTGACCCTTGCTGTAAAGGATAGAAAACTAGTCATTTTACTGATGTAACAGGGCAACCCGGTCTGACCGGCCATGCTAGACTGGTTGGACCGGCCCTACCCGGTCTGACTGGCCATCGGCTCGGTCAGACCGATAAGGTCCCCGTCGGCTCTGTAAACCAGCAGATTGCAAAACTGCGCAACCCAGTTGGACCAGCCCCTTGGTCGGTCAGATAGCCCATCACAGGCTGGTCTGACCGGACCCACATAGTCGGTCATACCGCCAGGGCCAGACACACTCCAAAAGCTGCATTTTTGTAGTTTCAAGAACTTACCAATATTTGTAACTTTTGCAACAATCACACATGATCAAAAGCTACTATATGCAATGCAAATTGGCACTTGAAAATCAACTCATAACCAAGATGCAACCCCTCTTTATAGTATGGCAAAAACAAAATTTAAACCTAGCCTAATTGATCGCTCCAAACACCTCGATCAAATTCTAGTTTTCTTCAAACCTTTTGCCGTTGCTCTTTAATACGTCCAGATCTTTGGGATTTCCATCTTGTGCTCCATTTACGTGGGACCTAATCAGTTCCTTCACACTTAAGAAAAATATTAGTCCACAAACGCGTGTTTGTCATTAATTACCAAAACTCACATGGGGCCTAGATCTTCAACGACACGTAGTGGGATATCGATGTGTCGGCCATGGGCTTCCTCCCCATGCGCTAGCTGTACGACGTGCTCTAGCCTAGGTGCCTGTGCATGTGGTGCGGGCAGCGTGGGCAAAGATGGCGCCAGTGTAGGTGGCGGCGATGAGTGGTACGTGGTGCTAGCTTGGCCGTGTGCATAATGACTGGTCTCGGCCACGGATGTCGAGACCGGAGACGTAATGGTCTTGCCAGTACTACCATCAGTTCTGCTATAAACATGATTTATCAGAGGTATACTAGCAATAGGGGATGATGGTACGGCCTCAGTAAAGCCGAACCCTCTAAGCGTCACCTTTACTTGGGAGCTAACTGCCGGATCTAAACGGTTGGCTAGCGAAGCGCTAATGGCTTGATCTACCAATGCATCTATCTTTTGCTCAATCTCTAAAGAAGATAAACGAGGTGATACAGGTGTTACCTAGATCTGAGCAAGGTCAGGGACGACGATGTCGCGCTTGATGAAGCTCGCACGCGTCTTGACATTGCTCCCAAGCATCATGTCTTGGAGCGCCTTCATCTTTTCCTCGATCTCTGCTCGGTCTTCTGCGGGAATATCTTCAAGAGTAGGCGTCATGATGTTGCGGTTGTCGATATTCGCGCCTCCCATGGTGTCCATCGGCGGTGTAGATGTAGTAGTCATTGTAGATGTACTTGTGGCCGATGTAGATGTACCCGTCATGTTGGCGTATCTTTCTCCAGTGGAGTCGCCAAAAAGTGTGTTGACACAGAAATGTGCCCCCGCACTTGGGTCAGTTCGACGATCCAAAAGTGTGCGGATACTTAGGGACAAGCCTAAGAGTAACACAACACCAACGTCGCGTTCCGACTTCCCTTAGCCATGGTAAGGGGGGTGGAGTCGCCAGGTAATCAGATCACATAGAAATAATCCAATTAGTCGAAAGAAATGTATTAAACAAAACAAGTTAGAAACTGGACGGAGCCTGATTGATTCGAAGTATGGTGCGAAGGGTGTCGCTGAAGCGTACCTTCGGCGTCTGGTGCGAAGTGTTTTGCCAAAGGGTGCCTTCGGCGTTCGGAAGGATCTGGCCGAAGATGGACTCCAAACCGATCCAGTCATGACAATCACCTCCGAACAGTAGGGTTCGGCGTGAAGTCTCCGATACAGTAAGATACAGAATAATGACTTAGAGGCAACACACGAGCATGACTTCATTTGGAGCGGAGTATGAGCGTGGCGAAGCCTGTCGTGACAAAGCCATTGGTGAAGCGTGTCGACGTGTAGACTGTGTCAAACCGACAATAGCGTGACGGTTTGGCAGGGGCGGTCGAAGTAGTACTCTTGTCGAAAGGTGTATTGGCAACCTTCGAAACCGATCTCTTAGTTCCAGACACCTCCGACAAGGCAGCTCCAAACATGGAAACCTACAAGAGAGTAGATTTGAAGTACCAATTTGGCCTGAGGACCGAATTCTACTAAGTGTTGCACTAGGGGCGAAGGTAGAAATCTATAACGCAAATTAGCAGATACTTCACAAGCGAAGTAACAAGGAAATAGCAATCTATTACGTAGATTAACAGATACTTCACAGGCGAAGTAACAAGGCGATAGCAATCTATTACGTAGATTTGTGTTGGGGGGTTGTAAACCGGCCTCACCCCTATTATTTATAGGGGCTAGACTTCTAATCTCTAAGTCTAATCTAATAAGATTGGCTTGATCACGCGTGAAAGACTTAGTCAAAAATCGTACTCAATTTTATGTCTACCTAAAGTGGGCCTTCGGCCAGGCCCGCCGAAGCCCGCTCCTCGGGCCAAAGCTTCGACAGAGTGGGCCTTCGGCCAGACCCGCCGAAGCGTGCTCCTTAGGCCGAGGCTTCGGTGCGGTGGGCCGAAGCTTGCTGGAAGATTCCGAAGCTCATGGCTTTGTGGGCCTTCGGCCCTATAGGGCTTCGTCTCAACCGAGGACATGTGTATTTTCGGCCCAAATTACCAAAATTGGTATTTTGATAATCTCAACCACTAATGCCATTTTTTGCTATCAACACATGCCCCTGCCTTTTAGTGAACTAAGTGAACCAAAAGCACAATGGGCTAAAAACGATACCTCCCATATCGGCCTTCCGACACCCTCAAGCTATTTGCCACACACTTGGAAAGTACCATTTCAAGTATCTACCATTCAAAACTCTTCGAAATCGCTCCCCTTGCAGAGACTCTAACACATATGCATTACCTAGAGCGATTTTGGCTATTTTGAAGGGACCTTCCCAACTGGGTGACCATTCGCCAAATCTAGGCTCTTAGTGCCTAAGGGCAAAATCGTCTTCCAAACCAAATCTTCTACTTGAAACGATTTTGGTTTAACCTTCTTATTGTAGGCCTTAGCTACTCTCTTCTTGTCTATTTCTATAGCTTCTAAATCCCTCAATCTCTTATCAGTCACTTCTTCTAGATTGTCTTTCAAAAGAGTCTCATACTCGTCGACCGATAAGCCATCTTGCTTTAACACTCCTAAAGATCCTAGATCTACTTCTACAGGCAGAATGGCTTCTTGTCCATATACCAACTCATATGAACTAACTTTGGTAGCACCGTGCTTTGCAATTCTACAAGCCCATAGTGCCTCAGAAAGCACTTCATGCCACCTCTTAGGGAACTCTTCAATTTTCTCCTTAATGAGCTTAATCACAGTATTATTACTAACCTTGGCCTGACCATTGGCCTGAGCATAGTATGGCGAAGAGTTTATTAGCTTAATACCATAAAATTCGGCAAAGTCTCTCACTTCCTTAGAAACAAACGAACTGCCTTGATCTGTAGTGAGGATTTGAGGAATACCGAATATATGTATAATGTGCTTTAATATAAAATCAAGTACCTCATTGTGAGTCATGTTCTTGAGAGGCACGACTTCGGTCCATTTGGTGAAGTATTCTGTCGCCATCAACACGAACTGATGCCCTTTTGAGGAAGGAGGGTGAATTTGGCCGATGAAGTCTAAACCCAAACCTCGGAATGGCCATGGCTTGACAACAGGGTTAAGTAATGAAGCAGGAGCTAATTGAATATTGCCAAACTTCTGACATGCTTCACATCCTCTATAATACTTAAAACAATCCTCAGTCATAGTCGGCCAGTAGAAACCCGCTCTCTTGAGCATCCAACTCATCTTCTGGACCGACTGATGCGTGCCACAAAGCCCTTCGTGGACTTCTCCCGTAGCCACTTGGGATCGTTCATTGTCTAAACACCTCAACAATACTCCATCAATAGTTCAGCGATATAGTGTATCATCTAGCAACATTAGTGTTTGGTTCTAAAATGTTGAACTAGGTTGTTGGCTAAGATAATGGAACTAGTGTTATCACAGAAAAGTGGAACATTCTTAAAATCCAACCCAAAATCCCTTAAAGTAGAAACCATCCACATAATCTATGAGCAACACCTAGCAGCAGCTACACATTTAGCCTCGACTGCAGACTATGCAACGTTAGACTATTTACGAGAAGACCAAAATACAAGAGAGGAACCCACAAAATGACAAGTACCCGAGGTACTTTTCCTATCAATTCTACATCCAGTAAAATCGGCATTGGAAAACCTCAAAGGCATAAAAATGATGATGCAGAATACCAAATGCCAAATTCAAGAGTGTGTTTTAGGTACCTCAGTATGTGTTTTACCACTTGACGATGTGAAGCCCTTGGAGAAGCCTGAAAATGAGCGCACAGACATAGTACGAACTGTATGTCCAGTCTCGTAGCCATCAAGTAGAGGAGGGAGCCAATCATTCTCCAGAACTCCTTTTGATCCACCTCTTCTCCATCTTCATCAGGGTCAAGCGCTACTGAGATAGCCATTGGAGTGGCAAGCGGCTTCACATCGCTCATGTCAAAGCACTTCAACAGGTCTTTTATGTACTTCGTCTGGCGAATGAGAGTAACTTGTTTTCTTTGCTTGATTTGGAAACCAAGGAAGTAAAGGTTATGCCCAAGAAAATTCCATGTATCAGAAGTTCTGATAGAGAGTATCGAATGTTCCGGTTATTTTCTAGTCTCGATACAAAGAGCAAATGTTGCTTCGGAAGTTCCAATATGGTATCGGAAGTTCTGACGAGCCAGAAGTTCCTATTCAGAATCAGGGAATTTTGTATTGATCGGAAGTTCCTATATGGTATTGGAAGTTCCGAGGTGGTAGATAATGGATTGGATCTATTGTGTGTCGTACTGTATCAAGTGACCTAAATACCCTGTCGGATGTTCTGATCTAGGATCGGAAGTTCCGACGTGGGCAAACAGATTGGATCTATTATGGTTTTTAGGATTTTTGGATAAGCACAACCTAGAGGCTCTCAACCCTATATAAAGGAAGGAGGAGGATGTCTTTGGGCAAGCAATAAGCCTAAATTAGACCTATCCACCCAAGAGTTCTCTCCTTCCCTTCTTGATCTCAAACATTGAGGTCAAGGATTCTCGTCTCTCACATGCGATTCTAGCACGCTGCCATGGGAGGTACTCCATCCCTGTACGTGTGGACTCCGTGGAGGCGTTGCTCCAATAGCAACGCTCATGGACATATGCATGCGAATGACTATGTCATCTTCATCGATCGGATCGGCGAAGGACGACAAGGATGAAGTGAGGAGAGGCTTGACGTGCTGCTCCAACATCTTATTTCGTTGCACCCAGTGTGTCTTGTGCTAGATGGTACTGATAGATGATCTCACACGCGCATGAGCCTAGGGCCTAGGGTGGAAATTTTGAATTTGCCGGGTAGCATAGCTCCCCTATTCCCCAACAGTGGTATCAAAGCCTACGTGCGTAGTGTTCGATCTGGATCCGTCATGTATGGAGATACATGATGGAAAAATAGATTATATATATTTCTATCCATGGTAGATCAGAAGTTCCGATGTGATCAGAAGTTCTGATGGCGGATCGGAAATTCTGATAATGATTGGATGTTCCGATGTTGAATAATGATTCGATATAGAAGGAAATTGTTGCGACACCAAATTCCGATATTGATCGGAAGTTCCGACCCGCGCAATTTTGAAAACCGAGCTTGCTGACCCGAGTTTTTTAGATCCAGAATCTAGTCATTTGTAGATTGCTCGCCTAACTTTGTTTTGCAGAGAATGTCGTGACTGGCATGGCCTTATTTAAATGTGATGTATGAGATGCATGCAATGAATGTAAATTAAATATGGCTCGTGTGTCATGGTTATTTACAGCCCAAGGTTGATGTAAAATTTATTGCGACTTGCATGTCATTTCCGTGGTGCTATGACCCATGTAATTAGTATAGACTATGCGAGATGGACTAGTACTCTTCATGGAGGCCGGGAGTGCGTACTCGATGATGGGAGCCATGGATATGGAGATCACCATGTGAAGAAGGCCATGCTATGTCACAATTAATATGATTGTCTATAATGCTTTCTTATGTTCCTGTTATTCTATTCTTGCATGTTTTGTGTGCACTAGGGACGTTACGATGCTAGAGTAGTTTTCCCTCAGAAAATTAAGAGTTGATGCTCTTCCCAATAGCTGAACCCACCAAGGTTCGTGCTCATCGATAGTGGGTCTGCCAAAGCAGGATGCTATCTTTTATCTCGACCAGTTGGGGTGGAAGTCGGACTTCTGCACGCATAGTGTTGGTTCACTTGACAAGGCTATCAGAACAGTTTTGGGCCTTGGAGCATAGGAGTTGGAGTCGAGCATTGGATGCTTCTCCAATGACAAGAGTCACATACGATGTGATTAGCAAGGAGTTGCTTACCTATGTCAACTAGCTTCTAGCAGTGATGCCAAAGCTCACTAGGAGATAGCGTGACCATGGATCTTGCGCTACTATTAGTCATGAGAGGGAAAGTGACTGGTTTAGATAGTGGAACATCTTTTATTAGATAGAAGATAAACATTGCATAGTGGTAAACCTAACATTCAATCTTTTGTAGATCATGGCACCTACTACGTCCACTGTTAAGAGCACTCTAGTTTTTAATTTGCGATCTATGCTTTAACGACATAAATTGTTTAGAATGAACTTTATGGATTGGTATCGAAACTTGAGAATTGTTTTCAAGCAAAAGAAAAAGGATTATGTTCTAGAGGAACCCTACCCCGATGAACCAGGAGAGGATGCTTCTACAGCAGATAAGCGTGCTTATGAGAAGCACGCTAGTGATTACATGGATGTCAGCTGCCTGATGCTTGCCTACATATCCTCTTAGTTTCAGAAACAATATGAGGGACGTGATGCTTATGATAAGACCGTAGGGTTTAAGGGCATGTTTCATGACCAAGCAAGGGCAGAAAGATACAATGTGTATAAATGTTTGTTTGGTAGTAGGTTAGCTGAAGGGAGCCCAGTGAGCCCTCACGTGATCAAGATGATTGGTTGCGTAGAGACTCTAGAGAGACTATACACTCCACTAGATCCATACCTCGCCATCGATGTCATTCTCCAGTCGCTCCCACTGAGCTTTGAGTCATACATCATGAATTATAACATCGTTGGACTGGAGAAGACACTAGTTGAGTTGCATGGGATGCTGAAATCTACTAAGGAGAGTATCAGAAAGATTCCAAACCATGTGATGGTTGTTCAGAATGAGGACAAAAAGAGGAGGAGGAAGAAGGCTAAGACTACATATGCGATCTCTAGTGCGAAGTCTAAACCAACTAGAAAGTTCAGGTTTGGTCCTGCCAACTCTGATGTGTGCCACCATTGCCACAGGCCTGGACATTGGAAGCGCAACTGCAAGGTGTACCTGGAAGAGCAGAAAAACAAGAAGGGAAGTGGAATTTCTGCTTCAGGTATTAATGTTATTGAAATTAATATTGCTACTCATCCAAATGATTCATGGGTATTTGATACCGTATCGATGATTCATACTTGTAAATCATTGTAGGGGCTGAGTAGAGTAAGAAAGTGTGCAAGTGGTGAGCTAGATATCCACGTCGGGAATGGTGCAAAGGTTGTAGCGTTGGCCGTCGGCGTCTATTCACTATCGCTACCACCAGGATTAGTTTTGGAGTTAAATAATTGTTATTTCATTCCCGCCTTAGGCAGAAACATTATTTCTTCTTCATGTTTAGAGGAAGATGGTTTTGAATTCGTAATAAAGAATTAGAGTTGTTCAATATTTTCGAATGGTATGCTCTATGGTGTTTGTCCATTAGTGAATGGATTGTATATTCTGAGTCTTGACGATGCACACGTTTATAACATTAGTACTAAGAAACAACGACTTGATGATTTGAATCCCACCTATGTCTGGCATTATCGTTTGGGTCATATAAATGAGAAGCGTTTACAGAAGCTCCATAGTGATTAGTGATGGAATTTTGGAGTCATTTGATTTTGAATCATATGACACATGTGAGTCTTGTTTACTTGGCAAAATGACAAAGACGCCTTTCACTAGAAAGAGTGAGAGGACGAGTGAGCTTTTGGCCATAGTACATACTGATAAGTGTGGTCCAATGAGTCACATGGCTAGGAAAGGATTTCAACACTTTATCACTTTTTTCGATGACTTTAGTAGATATGGCTATGTCTACTTGATGAGGCATAAGTGGGAAACTTCGAAAAGTTCAAGGAGTTCCAAAATGAGGTACAAAATTATACGGGAAAGCCAATTAAATTTCTACAATCGGATCGTGGGGGTGAATATTTGAGCCATGAGTTTAATGATCATCTGAAGCAGTGTGGAATTGTTCCACAGCTGACTCCACCTGGCATGTATCAATGGAATGGGCTGTCCGAGCGGAGAAACCACACTTTTTTGGACATGGTGTGGTCCATGATGAGTCACACTGATCTTCCATTATCCTTTTGGTGTGACGCCCTAGAAACCGCAGCTTTCACGATTAATAGAGTCCATCTAAGTCAGTAGAGAAGACACCATATGAGATGTGGTTTGGGAGGCATCCCAGTTTGTCTTTTCTAAAGATTTGGGGATGTGAGGCATATGTCAAACGTATGACATATGAGAAGCTCAGTCCTAAGTCTGATAAGTGCTTCTTTGTGGGGTATCGTAGGAAAACCAAAGGATACTATTTATATAATAGAGAGGAGGGCAAAGTGTTTGTCGCTCGAAATAGTGTGTTCCTTGAGAAAGAGTTTCTCTCAAAAGGAGTTAGTGGGAGGACTGTGCATCTCAAAGAGGTTCGAGAGCCACTAGAAAATGTTCCAGATCCCATTGAACTAGAGTAGGAGGCGCAAGATGTTGCAAACCCTGTTATGGATGCGCTATCCCCACGAAGGTCTAGGAGAGTAGTCCATGCACCAAAGAGGTACATGTTCTTGACCACTAGGCATCGCAGCATGTTGTTGTTGGACAACGATGAGCCTAAGACCTATGTGAAAGAAGTGATGGGACCAGACTCTGATAAATGGCTTGGAGCCATTAGATCCGAGTTGGATTCGATGTGAGTTAACCAAGTTTAGAACTTGGTTGATCCACCCGATGGTGTAAAAACTATTGAGTGTAACTAGATCTTCAGGAAAAAGATAGACGTTGATGGAAATGTTCACATTTATAAGGTACAATTGGTGGTGAAAAGTTTCAGACAAAGAATTGGTTCTTGTGCAAGTGGGAGATTGAAGGTTATGCCCAAGAAAATTCCAAGTATCGGAAGTTCTGATAGAGAGTATCGGAAGTTCCGGTTATTTTCTGGTCTCGATACAGAGAGCAAATGTTACTTCATAAGTTCCGATGAGCTAAAAGTTCTATTCGGATTCGGGCAATTTTGTACTGATCAGAAGTTCCGAGGTGGGCGATAACAGATTGGATCTGTTACGCGTCATACTGTATCAGGAGACCTAAAATACCCTATCGGAAGTTCCGATCTAGGATCGGAAGTTCTGATGTGGGCAAACAAATTAGATCTGTTACGGTTTTTAGGGTTTGGGGATGAGCATGATATAGGGGCTCTCAGCCCTATATAAAGGAAGGAGGAAGACATATTTGGGCAAGAAATAAGCCTAGATTAGACCTGGCCACTAAAGAATTCTCTCCTTCCCTTCTTGATCTTAAACGTTTAGGTCAAGGATTCCCGTCTCTCACGTGCGGTGCTAGCACACTGCCGTGGGAGGTACTCCATCCCTATACGTGTGGACTTCGTGGAGGCGTTGCTCTAATAGCAATGCTCATGGACATATGCATGCGAATGACTACGTCATCTTCATCGATCGGATTATCGAAGGACGGTAAGGACGATGCGAGGAGAGGCTTGACGCGCTGCTCCAACATCTTCTTCTGCTGCACCTAGCACGTCTTGTGCTAGAAGGAACCAATCTATGATCTCACATGCGCATGAGCCTAGGGCATAGGGCAGAAATTTTGAATTTTCCAGCTAGCGTAGCTCCCCTATTCGTCAGCAGGAAGAAGGTCAGCTTACCCATCATCGACATCTCAAACTCCCTGCCCATAGAATCAACAAACTCAGCCACAAGTGTATGAGAAGAGCCACAAAAAATAATATCATCAACGTATATCTGAACAAGAAGGAAATATTTACCATGCTTCAAAGTAAGCATGATTTTGTCAACAGAGCGCATTTTGTACCCATGCTCAATCAGAAAGTTCCTAAGTTAGTCATACCAGGCCCTAGGAGCTTTCTTGAGCCCATACAAGGCTTTGTAAAGTTTAAAGACTCTATGGGGTACTTGGGATGTTCAAAGCCTAGGGGTTGTCTAACATAAACATCCTCTCCTATGAAACCATTAAGAAAAGCACTTTTAACATCCATTTGATAAAGCTTGAAAATGCGAGAAGATGCAAAAGCAAGCAAAATCCTAATGGCTTCAAGTCGAGCTACTAGAGAAAAATTCTCTCCAAAATCAACACCCTCGACTTGAGAGTAACCCTAAGCAATAAGTCTAGCCTTGTTTCTCACAACAGAGCCATCCTCCCCTGTTTGTTTTTGAAAATCCATTTGGTGCCAATGATATGAATATTAGGAGGTGGATCTACGAGAACCCAACCTTGGTTTTTATCAAAGTTTTCTAACTCCTCATGCATGGCATTGATCCAACTAGATCATGAAAATCATCACAATAACTAGATCGGACCTAACCAAAACAGTAGCTAATCACGATGATCATAACAATATATCAAAGTTTCGGGCATGCTTTATTTAGATGAACAGTATACAACATGAAAAAGATAAATAGAAAGATATGTCGGACCTAACCGATGAAGCCTCAAACTACCACACCTAGATCACATCAATCTAAGAGATCAATCTAATACAACCTTAGACCTAGCCAATACATCGAGAACCGGCGACCATATTGTTTCGACGTTCACCTCAAGAAATCAAACTGATATAGCCTTGAGGATACTAACCTTGTTAATTTGGTCATCGGGGGTGACGAGACTCACCTCTTCGCTAGAGATCGAAATGATGCATCCCAGCTCCGAGTGCCGAACCTCATCGGGATAAACCTTAGGAACCAAGGGTGGCGATGCACCAAATAGTTGTTTGATAGAGATGTGTGCTTCTAAGCTAACTAAGGGTACATATTTATAGTCCGGAGACTTGCTATCCAAGCACTCTATCTTAACTGATCCCAGATAATCTTTATCTTTTTCTCCATCGGCTCCTCTGCATCCGGTCATATTGTAACGACATGGACAAGCTTCCTTGATGATCTTTGACCGGACTATTCTTGACTTTTGTTGACTGTACAACATCCTTGGTGGGCTCTAGGCTTTACCAAATCTTGGCGTCAACAACTTAGTTTCTCAATCCCCCCTTGATGAGTGCATTGACAACTCCCAAAAGAAACAAGGTGAATGTTGAAGTTCAACACACAAGTGACAATAAAAACTCAGAAAAGAGCAAAAACATGTCACTTGATTTTAAAAATTCTCCCCCTTGACAAACGATCCTCCCCTTTGACAGAAGCAAAACTCTAATTCTCCCCTTTAGCAATGCAAGCATCAAGGTGATAAAAATGATGCAAAGAGATGTGTGAGGGTGAATGTATATGCAAGCTTATGAAATATGATTAGCAGGAATTATAGTACAAAACAAACATTTGCCTTGAATATCATATAAAATTATTATATGATAAGCTCAGGTGAATCAAATCCAAAGAAAATAAAGAGAAATAATTTTCAATATTTTATCAAACGAAAGCATCACCACTCAGACTAGCATACTAGACATGGTAACACATGGAATGCAAAAGCTAGCAAATACTACCGGGACATACATAGTCAAATAACATGAAGCTTCAACAAAACTTGTTATGCAATATTTTCAAGCCTTTTGTTTCCTTTGTTTCTTTTTGATTTCAGTGGTAGGGGTTATTTGCATGTAAACCTTATGCTAACTGACCAAGACAATTCTAGATCAAACAAACATCATCAGAAGCTTAAGGCATTAGTCTTGGTATACACTACTAGTTCATACCAAATTGCTATGGTAAGAGTCTAGAACAATACAGTGCGACAAAGCAAACCCACCTGGATATTTTCAATGTTAGCACAAAAGGCATGGATATTAATTTTATGTTTTTTATCAATTTCCAGTACAATATTTCCATGAAAAGCGTTGAAATGTTTAAGTTGCATGTTTGCATCCAAGTGTAAAGGACTTATCTACCAGGAATGTAAAATATAGCAACATCACTCAGCCGACTCATGCTAGTTACCCGACTAAGCAATGATCATGTTTTAATTTTTAGAATTAAAAGACATGCTCATGACAGATATCAGATATATTCAATAGAGAAAAATCATCATGATTATAGACAATAATTCAAAGGCATATACATGAAAGTATGTGTAAAATCAGTTAATCATATGACATAAGCTTATGCAATGCCACACAACTCCCCCTCACAAGATGCCATAAGGATGACATACACAAAGCTCTCCTATAAAATACAAAGCGAGAAGTATCAAGAGGCTTAGTAAAAATGTCAGCAAGCTGGTTCTAGGTATCTCAACTCAATATCACCCTTCTCATTGTGGTCTCTCAAAAAGTGATAACGCACATCAATGTGTTTGGTTCTAGAATGTTGTACTAGGTTGTTGTCTAAGATAATGGCACTAGTGTTATCACAAAAAAGTGGAACACCCTTAAAATCCAACCCAAAATCCTATAAAGATAAACCATCACAAAATCTGTGAGCAACAACTACATATTCAACCTTAGTTGTAGACTGCGTAACGCTAGACTGTTTGCGAGAAGACCAACAAACAAGATAGGAACCTAGAAAATGACAAGTACCAAAGGTACTCTTCCTATCAATTCTACACCTAGCAAAATCAGAATCGAAAAAACCTCGACGGCATAAAGATGATGATGTAGAATACAAAATACCAAATTCAAGAGTGTGTTTGAGATACCTTAGTATGCGCTTAACTGCTTGATGATGTGAAGCCCTTGAAGAAGCCTGAAAATGAGTGCGCAGACATAATGCAAAGTGTATGTCCAGCCTTGTAGCCATCAGGTAGAGGAGGGACCCGATCATGCTCCGGAACTCCTTCTGATCCACTTCTTCTTGATCTTCATATGGGTCAAGTGCTACAGAGGTAGCCATCAGAGGGGAAAGTGGCTTCACATCACTCATATCAAAGCGCTTCAGTAGGTCCTTGATGTACTTCGTCTAATACACAAAACTCATACTAAGGAAGAAGGTCAGCTCGCCCATCATCGACATCTCAAATTTCCTACTCATAGAATCACCAAACTCGGCCAAAAGTGTATGAGAAGAGCCACCAAAAATGATATCATCGACATAAATGTGAACAAGGAGGAAATCTTTGCCATGCTTTAGAGTACACAAGGTTTTGTCAATAGAGACCATTTTGTACCCATGCTCAAGCAAAAAGTTCCAAAGTCGGTCATACCAGGCCATAGGAGCTTTCTTGAGTCCACACAAAGCTTTATAAAGTTTGAAGATTCTATGGGGGTACTTGGGATGTTCAAAGTCTAGGGGTTGTCTAACATAAACATCCTCTCCTATGAAACCATTAAGAAAAACACTCTTAACATCCATTTGATAAAGCTTAACACTGCGAGAAGATGCAAAAGCAAGTGAAATCCTAATGGCTTCAAGTCGAGCTACTAGAGCAAAAGTCTCATCAAATTCAACCCCCTCGACTTAAGAGTAACCCTTGTAGGACCGAAAGTAGCGACCAGAGGGGGGGTGAATGGGCACCTAAAAAATTCTTTCGAATCAAGTGGCCTGATCCCAACATCCAATGCAACTCGAACACACAACCAGCAAGAACGAAACAAATCACAAAAGCCAAAAATAATCTAGCCTAAAATTGACTGGTGTCCTAGAAATACAGACACCAAAACAGTGCTTATAGGCAGATTAGCAAAGCATTTAAAACATGGACATCTTAAGCATCATAAAGACTAATCATCACAGGCATTTAACTTGAATACATGTTAAATGAGAAAGGATCTTACTGTTCAAGTTTGTCTCTAGTTCGATACTTGTCGAAGCCCGTTCGAAATCATCGTTTGAAGACTGTAATCGTGGACATCGAGCCTTGGTCTCTCCGCCTGAGAATCTTGGCACCCCGTGCGAAAAATGTTGTCGTGACTGCAACAAAACGCAAAAGCTAGCTACACATAGCTAGGGCTCCTAGGCAGGCAATCGAGTAGCTGCTATGCTGCAACTAGCTTCCTGCCATGCGCATGCTAGGTGCCAGGCTAGCTGAGCACTACCGCACGCAAGTGCTAGCTGCATGTTAGACACTGTGCTAGTGCTAGCAGCTATAGCTGCTTGTAGGTGCTAGCTGGTGCACGCACTGGCCTTGGTTGCTATGCCTTCTACTACCGCTGCAGCAAGATTAAGATTTCACGCACACGCCACAAAAACTAGCAAAAGCGAGAAGGCGTGGGGCTCTGAACTGCGAAGAGAAAAACCAATGACGCAAAGAACAAAACAGAAGAATAATGTGGCAGCGACGAAGATTTGCAGAGCAACATACAAAAACTAACGTCAGGTACTACTCAAAAGATTCCTACACACGCACTTAATGAACCTGAACTCTTCTCGGTAAAAACACAAGCAACAAGAGCACACATGGAGGCAACCAGGATTCAATACTACTCAAAATAATAGAGCCAGATGAACATCAGAAAACGACGACGCAATATTCAAGAGCCTATATTGAAGCACAACAAAGAGTAATAAAACCTGGTTGAAAGATTGCTTGGCAATCAGTCGATGAAGATCAGGAAAACTCGAGATGAACAGGAAAAAAAGCACGGATGCGATGGCTCACAAAACAGGAACAACAACGTGGGGAAAGTGAACTCAAATTTGTCATTAAGTGATGTTGGCGTAAAAGTTACACCAACAGGTTCTTAGTAGTTAAGAACAAACAAACAAGAGGTTTGTGCTTTTAGGACAAACTTGAGCCTCCGTAAAGGATAACAACTCAAGAGGTCCGAATGTATGTGTTTGAACCACTGGTTCTGGATCCTTCTTACAAGGTACAATGGGGGGTATTTATAGGGAAAAAGGCTTAAGGAATAGACCTATTTACCCTTATATTACAAATGACCTCCAGTATTATAAACAAGGTTATACACGGTAAAGTGCTATAGGGTAGATGGATAAGCAGGGCATCCAATCAGTCACGTCTTCCTGCTTCGAAGCCTCCTCCTTCCCTTCGGAGGGTCCTTCAAGACTTCGCATCGTGACACCCTCCGACCGTGCTGACGTATGCTTCGAGCATTAGTCAGCCATCTTCGGGATCTTCTTGGAGCCCTCGGAGGGTTAACCTTTAAGTCCTGGAAATGAAGTAATTTCCCCCAACAGTAGCCCCTCGAATACGCCTTTCTGTAGATAACCTATTTTTTAGAAAGAAGGCAGTATACGAAAGGAACATTTTTAGTTTCTGAGGCTTAAAGGGAAAGCGAAGATGTTATGATTTAGCCCAGAATATTGGGCCCAATATTTTAAAACATTCGTCTCCGAGTTTTGGCATAGTGGGGAAACTCCCTGGGAATAGCATGGTTTCGGAGCATGAGTGTTACGAAAGCGGTTACGGAGTGTCTTTCGTCGTGGCGACGGTTACGGAGTGTGAACGTCGTGGGGTACCGTCAATATGACCGTTACGGCGCAAATAGCCGTTACCCTCTGTAAAAAAGAAGTAACGGTCGATTTCTTCAGCGGTTGCACGCCGTTCCAATTACCAGCCCCACCTGTCGGCGACGGAAGCCGAACCTGCAGTGTGAAACTTCTCGAAGAGCAGTATAGGTTGTGCGGTTATAAAAGGGGGAAATAGGGATTACTGGAAGTTTTTTACCGCATTCACCGTTCCTGCAACTCACCTTTCCCTTCAACCTTCCGCACCTTCGAGCATTTGAGCGCAATGGCGAGAACCAGCCACACAACTCCATTGGCGGCCAACACTCTGGCGCAGCGGCAGGCGTGGGCCGCATCAGCAGCCACGGCAATGGCGGGGGGTCCGGGCGGTGCTTGGCCCAAGAACCCTCGAGCGCTCCGCCCGCCCTCCAAGAAGAAGATGGCCCAAAGCTTTGTCATCGGTCAGTCTGTGAGCACCGCGGAATCCATTGAAGAGGCAGTAGACGGGAAGCTGGGAGCCGGAATGAGGACTCGAGTTCCCGGGACAGAGTCGACTCCACGGCCTCGGAGCGGAGAAGTGGTAGTCTTCGAGGCGTTCTTCGAAGCGGGTCTGGGGCTACCAGCCGTGGATTTTCTGGCAGAGGTATTGGACCTGTTCCACATAACCCTGCCTCAATTGTCCCCCAACGCAATCGTCCGCCTGGCCGTCTTCGAGTGGGCTCTTCGGGCGGAGGGGTGTGAAGGGCGCTCCGAGATCTTCGCAGCGACCCACGAGGCTATCTGCCAGCCGAAGCCTCAAGATGGGCCTGGAGACTCGAAGGTGACAGTGGCCTTCGGCAGTGTTAATTTCCAGCTACGGCGGGAGCACGCTCTTCATTTCCCTGCGAAGGCCATAAACGATCGATGGTATACAAATTGTATACTTCGGTGGTTTTACGCCGAAGTAGGAGAAGACTCCCCCCTTTCGGGCCCTCTTCAAGAAATCTGGTTCCGGAAGGAAGCGGACATCTCCCCGAACCCTAGCCTGCTCACGACGAGGCTAGGGTTGCTGGCTTTAGTGGCTCGTCGCATGAGTATGCGCGACCTGGCCGAAGAGTTCGTCGGCCTTCGGATCTCACCCCTCGGAGCCAGTTGGCCAATCTCCATCCCGCAAGCCTCGGAGGGGGACCTCCGAAACATAGGTACATCTTTCTCCTGCGGCATCATTTTATATGAACACATTAATTATACTTATGCTTCTTATACCTTTTTCTTTTCAGCGGCACCTCTAGCCTTAGCTCCGGACGACATAGTTCGGGCTACCGAACGAATTCTCGGAGCCCCTTCGGTGGCCGAGAGGCAGAGGAGGCTGGAGCTGGTGGGGAGTTGGGAGCGCTCGAACAGGGTGTGGAGAGCCCTCGGCATGGAGCCTCCGCAGCTTCCCGACTTCACCCCAGCTGGAGCGGCGGCTCGCAAGAGGAAAGCAGCAGCCGAGCCCTCTAAAAAAGCTGGCAAGCAACCTCTTCAGAAGAAGGCGGCGAAGCAGCCTCCGCACTTGACGCCCGCTTCATCTTCTTCGTCGCTGGATGAGCGGAGCCCGACTCCCGAAGAGGCAGAAGACTCCGGAGGTGCTACAGCGAAGGCCTTCGAAGACTACCTGCGCCCGAAGGGGTTCCCGCGGAGGTCGTGGCCCCGATGGATGAAACCGAGGGTAGGACTTCGGGGGATGATTTTGACAATATCCTCCGGATGTACGAAGTCCTGGAGGATCCGGCGATCCTTCCCCCAGCGGCTCTTGGAGGTATTTTCCCGGAGCTCTTTCTTTTTTCGTCGGCATTCGCTTGCTATCTGTAGAATATGTTAATTTAATCTTGGTATTTGAAATAGGTACCTCTTCGGGTACCGAAGCCTTGGTGGCGCCCGACGTCCCCGCTTCTTCGGAGACGGTCACCCGAGCGGACCCTCCGGCTCCCCTGGGGGCTCCGAGCCCGGTGGTGGAGAACGTATCCTTCGGAGCGGACGATGTGCTCCCTGGGACGGAATTGGCTCCGGCCGTGGCGACCTCGACTACTGAAGGCGCCTCCGACAACGTGGCTCCGGCCGGAGATGTGGCGGCTGAGGGTCGGAATGTTCTTGCCTCTCCCCCTTTTGTGCCGGGGAGGGGTAAGAGTATTTCCAGCCTGGGCCTTCGGGTTGACCAAGCAGCGCCCTCCGTTGGCAACTCAGAGGACGAGGCTGCAGAGGACGACGCCCGGGCCTTGTCTTGGCTCCCTCTTCTGGCTCCTTTCTTGGAGCATCGGAGCGGCCTTCGAAGGCTCCTGGAGCCCCTGGCTGAGAAAAGCCAGGACATTGCCAATTCGGAGTTGATCTCCGCTTTGAGCGAAGTTAGGGCTTCGAGCCTCAACACGGCCCTCGAAAGGGCTGCCCTTCAGGTATAAAAAAGACACCACAGTTGCTGTATTTTAATGGTCAAAACTTCTTTAGCACTTACCTTGTTTTCCTTGCAGCAATTCGCCCTTGCTAGAGCGGCAGCGACTTCCAGCGAGGTCGAAATTAACCGACTTAACCGGAAGGTTACAGCCCTTCAAATAGCTCTTGATGACTCCACCGGGAGGTCTCTCACGCTGAATGAAGAACTCTTGGAAGAACGGAAGGCTAAGGCAGCGTCTGATGAAGCCCTTGAAGCCCTCCGCTCTCATGCCGAAGAAGCCGAGGCTGAACGAGTGGTCCTCCGTGCGGAGGTCGAGAAGCTTCGCCAGGATGCGGCTGCTTCGAACGGACATCTGGTGGAACTTCAAGGGGCTCTTAGCCAGGCAATGGCTCAGAAGAGTTCCTTGATGCTTCGGGTGGCCGCGTTGGACGCAACTGTTGCAAGCCTGGAAGTAGCAGATAGAAAGAATTCCAGTACTGCTGACCGTACATTGGAAGCTCTTCAGGGTACGTTAGAGTACTTTGGCACCATGTGCCCTTCGACCTCTGCTGCAACCTCCGAGCCGCTCGACCGGAAGCTGACGAGGATCCAGGTAGCTTCGTCGCTGATGAAGAATTCCGGAGTACGGTACGGAGAGATCTCCGGACAGTGCGCCGGCATCGGGGTTCTTCGCCACCTCGAATCTCTTCGGATTCCCTTCGATTCGGTTAGTGGTTCGTCTCCTGGAGGCTTCGCGGATGATGACCTACTGCGGCCGTCTTCGGAGGTGGCTTCGGCTTGGGAAGCTTTCCGATCAGTATGGAAGGCAGATCATAAGGTTGCTGCTAAGGCTTGGATCGACGAGGCCCGCCGGCAAAAGCAAGCTCAAGCGAAGCCACCACTCCCGACTTCGCCAGCGCCTTCGGTCCCAGCTCCGCCAACCGACCCGCAGGTCTAGCCGCTTAGGGTTGTTGTGTACCTGTGGTCTTGTAAACTTTGTTTAATTAATGAGAAAGTTATAAACAGTACTTGTCTTGGGTGCTCTGCTCTTTTTTAGGTTCTGTCATGCCCTTCGAGCCCTGACTTCGTACTTTTGGAACCTACTGCCGAGCTTCGAAAGGAGTGGGCAGTTCTTGAGAGTTTGAGACCTTACCGCCGCTCCCGCTTTTCTGTTCCTCGCGGAGTCGGGGGGGGGGGGAGTTACCCTTGAAGTACGAAGGGACGTTCTGTCTTATATTAAAGAGGAAGAAAAGGAAGAGGGGTCTTCATCTTCCGAGCCTGTCGACTGGTCTGACTCGGAGTATCAAGCCGAAAACCTTGCCGAGGCCGGCTCCGAAAGGCTCTTGACGTGGGCCGAACTTCAGGAGGAGCAGAAGAAACTGCGAGCCTCGAGGAAAAAGAGAAGTTCCCGGCCTAAAAAGACTTCAAGCTCTGAAGGGCAAAGTAGCCACAGGGGTAGCTCTAGGGGTCGAAAGGGTCTCCGTTTTTATTTGGGTTTAGATAACAATTTTTCCTGATGTATGAGTATAATATTTTAATGTGGAATGCTTCGACAGTATGCTGTGTGACTCCTATCCTCCTACCCCCCTTGTGGGTGGCGGAGCTTTTATCATATATAAGGGTTCGCTAGGCACAATGATTGTCCGAACACCTGTATGCTTCGAATTTTGCACATGTCACCATCGAATTTAAAGTCCTTAGACTCTTCTATGGATCCTAACAAGCCGGAGCCTGGAATCCGTAGGTTGGCCACCTACGGCTCTTTTACAGATACTTCGCACCCGGAGGCTTGAAATTCTATCTTGTTTAAAGTCCTTAGACTCTTCTACGGATCCTAACAAGCCGGAGCCTGGAATCCGTAGGTTGGCCACCTACGGCTCTTTTACAGATACTTCGCACCCGGAGGCTTGAAATTCTGTCCTGTTTAAAGTCCTTAGACTCTTCTACGGATCCTAACAAGCTAGAGCCTAGAATCCGTAGGTTGGCCACCTACGGCTCTTTTACAGATACTTCGCACCCGGAGGCTTGAAATTCTGTCCTGTTTAAAGTCCTTAGACTCTTCTACGGATCCTAACAAGCCAGAGCCTGGAATCCGTAGGTTGGCCACCTACGGCTCTTTTACAGATACTTCGCACCCGGAGGCTTGAAATTTTGTCCTGTTTAAAGTCCTTAGACTCTTCTACGGATCCTAACAAGCCGGAGCCTGGAATCCGTAGGTTGGCCACCTACGGCTCTTTTACAGATACTTCGCACCCGGAGGCTTGAAATTCTGTCCTGTTTAAAGTCCTTAGACTCTTCTACGGATCCTAACAAGCCGGAGCCTGGAATCCGTAGGTTGGCGGAGCCACTGAACCAATGGTTCGTAGCCAGCCCCTTGGGTTTTTTCGAAAAATGCTTGGCTCTGCTAGCATCACCGACCTTCGAATGCGTCCATCCGGAGGGTGGGATGTTCGAAGGGCAAAACAAATCTCAACCCTTAGCTTTATTTATAAAAGGAGTGTTACAAGTGATTACAAGGGAGCCTTAAGCGTAATATCTCTTAAGGTGCTCCGCATGCCACGCATGTTTCAACTCTTCTCCTTCTAAATTAGCTAATTTAAACGATCCGGGGCGTCCTGAGCGTAAGATAACATATGGTCCTTCCCATTTGTTTCCTAGCTTCCCCGGAGCTATTACATTTCGCAATACTAGATGACCGGGCTTTAACTCAGTTAACTTGACCTTCGGGTCATACCATGTCTTTGTGTGCTCTTGGTACTTCATCAGGTTGGCGACAGCTCGAAGCCTTGTTTCTTCTGACAAGTCTATTGAAGCACTCCGATCATCTTCGTCTTCGTGTTGAATTACGCGAAGTGACTCCCCTTTGAGCTCCGTAGGGGTCATGGCTTCGTCTCCGAAGAGCAACCTGAATGGCGTGAAGCCGGTTGATCTAGTTTGCGTGGTTCGGATAGACCATAAAATTTTAGGTAGCTCTTCGACCCATAGGCCCTTGGCCAATCCCACAATTCGGCGATTTAACCCGGAGAGGATATTCCCGTTGGCTCGTTCGACGGCTTCGTTGGATTGTGGGTGTCGCACTGCTGCGAAGCATAGCTTAATACCCAGTTCTTCACAGAATGTTTGGAAGGTATCAGCTTCGAACTGGGTTCCGTTATCCACCGTTAATTCTCTGGGGACTCCGAACCTGCATATAATATTCTGCCAGAAGAACCTTTGCACGTTCTTCGATGTGATGGCTGTTAGCGGCTCTGCTTCCACCCATTTTGAGAAGTATTCTATTGCTACGACCGCAAATTTCAAACCGCCCTTTGCTGGTGGGAAAGGGCCTATGAGGTCCATGCCCCATCTAGCCATCGGCCATACCGGGGCAATAACTTGAAGTTGAGTTGGTGGGCGATGGCTCCTTCTGCCCATCCATTGGCAGCCTTGGCACGTTCGAACTAGGTCTTCGGCGTCTCTGACGATTGTCGGCCAATAAAAACCTTGCCGGAGCGTCTTGCCTGCTAGCGCTCTAGGAGCTAGATGACCTCCGCACAGCCCTTCGTGGATGCCTCGAAGTATGCCTTGTCCTTCAGGTTGAGAGATGCATCGAAGCAGTGGCGAGCATACTCCGGCCTTATACAGTATTTCCCCAATAAGTTTGTAATTTCGAGCTCTTGATTGCAATCTTCGAGCTTTTGGGCCTTCCGGAAGGTCATTGCTACCCTGCAACATAGTTATTATCGGGGTTCGCCAATCCGTAGCTTGAATACACATTACTTCTGACGAGGTTATTTGGTCAGCTGCTGGCTACTCTAATTCTTCGTAGAAAGCGCCCTCTGGGAGGTCCACTGCTCCTGCTGCAGCCTTTGCAAGGATATCTGCAAGTTGATTTTCTGCTCGTGGTATGCTTCAAACTGTAAACCCTTTGAATGCTGCTTCTGCCTTGCGGATTTCTTGAAGGTATTGCGCGAGATGTGGGTTTTTTGCTTGGAAGCTATTGTCAATATGCCCCGCGACGACTTGGGAATCTGTCTTGATCATTATCCTTGTAGCTCCGAGTGCTTTAGCCTTTCGGAGGCCTAGCAAGATTCCTTCATACTCGGCGACGTTATTAGTGGTTCGAAAGTTAAGCCTTGCTGAATACATTGCCTTTTGCCCTGATGGTGACAAGATTACTGCCCCTGCTCCGGCACCTGATGCTTGGTAGGCTCCGTCTGAGAATATTGTCCAGAAACCGTCGGAGGGTTCTTCCGGAGTCCATACTGCAGATGGAGTCCACTCTGCTACGAAATCTGCTATAATTTGCGATTTAACGGCCGTCCTTGCTGTGAAGGAGATTTCGAAGGGTGCCAGCTCGACTGCCCACTTTCCAACCCTGCCTGTGGAATCTTTGTTCCGGAGCATATCTCCAAGAGGATACGATGTAGGGACAATAAGGTTATGCGCCAAGAAATAATGCCTTAGCTTTCGCGAGGCCATCACTAAAGCATAAGCAAACTTTTCAAGCTCGGAGTATCTGATCTTGGCTCCTGATAATGCCTCCGAGACAAAATAAACTGGGTTTTGTACCAGCTTCTCTTTAAGCTCGATTTCTCGGACCAGTACTGCGCTTACTGCTGATCCTGTCGCTGCAAGGTATAAAAGCAATGTTTCCCCTGGAAGAGGAACAGTTAAGGTTGATAATGTTCCAAGGTAGGCTTTTATTTCTTCGAAGCTCTTTTGGCACTCCGGCGTCCAGCTGAAGCTTTCGGAGCCTTTGTGTGCCTTGAAAATTGGGAGGCTTCGCTCTGCCGATCTGGACAGGAACCTGCTGAGTGCTGCTAGCCTTCCTGCTAGTTTCTGTACTTGCTTCAAATTCTCGGGTGGAGCCATTCTTTGTAGTGCACTTATTTGCGTTGGGCTGGCTTCGATCCCCCTGCTCGAAACTAAGTACCCTAGCAGCTTCCCTGCTTGTGCTCCGAATATACATTTTTCGGGATTGAGGCGTACTCCACATGCTCGGAGGCTCTCGAAAGTTTCATCTAAATCTATGCTATGCTGATGCTTTTGAGCACTTTTTATTACAATATCGTCCATGTAGGCCTCGACATTGCGGCCTATCTGATGGCCTAAAGCCTTAGCTATTAAGCGAGAAAATGTGGCTCCGGCATTCCGCAAACCAAAAGGCATTCTTACATAGCAGAATACTCCCGAAGGAGTTATGAAACTTGTCTTGGCCTCGTCTTCGCGTTTCAGCCATACTTGATGGTACCCGGAGTAGGCATCGAGGAAGCTTAATAGTTCGGAGCCGGCTGTGGAATCTATAAATTGATCTATTCGGGGCATTGGGTAGGGGTCTCGCGGGCATGCTTTATTTAGTGATGTGAAGTCAATACACATGCGCCATTTGCTGGAATCCTTCTTTCTTACAAAAACAGGGTTGGCCAACCACTCGGTATGGGCCACCTCCCTGATAATGCCAGCTTTTAACAACTTTTCCACTTCGGCCTTGGCTAAATTTGCTCTTTCTGTTGATAGCTTTCGGAGCCCCTGGCGCACCGGCTTGGCCTTCGGGTTGACGAGCAGACTGTGCTCGATGATGCTTCGGTCGACCCCCGTGATATCTTCGTCGGTCCAAGCAAACATGTCTAGATTCTTCTTGACGACTTCTTCTAATGAGGCGGTTATCTCCGGAGATAGCCCCTTGCCAAATTTTATTGGGTATTCTTTGCCGTCTTCTGAGATTATTCTTGTCTCGACATCACCCTCCGGGCTTGGTTTGAGCGAGGATCCCTTCGGGGGGCTCAAGGCCTCCGGTACTTCTTTGGCGCTCTCCGCCACATTATGCACTTGTCGAGGGTCCAATGGCTGCCCGTGGCCATATTCCGTCCTTCTGGCTACAGCCTGGTCTCCTGAAATAGTGAGCACTCCATCTTGTGTGGGCATTTTGAGACAAAGGTAGTTGTGATGCGCTATAGCCCCGAATTGGTTTAACATCCCCCGTCCGAAGATAGCATTGTAAGCGTAGGGGGCATCCACCACGTCGAAAATCACCTCCTCTACTCGGGCCAGCGGCCCCTCTCCGAAGGCAACCTCGAGGCCTATTTGGCCGAGGGCATCGAGAGGCGGTCCTGAGAACCCTTGAAGTGGCCGGGCTGCAGGGAGTAGATGCTTTCGGGGTATACACATCTGGTCGAAGGCTTGGACGAAGAGTATGTCTGCGGAGCTTCCACCATCCACCAGGATCCTCCGAACATCAGCCCCTGCTATATCGGCAGAGATGACTAATGGGTCAGCATGGGGAAACTTCACCCCTACTGCATCGCTGGCTGTGAATGAGATGGGCACACGGGACCATTCTGGCATCCCCTCAGCGGAACTTGAAGTCCCAATGTGCCCAACTTCGCGGACGTACTCGCGGCGCTGTCTCTTGGACATGCTGCCGAGGGTCCCCCCTCCGGAGATGGGTAGGACCACTCTCTTGCCGCGGTCTTGTGGATCTTCGTGCCTTGGCGGTGGCATAATACTGGCCACCGGTAGCCGTATGGGGGCTTCGAGGGCACCGGCTCGGGCCACAGCTTGAACAGGCTCTGATCGTGTCGCGGGTGGAGCTCGGTCTGAAGTACCCCTCCTGGTATTTCGGTCAATGTATTCACCCCGAAGGGTCAATATCGTCTTGCAGTCCTTCGTGTCATGGCTTCTATTATCGCCATGCACGCAGCAGAAATGACTCTGGCGCCTTCCCGACATCCTTTCTTGAGGTACCGACGGCCCAGCCTTGAAATTTTTTACCTGCTGGAAATTGGCAGGTGCCTTCGAAGCTGAAGGTGTAATGTTTAGCACTTCCGAACGGAAATGCTTCTTCCCTCGCCTGTACTCGCTAGGGCGGCTGTCTTGTGGAGGTTGCGGTGGAGTGGTGGCTTCTGGCTCCCTTTTTACTTCCCGGAGGGTGGGTAGTGCTGCCTCAGCTCGCCGAAGACATCCTTCCTCTGCCTTGGCATATTGCTCGAAGTATGCCATGAGCTGCGCTACGGATGTTACCGGCTTCCGATGAAGTTTGCTGAGGAGATCGGGGTTCAGCACCCCTTCGCGGGCAGCATCAACTACCGAAGAGGTAGTAAGGCCCTTGATCTGTGACTTGGTGTGGGCGAAGCGTGTGAAGTACTCTCGGAGGGTTTCCCCCTCCCGCTGCTTTACCTGGAACAAACTTCCTGTGGACATTGGGGCCACGAAAGTGCCTTGGAAGTTGCTCACGAACTTCTTTTTGAGTAGCTCCCATGACTTGATCGATCCTGGTTTTAGGGACCAGAACCATCGGAGCACCACGCCTTCGAGAGCGAGTGGGAAGCATTTTGCCATGGTGCTTCGTACCCCTCCGCTTGCTTCTATAGCCAGGGCGTACGAGCGGGCGAACTCTCCGGGGTCCGACCCCCCGGAGTACTTGTGCAGCTTCGAGGCCTTGAACTTGGGGTCGAAAGGCACTCTCTGCAGATCAGGGTGCAACGGAGACTCATTGTCGAAGGACGCATTCTCGGCCTCCTCTTGGACTTGTATAACTTCTGGGGGGTTGCGGGCTCCATCGTCTTGAGGCCCCCTTGGAGTTTCGGTGGAAGCTTGAGTGCGGAGTCGGTCGGCGGCCTCCTTCCTCCATCTGGATACCTCCTCCCGAAGCCTGGCTAGCTGCGTAGCCTCGGTTTCGGGAGGGCCTTCATCTTCGTCGGAGGGAACTTCAGGGTCTTGGCTTGCTGCGTAGTCGGTCTGAAGCATTGTAGGAGGGGGTAGAGGGCCTCGGGGCGCTCGACGCCCATCGGTTCCGGCAGGAACCGTCGGATTAGCTGAGGGTCCGGCTCCGTTGGTCCGAGGGGACCTTCGAAGGGGACCCGAAGCTTGACCACGCTTCGGAGGCATGGTTAGTCGATGAGGTGTCTTGGAAATGGAAGGCTTCGAACGACTCGAGGGGGTCGAGAGAAGGCCTTCGGGCTGCACTAAGAAGCTCTTAACTGAAGGGTGCGCGGAATCTCAGGGTTCCGAGGCTCCCCCCGTAAGTTTTCTTCAGAGTGCAGTCAGCAGTAGAGAACAAGCTTTTAGAACTTGGATCCCCACGGACGGCGCCAACTGTTGGCGTAAAAGTTACACCAACAGGTTCTTAGTAGTTAAGAACAAACAAACAAGAGGTTTGTGCTTTTAGGACAAACTTGAGCCTCCGTAAAGGATA